>OZ023328.1:9217031-9339531 GCA_964007535.1 Brachyptera risi | reverse complement strand
AAAACTAACAGTGGAGGATTCGCTAACGAATGCGCAGCCAACTTTGCCGTTCAGTTTTGATCCGTCCGTGTAGTATTTAATATGTCCGGGGTAGTGTGTGCAGAGCTCTAGGTATTTTTGCTTATACTCTTCTGCACTCGTGGTTGCCTTCGTGCTTGATGACAAGTTCATCAAGCACTCCGGACGTGGAGCCAACCAAGGGGCGGTATCACTAAATTGAATTGGATAGACTCGAGGGTATACAAATGACTCTTCGACCAAAATATGATTCAAACGAATCCCAGTTGGTATGGTGGCGAATGGTTTCGATTCATAGAGAGCATGAAATCTAGGGTTGATAACTGACTGGTAGGTAGGATGATGCTTACTGCTGAATAGCTTCGAAGCGTATGAGCAAAGGAGATATGCACGTCGACTCTTCAACGAGGGCTCACCAGCCTCACAATACAGGCTTTCCACCCGACTGGTACGGAGTGCTCCTATGGCCAGTCGGATGCCCGTGTTGTGCACTGTATTGAGTGGCTTCACGTAGCTCTCTCGGGCCGAGTCGTACACAACACTACCATAATCTAATTTGGAACGTATTAATGCTCGGTAAAGCCACAACATCGTGGTGCGATCCGCTCCCCATTTGGTACCACTAAGATAACGGAGAAGGTTGAGTGATTTGAAGCACTTGAGTCTGAGTTGCGAAATGTGAGATTTCCAGTTCAACTTCACGTCAAACGTCAGCCCTAGGAACTTTGTCGATTCTGCGAATGGGAGAAGTTCTCTACGGAGATATATATCTGGGTCAGGGTGCAGGCCTCTCAGACGAGAGAAACGCATGCACGTTGATTTTGATGTAGAAAACCTGAACCCAGTTTCATCTTCCCATTCTTCCAGTTTCTTAATTGCAAGTTGGATTTGGCGAGAGGCCGTTGCACTTCTCGCTGACTTACTGAATATAGCCAAGTCGTCAACAAATAAGGAACAAGTGATAGAAGGTGGAACGCTTCTAACAATACCATTTATTGCGATGGCGAACAAAGTAACACTGAGGACAGAACCCTGTGGTACACCGTTCTCTTGGGTGAAATCATCCGACAAAACATTACCAACTCGTACCTTAAAACGTCGGTTGGTCATGAAATTACAGACAAAATTAGTAAGATGGCCTCTGAAACCCCATTGTGATAAGGTTTTCAATATGTTGAAGCGCCAGGTGGTATCGAATGCCTTCTCAAGGTCGAAAAATACAGCTATCACTTCTTGCTTCGTAAGAAAAGCTTCTTGTATGAAGCTTTCCATACGAATAAGATGATCCAAGGTATTTCTATTTTTTCTGAATCCAGACTGTACTGTGCAAAGGAGGTTTCTCCGTTCCAACCACCAAACGAGGCGGTTGTTTAACATCCTTTCCATCACTTTACACAGACAGCTGGTCAGAGATATAGGTCTATAGCTTGATGGTGAATGCTTATCCTTAGATGGTTTCAAGATCGGTACCTGGATAGCTTGTCTCCAAGAATCAGGGAAAGTATCAGTCGAATAGATATGGTTGAACAGATGGAGAAGATCAGTCAAAGCGTCAGCTGGCAGGTGTTTCAAGAACTGATTGTGTATTCCATCAATCCCTGGTGCTGTGTCTCGTGCGCACGTTATCGCGTTCTCCAACTCCCATACACTAAACGGCACGTTATACACCTCGTTGTTCGCAGAAGAGAAATCTAATCTTCTACATTCTGCAGCACGTTTGTGTATTTGGAACGATGCCGAGTAGTGGTGAGAGCTAGAGACGTCCGAGAAATAGGACCCGATAACATTAGCTATTTCCTGTGGCTCGGTAATTAGACTACCATCCTTGTTCAACCCAGATATACAAGATGATTTGAATTTGCCGTCTATCTTCCTCACTCTATTCCACACCTTGGTGAGGGGTGTGTGAGCATCAATGGATGAGATGTAAGAATTCCATGAGGCTTTTTTCGAAGTCTTAATGATGAAACGAGCCCTTGCTCGGAGTTTCCGGAATGCCATAAGGTTGATATTGGTTGGTTATTTCCGGAAAATTCGAAGGGCTTGTTTCCTCTTACGGATCGCCACCTTACATTCCTCGTTCCACCAGGGAACAGGTATGTGGCGTTGGTTGGTCGACGTAAGAGGAATGCTCTCTTTCGCGGCGGCAATAATCACCTCTGTCACATGCTCAGTCCTACTATCAGTATCATGGATGTTATTCGAGTTCTTCAAATCAACACGCTTTGTGAAAAGGCTCCAGTTCGCGCGGCGTAAGTTCCACTGCGCACACCGCAAGGGCCGTTGATGAGAATCTACTCTCAAGATGAGTGGGTAGTGGTCGCTACCACACAGATCTGAGTGAACCGTGAAATTGAAAAGAGGTGCGACAGATGGGGTGCAGACACAAAGATCGATCGCTGAAAACATGCCGTTGAAAGCATTAAACCTTGTTTTCTCTCCATTGTTGAGAATAATCAAGTCGTTGTCGTTGAAAAATTGCTCAAAAAGGCGTCCTCTGCCGTTACTATCCACCATTGTGTCACCCCACAAGTTATTGTGGGCATTTAGGTCACCTAGAATAACATAGGGACGTGGAAGCTGTGACACAAGGTTATCCAGATTCATTCTAGTAACTGGAGCCCATTCAGGTAAGTAAATATTACAGAAGGTAACAGGCTGAGGAAGAGCAATTCTGACTGCCACTGCCTGTAGTGGTGTTGTTAGCGGCAGTGGACTTACGTGACAGCTGTCGTGGACAGCTGTGGCTACTCCCCCATGGGCTCTGTTACCTGTCAAGTCATCGAAACGATAGAAACTATAATTACGTATCAATGGAGAGTCACAAGGTTTGAAGTGCGTTTCTTGAAAAAAGAAACATATCGGTTTAATGTTTGATGTCAATAGCTTGATTTCTTCTCTGTGCCTGTTGAAACCATTGCAGTTCCATTGTATTAGAGCCATTTTGAAGATGATGTTCTTGTTTACTTTAAATGTAGATAAAGTTACCTAAGACCAGCTTAGGTTACTACAGATTTCAAGTTCTTTTTAGATAAAAGGATTTCCCCTCAGAGGATTTTGCGGGAATGCCGAGCTCTGCGGCTACATCCTTTCTTGCTCCTTGGGTACTTCCTCTGTTCCTTCGTTTTTGTTTGGGGGGTGTGAATCCCCGGGTGTCGGGCACAGCACCCGACGCCGGTCGCTCAGTGATGTCGGATGAAGCGCCCGACACAGGAGATTCATCTTCATCCTCACTTCCTGTCACCATTATTTCCTCTACGGTTTCAGCCTCAGCTTCCGGAGTGAATTTACCTTTCAATAGTTTCACCAGATCATGTACCTCGTTCTGTAACTTGTCAATTTTGAAGTTTTGTGACGATAATAACTCTTCCATTCTCTTCTGCTGTTCGATCAGTTTCTTGTTTTCAGCCTTCAAAGTGAGTATTTCCTGCGATTCCTGGGACGTTGTTTTATTAGCTGCGGCTTTGGCAAAAGAAGATGGAAGGGCAGAGATAGGAAAGAGATTTCTATATTTCTGTCGAGCATCTTGATAAGTCATTTTATCGACAGTTTTGAACTCACTGATCTTCCTCTCTTCTAACCACTTACTGCAGGCCTTTGAAGACGCCGCATGTCCACCGTTGCAATTGATGCAACGAGGGCCGGACACGCAAGGCGTTTCGTCGTGCTTCTCAAGGCCGCAGTTCGGGCAGATAGGTTTAGATTTGCAGAAAGCTTGGCCATGTCCAAAGCGTTGACAGATGAAACATCGAGTTGGATTTGGAATGTACGGTCTAACAAGTATACTGTTGTAGCCAGCTATCAATTTTGTTGGAACGGTACCGGTAGAAAAAGTCAAAATAAGTGTGGCTGTGGGTACATCCTTTCCATCAACTCGTCGGGTAATACGGTAAACATCCGTAACATTTTGACCAGCGAGTTCAGATTTAATCTCTTCAACGTCACAGCATAAAAGGTCATTGCAAGTAATCACTCCCTTAGAAGAATTAAGGAAGGGATGAGGACTGACTAGGATGGGGAATAAATTTGCAAAGCTGGTGGTCTTCAAAAGCAGTTGTGATTGAATATCGCTGTCTGTTTCTACAAGCAGGAGAGTTCTATTCCTAACTTTCGTGACTTTGCGAACAGTACCAGCAAGACCTCGAATAGCTTTCTCGATAGCAAAAGGTGACACGTCATGGAAGGTTTTATCATCGGAACGTTCTATTTGTAAAAATCTAGGACTAGCTGGTTTGCTTGATTCTAGATTCTGAAGAACTTGTTCTTTCGTACATTTATAATCTCTAAGAGATCGAATTCTTTTTTTTGGGGGGGGGAATTGAGGGGAAATTAAGTGTATTCATATTTGGACCCACGAGTAGCTAGGAAAATAAATGTCCGCTCCCACAGAGCCCCGCTTGTGGGAGTAAGGCTAGAGTAAAACTGAAGTTCACCATGTGTCCAGAGTTTATCGTTTGGAACTACTTTATCCCGTGGTCATTCAGCCCTTTGGCACGATTAATTACACCATTGGCTTGGGTTCATATCCTTGTTCACAGCGAGATCGTCAATATTGTCGTGGGTTTGAGTGGTCACGAGGAGTCGGCACGAAGATAAGAATGAAGACAAGTCCAGGAAAGAGAGAACACAGAGTAGAAAAGATCATGGAAGAGGGTGATAATGATGAATGATTGCACGAGAACTCCTTATGACCGCTCTGGTCACCGAAATGGGCACCCACTCGACCGACGGTCCGAACTTAGTCTGGACCCTCACCCCAGACCTTATCGCCATGGGTGACCCTGCTGGAAGCAAATAAATTGCTTCCGACGATAGCTCTGGGGATCACGGGGCCACGCAAGCCCCCACACCACGTCAAGGTGTTCGGATCCTTTGAGGGGGATATATATATATATATATATATATATATATATATATATATACATATATATATATATATATATATATACATATTTTGTTCGAAACTTTCACGAATTATAATTGATGAATCCATTATAGTTTCAGGGTATAATCAGAGTCGATAAAGCAGTTCTACCTCCTGTAGAGGTCGTCCGACTAGTGTAGTTTACCGTGTTACAACTTGGCGCGCTGACTATACTTATTACCGCTTAGAAGTGAAGTTTACAACAAAAGATTTTGGAATATACCAACTCAAGAATCTGTGAATGTTTGGTAAATTTTGTTTCACAATGAAATACGATTGGTGTTGTGCTGGATGCTGTCAACCACGTCTTTTGAATGTCGACAGTGGACATTTTAAATACATGTGTAGGCCTAATTGTAAACACGGTTTTTAAAATCGTTGGTTCTAAGTGATGATGAAGTTCTCGAAAAACGATCAGGAAATACTCATTGCATTGAAATGCGCTCCATCAGGACTCGTTGCTAATCGTTATTACCTGGATTTACGCCTCGACGACAAATATTATTGCGGACTGAGTCGACAATTTCTCGAGTGTTGACTTGAGACTGCCAGATCACCAAGAATCTAATTCCTACTGGTGAGTAAATATTCACGCTAGCCTACTTCAATTATGTAACGTTGATATCTGATGATCAGGAGGGAGAAGACAATAGCATTCAACATCTGAGAGGCTATACATTTATTATCCTAGTGAGCCTATAGTACTAGTAGGCCTACCTAGGCCTAGCTAGAGAGGCTGGACTAGATAGTATAGCCTAGGCTCACTCTACTAGGCCCTAGCTAGTAGTATGGAGTGGCATTGTTAGAGCAATTTCTAGGCCTACATGACATAACTTAGATGAACTAAGGCATGGAATTAGTAGTAGGCCTGGTAAGCCTATGACAAACTCAATGACCTAGACCTAGGCCTACGTTTTGTTTGGAACTAGCAAATCAGTGGGCAGTCTCAGCATAAGTTCAGCTTTGCTTTGAAGTCAAGTCGAGTGAAAGTTTGAGTTCGCCACAAGACAGATTTTTGTAAACATTATAAATCCCTTACCTACTCATTCTTAGATCTTAGAGCTCGATCTTACTAGACTTGCAATGCTATTGCCTACAATAGAATATTCTTGTGTGATATTTTTCCAAATCCAATGTGAATGTAGTTCTGATTACACAAAGTTGATCCTTGGATCAGGTTGACTCCGCCTATTGTTATGTGATGTTTTCAAATATTGAAATTGAAGGAATATTACACATCTAGTGAATCAATCTGTATTTATTCGTTCTAGGACAACAATCGGAACTTGGCTTCCAGACCATACTCTTACTACTACAGCAGCAAACCAAGAATATAGGAAGCGAACGGCGAACCTTTGCTCAGTGCCGAAAATATATTCAATTGTTGGAATTATTGAAAGATCACAGCTACACTCTTCGTAGATGTTCATTGCTCTTACTCCTCGCAATAGTAATTCAAGATCGCATAATATTCTATCAGTTCACTGTGTTTCTTCAGTATATACTATTTTTATGGCGATGTAATAAATTGAGTGCATCATCTATTATGATATGAGTGTAAATATGTTGTTTATAGCCTCCTCTTACTCGCATCTTGTCCTACTCCCTATCAATTCAGTCACAGGTGCCAAGAGATGACAATCTATTGCAATTTCAGGAATTCAAATAATTTTGGTCCCTCATTGGGTTAGTTCAAGATTGACATTCTACATTATTTAGGCTCGATCCTATACACACATTCCTCCTTTTGGTCTGGGCCTACTCCTAGCCCAATCCTGCTTTTTTTTATTCACATGTTCAGACCAAGACTATCTATTTTATTCCATTCAAATGTTTGTAGTCAAGTCATTTGTGTGTATGTATACATTGATAAGTGAATACATCTATTGCCCAAACTCATATCGATTCCAGTCAAAACTAGATGGATTGAGGACATTAGGATACATAATACTTTTGTTTTGACACTATCATGTGCATTTTATTGCCGAACTGTAGGAAATCATCTAGGCCAGGGCGCTACCCTAGTGCAAATTACTATTGAAACCTGTAAGACCACTTTAATAGGTTTCTACAAGATATATCCGTTTCCAATATGCATCAACAGGAGACCAACAGGTGAAACAGAGCAACTGTAGAAACCTATACACCACAGGATTCTACAGTAAGAGTTATCAATAAGTTTGAGCAGGATTGAACCGTACAAGTTACCCTCAGATAAGGGATTTGTATAGTTTTAATCAGTTTTGTACTGTAATTTGAAGGGTTTAAACATTTCACAAGTCTAAGCAATTTTCTATAATTACAGGTCCAAACAGGTTCGAACAAAAACCAACATGTTTTTTCACCCTATATGTTTGAACAGTTGAAATAATGATCACGATCCTTTAGGTTCTTACAATTATTCATAGATTAATTTATCTTACATGTTTAAACATGTTGCTAAACTTTTTTGTTCTTATAGGTATCAACACAAATATACAGGTTTTTCAATCTTATATATTTAAACAGGTTAAAATAATTCAGGATCCTAAAGTGTTTTACAGTACTGTATAGATTTATTGATGCTATATGTTTGAACATGTTGCTTAAGTTCTATATTCTTATAGGTATTAACAGAAATCTATAGGTTCCTCATATTATATGTTTTGACAGGTTGCAATAGGATCACGATCCTACAGGGTTTTACGATTATTTATAGATTTATGAGCCATAAATGTTTGATCAGGTTGCTATACTTATATATTCTTACACGATTTAACAAAAATCTATAGGTTTTTCGTATTATATGTTTCGACAGGTTGCAATAGGATCACGATCCTACAAGGTTCTACGATTATTTATGGATTTATAAAGTATACATGTTTGATCAGGTTTCTATACTTACATATTCCTAAACGATTTAACAAGAATCTACAGGTTTATCGTATTATATGTTTTGACAGGTTGCAATATGGCCACGATCCTACAGGGTCTCACAATTATTTATAGATTAATTTATCTTACATTTTTAAACATGTTGCTAAACTTTTTCATTCTTATAGGTATTAACACAAATATACAGGTTTTTCAATCTCATATATATTTAAACAGGTTAAAATAATTCACGATCCTAAAGTGTTTTACACTACTGTATAGATTTATTGATGCTATATGTTTGAACATGTTGCTTAAGTTCTATATTCTTATAGGTATTCACAGAAATCTATAGGTTCCTCATATTATATGTTTTGACAGGTTGCAATAGGATCACGATCTTACAGGGTTTTACGATCATTTATAGATTTATGAGGCATACATGTTTGATCAGGTTGCTATACTTATATATTCTTACACGATTGAACAAAAATCTATAGGTTTTTCATATTATATATTTCGACAGGTTGCAATATGGTCACGGTCTTACAGGGTCTTACGATTATTTATGGATTTATAAAGCATAAATGTCTGATGAGGTTTCTATAGTTACATATTCTTACACGATTTAACCAACATCTACAGGTTTATTGTATTATATGTTTTGACAGGTTGCAATAGGATCACGATCCTACAGGGTCTTACGATTATTTATAGATTTATGAGGCATAAATGTTTGATCAGGTTGCTATAGTAAAATATTCTTACACATTCTAACCAAAATCTATACAGTTTCGTCCTATTATATGTTTTGACAGGTTGCAATATGGTCACGGTCCTACAGGGTTTTATGATTATTCATAGATTTATAAAGCATACATGTTTGATTAGGTTTCTATACTTACATATTCTTAAACGATTTAACAAGAATCTACAGGTTTATCGTATTATATGTTTTGACAGGTTGCAATATGGTCACGATCCTACAGGGTTTTATGATTATTTATAGATTTATAAGGCATACATGTTTGATCAGGTTTCTATACTCACATATTCTTGAACGATTTAACAAGAATCTACAGGTTCATCGTATTATATGTTTTGACAGGTTGCAATATGGTCACGATCCTACAGGGTCTTATGATTATTTATAGATTTATAAGGCATACATGTTTGATCAGGTTTCTATACTTACATATTCTTAAACGATTTAACAAAAATCTGTAGGTTTATCGTATTATATGTTTTGTCAATGGTCACGGTCCATTTGAATTTTTGGATTTGGAATTTGGATTTGAATTTTTGACGGCAATTTTTTTTCGTGTCTGATGAACGAAATTTCTACCTAATATGGATACACATTGAAAAAGAACAAATCTGAAGTTAAATCCAGATCGGATGGATGGTTGTTCAAATATTTTTTTTATGTTTGATAAACAGGCGCCAAAATACGCAAAAAAAATCTTCAGCGGGTATAAGAAAACGAGCCAAAGAAAGTGGAAGTAGGCATATGCACATTTATAATCTCTTTCTGAATTAAATAAATCCCAGTTAATTCAATGTAAAACTCATCCACATTTTATTTTTATCAATAATTGCAAAAACTCCAATTATTCTTCAGGAAATAAGTTGTAATTGATTGTTTGCTTCCACTATTGCAGTCAATATCTTCCTCTCTGACAGAAAAAGAACATAGATATCTTCCTCTCTGACAGCAAAAGAACATAGATGAAAACACAAAACAAAAACTTGAATTTTGTTCATGCTAGTTTCTCATATTTTCATATTTTGTTGTTTCTCAGTTTCAAATTCAAATATCATCCACTCACTACTAGCGCGCCCGTCGTTAAACACTCGAACGAACGCTCTTTCAAAACAAATTACGAAGTAATATATATAAAGGTCTTTGTTCAAAACATTCAAGTCTTAAATTGTCAGTTGATTGACGCTTCGTAAATTGGTGATGTTGAAGTGTTAAAAGTGGTAGGCAGGCTTACTTGTGGGTTGTATACCAAAATTGGGTTCCACAGTAATACTTTCGTTTGGTTTCATAGTTGTTATATGTAGATGCTCAGTTGCGTCAGAATGAACGAAGCAATATTGATACGCATGACTGCGCCAATTCGTTTTGAGGCTATATTGTTAACTGTTGTCTGTGGGAGTTATAGGCCTGCCTAGGCCTAGTCCTGGGATAAGGTTTGAACCTTAAAATCACAGTGTTGATATCCATACCCTTTTTAACCCAAACCGTCATGTAAAACCCATAAAATACAAAAAAGGTTGACCTAGACCCTACACAATCATAACCCTAAACAGATCGACGCGGCTTATCTCTGCATGGGTATAGGCCTAGGCCCAGGCCTATTCACCTTTTTTCAGTGGTGTAAGGCTCGGGCCTTTTGCTGCTGTGTGTTAGGGCCTATGAACAAACTGAAGTGACGGGCTCTATTATTCGTCATGTTGTCGTTGCACTCAACCGTATGTAGGCCTATACGCTAACATGGCTAGAAGTTCAACATTCATATCGGCATTGAGTATACTCATTATGATGTCGGCTCCATTGATGCAAAATGAATTCTATGAAGTGAAGTGAGTCTATTACCGGTATAGAGGTCATCGCAACGTAGATCAACAAGGTGTACCGGTAACTGAAAATTGGTTTATAACCGTTGAAAAACTAATAGAAACAGTTCGTGAACTGCCGCTAGAGATCACCGGAGTTCCATGGCAGTTTCATCAGCATTGGATACAAACTTCCCAACATACCGATGGCTGCACAAGGTAATTATAAGATATATGTTCTAGGGCTAGTCAAGTTACAAATTCAATGCCTAGGGTTAAATATAGTTCAAAGGCCTATTAGGCTCTACTTCTTACAAGACAAGTACCGGTAGATCTATAGGCCTACCGTACAGTATCCGCAGCCGATTGTTTTTAGTGTTATGTTTTGTAGATTTCTAGTGGTGGTTAGGTTAGTTAGGAAATTGAGTTCAAACCCAATGGTTAAGGAGAGGTTTGTGTTGGTCAACGATACAGTATGCGCACTTTAATTTTTCGATGCAAACTTTACCCGACGGTCCATTGATTTTGTGACTGTTGATTTTGTGAAAACACTTGGTTAACACACCTACAGCATAATCACCTGTCATAGATATAGGCCTAAGCTTAACTTATACAAAGTTGTGAGTTCTTCACAAGATTTTGTGTCTATTAAATCTTACATTGAAAAATTAAATACCAGTAGGGCCTACTGGTATGACAAACTCATAAGTTGAATAAGCCCCCTAATGTGCCAATTACCAGTAATTGAATCTGAAAGTAATACTGAGGTACCAATTTTATGTTTTCCAGTTACCGGTATCAAAGACAACATTCAATCAGTAGTAATTATTGTCGCTCAGGAGGAACATCAAGTAAGAATCCAACTGTTCAGCCCATGGCTCCTAGGTCTACACCCCAGCTCTGAAGATCAAATTAGATCAAGGTAAGATTAATTTTGCCAATTATTGTCTGTACCCACAAACAAAGTTTCGGACAAAGACCGTGGGAGGGCAGTGCTGGCACTGTCATTTCCACGGCCTTCATGTCGGTTCGTTTGACTAGGCCTTGTGAATTTGGTGTATTCTAGTCTTATTGGCACAAACGGGTTGTAGGTGTTGCACATGTGAACGTACATTTACAGTTCAGCGTTAAACAACTTCTAACAGCAACATGCAACTTACAATATGCATTGGCCAATTCTCAAGCGAGTTGCATGATGGCATCTCAGCATTGTGTCGTGACATTGAAAAATAAATTTGGTCCATCTATTCTAGTTGCAAGGACTTGAGCGTTGAAAGCGCCAGCTAGAAGTTTGTTTTTCAAGTAAACAGACACAGCTTATTACAGTTAGAACATGTAATTGTATGTCTCAGGCCTATCGTAACGATAGCAAAATTTAACTCACCTAAAGACAATCATTCATTAGAACTCTCATTTTTCGTTAAATATTCTATAAAGGTTATGTTTGATGATGATAAAAGAAATAACATCAATGTCTGCATAGCTCTGTATAGCTACGGTGCCTGAATCATATCCAGGAAGTCGATGGTACGAATCACAGCGAGAGTAGGCCTACCTCTTTTTTATTTCTTCAATAATTCTTCATTTTTCAGGACCCAGAGTAGGCCTACGTTCGTCGAGACCCAGCAATTCTTCCGAGTCCAACACGAGGCCCGTACGACAAATGTTGGAAGATTCATCTTATACAAAGTACCACAGCAACCGGCCGATATTCACTTCTGATGGGTAAGTGCCGGCACAACATAGCAGTATCTCTCTTGCTCTCTTTCTATTTCCCTCTTCCCCCCCCCCCTTCTCTTACTCTTTCACTCTGTCTTTCTCACTCTCTTACTCTGTCTCACTCTCACTCTACATTTCTCTCTGTCTCTCTCTCTCTCTCCCCCCTTCCTCTCTCTTACTCTTTTACTCTTTCTCACTCTCCTACTCTGTCTCACTCTATATTTTTTTCTCTCTGATCTCTCACCCCCCCCCCTCTCTCTCTCTCTCTTACCCCCCTCCTCAATCTCACTCTTTTACTCTTTCTCTCTCTCTTACTCTGTCTCTCTCTGTCTCACTATCTATATTTTTCTCTATCACTCTACATTTCTCTCTCTCTATCCATCTCTGACCGGCACATGTAGCTGAGTGGTAAACGCACGAGTTCGCTCCATGTGATCTGGGAGGTGAAGGGGAATATTGGACCCGGTTCGATCCCTGCCACTGCCCATCTTTACAGGGTTTTTCGTGGTTTCCCTCTGTAGTCTAGGCTAATGCCAGGATGGTTTCCACGATATAGGCCACGACCGCTTCCTTCCTACTATCCTTCCCGATACCTAAGAAACCTTCATCTCATCATCCCATCATCTCATCAATCATTCATTCGACGCCAATAGATCTTAGTTTAACATTATAGTGCGTCGTTGAAACCCAATCTATCCATCTCTGTCGATCTCTCTGTGTCTCTGTCTCTCTCCCTCTCTCTCACTCTCACTCTATATTTTTCTCTCTCACTCTCTATATTTCTCTCTCTCTTTCTTGCTCTCTTAAAGCCACTTTATACGATCGATTAAGTTCAGAAAAGAAGAATACCTACGTTCCCATATTGCCACTACACGAGAACGGAAATATTGCAATTTCATGCACTAATTTCACAAAGTTGAAATACGCTCACCTTTTCTGCAATCTTTCACCTAGCCAACCAATGAGTAAAGAGCCTACTGTCACGTGCTTTTCCGTTGACTCCGTATGGGTCTACAAACCGTGGGCTACGTCGTTATCCAACATTGAACGGAAAAAAAAGATAAATCGCCAATTTGACATTGGCTTTTTAATTTTCATGTCATGTTATATCGATTCTGTATGAGCAAGCACTTATCTGGGTGCAACAAAACTGGAAAACGGCACATCACAATTGTTGTGGTTGAGTTTGGTCAAGTGGTAAAGTTCAACGCGTTGGTAAAGTTAGGTTACATGTATATTCCTAGTTGCGGTACCTTGACACTGGAAGCGCGCAGGAAAGTAGAAACTCCAAAAGTCGATCGATCTGAATTCTAAAATCTAAAAAAGTTCTCAAATGTTGCCCACAAATGTTGCTACTGAAATTGAAATTTCGCAACAGAAATTTTGAGCGCCATTACACCATTAAAAATGATTATTCTTTGCAATTATTGAAATTTTATGTACAACGAAAATTGATCGTTTGAAGAGTGTTTCACTCAGGTCCGTTTCGCTGGCACCCCCAAATCGAAAAAGTCGAATTATTTTTTCGCCAGTCATTTGTGCTTCGTTTGTGCTTGAAACCGCATCGTTTGTGCTCAACTTGCTCGCCTACTAATTAGAATTTAATTTGGGGGTGCCAACAAAACGACAGTACCCCCAAATAAAAAGATCTGTTTTTTTTGCGCCAATCGTTTGTGCTCGTTTGTGCTCGAAACCGCATCGTTTGTGCTCAACTCGTACGCCCGCTAATTAGAATTTAATTCGGGGGTGCCAGCAAAACGCCAGCACCCACAATCAAAAAGTCGACTTTTTTCTCGCCAATCGTTCGTGCACGTTTGTGCTTAAAACCGCATCGTTTATGCTCAATTTGTTCGCTCGCTAATTGAGGATCAATTTGGGGGTGCCAGTAAAACGACAGCACCCCCAAATCAAAAACGGCCAAATTGCACCTCCCGAAAGACAGAATGGATTTTTTTGTCAATCGTTTCATGCTTCGTTTGTGCTTGTTTGTGCTCGAAACCGTATCGTTTGTGCTCAACTCGTTCGCCCGCTAATTGGAATTCAATTTGGGGTGCCAGCAAAACGACAGCACCCCCAAATCGAAAAATCCATATTTTTTACCCCGACAATCGTTTGTGCTTCGTTTGTACTCTAAACCGCATCGTTTGTGCTCAAATCGTTCGCCCGCTAATTAGGGATTAATTTGGGGTGCCAGTGAAACGACAGCACCACCAAAACGAATTGCACCCCCAAAATGGAAGGAACAAAATTATTTTTTTGTCAATCGTTTATGCTTCGTTCGTGCTTGTTTGTGCTTGAAATTTCATTGTTTGTGCTCAACTCGTTCGCCCGCTATTCAGAATTTGATTTGGGTGCTAATTCTAATTAATTCTGATTAGCGGGCGAACGAGTTGAGCACAAACGATGCGGTTTCGAGCACAAACGAAACAAACGATTGGCGAGAAAAAAAGTCAACTTTTTGATTTGGGGGTGCTGTCGTTTCGCTGGCACCCCCAAATTAAATTCTAATTAGCGAGCGTACGAGTTGAGCACAAATGATGCGGTTTCGAGCACAAATTAGGCACAAACAACTGGTGAAAAAATAAACGACTTTTTCGATTTGGGGATGCCAGCGAAATGGACCTGTTTTACTCTGTCTCTCTCTGTCTCACTCTCACTCTATATTTCTCTCTCTCTCTCTTCCTTCCATTCTATTTATCTCTATACTCTCTTTCTATTTCTCTCTCTCTTTCCCCCCTCTCTTTTACTCGGTCTCTCTCTGTCACTGTCTCTCTGAATCTCTCTCTCTGTCTCTCTACCACTCTGTCTTTCTCTTTCTTTAACTCTCCCCCTCGTTATTTATCTCTCTCTGTCTTTCTTTCTCTTTCTCTCTCACTCTCTCTCTTTTTATTAATGTATGATTTTTACAACTAACTGTACTGATTACTAAGATCTATTGGCATCGGTGGATGTTGAATTAGATGATTCAAAAGGTTATTAAATTGGATGATTCTGGGTTGTGAGAAGGAGTATGCCAGGACTTGTTTAGAAACCATCCCAGTATCAACCTGAATGACAGTGGGAAACCACGATGCATCTGTCCGGAGGGTCGACTGCGGAGGGAATTGAACCCCGGTCCTATGAATGACGGTTCAGTGTGCTAGCCATTCTTATTTCTCCATCTCTCTCTTGTACCCTTTTGCCCTCTCCATCTCTCAGTTGCTCATCCACCAGTACAATGAGTTTAATTTGTGGTTTTAAGCTGGCCTTCCATGAATGCGATTTGCTCAACAGCTTAACAATCGGAAATCGCGTCGCTCTCGTCACTGATTGGTTGTTTCATCATCATGGTGGCTTAAAAAACTGCTCAGCGAATAGCTCGTTCATGATGGGCCAGCTTCACAGCATATGTCAGTAATATTGTTTTTCACGTTTTTCATTCTTATCCGTGAGAAGCAAGCTCAAATTCTGTTTTTAAACTATTCACAAAAAATACACTTACGGTCACATGATTTTGAAAATATATTCTAACCTTCACTTATTGTACCGTAACTGCTCATTTATTTATGTATTTATATATTGTCCAACTTGCAAATGCAGCTATGTGCAGTGGCAAGACTATAAACTACTTATGCTACAAAACAATTCAAATATGGTACACAACACAAAATCAACACTCAAATTGAATCCAATATAAAACAAATCAATAACTCCACACTCAATTACAAATCAAATTATTAATTAAACATTCTCTTAAATTCTATCAACTTCTCAACACATCTTCTATTTTCCCCAAATTGTTCAAATCCCTTGTAGACCTCTGTATGAATGCATTTTTTCCCACTTCTCTAAACACTCGCCACTTCCAATTTACCTCCACCTCTAGTACCTCTTTGCAGCAGCCTCTTTCCTACTCTATTGTCAAGTTCTTCCCATCCGATACAGTTATTTTTTGCTTTAAAGAAATTACATAGTCTATCCTTTTTCATTCGTTCCGCTAGAGTTTCCCATGTCAGTTATTTAACCATTTCGCTTGGCCTTTCTAGTTCTTTCTTCACCACTCCATTGCAATTTAAAAGGTCCTCCATTTCTTGACTCTCCCCAGTACCCTTCCCCTTCTTGCAGCAACCCTCTGGATGCTCCCTATGGCCTTGACTTGTCCAATGTTGCAAGGGTCCCATACTGAACAAGCATATTCCAGTGTAGGCCTAATGAGGGATTTGTATGCCTTTTCTTTGATTTTACTCATAATAATCATAATGAAATTTAGTGATCTAATCCCCTTTTTGTCAAGTTTCTCACATGATCCCCCCACCCTAAATTTCCATGTATGTATAATCCTAAGTATTTGTACCCATCCACCTCCTCCAGTATAATTTCTCCTTTTTTCCCCTTTTTTGTATCCTTTTTTTTCCTTGCCCCGTTTCATCTGTCCTTCATCAACCCTGTTACTAGCGAGTCTCTTTCGTATACAGTCACCTCTTGTCTCCAATCATCATTCTTTTTGCCACTCTTTCCAACAGTTCCCCTATCTTTTTAGTCCCCCAATGATTTAGATGAACACCGTCCTCTTTCAGGACACTGTCCTTGATCCAACAGTTTGTTTCTACGTACAACACTTTCTCTTCTTCACACATTCTTTCTGTTATTCTGTTTACTTCGTCTACTGTTTCTTTCTTTTCACTCTTTCTATGTACAATTCCACTAACAGCGACTCTTCCTTCCCCAATTTTTTTCTTTGCAGCAACTATCAATTCTTTCATTCCTTTCTTCATAATATTCTGACGATCTTATCCCCTTCCCATCTCTTCTAGGTCGTTTCCTCAAACATGCAAGATTACTTCCTTTCCTTCTACTTCCCTTTCCTGCATCGCATCCACTACTCTCTTCATCATAAATATTCCAATACCCGGTATCACGTCAACGACTGTGTTTTCTCCCGAACTTATGCTTTCTTCCCGCACCAACGAGCTCCATATTATCACTACTTTTTTAAATTTGCTTCCCATTTGCAATTTGTCTATTCTTTTCCTCTCTTCTCTCTTCTTCATAGCTAAAGCTTCTCTCTTCTTTAAAACCTCATCTTCTCTCTTCTTTGTAGCTGCATCCTCTCTCTTCTTTGCAGCTTCAGCATCCCTCATCTTATACCCTTCCTCCCTGTACCCTTCACAACTCCTTTTTAGGCCTGTCACCTCCCTAACTACTTTGTACTGTGCTACAGTAATATTTTCACAGGCCAAATGCCACTTTTGTGTACAATTGGCTTCGCAGCATTCAACAACCTTGTCGTCCTTACAATCACCAAGCTGACACTTTGCACCACAGTTAATAGAGTTGGGCCTAGCCTATTCCACTGTGCTTTTCTTCACTCTTCTTCCACTCTTCTTCTTGTCCTTGACAAGAAGAAGTTCAGTGGTAACCTTGTCCTCGTCCGCCCTACCCTCACTTTTGCACCACACTCCACTCTTAACTCCACTCGTACATACTATACACACCCATTTCCTTTTTCCCTCTTCTGTTTTTCTACTACATCTGTACTGGACGCCATCTTCACCGACCTAACTGATTGGCTATGTTCCCCCGACCATCCTAATAAAGATTCCATAGTAGTTTTTAATTCTTCTATATTCACACGCATCTTCTTCTCTGCATTAAACCTCTCCATCTGCGACTCCACTTTGTCTTGCTCCAATTCATTTACCTTCTTTACCAAAGTAATTACTTTTATTTCCATGTCCATCTTCCACATAAATCTATCCGCTAATGCATCATATAAATCTTTTTTATTTTTCTTGTCCTTCACCTTCATTTCTTTGACCTCTTCCATAAGTTCCATCACTAATTTCACCATTCTTACCGCACAGTTGACTTCATTCTATTTCTGTTCTTCTTTCCACATCTACACACATAAGACATTTATCACAATCCCATTTTCTATTCTTCAACTTCTTAAATTCTTTCAGTACCATCCCAGCACATTTATAATGTCTCCAGAGCTTCCACACTTATCACACTCCAATCCCGACATTGTTCTTTTCTCACAAACTACACATGGATGACTCATTAGTATTTAATTGTAGTCACTTTCTTTCAGATGGTTTTGAAGGGATAATTATTTCCCACATTTTTGCTTCATCGGTAATGTCTTCTCTTAGACTGTACTTGGAGTGTTTTTGTACTATTGTCTTCAAGTTTTAGTGAAATTTTTCTCAGTACCGCCAATTATTTTTCAGGATACATTTTAATGGTACTTGATCTACCACTTCACTTGACAGCAAGTGCAAGCCTCGTTCTTTCATAATATTCATTGAAAAATTGTACTTCTATTTCAGAACTGACGCAACCGAAGCAATTGATATGAGGATTGGCCACGCCGTACGCGTCGTAAATAGTGTAATTTTTTGCTGACTCCTTTTTGTACATAGTAGGCCTACTTGTAATAAAGTGTTAAATATTATCGCATTGAAATCTACTGCCTCATTATATTCAGTAGCAGAATCTAGATAGCTTGATTGGTAACTGCTGTGCTAATCAGTTCATTAAAGTACAACATTTCATCTTAGCCCGAGAGTTGCTACTGATGAGTTCTGTAGTTAATAAAATACAAGAACAACATTATATCAGTACTTTGAAAGACTGGTAAACTTGGAGCTAGTGTCGTGGCGCGATGACCATATAAATATAAATGTTATTGAATAATTCAATTATCAAATGATAAACCTGTACAATTTTTTCCATTTGAATGTTTTATCTAAGACCTAGTATAAGGCCTACAACATGTAAATATGTAGAAAAAATTATTGATTCTCTTGCCAAATCAAGCTGTAAACTTCTATTCATAGATGACAACAAAATAATTCCCTCATAACCTCTATGTAACCTAAGAAACAAAACACCTTTATCTTCCTTCTCTCTCTAACTGACAAACACATCATTTCTCCTAGCCCTTCTACCTTATAATTGCTTTCACTTCTTCTTCTCCTCCACTCAGTTGACTATAAAAGAACAGAAAAGGCCCTTCGATAGCAAGTTGGCAACTCATTAATCTCTATCAAAAGCTTTTGAGGATAGGTTTGAGAAGTGGTGTGAGATAGACAAGCGTGATGTTGAAGGTCTGTGGTTCAATTTTCGGAAAGTATATGAGGAGGTTAGAGATATGTTGGTTCCCTATAAGGTGTTGCAGGCAAATGCAGATCCTGCCTACTATAATAGTACAGTTAGGAGGCTTAAGAGAAAGGGTAGAAAGATGAGTAGGAAATTGAGGGAGTCAGGGGAGGGAAAGGAAGCGATCAGGGACCTGAGGCGGGACTTAAACAAGGCTAAGAGGGAGGCGAAAGAAAACTTCATGGGTGGTATGTTTAATGAACGTGATGTACAGGGTAGCTGGAATAGAATGTACAGGTTTGTTTCTAGTCAGAAGGGTAGTAGTAAGGAGTTGCCCACCTTAGTTGATCAGGGAGGGAATGAGTGGAAAACGGATAAGGAGAAGGCAGCAGCATTAAATAGATTCTACGGGGAAGTGTTCAATGTGACTGGATTTATAGGGGAGGGAGAAACAACACTGGAGGGGGAGGGGGAAGAAGTCCTGCTTACAGAGGGGGAAGTGTGGAATGTATTGAGGAAACTAAAAAGTGGGAAGTCACCAGGCATAGATGGGGTGCAAAGCGATCTCCTGAAATTAGCGGGTAGGGGGGTTGTAGGTTATTTGCTAAGGTTGTTCCAAGCCTCACTCACAGCAGGTATAGTACCGCAAGATTGGAAAAAAGCGGAGGTGGTTCCAATTTCAAAGGGAGGGCAAAGGGGCAGGGTAGACAACTACAGGGGAATCAGTTTAACGTCACATGTATGTAAGATGATGGAAAGGGTAGTTATAAAGAGAATAATGGAGAAAGTAGATGAACATAGGGGTATTTCGGAAGTGCAGCATGGGTTTAGGAAGGGGTATTCATGTGAGACACAGTTGTTAGGTTTTGCGGAAGAGCTGGCAGGGGTAGTAGACAAGGGGGGCTGTATTGATGCAGTGTTTTTAGATTTTGAAAAGGCTTTCGACAAGGTAGATCACTCTATACTATTAGGGAAGTTAAAACTGTCCATTGGGAATGCTGGGTTAGTTAATTGGATTGGAAACTTTCTTCAGGATAGAGTTCAAACGGTTCGAGTAGGTTCGGAGGTTTCAAGTGAGGTTAAGGTTACGTCAGGAGTTCCACAGGGTAGTGTGCTAGGTCCGTTATTATTTGATTTATATATAGATGATCTGACTAGGGTTGTTAATTCGAGAATAAGGTTATTTGCAGATGATTGTGTGGTTTATAGGGAAATCAATACAGAGGAGGATGTAGTAGCTATTCAGGCAGATTTGACGGCACTTAATTGTTGGGTTCAGTTGAACAAGATGGGGTTAAATGAAGGGAAGTGTAAGTTAGTCACCTTTGGTAGGAGGAGAGTGAGGGCTGATGTAGTGTATGATGTAGGAGGGAAGTCACTTGAGTCAGTGGAAAATTACAAGTACTTGGGGGTGGTATTTGATAGACGTCTAGGGTGGGGGAGTCAGATTGAGAGAATAGTAAAAAAGAGTATAAATGCACTAAACTTTGTAATGAGGCAGCTTAGGGGGACAAGTATGAAGATAAAGGAAAAGGCTTATTTCTCGTTAGTGCGTCCCATGGTGGAATATGCTAGTTCAGTTTGGGATCCTTATAGATTAGGTGAGATAAGGGATGTGGAAAGGGTGCAAAGGATTGCAGTTAGAAGGGTTACAGGTAGGGTTAGGAGGTGGAAATGGGGGGAGAATGAAAGGGGGGAGAGGGTGAGAATATTGGAGAGTCCATCTGAGATGATCCGAGACTTGGGATGGCGGGAATTGGAAATACGGAGAAAGGAGGATCGGATCTGTAATTTCTTCAGGGTAATGGAAGGAGAAGGGGGCTGGGGAGAGTTGAATAGGTTGATTGTAAGGAATGAGTCAGGGTATGGGGGTAGGCGAAGTCATGATAGAGCAGTAGTTATAAAGGGGGCTAGATTAGATGTCGGTAAGTTCTCTTTCTTGAATAGGACAGGTAGGGATTGGAATGGGCTTAGTAGAAGTATACTTGAGGAGGATGAAATAGGGTTGAAGCTATTCCGTCAGAAGGTTAGGGAGGCGATAGGATAGGATTGATAGGGAACTTGCCACCGCGCATTTATGTGCAACTGCAAGAGTTAATAATAATAATAATAATAATAATAATAATCTCTCTTTCTCTCTCTCTGTTGATCTCTGTCTCTTCTTGTCTCTATGGAAGCCTTATGGTTCTAGAGTTAGCTTCTTTTCGATCTCTATTGAAAGCCTTATGGTTCTAGAGATCTTTGGATCTATAATTTTTTTGCTCTCTTTGTTTTTTCTCTCTCTCTTTCTTTCTCTATTGAGCCTTATGTGTTCTAGAGAAATTGTTTCTTGTACTAAATATCTGTCCATCTGTGACGCTTGAACTAAAGTAAAAAACCAACTTCAATCTTCTATCAATTCGTCTCCCAAAGAAAACCTACCAAAAAAATCCCCTGTCAAGTGAAAACTTAAAACTTGTGTATTTTCTCTCATATTCAGGTCTACTTGATGTATCTATAGGCTCTAGAGAAAACTTCCTCGTTCTTTTATAATTTGTGTTAATTGTATTATCTAAGTGTGATTCTTATCTTGATAAAACCAACTATATCTGCTAACTGGGTAGGCCTAAGTCAAACTTTTGGAAACTTTACTTAGGCTAAATAAATCCATCTTGTACTCCTTCCTGAATCTAATAGCGACCAGCTGACGTTAGTGTCAGGCCCACCAACCTATCCCGAAAAAGCCTATCAAACTAAACTTTTTTTTATCTCACGTGAACATTAGTCTTTCTCAACTTCTTTTTAATGTTCTAATTGTCAAAATAGCTCGCGCCCCGTGACACTAGTTACTAATCAATCACAATAGTACCACCTGCTAAAATCGATTTACAAATTGACCTCTTACAGTCGAATTATGGAACATTCTGCACCTTTCCTTGGCCCCTTTCCCTGTGGCCATAATATTGTAACCATATTGAATGCACTTTGGCTTTTATTTGGTCACAAGTGCATGTATTGCGGTCACCAATTGCACACCACCAAATAATATGTGGTCACCTAGTGGTCACTGCTAAATAATCTATTTATTCTTGTTTAAATACATGCATATTGATACCTGTTGAATCAAACAGAAACCTAATGAAAACGTCCTGTAGAATTAGGAAGAGACCTATTCAAAACGGTTGATAAAAGATTATTGCAACCTGTTCTTTCTTTTATAAACCTATTCAAATAAGACTATAAAAACGTGTACAGATCTGTTAAATCTTATTAAATACATACATGTTAATACCTATTGGACCATGCAGAGACCTAGTGAAAATGTCATGTATAATACTTAAGAGACCTAATAAAAATTGCTTGAAAACTGTTATTGAAACCTGTTATTTCTATTACAAACCTATTCAAATAAGACTGTTAAATCCTGTAGAAATCTGTTCAATCCAAGTTAATGTATGCATATTAATACCTATTGAAACATACAGAAACCTAATGAAAACGTCGTGCAGAATCCTTAAGAGACCTATTGAGAACGGTTGAAAAAATGCTAATGAAACCTGTTATTCCTTTTACAAACCTATTCAAATAAGATGATTAGAACCTGTGGAAATCTATTTATTCTTGTTAAATACATGCATATTAATACCTATTGAAACATACAGAAACCTAACAAAAATATCGTGTAGAATTCGTAAGAGACCTATTCGAAACGGTTGAAGAAAGGTTATTGCAACCTGTTCTTTCTTTTATCAACCTATTCAAATAAGACTATAAAAACGTGTACAGATCTGTTGAATCTTATCAAATACGTACATGTTCATACCTATTGGATCATGCAGAGACCTAGTAAAAATGTCATGTACAATACTTAAGAGACCTATTAATAATTGCTTGAAAACTGATATTGAAATCTGTTATTTCTATCACAAACCTATTCAAATAAAAGTTTAAAAACCTATAGAAATCTCTTTAATCTTATTAAATACGTATATGCTTCAAACTGTTGGAACATGAAGAAACCTAATAAAAACGTAATGTAGAATCCTTAGGAGGCCTATTGAAAATGGTGGAAAAACTGTTATTGAAACTTGTTATTCCTATTACGAAAACTATTAAAAAAGGTTGAAAATGGGTATTGAAACCTGTACAAACCTGTAAGTGAAGTCTGTTCATAAGTGAAGATTCCTATTCGTACCTATTCAATCTGTGGAAAACTGTTATGTAGAGACTTTTTGATTCCTATTAATAATATTTTGGCTGATATTACTCACCTGTTGATTCCTGAATTCGTGTGTCAAAAATCGTGTTAAATCCTATAGCTTTAACCTACTCAAACCTTTAGAAAACTATTCATTCCTATCCTATAGAAGCCCTACAGGTTTCAATAATAATTTGTACCAGGGTAGGCCTGAATTAGCTACGGGTAAGCCTACTGGTATTGATGTACTGGATAGTGAGCTACAAATGTTGGAGAATGTTTCTAAAATATATCTAATTTTTCACTGAAGCCTATGGCTGGTACCATAGAGAAAGTAGTCTCTGGATTGGCAATGCAAATATCTGCTGGTGATGGGCCCTACTGATTTTATAATATTCGAGTTAAATTTTTTGCTGAAAGTGACAGTTGACAAGTTAAGTTGTTTGATCATTTTCAGTTTCTTAGGTTATTGTTTTCTGACTCGACATGTTTTAATAGCTGCTTAGACTTGTATATTGGAATTAAAAGTATTTCTATCATGTTAACATTACCGGTATCTAAACGTGTTGGATAAAACTTTGAAACCAGCAGCGAAATTCACCTTCAAGTTCTATTTTATTGATCATTAAGAAGTAAATTGAATTTTCGTGACAGATCAGCTGTATCATGAATGAGGCTTCATTGATCAAAAATGCAAATACAACCAGAAGTTCACGAAGAATGATGCTTACTTGAGATCTCCGGTAATAAGTATAGTCAGCGCTCCCGGTGGCAATTTAATTTTAGCACAACTATTAGCATAGCATTGCCAGCATAGGGAGTCGAACGACCTCTACAGGAGGTAGAACTGCTTTATCGACTCTGGTATAATCGTGTTAAATTGAGTACAAAGTATAGATGTTAGATACTTTTTCTATTTTCTACTCGACGCGTTTCGACGGTCTTATCACCGTTTTTTTCAAGAGATGTCTATTCTATAAAACAATCACATTATTGTACAGTAACAAAAGAGAAGAATTTTACGGAAACAAAACTGGCGACTGGATACATCAAATTATTATTAGGAATCATTAGGAAAATTATGAGGAGAAGAGTTAATGCACTGCCATCTTTGGCTAGCAAATAAATTACCACTAGATATTTCCGAAAAATTAGATCACATATTCTTTAAAGAAGCTAAAAGAATCGGAGACATAGTGAAAACGAGACATCAGAGAAAATTTGATAAGATATATTAAGAACAACACCCCCCTAACCTAGTGAGAAGAAATTCCAATCAAGTAGTGGCTGATTGTGCAGTCAATTTGAGTTCGACCAATCTGAACGATTTTGTAGCCTCAGCTTTGAGCAAAGGACTCAATTTTGCTGTTGCTCCGTCCCGGATTCCTATGGAAAAGCTTTTGGTGAGTGTGGAATCAGCAGTATATAGATTACCAAAGGATACAACGGAGGAGATACGACAAGAGTGAGCTAAGATAATTCGTCACAATATAAATATACCACCAAAGTCGAATTTGGATCCTAATGAGCGCAGAGCTTTGACAGATTTGAAAAATAATCATGATATAATTATATTAAAAGCAGACAAAGGCAATAAAACAGTTGTGATGGACAATGAAGGTTATAGGACGAAAATATCAGCTCTTTTAGACAATCCAAATTATGTAAAAGTCAATCGAAATCCAACATCTACTTATGAGAATAAATTGATGACACTTCTGTTGGAGGCACCTTTCACAAAGGAATTAATTGATTCCCTTAAGAGGCCGCAGGCGCGCTATACGCGCTCGTTGTTCGCTCGCTTCGGACTAGAGTTTAACATGCATCGTGTACTAGGCGCAGCCCATAGACTAGCCCGCCGAACTCATATTCTCGTTAACGCCGTTAATTCCCTTACTCACACTTTTGATATATTTCACAGTCCATATTATTTTTCGGTATTCAAAAATATATATCTAGGTTTCCGTAAACTAGAATTTTTTTCATTTTCCATTTGAAGAATTTGAAAAATTGCAAATTTGTTGTTCAAAATTCTGTGATTGCGATAACCTTCCTCTTTCAATTATCAGCAGAATGCAGAAACAATCATATTGATATCTCAAAAATTACGGCCGTGAGAGTTTGCGGCGTGAAATACGAGCGCCTGCGGCCTCTTAAGCCTCAAGATAGCGTTATACCGAAGTTTTACGCCTTTCCGAAAGTCCATAAATTGGGGTACCACTCAGGCCTATAGTAAGTGCGATTAATTCCCCAGCACATGAGATATCATGTTTCATTGCACAACTGATGAAAGTAGAGAACGAAAAAATAGCTAGCTACGTGAAAGATTCATACCACTTATTGGAATATATGAGAGACATAACTCTGAAGCCAGGGGACCTATTGGTGAGTTTTGATGTTGTTAATTTATTCAACGATGTAACAGTGGAAAAAGCGATAGACATCATGGGAAATAAGAAAATTACTGGTAAGCCACTGTTATCTCTTATAGAATGTTGTTTAAACACAAGCTATTTTAGATGGGAAGGACAAATTTACAAACAAACCGAAGGCTTAGCTATGGCTCCCCACTATCTGCATTGATGTCGAATATTTTCATGGAGGATTTAGAAAAGAGAGCTTTGGACACTGCTTCTCTGAACCCAACGATGTGGAGACGGTATGTGGACGATATAATAGTAGTTTGGCAGCATGGATATGAAGAATTACATGATTTTTTAACCCATTCAAATTCGATTGACAGAAAAATTCAATTCACTATGGAATTAGAAGAGAATGAAGAGCTACCATTTCTAGATGTTCTGTTAATTGAAAAACTAGACGGGAAAATTGGACATACCGTGTACCGTAAAAGTACTAATATCAACAGATACCTCCACGCGGACAGTCACCACCATCCGGCACAGAAACGGTCCGTCCTTAAAACTCTAGTGTATAGAGCAAGACGTCTATCAGATAAAGACCATCTGAATAGTGAATTGCAACACCTAAGTGAAACATTTTTGGATAATGGATACAAAATTAAAGAAGTAGATGATATTATTTTTGAAACTCCCCAAGTTAAACAACAAGAAGTAGTAGAGAGGACTCTCCGTCCCGTCGATATTGTTCTATTGTTTCCATTGTTCCCTATTGTTTCTATTGTTCTCTATTGTCCTATTGTCCCTATTGTCCTATTGTTCCTTTGTCGGCGGCCCGCGCCGCCACCCCCACCTCTATTTTATGGCACGCGCCATGTCTCCCATTTTTTTTCAATTCCCCTCCCCCCTTTTTCTACAAATTTCTGAAAAAAAAATAAAAATAAAAATAAAAATGAAAAAAATAATAAAAAAAAAAATTCAAATTTTTTGAAAAATAAACTCTTGTTTTCAACTTATTTGGAAAAAAGATATGTCTATTCTCTTGACTCATGTTTTTATAATTTTTGAAATTCCATTCTTATTTTCAAGTTCTTTGAAAAGTAAAAATAATTGTTTTTAAATCTTTTGGAAAAATAATTCTCATTTTTTTTTAAAGATATTTTCAAATATTATTCTCTGGTATCTTTTCAAATTCCATGAACTTTTCTGCATTTACCATTCATCTTTTCTAAAATCTTTGTTGTTCATGATCACGTTTTTAAAATTATCCTTTCAACTTCATTGCAGTAAAGTTTCATGTCTTTGATTTTCTAAACTCTTTGTTGGCGCGCTCGAACATAATTATGATCGCTTTGACGTGGGCGTGTCCTACGCAGCGAGTGCTTTGGGATAAAGTTTCATGTCTTCCATACTGTAGTTCTTTGGCACTACCTCAGTATTGTGCGCATGCGCGCATCAATCTTCCACAGCAGTGTATTTGAGGGAGCGTGTATATCTGTCACTCTTGTTTTATTTCAGGAAGTCCTATTTTAAAGCATGTCTTATCTAATAAAAATGATATGAATATCCTTATAAAACGTGAACATGAAAAGATCAACTTGAAATAGAGTTATTATATTTCAATCATGGTGTGTGTCTCACAATTTGTTTACATGAAATGTATTTATAGGTTATGCCCAGGCCTACTTTACAAAAATGAACGTCATTATTTATTGAAAGACTAGACGACTGCATAATAAACACGGGAACACAATCCAATTGGCTTGTTCACGCAAAGCCCGACGCAGAGTGCGCTGCTGTACTACTGCCCAAGTTCACGCCCACACCCACCCTCTAGTTCTGGTTTACAGGTTGATCTTATTCAAACTTATTTATTACTGGTTAGGTCTAGATATTATTGGCAGGTTTTATTATTAGATTAGTAGTATATATATAAATGAATAAAAATAAGAAATAAAAATGTAATATAAACTCGATTAGATAAATAGGTTAGATTATTAGATTTGCAATGGAGAATTGGACTATATCACATCTGAAGTCGGAGCTCCGAAAACGTGGTGCTCTTTTGAGAGGAAAAAAAGCTGACTTGATAAAAAGGTAACAATAAAAACACAGAATAACACATAATAGGCCTATAATACCACAATGCTCAGAATAAAACCACATGGTAACATAAAACAGTAGGCCTATGTTGGGCTCCCCTTTTAGATATTTCTCATTTGTAGGTATGAGCATGAGAAAGAGTAATTTATAAGTTGGGTCTAATATTTTATTTAATTACATTTACATTATTTTCATCAGTTGCTTAAAACCCTTTACATAATAAAGTGTTTGAATGGAACCCTAAAAAAGTATGTCTAGGCCTACAAAACTTGCATTCTAGATTCAAAAAATTATCCAACTATGAAGTAGGCCTATATATCAATAATAGTATCATATTTTTATAATTCCAGCATTTAATTAATATGCCAATTCTATTCCAGGCATCAAGATTACATCCGTAATAATAACTTTGTAAAGGAAGATCTGAAAAAGGTTGAAGAGAAAAATTTCCAGATGGTTAAACCTGGAATAGAAACTTACAAAGATATTCATGGGGCTACTGTGTTACCAAAAGTGACATCTCAGAGGATGGAACTCTTCCTCAAAAGGTATGTATAATTTTCAAAGAATCAACGTGACACCAATCACGTGACTCCTTCGACTAGATAAAAATATATCCGACTTATGGCCGAAAGAAAATATTCCTGACGATATTTGGCTCTTTTTTACTGTCGTGTTTTTGGGGTTTCGTGTGTTAATATACCGGCCTGGTCAGGCCATGCCGCTTCCTTCAGATACACTTCCCATTACGTAAAAAACCTTCATCATATCATTAATCATTCATCTGACATCAATATATCTTAGTTATCAAGAGCGTGTGTCGTTAAATCCAATAAAAATAGAAAAAAATAAAATTATTCCTTCAGGTTTGGGAAACAGCTGACTCGAGGACCCGTGGACTTATACAAGGGCCAATATCTCCAATCCGCAAGGTACTCGAAGACAGCAGATGGGACATACGTCACGGGCATTTGTCGTGCACAAATGAAGAAGGTGTTTTACACCGTAGATGTATTTTTCCGAGAGGATGGTGGTGTGGCGGAGAGCCAGAGCGAGTGCGCTGCTGGTGTGAGCCCTTATGCACACTGTAAACACATTATCGTGTTGATTCTTGGTGTGCAAGAAGTGACAGAAAAACAGAAAATCACAACAGCCGAAGTTTGCACACAGCGTCTGCAAACGTTCCACCAACCAAAGCGCCCATTTGATGGTTCCCTGGTAAAGTCTAATCATCTACGAAAGAGTGATCCTATTAATCAAGGAACCTTGGCAGACCCTCGCCCTCCCCACCTCCGCAGACTACCAACGGCCACCGATATTGTGAGGAGTGCTTGCATAAATTATGCTGCTACAGTTCACACACCGTCACACATGCCTATAATGCAGACTTTTTCTCCTGCGAATCCGTTTGCAATAGCAAACGACCATAATTACATTGGAAATGTCGAGACGACTCTGAAAAAAAACTGGGGTTATGCGACCTTTCAGATGTAGAAAGAGCTTCTATTGAGTCGCGCACCCGAGGACAGGCAAACAATCAGTCGTGGAAAAAGGAGCGTTCGTGCCGATTGACCGCGAGCAAGTTTAAAGACATCATATGTGCCACCGATAGGCCAAAATTGGCTGAGTCCATTTCAGACCCCCAGTCATTCATCAGCAAGGCAACCGAAGACGGTGTAGTAAATGAATCGGTAGCTCTTCGTATGTATGAAGAAAGGACCGGCAATGTTGTCGAGGAATGTGGTTTGTTTGTTGCACAAAAATATAATTTTCTTGGGGCATCACCTAATGGTCTTCTGTGCGAACTATCCATAGTAGAAGTGAAGTGTCCGTATTCCTCCCGCTACAACAAAATCTCTCCACAAACGGTTCCATATTTGGAATATGAGAATAACTCTCTCAAACTGAAAACAAGCCATTCTTATTATTATCAAATTATGGGCCAAATGTTGGCCACAAACAGAAAATATTGTGATTCCATTGTATACACATACGAGGATATGGCAATCATCAGTGTTGAAAGAGACGAAGATTTTATCAAGAAGATGATAGCACCATTGAGAAAATTCTTCGATGAACATTTTTTTCCTCGCCTTCTCGATAAATATGTATACCACGGGTATTCAGGACAATAATCATAGAATTGGGTAAATCTTATGTAAAACATGATACAATCAGATGCTTACTATGTTATTAATATTTATCTACTAGAAAATTCAACTTCTGTCCACATAGAAAATAGTTATATAGGTCTAGACTCTAGAGTAGTGATCATCAATGCGAGTAAATTAAACTCATCAACTTCTACGATACTTTATTTACAAAAAATGAATAAATGCATTTTTAGCTTCATGGCGTAGCTTTATTGCTATAACAAATAACTCGTGTTTAGTCAAGAACAACATGTTGAAAATAGGTCCAAACGCTACCGGTAATGAAATTAGTTACCGTAATAGACATAAATAGTTGAAATATATATTATAATATATAGTATATGTATAGTGGGCCCTATGAAAATAGTATACAGTTTATGAACTCAATCAAGCATCGGTCCCAACTATTCCTTCTCGAAAGTTGCACAACATAGCGCAAACAAAGTATATTTGTGTTCCTATATGAATGAAGTTTGTATTGAGTTCTTGTTTTAAAATTTTGTAGGTTTTTGTCATACCAATAATACGTTCAACGTGAACACGTTTGCTAGCAATTTTTCGATCGCGCACTACTGTAAGACCAGGCAACTGGCTTTTTCCTTTCAAAAACGATGGTATGTTCATTTGAATGTCCTTCGACGCAAATAAATCTTGAACATTGAAACCTCTATCGGCCATTATGTTATCACCGCGAGAACACATGTTGATGAAGTTACTCCTTTCAACAATTTGCCTGTCACTTGCGGATCCGCCATAAGCGTCAGAACAATAACTTATCAGACCGCCTGGAGTTACGCCAACAAGGACTTTAAGCGTGTTACGGTTTTTGTAGGTCGAAAAGGTAACCTGTTGAGCATTAGGCTCTTTAGGTTTCCCTATTGGAAATTCTGTACCATCCATTATGACTCTAGTCAGAGGAAACTTTCTTTTGAAGTCATGGGGCATGTAATATTGAACTGAATTTTGCGACGGCCAAATATTAATTTATCCCCATTGCAATGCCATAAATTGTATCCATGTATTGAATATATCTGACACTGTGCTGACAGATATCTCAAACAAAATGCTCAACTCAAATAACTGCTTGTTCAATCTTAGTTTAATAAGTGTGAGGAAAAATTGATTCTCTACGGAGAGATGCAATACCTGACTTCTATGATAATTCAACTGGTGTGCTGCTGGACCAAGTGTTTGCAATACAAGAGAAAACTTGGAATAATTTTCTAGACCAGTGAAATAATGTATGATCTTCGGATTATCAATAAAATTAGTTATTGTGAATCGTGGACCCTCGGTAACAGTTTGAGAACCAACGTCACATTGCAAAGAAGTTGGAGTTTTGACCGGAAGTTCAATGTCATGGTCTATGAACACTTCCTCAATAAGACCAATGTCTGTTATGAGAATTTCTTGATTGACATCTTCTTCAACAAGACCTGTGACTTCAGAATTAGGGTCAGTATTCTGCTTTGAGTTCCTCTTCTCCCTGCGCTTTCGTCTTTGATTAGTAGCTCTGCCATCAGATTTATTGGTCCACGTAAAAATGGTAGGTACAGAGCCGGGTTGAAGTCGCCTTCTATGCAGTGTAACCCCTGAAAAAACAGTGGACATCAGTTCCAGAACGAGGCCTACATATGATATACACGTTGACAAAAACCCCTGATTTATGCGGGACTCGAACCCACGCCCAGCCCGACTTCAGTTCCTATCGCACAATGCGATCGTTGACTGAGCTACCTGGGCAGCAAAGGTTCTAGTCATTTCTACCCTTTGATTCTTCAAACTATGTTACCAATAATATATTAGGTACATAATATATATCTTATATTATTAACTACCGTATATCACATTCGTTGCTTGCCGACCTCACCAGTAGCTAGATTATATGGGGAAAGTTGTTGACTATTGTACCGGTAGGGCTTACCAGTTGTATCAATATATAGGCTTATACCGGTACCGGTATATATATATATATATATATATATATATATATATATATATATATATATATATATATATATATATATATATATATATATATATATATATATATATATATATATATATATATATATATGTATACATTTACTTAATGTTTTCTTGGATTTTCTGAGTGAAATGACATCACGTAGTCGACACTGAGCATGTTTTCATGCCCCACCCATAGGCCTATGTCTCCGCTGTCTGTGGATACAGGTCCGTCCTAAATATACGCCTAGGTTCAGTTCTAGCTCTTAGCCTAGGGTCTATTACATATAAGTTGAACCTAGTAAGTGTGTGTAGGCCTACATGTAACTATCGAGTTTGTAGTTGATGTAACCTAGCTTTTTCTAAACCAGCTTTATGCTGTTTCACTTTGACAGCTAGATTTGACAGCTAGATACTAGCCCTATGATTTTTGTTTCTCACACCTCGTCTTGAAACTTATCTCAATTGAGAAAAAAAACTATTTACTGTAAATGTGAACTGCAACCCAGCGTTTTCATTAGACTGTACCTCATTGCTGTGAATATAATTAATACATACCTGAGTGAAATCCTTCTTTCTTGTAAGCTGCGGGATCAAAATGGCTTGAGCAAACAACACTGGTGTTTGTAGGTTTCCAGTGTTTTCTTTTCACTGCATCTATCCACTTTCTTTTGCTTTACATCTTTAGGAAATGTATGACCACCCTCATTTTTACAACCATAAACGCAACAATTCGGCATTTTAATTACACAGCTTATGAAAAGTATAGGCCTACATAAAGGCATAAAGTTTAACGTTGTTTGGCAGCCATGACACCTATCTAGTAGGGCCGTAGTACGGCAGCGCTGCGAGTAAGAGCAAATGGCAGTGAACAAGCCCATTGAAATGACATGTTAGGCCTTAACAAGTTTAGGTTAGGGCTAAAAAGGAGTGAAAACAATTATTGTTAAGGGTATAGGGGAGAGGAGAGAACTTTATGGGAGATATCAAACACGGAAAAACAATACAGTTTAAATGTGTATATTATAAAAAGTAAGTAGATACATGTAATAGGTACGTATATACATGAATATTAGTCATTTGAAAGCATCAACAACAGGTCATTGCAAATAATCACCTCATCAAGTTCTATATACACGCGTTCAAAATCAAACTCTACATTCATTTGTTTATGATGAGTTCAGTACTGTAATTATTTAGGCATCTCAAATTCACAAAGTCTTTCACAATATCTTTCTTTTTGTTGTCGGATGAGGGATGGTTCAAAATGAAATCTTTTTTGCAATTTTCAAGCCACTGCTTGTACCATACATGAATGGAGTTCTCTGCTTCTGTAAGCCAATAGTCATTTAAAAGATCAAGTGTATAACTGATACATTCAGATAGTTCTAGTAGTCTCTTGATTGTCGCTTCTCCCAAGTTAACTCGTTCATGTGGATTGACGATAGAAGCAATCACGACCATAGTGTGAGATGCGAATGATTCCACCCCGACTGTGTGATCGCCTATAATGGCATCCAAAAGACTAACATCATTGTAATCAAAAATGTATGTGGCCATGAGTCGTATTTCTACGAGAAGTTCCCTCCATTCTTCATTCTGTAGCACAACGCCTTTGCATTTATTTCCTCTAATCTGGAGAAAAGGCTTAAAATCACTAGCCTGGTCAAGACCTGTGATAACAAACTTCGAACCACAAGGATTTATGTAGAACACACTCTGAAGTATACTACTAGTTTGCTTCGTAAGTAGAGACGGAGGCGTAGGATAATCACGTTTAGGCAGAAGGCTAGGCTGATGTCTACCTCCTTCTATATTGGTTATTTTTGATGGTAGTGATGATCCTCCTTGTCCGTAAAAATGAGCACTTCTCTTCAGTACAGGTAGCGTTGTTTTCTTGATTGAGAATGAAGTATTCATTTTGAGCACTCGTAAGTTTAAGAGGCCGCAGGCGCTCGTATTTCACGCCGCAAACTCTCACGGCCGTAATTTTTGAGATATCAATATGATTGTTTTTGCATTCTGCTGATAATTGAAAGAGGAAGGTTATCGCATTTACAGAATTTTGAACAACAAATTTGCAATTTTTCAAATTCTTCAAATGGAAAATGAAAAAATTTCTGGTTTAAGGAAACCTAGATATATATTTTTGAATACCGAAAAATAATATGGACTGTGAAATATATCAAAAGTGTGAGTAAGGGAATTAACGGCGTTAACGAGAATATAAGTTCGGCGGGCTAGTCTATGGGCTGCGCCTAGTACACGATGCATGTTAAACTCTAGTCCGAAGCGAGCGAACAACGAGCGCGTATAGCGCGCCTGCGGCCTCCTAACGTTGACTTCTTTGTAAGTTTAATAGTGAAGGTCTTTCTGCAGAGAGAGATTGATAGCAACTGTTCGGACAAGTTTCAACAGTAGGATGTAGTGGCAGAATGTTTCTCCCTCCTTGAGAACATTCGAATGAATCTCATTGGCTGGAGAACTAGGTCCCTCCCTTAAAATTGCATCTCTAGGTATAGGATCAACCACCCCTCCATCTCTCCACTGCTACTACAAGTTTTAACAAGATTTTGAGAAGCTTCATGTTGAAATGAGAACTTCAGTAAAATATCTTCGAAATAATTTGTTTTTACAGATAAAGTCGAGGAATTGGGGGGGGGGGGGGGGATATGTTTCAAGAAATGAAAGATGAAATATTCTGTCACAACACCTGCAGGTGTTTTTTATTGATGAAAAATCCTAAAATTACTTACAATAATTCTATTTTTGATATATTGAAAATGAAAAAAATGATTATCACTGAAAAATTCTACAACTACTCACAATATCTCTATTTTTGATATATTGAAAATGAAAACAACTCTTACTATAATACATATTCTGAAATTATTGAATCAAAAACATTTCTTTGCACAGCAACATTGACCATGAGATCTTTTTGATTTAAACCTTTGCAAAAATTTTCTCTTGAAACTGTCTTTAACAAAATTGTCATTCTGTGCATGAGTTTTGAATTTGATAAAATTCCACAAAAATTCTTGAGGTAACAAACCTCGAGCTCTGTGTGCTAAATAAAGTACACAGTATTGTCCGCAGACTTGAGAAAATAAACCTTGTAGTTGAACATTATTATGAGACCAGGAGGTACAGTTTCTTTGAAGGAATGATCTGTGATGTTCTACGAGCGGAGCTAAACCAAAACCATCAAAAAACTCTCCGCGGCCAAATGAGTCTATATAAAACGCTACCCAGTGAGTTCCTTCTTTATGAATAGGATCAGTGTTTGCAATCAATATTGAAGGACGGGAGACGATTCGTGGTAAATTGTTCGAAGCATAAATGCCGTACAATAAATGTTTTGTATAATGATCCGAAAGTAAAGCATCTTCCAATTCGCTGCCAAACATCTTTCTTAGTTGAGACTGCAAGACCACTTCCAGGCTTTTTGAGGTTTCTTGAATTCTTCAAGAGACGGAGAAATTCTCCCAATATTGTTCAAGATGGTTCCGTGAGATTCCAGAGCTGTACGTGTTGTGACAACATCTCTCGGAGTTGCTGAATGGGGCTTACCTTCAATTAAAAGCACCCGTGGACATGATGGACTCCACCTTGCATGTTCTTTCAGCGGTATATCTCGATTCTCCCACTTGTGTAACTTTAGAGTACAAAATGCACACTGTACCTCGTCAGCGGTTCCGCAATAATAGAATCCTGCTTCAGCGAGCTTTGACGGATGAATGAATGGGATGGCAAATCCTCCAAAAGTATTTAGTCTTGCTTGTAAAAGATGCAGATTGGTAATTTCTGAATTGTCACAGCACCATAAAACTAGTCGAAACACGTTTCGTAATGCACACGCTTTGAGAGGATCGGAATGATTTTCATGGAGACAACTTCCTCTAAATGTTTTTAGAGACTTTATAGAAGGGCCCCCCAATGACTCCATGTTCACAACGTGTCGATTTAAAACTTCACTTAAATACTTGGCTTTCTCTTTGCCCTTCGTGAATAAAACACAAAAACGTTTTGTATTATTGATAAGTAATCGACGTAGATTACTATAATCCACATCTCCTTCATGCCACATCACCCCATGATGATGTTTCTCCAGCCACTCGATAGTTTTGAGGGTACATTCACTATAACACGATTTGGGAAACGGAGGTTTGATAAGCCATTGTTGAAATTCAAATCCTTCAATATTCATAATGGCTACTTCTTTGACAATGAATTTACCGTCTATACCATGGAAGCCTTGAACGTCCATAATTAAGGTTGTCATCTTGAGAGAATGAGAAAATAACTTGAAAAATGTATGTATCAGAAAGCTAGAGTTGCTACAATGAGAGATAGCTTACGACTGTTCAGACAGGTCAAAACAGAAGGTCTATGTATAGAATAATCTCTCCCCTCCATCTATTGTAACAGTCTCTTCCCATTGGACGGTACCTAACTGCTGAAATCTGTTAGTACGTTGCGGTGTCTGTCAATCTCAATCAAGTTATCAAATTCGGCATACACAATGCAAGTAACGGTCTCTGATAGAGGATTTTTGAATCTCAGCTCAGCTCTTAAACTACCATGTCGTTGTAAGTTCCAATGGCCTGCATGGGCGGACAAGTCAGGAGTTAGATCGAAAGCGTACAGACAGAAGCCCTTGTCAAAAGCGTCTCTTGAAATGTCATTGCCTTCATCTTGAAAATGTATTCCCGTTCCCGAGAAGAGTGAATGGTACGCCATTACGTACATCTTATTTGCTTCATCAAAATTCGGTTGGAGAGGTTTCGATGGAATTTGTTGTCCATCTGCATAGAGCGATGAGAAGTTCAAATCATAATGTTTGAAATTGAATGTATTTCTTGTCAAATCTCCATTGTAAGCTTGAATCGAGACGAAACCTATGATAACTCTTTTGGGTAATTGACCCAAGAATATATTATCTAGCGTCTGACTTTGTATCCCTGAAGGAATGCTGATAGCTTTCAGATCTGTACGAGATATGGCATATTTTGCAGGGGATTTCTCCAGGGCCCGGCTGTGTGCCAAAAGAATTGTGGGACTAATACGTACTTTGCGTACTAGAAAGGTTGCATCAATAATATTTGCTTTTACTCCTCCTGCTTCAGTAGACATAAGATGGAAGGAATCTTTAGATCGAATGAACTTCAAATTAAGTTCAACGCCATTTAGTAGAATTTATCCTGATTGAATAAATCACAATGAATGTTTGATATCATGTCAACGGTTTTGCTGGAAGCCGTAAAAGTCTTTCGCTTATTCAAACCCTTGTTTTCCATTGAATCCATTCTACCTGCCTCATCATTATACCATAGCCTTGTTGTGAGATGTGATGCTTTAGCAGGTTTGTCATAGTTGAGAAGTGTTTCAATGTAGGAACGATATGGATATGTATGAGATGAAGGAGTAACATTCTTCGAGTTCAAACACACATCCACTTGACTGAACATGGAGTGAAGCCAGTTATTAACGGGTCCTGTATCGCTGCCTACAGGCAATGTAGACTGATCAACTTTCGTAACTCGTGCCGTTACGTAAAGTAATGTTTGTGCTAAATCAATATAATCTTCGCCTTGTCCCGATACAACAAATTCAATGGATCAATCAGCCGTGATAGATGCTAATGGTTTGTGAGAAAGCCAATCTCCTCTCTCCAAACTTGTCTGTGTAGAAGGCATAGAGAATAAATCAAGTTCAGACTTGATGCCTTCACATGAGTGAGCGTGTAGAAAAGACATCTTAGTTGAATATATCCGTACGTTTCTTTGACTGGTTGATTTTCTTGCGCCTCACAATCTTTCTAGTTTTTTTGGTCTTTGTTACCCTTTTCTTACGTCTGCTGATGCCCTTACGAGTTTTCAACGTCCGCGTCCTGCGAAGTTTGCCTTTGGAATGAGATAATCTTTTACGCTTCCTTCTTTTAAGGCCAGCACCCTCCATAGCTTGAATCTTATTAGATACTTTACGTTTCAAATTTTCACCTGCTTCAGACAAGCGGTTTCTGAAACTTTCTTTCAACGGTCTATGTTGTACCAAATCTCCCAAAACTTCGGAACCTGTTTTCAAAGCTTGACGCCCCACGGCACGCACACCTGAGCGAAGTAGAGGAAGGACTGATCGAAAGAGTCCTCCTAGATATGCCCTAACTCCATGTCCTTTTTGATGCGAAGAACCATGGAATACAGACATACCATTTCCAGCTTGTTCCATATAATAACGGTCATAGGGATTCAATGATGAAGACATTGTCATAGAATATTACAGAGAGCGTTTTCGAAAGTGAAGTATTACAGCCAAGGTGCCAGCTTTGAATGGAGTTGGAAGTCCGCTGTTCTCCCTTAAATCTATTTCGATCGTGCTGAAATGCTTTTTCATAAGAGGTAAATACTGTGGTGTTTGGAACATTATTGTGGTCTCCTCTCCGTAACTTAATTTCTCATGACGAGAATTAACCATGCGTATAGTAGAGGAACACATGAATCTCCCACTAGCTGACTTTCAATTATATCACAATAGACGTACATGTATCGAGGAATACCCCATGAAACATTGATAGGTGTATGTGCTATAGGGTCAGACACTAAATTAGTTCCAGGTTCATAACCCAGTTGTCTTAGAAGCGTTGGATGTAAAATAAGGTGTTCAAGGGCTGAAGATGGTTCTTGTATGAAATGACCTCCTCTAGTTGATTTGCCAACTTCAATGTGACCTGCCTTTAAGAGGCCGCAGGCGCGCTATACGCGCTCGTTGTTCGCTCGCTTCGGACTAGAGTTTAACATGCATCGTGTACTAGGCGCAGCCCATAGACTAGCCCGCCGAACTCATATTCTCGTTAACGCCGTTAATTCCCTTACTCACACTTTTGATATATTTCACAGTCCATATTATTTTTCGGTATTCAAAAATATATATCTAGGTTTCCGTAAACTAGAAATTTTTTCATTTTCCATTTGAAGAATTTGAAAAATTGCAAATTTGTTGTTCAAAATTCTGTAAATGCGATAACCTTCCTCTTTCAATTATCAGCAGAATGCAAAAACAATCATATTGATATCTCAAAAATTACGGCCGTGAGAGTTTGCGGCGTGAAATACGAGCGCCTGCGGCCTCTTTAAGCTGTTAATGTCTGATTAACGATATTAATGAAATCATTCACATTGTGGTGATAACCTGGTTGAACATATCCTATTTTAGTATCTTGATCAGAATCTCCGAAAGAAGCTTTGATTTTACTTGCATTTTTCATTACATTAAAAAACGTTTGCGGAAAGTGTAATTCGGAGAGACATACTTCCCAAGAACCTTGTAATTGTATAGGATTTCTCAAATGTGTTATGTAATTTGCTGCGGTGTTATTAGGATAATAATTGCTCGAACTAGTGCTGGGCAACGTTATATGAAACTGATCGATCATTTTTGTAACACCTTTATTTGTTTTGCCGGTTCCCAAGAATTAAATTTGGGAGGATAACCAATCCATGAAACGAACACTTCTTTACTGTTTCCTTTTCCACGATGCGCTAGTATTTCACTGATTTTGAATACGGATGAATCGTCGACTCTAACTCTAGTTAATTCAGGTTCATAAAAAGTGCCTTCTATCTCTTCGCCCGCCAAGTCTTGTATAACATATAGAAACCTTTGGCTCTTCAAAACCTTTTTGATTTTGAAAATTTCATTCGACCAATTCTCCTCGTAACCTCTGTCATAAATAGTTCTTTCTTTACTAATTCTAACTGAATCCCCCACAGAAGAAACTGGTTCTTTATTGAGAGGAACACTTTTCTTATTACGAGAGTATAATTTTGACCAAACTTCCAGAATATTTGAATCGTTGACCTCTGAAGGAGCCATCCCGATGGATCTGTGGCAACGATTGTTATAAGATTTCATTAACGATGGTAATACGTTTATATAACGCTTTGTTGTTTTATATGTGAAATATCTCCACATAAGTCCTTTGAGCGTACGGTTAAAACGTTCAGCAAAGCAAGCTTTTGTATCGGGGTTGTTGGAATGATAGTAAAAAACATTTTCAGACTTGAGGAAAGATTGGAAGGGTCTATTCAAAAATTCTTCACCTTTATCAGTCATGAGTCTAATCGGCCGTCTACTTTTTTTGAAAATAATCTTGAAAGCTTCCGTAACTGCGGAACCTGTTTTAGACTTCGATGCAATGGCCCAGCAATGTTTACTAAAAACATCAATTACAGTTAAGATATAATTGTAACCGTCATTATATTTACTGAGAGAACGCAGGTCACAAAGGTCAGATTGCCATAAGATATCAATGTTATCAAAATAGTAACTATTTCTTGTAAAATGTCTCCTCATGGGTTTGTGAAGAGTATAGCTGTCTTGTTGTTCAGGCCATTTCTGTACAATATTGCGAGGGACTGCTTTATTTGTTGCATTTCATAAATTATCTACTGTTGAGAAACTAGCAGAGTGCGAGGGATCGAAATAGATTTTTGAAAGAACCTTTCTTACTTTAGCGTTCATTTTGTTTCTAGAAACGATATTTTTCCCACTGTGGTTTCGTAACTGAAGAAGGAAAAACCTGTGAAGGACGTCGTCTACGGAGTGGCGGAGATGTTATTGAACCTCGGCGTCTTGTTGCAATAAACTATCTTCGGCGTGTATTTTGTATATATTCTTGGGGTATATTCAGTTCATCCAGAAAATCGGTGAATGTAGTCCATCCGGCAGGGTTACTTGTCTTACGGTCTTTTACAACATCCGAAATAAGATCTTTTATGGATGAACCTATCAATTCCTTTCCTTTCACAGAGACTCTGCCTTTGCTGTCCCATGTAATATGATCTGATCTGGCGAGTGTATCATGAAGAAGCTCACCAACATTTCGTTTCAATTTTGGAAGTGCTTGCAAAGTTTGACGTCTTATATCTCCTAACTCTATCACCTTTTCGGCAGGACCTACAGCATTTTCTATTTCATCGGGAACTCGAGATGTGACTGAGGTTTCATTATTTGCCAAGATGGGGATTCTCAACGGCTGCCGGGACTGAAAACTGAAATGTAGAAATCTCTGCAATACTTGACTATACTGTGACCATTTTTCTTCATCACTCAAATTAGAAATGCGCATAATACGATTCATTTCATTATCCAAGGCTGTCAACGTATTTGTAACAGTGGACTTCTGCTGCAATCGCTCGAGTACTTCTGGTTCTACCAGTATCATTTTTCTTGCTTGATCCATTATTTAAATAAGCTACTAAGAACTGAGCCTAACAACGGCCCTAGAATGAGGGGTAAAATGGCACCTCCTCTTTGAATCAAAACTTTCTTCTTTGTTTTCCATCCGTCTCCTTTTTTAACTATTTTGCGTAAGATCCGCTTGTGTCGAGCGAGCTTGTGCTTCTGAGCATTAGAGAGTTTCACATTACCTCTTATTACATTATGGGTGACTTCTACTAGATTACGTATGAGCCCGCAGTCTGCAGCTTTCAGAATAGACAGCCTCATTGACGGAGACGCCTTATTTAGAACTCGTAACAATTCACTATGGTTCATGCCGTGCTCATGCATGTTGAGTAAATGATACTATTTCACATTTTCAATCCTATTTTATAGAGAAATTCATTTAATTTTTGAGGAATTAGGAACATGCATCATGAGAGGAATGAAAAAAGACATGCATAAGCAAACAAGTTCGAAAATCTTCATGTAATTAATTCGAAAATAATATTTATACAGACATTTTCAAGTTTTTGTAATTGATCTGGGTATCTACACATAATTATGAGCATCATCTGGGAAAATACATGTCCGAAAACGATAGGTTTCAGGTGTGGTTTGTTAAAAATCAAAGAGTAAGTAACCATGGGGGATGGAGGTAGCATCTTCATAGGCGTCTTGAATAAACCGCGGATTAGAAGGGTAAACCTGCCGAGCCATAAATCTCATTTGCGATGCATCCCTAGGGTTTTTGAAACAAATTATATAATGACTATTCAATGAAATTTCTCTAAATCCAGAACCTTGGAGAAATAAATTTTGAGTAATGAAAAAAATACTAAGGCTGCGGTGGTGAGAACCCTTCGTGAAAAGATCAACAACTCGTCCATCCGATTCTCTCATCATATCATCTAGAATGATTAGCCTGGGCCCTGAGTTGGCGGGAAAGTCTTTCAAATCCGGTAATCCTTCATGAAAACGTACGAGATTATTTTGCATAGATTCATAGCTACGTTGATATTCAGAGTAACACCATACTATTTCTACAAATGATGTATCTACCATATCTTTCAAATGTTTTAAGAAACGTAATACAAAATGTGTTTTTCCGGCTGATGTTGGACCGCTTGCAACAGCCGTGAATGGATGTTTAAAACTCAAATTCATCATGTATAGACTGAAATATTGACCAACAAAAAACATCTATTTATAAAGAAAATAGCGTGGTTCAGACAGAGACTGGATGCTTCTACAGAAAAGGTCCAGTTCTAGCATAGGTTCTAGCTGGACCCATTTTGTAATACAATAATGTAAAAAAGAATCCTTCCATATCCTCAGATGATATATAAAAAAAAAAATACGAATCAAGCTATCAGCTCACCTTGATAAAGACATGTCAAATTGAAGAAACATGCATGTAAACTGAGTTTTTTTTTTTTGACAAAGTCATCAACAGCTGTTACTGTCAGAATGGAAACACTGACACAATATATAATATTGTTGTAGGCCTAGGCCTATACGTTGATGGAGAGTTTACGTGAAATGTATACCCAATTGAATCTAAATAAAACCCAGAGTTAAATGGATAAATGATTCAGTCTAAATAACCATAAGGAACTGTGTCGAAATTTTCTATTCTCCGTCTTTTAGTAATAACTCCCCTGTACATTTTAGTTAGTGAAGAGCTAACAATTTGGAATTTAGGTATAATATGTATTTTATGATGCATAGAAACTGTTAAGGGTGGTCCATTGTTTAATAACATCTGTTTCATCGATTCAAAGTTGACAACTGCTGATGCCGAATGATTGAGGGTTATTCCGCGAACCTTGCAAATAGTTTTTAGGTTTGTTGTGTCTCCCCCACAAGCAACTTGATACGTATAATTCTTGGGACCAAGACTTACGTAATTGAGAATGTATGAACCTTCACCATACTCTAAAAGTTCATTCTTCATCATCCCTAGATAATTGCCTGTGGGTGGAGACCACTCGCCTTCTCTCGGAGTAAATATTACGCTATCCGTGTCATAATATAGTACCCTTCTTCCTAAACTATTTAGATATTTTAGCAGTTCCAGTCGCGTTAAGGCGGCTGTGTAAGCTGCAACAACTACATTGATTTTGTTAGAAGGGGTAACTGCATCTTCAAGATACTTCCACGTTACGTACATTTGATCATCATTGAGTTGAAGAACTGACTTGACTATAACAGCCGGGTCTGTTAAATAATCATTAAGTTGGTCATAAGTATTTACAATGGCACGTTGGTCATAATTGTCTCGCTGACTGAGCTTTCCCCAGAGGTTTACTAAAACAGATTTCGATATCTGACGTAGGGAAGCATTATGACATATTTTATTGTAATCTAATAAGATGCCTTGTTTAGAATGATATTCCGAAATACAATTTTGTTTTTGGCACTCTGTAACAACGCCTTCAGGCCAATTTGAGGATTCTTGTTTAATTTTGATGAAGGTTTTGATGTACTCTCCAAACAATCCTTTATTCCCCTTGGTCTCATCAAATTGGATCATGGTTTTATAGTGCCATATTTCATGAACCTCCAATATTTTATGGCCTTGCCTTACGGCTTCTTGTACCTCAGCTGTAACCCAAGTACCAGTGAAAGACCTCTCTTCATCTCTTGTATGAGGGCATTCCCCTTGATAAAGAGCATCTCCACATGACCGGCAAAGGATGAATACAAGTTTATCATCGCTACGTCGAGGTAACACTGGATGGTATAAGTTTTCAGGCGCTAAAACAGTACATTTAATCAAACCATCAACCATCGATATATCTCGGTTTGGTCCAATGAGTTTTTCACAGGCTGTTTTACCCATGAAAAGCTCTGGATGACCCGAGGGATAACGGCCTGTGTGATTGATATAAGGGTATAAAGAACAGATATCGAAGTACTGGATCGTTTTCCCTTCCTTTGCCTCATGATAGAGCCGAGCACAGTTTGTTCGGCCACCATAAAAAGAATCTCTCGGTTTGATCGACTCTTTTTTAGAGTGGCTCTCCAGTGCAAAGAAATCTCTCATCTCGGCTGATTCACGAAGCATTGACCGAATCTCACATTCCCATACCACATTGACTGTGTAGTTGGAATTTCTTAAATCTTCAATTCTCCTCAAAGTGGCCTGGTATATGTCTTCCATAGTCTCTTTTGAATTGAAAAAAAGGGCATTCCTGTTTTTGAAACACACAGGACACGAATGATAGTAACAGCCGTTGACCTCAATTATAGTTTTCGAAGATGCTATGTAGCCGTCAACCTTGCGATTGTTAATCCTCTTCTCAACTCCATTTCCAGCATATTGAATGTATTCTAAAGGATTTTGGTGTGCTTGCCACCGCACCCATTTCAATGCGAGCAAAGACTGGTTATCAGAATAAGTATAGCCATGTTTTGGAATGATACCGATTGTATTTGGCTGGATGAAATTACGACGGAATACAAGTAAGCAGGCACTGGCCATAGTGATTGCTTCTTGAAGAGGATCAACTTTACAAGTTTTGATGAATAGGTTCCGGAACTCGAGACAGGCCTCTCGGAGTATCCTCACATCACTCTGACAATATTCCAATTGCTCTTTGTCGAAATCGAAAGGTTCACCCCTAGCAAAAGTTTCACTATACCATTTGTAAAAAACGGTTCGAGCTGAACTCGTTAAGTTATCAGGCCCATAATATTCAGCCGCGGGTATATTTGGGAATATTTTATGAAAGTTTTCAGGCCTGTTGAAGAAATGTGGAAGATAACCTTTTTTCAGTGTTGAAGACAAATTGAAGGCCTGTGGTAATTTACTTTAGGGCATTTGGAAAAAATTCAAACCATCAATCACTTCAATATAGTCGTACGAGATTGTCATAACTTTTGACCCAACTGTTATAACATAAGGTTCCCATTTACGTACGCTTGTCATATGATTTAAGAGAAAAATACCGTCATAACCACGTAAGTTGTGTGCTATTGAAAAAATACGCGTTGGTTTTGAGCGTTTTTGTGTTAAAAAGTCAAATAGTTGCTTGACAGGGTCTGGTTCAATGAAATTTTGTTCCCTCAATCCACAATTATTACATAATTTTAAATTTCTATCAGAAACACATTCGTGACATACGGTATTTGTAACGCATAGATTTGGAACATGTAAAAATTTTGAAGAACCTTCAGTTAAAGGTGGAGACTGTGTACATTCCAGATCGAAGAAGACAAAGAGCCAATTTTTATTGTTGTCCTTATATTCAGGCATGGGACTGATGTTACACAGATGTTCAAGCGGTTCATCTGTCCCACACGTTGAACATAATTTCAATGCACAATTGTGGCCCTTCTTATCAGAGAGATTGTATCCCCTATTACACTTTTTGCAAAAACGAACTACATCGCACATAGATTTTTTGCCTGGATATTTCTGTAGCGTCCTGTGTTTTTCAAAACAGATAGGCCCCTCAAAGTCTCTTTCACATGTATGACATCTTATAAGAACATCATCGATAGATTTTTCATGCGTTTCCCGGCAACGTACACATGCGCCTTCACACCTATGAGCATGTACTGTGTTATATCCGAGACGACACGATCTACAGAAATAACTATAGTGAAAGGCTCCTGTAATGCTGATAATCGCATTGAAATGTCTATATGGTTCATTATATAAGATGTCAATGAAAGGCTTTGGGTCATGTAAAGTACCATTAGTTCCTTCGAATAAAACACTTCGACCATTCAGCGAAGCTGTCAACTTGTAGTCTCGTAAATAATTTTGAAATAGGGCGCACTCTTTCGCCCCTCCACCCTGAGATAGGTCTACACCAGCAAGCCTGCAAAGCTCCAGAGCTGCATACTGCTGGTGCGTACCTCCTCTTTTCAATTTATTTTAATAACTCTTATCTCCATCAACCTTCGCTTTGGCAACGACGATAGCTCTAGCCAAACAAATGTTATCATCGTTCTGTATCACAACAATGCTTTGTTTTGTGTGACACCAATCGTCGAATGATAATGTAACCTGTCGCTTATTTTTACACCCCCTTGGGACAAGTGTGTGAGTTATCACAAATGTCAATGGAGACGACAGAATGAATGTATCATTACTCTGGATAACACTTTCAATCTTCGACAAAATAATCTCGACGTTAAATTGCTCTATATACCGGAAGGATATGTTTACTGCTTTCTCAGGGTCCATTTGACTAGTTATAGATAGACCGACCTTAGAATCAGGATCCGTGATGTGGCTCTTCAAAAATGCAAGAAAGTCCGTCAAGGTTTCGTTCAACCATAACATGGAGTCGACACCAGGTGATAGTTCGTCGAACACAACTTCGATCTCTCGACGGACTGTTTTGAATTCTCTATTGTTGATGATTTCATCGCGGACTAATTGAGACCGCCTGACACTACCTCTCTCATTTCTGAAACAGAAAAACCAAAATATATTAATTTCATTTTCTTATAAAACTATGAAAATGATTAGATTCATTATCCTTATGGATATTACTGAATTTGATAGCTAAACAATTCTAATGATATATTTTTTAATAATGCTAATTATTACTGAATAATGTATGGATAATTATCATCTGAAGAAGCGTAATCGTCTAGAGGATTAGTAATTACCTTGATGCAAGCATTATTTCCAATGTTATGTTATATAAAAGAAGGGAGTAAGGAATATTTACCCTGCATTACCCTTTTCTAGATCTAGTTGGTCCTCCTCCACCTCTCTCATACGCTTTCCCCCTGTCTGGGGACTCATCGGGTTCACCTTTTTGCATGGGACGAAAGCTTCTTCATCAGACGATGATATATCATGCACCACCACCCTATATGGCTTCCTTTTTGGGCTGCTATGGCCAGATGACCGGGTTGAGCCCTCCGAGGATGTAGAGGTGGTGGATGATGAGCCTCCCGATGAGGCCCGTGATGAAGAGGATGATGACGATGAGGAGGTAGATGAAGAGGAGGTAGATGAAGAGGAGTTGGATGAAGAGGAGTTAGATGAGGAGGAGGTAGAGGTCGTACCCCCTCCGATGGCACACCCAATTTCCTCATCCATTTTTTTCTAGAGTTCTGGGAAACAAAAACACAATTAAGTCAACTACATGATCAAAATGATAAATGATATTAAGACGAATAGATTCAGTTGATGAATTTAATTTGAAACATACCTTGGAGTGAAAATGACTTGAGAATCCTGTGAAGGAACTTGTGTTTTCTTCACCGATCTATAAATTACAAAGAAACAATTTCAGAACACACTCATAAAACATGTCTTGTTGCTGTCTCTCTTCAGGGTTATTACTGGATATATTCATAATTGTTTTCAAATGGATGAAAATGTTTCAATTTTATTTTGAAATATATGTTTATATATATATATATATATATGTATATATATATATATATATATATATATATATATATATATATATATATATATATATATATATATATATATATATATATATATATATATATATATATATATATATATATATATATATATATATATATATATATATATATATATATATATATATATATATATATATATATATATATATATATATATATATATATATTATATTTCTTACCCCTTCACAGTCCATGCATCCCGCCCCACTCTTGCAATTTTGAGGGGAGGAAATGCCTCTCTCATTCTGAGCTTTGATGAACTGTAAAATAATAGAAAAGATGTATTGAACAGAAACTCTATTCAAATATCTTCCAATTAATATTTCATGTTTCAAGTTGGCAATTCTACTTATTTTAAAATTGCCGCCCATCAGTTGTCATTTCCAAGTTGATTTCAATATAACTAGGCCTATAGATTTAATAAGTGTTTTGTTCTAAGCAAAAAAGTGGTCAAAAGGGATCGAAGGAATGAAAATCTATTCTACCATTTCACATTGAGAATGTTCTGCTATAATCCAAAAAGACTGTTTGAAGACCTTGTCAAAGATAACATTCGTATACGGTCTACTCTTTTTGACATGTAAATGCATTTGACAGATTTAGGTTGGAATTTTTCATGCCTAATATCATCATAATTTATACCTTAGGACCCTTTGCAACTCAATCTATGTATTATCAAATGGAAATTGATCTTTTGATATTTAATTCTCCATAGCCTAAATTAAACATAAATTTGAAGGAAAAAGATGTATCTAATCGCATTTTTTCCCTTCCCATTCGGTTATGTAGACTTATGGCATAATGTTCAAAAATTCACTTTGGACTTACCTCAGAATGGAGGCAATGGAATGATGCTTGAGGGTGGCATCTGCTGATGGCTGCGTCTTCACAATGCATTTTCTGTGAAAACATTAAATTATTAGGTTCATTTCAACATATCGATTGAAAAGTGTAAGTTCATTGATTTAGGTATCCAAATCTGAAACCTCGGCTTCATATAGTGATGAGATTGAAGTATACAAACCTCGAAATGCGGTTTGCAGCCACTTCTGCATATGAAGGCGCACTAATGAAAGGAACTGCTGGTACCAATTCCTTTCTGCAAATAAAATATTATTTCATGACTTCTACAATCAAAGACTAGTATTGAAGAAAACTAAAAATTTCAAAATATAAAATTCATTCTAAACACTTGAAGCTTACACTTGTTTAGCCTTTGGGTTTACCCGCATATCCTTGCATAGTCTTTTGGGAGTGCTGGTTCCAAGACTGTGAAGTAAATATGAATCTAATTAATAAACAGTCAAACTTATTCCAAAGATCTACAAGGAGTAGTAATAGTCCAATTTCTTCTTTTATATTATGTGATTGAAGTGATCAAATATTAAAAATAGAAAACATACCTCCTTTCGACACGCTTTCTCTTGATAATGATGCTATCTCGATGAAGTCTTAGAGCCATCACCCGCTCTGCTTCTTCCAAGGTTTCGAATTCTGGATGTTGCATTATTAAGCAACCCATGGCTGACACTGATTTCACATCCTGCATATACCCCGTCTGGTACCATGCAAGAAGTGTTTTAATCGGCACAGCCATAACTACTTTTTCAAAATCTTTCAAAACATTCATAATGAAAATATACTGCGTAACAACGAAAAAACAACTTCACTCGACGAATGTTCGTACAGAAAGAATCATTTTGAAGACAGGATACTTCAAGCTGCACCATGAACTGAAAACCCCCTCCACCCACCCCTTTCTTGAAAACAACCCTAAAACTACATGATTCGTTCGCTGACTGACCAATCGCTTCGTGTTTTTCATATTCTCTATTTACTAAACAACCAATCACCGATTCTTTTACATATACCAAAAATAAAATTACTATGCCTATATTATTTTAACATTTTTCTGAAATATTTCATTGGTTTTTGAAAGATGTGGGAGGAGTCAAAGAATTTCTCAAACTATCATTTAAGGGGGGTATATTAAGATATTCCAAGAAATTTGACATTAAAGAAAAGCAATTGGTCTACCGAAACATTTTTTTTTCTTTTTAACTGATCTTGTCCAAGGGATGGGATTGGTATACTTTCATGTGGCTTGGCTTCTTGCGAATAACATGTGATTTGAGGGTACATGCTTTCAGGCAACTCTCTATACATGCAATTCTATAATAGGATTTGACAAGCTCTTCCAATTTATTTTGAAAAGAATGTTTCATGTTTACCAAGTCGATTAAATTTGTTGTAAATCAGTGTTTTCAATAGTGATTGACAGTCAAGGACATTCCAAAATGGCACAGTGTAGGATTGAAAAGGTGAATTATTTATTACTTATTTATTGCTCCAGACAATACAGATTGGAGAAAACATATTTTTTAAGAAAAGAATAAGAAGGTCTACTGAGCAATGTTAACCATTTCGTAAAGAAGTTGCCTTTTTATTGTTGTAACTTGAGAGAGTTCTCAGGGGTTAAATAAAATGAATGCTCTCCCATGGAATTGAAAGAAAAAACAATTTTGAAATGAATGTTTTTTACAAGTTATCTCATTGAAAAAATAAATAAAAAACATTATAAATTCTTAACCTTTCTCTGAGTACTATACATTTCACAAAACATACTGATTTTTTAACCGTTAGTCCATCCCCTCATAGATTTGATATTTTAATTGCTCACGAGGCGGAGACTTTCGAAACTTGCAATCTCGAACATACATTTCTAGACTTAGGGCATACTTCGACAGAACTTAGTCATTGCTTATTGTTTCATTCAAAGCGTAGGACTACTTCATAGAATGGGTTACTCGGGCTCCGATAGTGGTTTTGTTTCGTTTTCTTCGCATATTCACAGTGCCAGTACAGAAATAAATGAACATTTAGGAGGAATTGCTGATGTCGCCAATATGAATGATTTTGAAGCTGACGAGGAAATTGAAGTAAGTTATTCAACTTTATAACTCCATAAAATTAATTCAATAACTCTATGGACATGAATTAGTCAACAGAGGAATTTGAAAACAGACTGGTGTATATTATTTTAAGATATGCAACAAAGAGTTTGAATAATTGAATCATTAGTATTATCTTTTCATTCGATTTCAACATTAATGATTCTCATTCATTTGTTATAGCAGATAATGGAGGGTGAGCTACAGGGAGAGGTTGTGCCTGAAGTGGATACTTCTCTAGAGGATCCTATGAATATTTCTGCAAGGACTTCGTCAACTAATGGATACGAAGGAGACAATGAAGCGACCGTAGTCGCATCTACAGGACAATTTGACGTTGACAATTTGTTCTTCCCCCTCAGGGAAGATCCGATCGAGGACCTCCTTGATGATGATGAGGTGTATTTTTATTTTTGTTATTATTGTTTGTTGAATGACCCCCCCCATAAGATCAACTATTAGAGAGGAAGGGGATGACGAAGCATACGTAAACTCCTCTATAGGACCATACGCAGACAATATGTTCCTCCCCGTCAGGGAATAACCGATCGAGGACCTTCTATAAGGATGATGATTGTTTGCAATGACTTGTTGTTGATGCTTTCAGATGACTTATATTCATGTATATACGTACCTATTACATATATCTACTTACTTTTTATAATATACAAATTTAAACTGTATTGTTTTTTCGTGTTTGATATTTCCCATAAAGTTCTCTCCTCTCCCCTATACCCTTAACAATAATTGTTTTCACTCATTTTTAGCCCTGACCTAAACTTGTTAAGGCCTAACATGTCATTTCAATTGGATTGTGTTCCCGTGTTTATTATGCAGTCCTCTAGTGTTTCAATAAATAATGACGTTCATTTTTGTAAAGTAGGCCTAGGCATAACCTATAAATACATTTCATGTAAACAAATTATGAGACACACACCATGATTGAAATATAATAACTCTATTTCAAGTTGATCTTTTCATGTTCACGTTTTATAAGGATATTCATATCATTTTTATTAGATAAAACATGCTTTAAAATAGGACTTCCTGAAATAAAACAAGAGTGACAGCTATACACGGCCCCTCAAATACACTGCTGTGGAAGATTGATGCGCGCATGCGCACAATACTGAGGTAGCGCCAAAGAACTACAGTATGGAAGACATGAGACTTTATCCCAAAGCACTCGCTGCGTAGGACACGCCCACGTCAAAGCGATCATAATTATAGTTGTGTTCGTCTGTCATGAACTGAAAAGAACTAGAGTACACTTTAAGGGGGTGGAGCAACTTGAGTTCAACTCCGTGCAGGATGCGCCGTTGTTCAGTTCAACTTGGTGTACGTGAAATAACAATTACAGACGAACAGCCATCACCCACCGCGTACCACAAACTACTTGCCGCGAATTCAAAATATGTTTCAACTTTCAATTTTTTTACGCTCATGATAAATTTCCTTATGAAGAAAAATGACAATATTACATTCTAGATATAAAGGGATAGGCCCAGATTTTCTAGAATTCAGAAATATGTCAAGTTTAGTGTTTTATTGAATGTAAAGTGAAATTGAATATGTAAATAGCAACATGCTAATAAAGTTTACTACTACTACTACTACTAATGATATTGGTCGAGACAAAAATATTCATGACCGATAACCCTTGGCCAAAAGCATTTATATAATATTTAAAAGATGATAGAAAAGTAGCAAGACGAGAGAATCGCCAGTAAGCTACTTGACACCCGGAATATTCGAACAATATTGTTTTGAGAGCACTGTTAATAAACTAAATAAAAGTATCCTCATAAAACTAATGAACTAAACTGATATAATAATTAACAAATATCTCATGGATGATTGATGAACTGATAAAACTAACATTTAGAGCTAAACAATATCCCATTTTCATCAGTCCGTACGTAAAACGTGAATAGCATCCACAGATACATCCATGTTGCGCGCGTAAAATCTGCTTACACTACTTTACACCACCTATACGTACAGGGGTAACTTTTCTTACACTTTTTTACACCAACTCACTCTAGTTCACCGTGCGTCGACAAACGAACAGCCGAGTGCAAGCTGCACTATTCTGCCCCGAGTCAGACGAACGGCCACCGACCGATCGGTGTAAGTTGGTGCAAGTTCGTGCAAGATAGTGCAGACAGACGAACACTACTATTGTTCGAGCGCGCCAACAAAGAGTTTAGAAAATCAAAGACATGAAACTTTACTGCAAAGAAGTTAAAAGAATAATTTTAAAAACGTGATCATGAACAACAAAGTTTTTAGAAAAGATGAATGGTAAATGCAGAAAAGTTCATGGAATTTAAAAGATACCAGAGAATAATATTTGGAAATATCTTTAAAAAAAAATGAGAATTATTTTTCCAAAAGATTTAAAAACAATTATTTTTACTTTTCAAAGAACTTGAAAATAAGAATGGAATTTCAAAAATTATAAAAACATGAGTCAAGAGAATGGACATATCTTTTTTCTAAAGAAGTTGAAAACAAGAGTTTATTTTTCAAAAAATTTGATTTTTTTTTACATCATTTTTTTCATTTTTATTCTTATTTTCATTTTTTTTCCAAAAATTTGTAGAAAAAGGGGGTAGGGGAATTGAAAAAAAATGGGAGACATGGCGCGTGCCATAAAAAAGAGGTGGGGGTGGCGGCGCGGGCCGCCGACGAAGGAACAATAGGACAATAGGAACAATAGGACAATAGAGAACAATAGAAACAATAGGGGACAATGGAAACAATAGAACAATATCGACGGGACGGAGAGTCCTCTCTACTACTTCAAGACAACAAAAAAGAGTCAGAGAAAGACGTCTCTCAAGGGATCGCTATACTCCCGTATGTGAAAGGAACCACAGAAAAGCTGAGCAGACTCCTTGAAAAACACAAACTGAAAACGGGCTATACAACAGACAGACAAATTATAACTTTCATAAGATCGGTTAAAGAACACACACCTCAAGAAGAGAGGGGAGTGTATGGAATTCCATGTGAATGTGGGAAAGTTTATATCAGACAGACGCAGAAAGCTCTAGAAAATCGAATGAAACACCATAAATAGGCCAGTGCTGAAAAGACCAACAAGACATACTTATCAGCGGTAGCCAAACATGCGTGTTCGACTGATGATGGTAAATAACATAGAATCCTATACGACGAGTCACGGGTGATAGATAGGCAACCTCAACTCATTAAAAGAAGAATTAGCGAATCGATCCAGATAGAAAAACATCAATATAATTTCAATGGTGAAGACAAATAAAATAAGCGACGGTTGGCGAACAGTGATGAGCCGACTACAGCATAGAATGAAATATAATATGAATAGTACGAGAGAGGCTGAGAATATTAACACCCAGACAAAAAAACGATACAATTTGAGATGAACTGAAGACTTAGTGGTGGTGCCAGTTCCGAGTCCCAAACTCTGTTTTCCATGAAGATTTGTATTTTATTCTGATTATCATTTTCATTCCAATGTTCTTCTACTTCATGCCAATTTTCTATTTATATTCTATTTTCATTCGCTTTTTCAATTTTCATTATCACAATTTCTATGTTCTTTGACTTTATATTATATAATTGGTAAATTGGTACAGACAAAAAACCGATAGAATTAGAGATGAACTGGAGAGTTAGTGGTGGTGCCAGTTACTAGTCCCAAACTCTGTTTTCCTTGAAGATTTGTATTTTATTCTGATTATCATTTTCATTTCAATGTTCTTTTACTTCATGCCAATTCTTCATTTAAATTTTATTTTCATTCCCTTTTTCAATTTTCATTATCACAATTTCTATGTTCTTCGACTTTTTAATGTATCCAGTCGCCAGTTTTGTTTTTGTAAAATTATTCTCTTTTGTTATTGTACAATAAATGATTGTTTAATAGAACATACATCTCTTGGAAAAGACGGTGATAAGACCGTCGAAACGCGTCGAGTAGAAAATGAAAAAAGTATCTAACATCTATACTTTATACTCAATTTAACACGATTATACTCTAAAACTAAAACGGATTCATATATATATACATATATATATATATATTCACATATATATATATATATATATATATATATATATATATATATATATATATATATATATATATATATATATATATATATATATATATATATATATATATATATACATATATATATATATATATATATATATATATATATATATATATATATATATAAATATATATATATATATATATATATATACATATAAATATATATATATATATATATATATACATATATATATATATATATATATATATTAATATATATATATATATATATATATATATATATATATATATATATATATATATATATATATAAATATATATATACATATATATATATATATATATATATATATATATATATATATATATATATATATTCATATATATATATATATATATATATATATATATATATATATATATATATATATATATATATATATATATATATATATATATATATATATATATATATATGACAATTGAAACGCTGCGTATGCACTGGATTGAACCGGAAACTGAATTGAAACATGATCGAGCTTGATTGAACTGAAAAAAATACATACAAATCCGTCCTCCTCGTCATTTTCAAAACGACTCCAAAGTAAATCACCAGATGTATTTATGATGAATTCATCACATTCAGTGGAAAATTCAGAGATTTCAGAGAATTTGTGTTTTTCCAAGTATTTATCCCCTCTTCGGTTCACTCTCAGAGTGATTCACCTGATTTCACGTTTCCAAATCGTTCGTCAGTTTCTCTGAGAAACAATCCCGACATCGAATGGTGTAATACCGAGAGGCAGATAAATTTTTTAGTCAATCGATTCCTTCAACTGACCTGTGAAACGCGCACAACATGACAGAAAAAACATGAAACGAATCCCGACTTATTTTCGATACGTGAAAAGGATGTCTTCGTCACACTCATCTCGCCACGCGAATGCTTTGTCTCCCCTTTTGACATGTATATTCAATGATGTATAGTCTTCGGTACAAATCGTTCTTCTCACTCCTGAGAAGCGTCCAACCTTCCTGTTGTCCTCCAGAAGATCATGCCACACATATTAGCGTGGCTATTGTATTTATCATGTCGGCAACGCACCCTTCTCATTTTTTTGATGCGAGTATAACAGGATAAACAAGTCGTTGTCTCATTCAACAGATTGGGCTAAGGTCCTAGTGACGTCAGAGCCACGTGTTATGGCAGCGCCGGGCAGCACCGCAGCTATCCTGTTCACGTGGGACGGACCAGTGACCAAGTGTTCCATACTGATGCCCGGCGAGTCAAGCTTGCTCGAGTTCCACCAAGGCCCCGCCTCACCGGCTACAGGTCGGTATCGGTACCACGGCACCGGCCTGAATAACGGACAGTGCGGGGTCTCCATCACTGGGGTCAGTGACAGTATCAGTGGTGTTGTGTGGGGCTACGTGAGAGTACCAGGAGTCAGCCAAGAGCAATGGGCGGCTTCTCTCCTCATAGTCACAGGTAAGACTAATGCTGGCACCGGCACCGTGATACCGGCCCGGACAAGTGGGGTCTGCTTCCATCACAAACAGCTCACACCTGTCTCATTAAGCCCTCTGAACAATGTTGCATTTAGTGGAGATTGAGGGTGAACAACACTCACCCCTGTTCCATATTAGATAACACTCATGTTCATGTGGGGAGGCCAAGTTGAGGTTGGCATCCCCCCCCATCCACATTGGAGATAAACATAATCAATGTTGTTTTTTCACTGTGCTCGTTTCGTGCCGGAATAGTCCATAAAATAACGCGTTTTTCAGTCACTGTCTTTCAATAATTTTGCTTTCAATGTGAGGGAGTGAGCAAGCTACTGTTGACTCATCTTCCACATCGAAGAGAAACACAGTTCATGACAATTTGAGGGAGCCCGTGGACTGGATCCTGATATTGTGGACCACAAAGTAAACATTCTGGACCGCAAACCTAGTTAGTTAGAACCCCGATATTGTGTCCTCAACAGAGTGACCATCAAAACTGGAACACCAAGGTTCAGAATGTCTTTTCAAACAACCAAATTGGTATTGTGGACCCTAGTTAAATGATCCACAAGGGTTTGTCTCAAGGGTTGTGTCAAGGGTTTGGGGTTGAACTCGATGAACTGAACCGATATTGTGGACCACTAAAGTGTATCCACATGTCGTTTGGATATGGTGGGCCACGAAATGGATATTCTTTACCCCAAAGGTAGTTGGACATATTGAGCCCCGATATTGTGACCTTCAATATATTATATATCATGACATTGATATAGATTTTATCTCATGGAAATAAATATACTTCATTCATATCATTTTTATTATCATTCGTATGTGTATATGTCGGGCGGCTGAATTTATCATTCATTAATGTCTGTCAGCCAGTCTGCATACAAGATATTATCCTCACGCGGGCTTCACAACACATCTAAATGTTCATTACTAGGAAAACGCTATATACGCGTTGTGAGACGAGCGGAAAGTAATAGTATGTCGACTTCATTGCCAAACTTTTGCCTAAATTCGCCAATTGGGTAACATTTTAGTTATAAATGGGTAAAAACGGCTTCGAGTGGTACCAATTTAGCACATTTCATGTTTTTTCTTCAAAATGACTGACTCGATCAAGATGAGAATTTTCAGAAATGTGAATCAAGATGTTATTCAACTTCACACAAAATTTCAATTTTTTTAAGAATAATTTTTTTTCAATATTTTTCCGTAGTGTTATTTTAATGGGTATTTTTGAAATTTCTAAAATTCATAAAAATAAAAGTTATCACCCGATGATGCCACAAAACTATACAGATCTAAGTTAGATGAGGAACCATGATGAAAAAAAGTTTTAAGTTGATAGCTGTAGCCGTTTGACCTGTGGAGAACCGACAAAAAATAAATAAAAAAAAACATAAAAACGAACACCAATTTTTTTCAGTACGGTATGTCAAATTGAATCCTCGCTAAAGCTCGTCTAATTATATTGTATTTTGTATTCTTGTATTATGTTTTTCATGTTAAGTGTGGATAAAATACATATCGAATTTAATTGAATTGAAGATCAAGTGATCAAACTGTCAATATTTTCAATTCTGGCAAAATTCAATTATCTCTTCATACTGCATGCACTACCGATCTGTGGGCTCATGAGAATAGAATATTGCACACGGATGATGTCTTCTCATCACTGGCTTTGATGTTCCAGAATATCGCAACGCCCAGCAACCGCTTCAGCTGTTTCTTGAATTTTCAGCCGCTCCGTCTGCTCCCGAGCTTCACCTGTTGACAGGCACCACGTACAGTGCGGGTGACGTCATCAATGCCACGTGTACTGTGCGTGATGGAGTCCCCCAAGCCAATGTATCGTGGTACATGGGGAGTAAGTTAATCAGGAGCGACGTGGAGGACGATCAGCCGGACCTCAGCTGGAAATGGCCTTGGGAAAAAAAGACCATCACGCAGGCCATTGCATACAGAGTAGTCGTGGATGATATCGGAAGAGAATTGGTTTGCAGAATTGGCCATAGCGCTTCGACAGGGACGTTAGAAGTGAAACAGACCATTTCTGTGTCAGGTGAATAAAACAGGACCGAACATTATGTACATGGATTCATGATAGTCAATTGCTTCCATTTCAACCAGCTCGATAGCATCATATCGCTGTGAATATATTACGTCATCTGATAGAACAGTCGCTCTGTTTCCATTCAGCTGCGTTGACGATTCGATAAGTCCGATTGTAGTCGAAGTTGATGGAGGAGATTGTATTATATCATCACAAAACGGCTTCATCAGTGTAACTGATTCATATATATATATATATATATATATATTTATATAAGATTCTTCAAACTTTCGCGTTCAATATTATGAATACACATTGTTTTGGGGTTATAACGCGTATAATGAAAACAGAGACAAATTCAAATATAAAAATGTTTCATTATAATGATTGCCTATATATATATATATATATATATATATATATATATATATATATATATATATATATATATATATATATATATATATATATATATATATATATATATATATATATATATATATATATATATATATATATATATATATATAGGCAATCTTCATAATAGAACATTTTCATATTTGGAGTTGTCTCTGTTTTCATTATACGCGTAATGGTCATTTATAATTCGAACATGTCATTAACTGTGTGATTGACGTGATCACTAGTGGAGCCAACACATCCGATCGCATGGCTGGTTGATACGAGATACTCACGAACGGGTCATGTTCTTGTTCTTCATCGGGATCCTGTGTCAGCAACTAGTAATCGCAGTCATGGGCAATTCATATAATGTTTCATCTCAAGTCCTGTAGGAATCGGAGGGATTATCAGCTGGCCCGGCCTGCTGTGCCGAACTGAAACCCAGAGTTTAACTTGAGCCAATCCAAGCGCAATGCTTATGTACTATTTCAAATTGAGAATCAGTCTTGTCTCTACTGATTCAAATCTATTGGTTGAACAAAGATCAATCATTTCAATTATTTCAATGGATTAGATGGTATTAATTTTTCCAATATGTGGAAATTCCTTCAAGTCAATAAAATAGTAGCCTCAATTGTGAAAATTCCGTTCCCACATCATCCAATGAGCCTGATGCCATGAATATTCACCTCAATAGTGAAGTTATGGAAATTTCTTTCTTGTTTCATGTGCGAGATGAAATCAAAATACTTGATAATCAGAATCCAGTTGAGCGTTTCCACTTGAAAACAGTCAGCAAAAACTCTTAACATGTTTTTAACATGATCAACTCTATCAGCAGTAGTCACATATCCTAATCATATCAACATGGACATAATTAAACTACAGTGATGCCATAATGTCTGAGTGAAATCACTGGCATCATACATTTTTGCCTAACTTCGTCTTCTCTCCCTGATTCATGGAAAACGGCTCTTTTCAAAATCATACCGAAAGTCTCTCATCCTGTGCAGGCTCAAATGATTTCAGGCTAGTAAGTATTCTGACAGCTCTCCCGAAAATCATGGAGAAAGTATTACTCACTCCATAATTCCCTCTGAACCGTCAGGTTTTAGAGCAGAACGTACGTAGCACTACAACGTCTTCGAGAGCCGAGAGATATGACTGATGCGATAAAAATACATATTAAAAAGAAGAGTATCAATCCTCGAGATGAAGTGATTGAAAGGACTTTGATGCGATTTTTTTCTCATTTCATTTTGAAGTTCTTCAATAATTTTTGTATCAGAAACTGTATTTATTGAATGATGTTCGAGTCTGATGAAATTTTCCGAATGATCATTTCTGTTATCTCCTTTCATGTATATATTTCTCACTCTATTCATAGTCATGTATAATTTATTTCATCAAATTTGAAAGAGTAGCAGTAGACACAAATATTAATCAGGAATCGTATTGAAATGCTCGGTTTTCACTTTGATACCAGAACTCTAGTTCTAGAGGGCCGTGGCTCACGCCTTAGAAAACCTATTGCCACCTCCAAGCACGATATTAGGCCACGTCTTTTTAATCGAGTTCGAACTTTGAATGCGACTCACTCGTAACCATTCATTTTCAAGGCTAAGCACATTTTTTTCAGAAACTATCTCTTCCAGAGCACTGATTCTGTTTTCACATTTCTAATAGCGGTCGCAACAACATAGACCTGGAATATCGATGTGTGTTCATCACTCCAGTTCATAATCATATCATCATCATACAAATCAACGGAAATACATCTTTCCACCTCACAATGGGAAAAAATTTGATCTTAACAAATTTGGTTCCAGAACTTTCCCTTAGTTCTATTCTCATAACAACAAATGATAAATATGTGGAGGAAATTTTGAGAGTATATTTTGAACAGTCATTGACAAATATATACCAAGGAGGTATACATAACCTCATGTTGATGCTTCGCGTTAGCAAACTGCCCCCCAGAGTTCGATTTTCCACTGATACTACACTCCGGAAGTAAAATCGAATGCCTGTTGTGTTGATATTCATTTTGACATGTCACAACGTCTAGCATTTGCTACATCTGTATCATCACATTTCAGCCAAGCTGTCCGAGCCTACTCTTCTCCTCGCCCTGGGTACCACATATGAAGCAGGCGACATCATCAGTGCTGTCTGCATTGTACCTAACAGCAAGCCTGCTCCCAGCATCACGTGGCACCTGGGGGACCAGGAGATCGAAAGCGAACTGGAGGATGATCTGCCTGTCCCTGCCTTGAAGTTGACTTTGGACAGAACACTCATACACACCCTCACGCACAGAGTCACAGCAGCAGATGACAAAAAGGAACTCGTGTGCAGGAACAGTCACACTGGATCAGCTGAATACAAAGAAACGAAGATGATGATTTCTGTAACAGGTAAATGATGGTGAACATTATTTCCGAGCAAACTTGTATCATTTGTCAATCATATAGCATTGTGCTATGTTTATCCTTGGAAAGAGTAAGGTAGGATATGGATGAATTTCTATCCTGAACAAAAAACATGTGAGTACTCGATGTGTCAGAGAGGGATGATTTGAAGGTGACAAATTCCGTCAGAAAGATGGCGAAGTGGTCAAAAAATGCTGATCACAGAAGTAGGGAACTCACAACCCCGCACTCATGTGCAACTGCAAGAGGATCGAAGAAATGATATACAAAAAATCACTGAACCAAAATCAAATATCATATTTGTAGTAGGTTGCTTTCAAATAGACCACTCGTGCACATCGTCACGCACAGTCACAGTGGTGAATGATGTTAAGTGAACTCAACTGCAGGAACATGCATAGTGCCACAGCTGAATATGAAGTAACTAGTATCGAAATTCATGTAACAGGTGGATACTGATCAACCCTTAGATATTCCAACATCGTTTCTGAATGACTTTGGATAGTTCAAAAAGCTCAAGATATTGTGCCAATATGAGAAAATACCACGATTTCCAGACGAACAAAAGATCCGTATTCAGTCTGACACGTTATAGAGGGTTGACACATCCGAGCACAGTGCAAGTTCATGGGGAAAACTCACGTACCGGTCAGGTTCTTGTGCTTTGTATCAGCAACGGGTTATTGCAATCATGGAAGTGTCACATCATGTTTCATTCCAAGTCCTGTGGGAATCGGATAAATTATCAGCTATCAAGCCTGCAGTGTCAGGATGACATGGGAATCAACATGAATTAATCAGATTCCCAAATTCAGTTGATATTTTATAATTGAGAGTTGATCCTGTTTCTCTCCCAATACAATCCTTCTCGTGTCACGAGATACTTTCTCCTTTCACGAGGACACGTGATATCTTGCTTGCTGAAATAATCACTTTATCATAGTCAATTATCATCGTGTTCGTGAGAGAAACATCCAGATGAGCTATTTCGAGATAATGTGATTTGATCAGCGGAATAATGTCTGTAAGTCAGATTTTATATTTTTGCACTGATACTTCATGTCAGAGATGCATATCATTGGCCGGTGTTAATGATGATTTTGCGATTTCATCCGTGTCTTTATCTGTGTCGACTCATTTCAGTCGAGCCGTCCGAGCCCACTATTCTCCTGACTCGGAGTTCCACATATCAAGCAGGCGACATTATCAGTGCTGTTTGCATTGTACCTGACAGCAAGCCTGCTCAAAACATGACGTGGCACCTGGGAGACCAGGAGATCAGAAGTGAACTGAAGGATGACTCGTCTGTCCCTGCCTGGAAGTTGTCTTCGAACAGAATATTCACACACAACCTCACGTACAGAGTGACAGCGGCCGATGACGGGAAGGAACTTGTGTGCAGGAACAGTCTCAACGCCTCGGTCAAGAACAGAGAAACGAGGATGAGGATTTCTGTAACAGGTGAATAATGTCGAACCGTGAGATGAGTCAACATCAATTCCGAGTGAACTTGCATCATTCAGAAAGCTCCATCGCATTGTGCAATCACAGACCACTTTTTTCGATTGCGATAATATGCTCCTCTCAGCAACAGGTTATCGTAGTCATGGAGGAGTCAAATTGTGTCCGAACCCAAGTCTTGTGAGATTCAGTAGAATTATCTGCTGTATGAACCTGTCGTGTCGATCTTGATCATAGACTCAACATGAGCCAATAGGAATTCGATATTAAAATCACATTTTTCAGATGAGCGTAAGTGAAGATCCATCCCACTCTTATATCGCTCTGTCTGTGTTATTTTTTCGAGGGGGGGCACTGCACAGGTCGCAGAGGTTGATTGATCGACATGAAACTTTTTTCGTACACTCAAACTTATCCAACTTAGAGCTGTATAGTTTTTGGGATGAATCGGCCGAATCGATTTTGAGAAATATCATCTCAAAGTTTCTAAAAACCCCATGAGATTAGGCCGAGCAAGACAAATTGAAAAATAAAATCTCTCCAGATGGAATGAATTTTTTTTTGTGAATGTGTATACATGAATGATACACATTATCACGATTTTGTATTATCCAATTCGAACCAGCCGTTTTGAAGAAAATGATTAAGACCTGGTATTACCACGGCCAGTTAGTATTTATCTGAGAGTTGGTGAAAACAAATAGGTAACCATGGTGATAACAAGTTTGAACTGTCAGATAAAGACTAGCTGGACTTGATAATATCGCACCTAAATAATATGTTTTTATTCATCAAATATTATTATAGAAGTTGAAGCAGATTCAGGTTGTCAAGATCCACTGCTTTCTGGATTCAATATTTGCCCAACAATAAGGTCTTCTCTATATGCATCAAGGTGTGTAGAATACCGGATTCGATAATATATAGCAGGGATAGAACTACTTTAACGACTATTGTAAGTTATCATCTCGCTCATCTTACAACGCTTATGTTACGTTTTCCTTGTTGATAAAAAATCAGTCTTCTTCCTCTCACTGTTTCGATACAGACCGATTGATTGACTCGTTTCTCATCAGAAAGCTATGGAGTGATCTCTGAATGGGGCATTATCACTGAATCACAGTCAATGTGTGTAGCCCTTCCAAGTTGATCCTCCAGACATGCTCATTTCGAGATAACGTGATGAAATCAGTGGAATAATATCATGAGTCCACGGTTCTCCCATCTCCATTGTAACTTCTCTCAAGTTGCCCAGATGTATTTCTGTGCTGATATTAATTTCATGATGTCACAACGCCTAACAACCGATTGATTTGTGTCCTCATATTCTAGCCGCCAAGTCCGCTCCTGAACTTCACCTGACATCAGGTAGCTCGTACGGAGCCGGCGACTTCGTCGACGCTACCTGCACTGTTCCTGACCACTTGCGTCCGGCGAACATCTCGTGGTACCTGGGGCATGAACTCATCAAGAGCCGCCTGGACGACCAGAAATATCCTTGGAAGGGAATGACTGTGAAACACAACCTGACCCACAAGATCAGAGCTGCGGATGACGGGAAAGAACTGACTTGCAAAATTAACAAAGAAATGAAGCAGAAGATTACCGTGACAGGTAAATTATATCGAGTGCTGATATACACACAAAAAGTTGATCTGGTGTCTGTTACCAGAATCACTTGGTTAAAGTATCTGGTAATTTTTCCTGGTTGTTGAAACCAGAATTTAGTATTCTTTACCCACATTACTGTTATAACGGTTAAGCAGAACCAGACCTTAATTGGTTCAGGAAACTATACCATTTGGTAATGTGTTATTTGTGTGCGAAGACCAGAGATTTGTGCAGTGGACCTAAGAAGTATTGTTTCACTAAAGCGAATCATAATATTTGGTTGACACGAACCTAAAACTCCGTGCAAAACTAGATAAGTGAGTTACCTTTTTATGCACACTGTCCATAACAGTATAAGTCAAATGTTTCTTTCATGGCTGTGCACAAAGATAGTGGTCTAGTTGGCTGTGCATGCTGCCCATCTGGTGCTGGTAGCACGGGACGCTAGGCCCTTGACCTTTCATAATTTACGCTATGCATAGGCCTAGCGCCTAGCTTATACTTCACAATGAATAGAAATTCTAGATCATTTATGATTTTGGAGCGAGTTGGAAAAGTGAATAGCAGAACAAAAGCAGACAAATTATCTGCCACATGCCATCACAGGCTTTCCAAAGAGAATGGTATATAATGTAATGCTTTAGACAAGCAAAATATAGGCCTATAACCTCACTTTTCTTCCAACAGACATTCAGTTAAGCTCACTGTTGGACGTGGCTGTATTTTCAATTATTTCAATTTAATTGTTGCCTATGACCTAGTGTTGCACTATCGGCAAGATCAGGGTCTATTGTTAATTGCTGTATTTAGAAAGTTGTGTCAACCGTTAACTTGAGTTATATGCTGGGCTTTTTGCTAGATTGGGTTAGTGGAGATGGCTTATCACAAGAATTAAAGTATTAGAGCCTTGAGCATTTAACTGGCACATGTAGCTGAGTGGTTAAAACACCTGCTTCATGTGACCCGGGAGGCAGTAGGCATATCGACGGTTCGATCCCCGCTAAGCGGGTTTTACATGACGCGGATTGTGTGCGGATTCTTGTTCGCGAAAGTTTGCGGATCGGCTATATTGGAATATTGGCCAGTCAGCGTCATGTAAAGCACGCTTGATAGGCCAATATTCCAATATGGCCGATCCGCAATCCTTCGTGGACAGGAATCCGCGCACATTCCGCGTCATGTAAAGCCCGCTCTACCGTTCGTCTTTACAGGTTTTTTTTGTGGTTTCCCTCTGTAGTCTAGGCTAATGCCGGGATGGTTCCCACAATATAGGCCATGACCGCTTCCTTCCCACTATCCTTCCCGTTACCCATAAAACCTTCACCTAGCATCATCCCATCATATCATTAATCATTCATCCGACGCCAATAGATCTTAGTCATCATTACAGTGCGTCGTTTTGACCCAATATAAAAAAAAATGAAAAATTAAGCATTTAAATTTACTGTGGGTTATTAACATTTTCAGTCACAACTTCAACAAGAATACCTCCCAGCAACGAGGGTGGATTCATACCCACAAACTTTGAGACCCCAGTTTACGAAACACGATCAATGTGTGTTGGCTATCAAACACATAGGCATAACATCTCGTGGAATACTTACAAACAATTTTACAAAGTGCAAGAGTCTATCACCAGCACTAGTCAAACAGTTCAACAGTCATCATTTTCAAGTTTGACACTTGACAGTCATCTACCTTCTCGACATTCGCACAAAGGAACAACTTTATCAAATGAACTCATTTCCTTGACTGATTCAAACCGGCCTGGGCCATCTCCTCCTGTATCAAATACTGTAATAGTTGCATCAAAGGGAACTCTTAATTGTTCATGTAAATCTCGAATTTCTAATGAGTTAGTTGTAGGCCTAAATCTACCTACGAAAGATACTCGTAAGCTACGTAAACATCGCAAGGTAGCTAGAAACACTGGACAGCACTATGAAACAAGTTCTGGAAAGAAAATTGGGAATAAAATCTGTATGCCACTACAACTGTGTAGAATGAAATGTAGAGAAAAAATAAACTTCCATCAGCAAACAGTAATTTTTAATAAATATTGGTCGTTTGGTAATTATAGCGAACGAGCTTCGTTTGTAGCTGATTGCATGTACATTAAAAACAAACAATCAACAAAAATTCTTGAAGGTATTCCCGATGAGAAACGTAGATTTAGACATATTACTGTCAATTATCACTTACAAATTTGTGGTGCCAGTAATTCAATTATACAATGTAAAGTTTGTTTCATGAAGTGTTTAGGTGAAACTAAAGGATTCATGGACAGTGTTTTATCAAAGAAGAAATCATTAACAAGCATGACAAATTTAGAGGTAGACTGTCAATTTAATGATAATAGAGGAAAGTGCTGTGTCTCTAAATCTAGAACAAATAGTGAAGTCTGCAATAGTGACCACTGACCTACTCGGATGGAGATCTGCTGGAAGTTCAAAATTAGGCACTGACCTACTCGGATGGAGATCTGCTGGAAGTTCAAAATTAGGCGCAGGAAGTGGATTGTGTAACAATGAAGTGAACAATGTAATTAAAATTGTAAGAAATATACTGGTCTGACCATTTTGTAAACAATAAAAAATGTTGGTTCGATTATCAATGCGACAAAATAAAAAGCGATTTTTGTCAAACATCCTCAACCTTGATCGATAGCTTTTAAAACTGTTGTCATTGTACGTACACTTAGCAGCAGAAAAACTGTGAGAAATCAACTTCAGACTCATTTTTAGATTCCAGTGATAGGCTGTTAAGGGTTAATTATAGAATAGAAATATCATTATTATTCATGAAAGCATATTGCAGTCCAAAGGGTGAGGTTCAGTCAATTGACTGCTCTTCCACCTAACCTTAACATAAAGATAAAATATCACATACTAACTTGAAAATAATATCATTGAGAATTTGAATAAAGTAAAAATAGAGAGAAATGCAATGGGTAAACTCAAGTGGACCTATAGGAGAATTATGTTGGACTCGATCTATGTAGGGCTAAAATAAAATACTGTAACGAAAAACAAAACTACAACAACGCATTTGAACAAAAACAATGAAAGTAATGCAGAGAAATGATATCGGAGATTATAATTGATGAGCGTAGCGAAGTCTCCATCCCACTCTTATAGGGCTTTGTCTGTGTGTTTTTTTTTTTTTTTTTTTTTTTTTTTGTTTGTAAGCACTCCACAGGTCGCAAGGGTTGACTGATCAACATGAAACTTTTTTTGTACACGCAAACTCATCCAACTTAGAACTGTATAGTTTTTGGGATGAATCGGTCGGATCGATTTTGAGAATCATCATCTCAAAGTTTCTAAAAACCCCATAAGATTTGGCTGAGCGGAAAATGTTGAAAAATAAAATCTCTCCAAATGGGATGAAATTTTCTCTAAATGTGTATACATGGATTTTACACATTATTACGATTTTTTAAGCAATTCTGATCAGTCGTTTTGGAGAAAAAAAATAAAACGACTGATAATATTCATAAAATATATCATAAAAATTATGACAGAATTAAGTTGTCGAGATTCACTGCTTTCTAGATTCAAGAGTTGACCAACAATGAAGTATTTTTTATATGCGTCAAGGTGTGTAGAATACCAGAGTCAATGAAGTGGCAAGAGTAGAACTTCTTTAACGACTTTTATAGCTTATTCAGATATCAAGGTGTGTAGAATACCAAAGTCGATAAAGTAGCAAGGGTAAAACTATTTCAAGGACTTTTATACCTTATTGAGATATCTCGCTCATCTTACAACGCATATTTCGCGTTTGACTAGTGGTACATAACTCGGTATACGACACTCAAAAGAGGCATGGATTTTAAAAGAAATTCCCAATTTTTGTGCTGTTAACATCTGCTGTGCATGAATTCTATGGTGTGTTTGCAGATGAAAATAAAAACATTGGGCCTACATAGTTTATATTGTCACCCCACCCCCTTATTCAAAAAATGTTGAAAAGGTTATATCTGATGAAAAAAAATTAAGAGAAACTGTGTGTTGTATGTAAATAATACAATCCATTTATTTCCCAACTATTGTATTTCTTTGTCTATCTGAGGATTTCTTATTGAATACATATTGTTTGCTTAACAACCTCACCAACAGCTCTGTCACGATTTAACACCTATTTCATCATAATATAAGGAGGTGCTCCAACTGCCATACTAATAACATAGACGGTATTTGTGGCGTCTTGCGGTCAGTTCAGAACCAAAGGTCCCGATTGCCTGTCGCGATTTAGTGGATTTCCTCGTGAGCTAGATGTAGATAATATAAGAGTGGCTACGGTATCGGTGACATTGTTGAACCTATAAAATGTATAATTTCCGTAAAAAACAAATGCAACTGCTAATATTATAATTTTACTGAGCCGTATGTAGCATTGTTGAGTATTGTTGTTTTATATAGTTTGATTCAAAAGTGACAGTTGCGCTACAGGTAATCGGGAACTGACCATGCTGAACTATTTCATTTCGAGACCCGAGTTGGGTCACCATCTTTATAATTTGATAAAATAGGTTGGTATCACTACATCGTGGCTAGGTGATTTACGATTTATAAGTTAATGAATGAAAGACTTCATATATTTACAAAACACGTTAACAAGCTGTAATATCTATGGTAATAAACAGGATTTGAATGTTAAAGCCTGGCCCGCTATAACTAGAAGCAGCAGCGCTACCTCTAAACCAAAGAAGGCGGTGAGCATTTTCAGTAGGACCCAACAAAAACTATCTGTTTTTATCCATTTATTAGTTTCAACTTCTGTGGAAACAAATCGTTTGTAACAATCCCATATTTTCTATCTATTTCTTTTACATTAAATTCTTGCCAAATTCCATTCCATGTATTTTCCAAATATCGTATCTTTCGTCTATCCAAAGTGTTAGAGAGCCTGGATATTCTTTGGTCTAGCGTACGTGAGGATTTTCGACCTACCCAGTAGGACCCGCCGCGGCTGTGTGACGTATGTTAGGTCATGGTTTGGCTAACGGTTGTGGTAGGTCTATTATTATGTTCTATTGTCATCAGTTTCTTTTGATAATAGTATTTCGCCATTGATTATATATATCCTAGTCTGCATAATGAGTGACTATGTTCAGGACACATTGACCAAATGGGGAATGTCCAAGTATATCCAAACATTTGCAGGTATGCTATAAAGTAACCTTCTTTATTACTAGCCTAGGGCCTAGGCCTAGCTTCCGACTAGACCAAAAATCATGGCTGGATTGACTTGGTAGGCCTAGGCCTAATTAGGTTTAACTAAATCATAGAATAAGAATGTAGGGAAGAACTGTAATTGTAATCTCTGTGTTGAATTAGCTGCGGCATATTTTAGACATAGGCCTATTTGGAGGTAGTTCTGCATCTAATCGCAGTACCTAGGCCTACCGCTAGTAGTCAAGACATCTGATTGGTTTAGTTTGAGACCTTTACGTTATAACTCCAATCGGATGTCTCCGCACTAGCGCTTGCAGAAATTGGATGCGGAACTATAGCTAATCCGAAGACGCTGTTAGTCTTTTACGCGAAGCGGTAGTGCCATAAGGATCAAAGTTCTTCCCTACCTTCTTACTCAACATGGTTAAATGCTCTAAACAAGTGTCCGCTTAGATGTGAGAAATGAACGACAACAAACACCAGAATATGGCTATTGGCTATAAAGTAAACCACTCTGTTTTAGATGAAGAAATCGACGAGGTTGCTTTTCTGAATCTCCCTAAAGAGTTGCTGCAGAAACTGATACCAAAGATTGGGCCTCAAGTTAACTTCATTTTAAAAGTTCAAGAATTGAAAGCTAATATGCCTGACATAATGAACGTTCCTAATAGGCCTAATTCATCGTTAGGGCTAGAAGAAGCCCCAAGGATCACTAATAACTTCGAGTATCAGTGCTTGACTATTGACGTGGACAGGGAGACACAAGAGCTAAGCCAACATGATCCTCTGTTGCTGGTAGGCCCTGTGATGAACTTGACCATCAGTTTCATTGTATCAAAATAGTGTGACGTAAAAAAATCAATAATTAAGATTTTTGTTGATCAACTGAGTAAGAAAATAATTGTTTTTAGACTGATTGCTCTGAGATAAGTATTCTTCTTGATGAAGATTTAAGCGTCATCAACACAGACGTCATCAACACAGACCCGGTAGCTTCACCAAATGCCCAGGCATTGACTCAGATCACGTCAGTGACAACACCGCCAGTCAGATTAGGACAATTTGCAACCTCATCACCCGGTCCAAGCAATAAGAAGCGGACTAGTGAGTGCCTAGTGACTAATCAGCTTGTAAGTACTGGTCTAGGTCTAGGTCAATTTAATACAAGAATTAATACAGTATTATCTAATCTTGGGAGCATTCATTTAGCTGACAGGTTGTTCATTAAACTAGGTAAGATGGTATGAGAAGTGTTTTTTTAAATCAGATACCGTAGGTGGTATTGTCTGGTAACTCATTTAACTGAAAACTTGTTAAGTACATAACTTGAAAAAAAAATCTATTAGATGAAGGCCTTCATATTTTTCTGCTTGGTTTTCTTCTAGGCCCCTAGATCTTTTACCCAATATAAATTAAATCTTTGCTTGAATTGTACCAGTACTGTAATCCAATGATACTTAAAACTTGAATTCAATTTCATTTTAACAGGAATTGGGAACATCTTTCTGCAATAGCATCAAAGGGAAACAAATATGTGCTGTCTATAATGCAAACCGCATCTTGGGTAATATAGAAAGGAATCTTTTAGCTGCATACTTGATAGACGAACGATTGAACTCATCGTTAAGGTACCGTAATGTCTCTTACTGTTTTTCCTATTGTAGGATGTACTCCTTAATTGTACTCACTTGAAAAAAAAAGAGATTACATTTAACTCTTCACATTTTACTCATTTTATTGTTAGGCCTATACTTTTGGTAACTTATATTCACATCCTACCTAGACTTACATAAATGTGAAGAAAGGAAAATACTGCCGTAACCTGCTTCGATGAGCACTTTAAAAAACTACCTTGATGTACCTTCTCAGTATCTTTCTTGGGCTTCTTGGGGACCTCAGTTCAAGAATGTATTTACTGTCACAGCACTGCACTGCTGTAAACAAATCAACAATTTATAAAATATTACAATATAGGCCTATATTTAGGCTCATCTAGAAACAAGCAGCTATATTTTGAATTATTTTCTCTAAAATTCTAATTTGGGTAAATGGTACATCAATATTTTGGCAAGTGTTAGCATAGGCCTAATTGATTTCTTGTAATCATTCTATTTGTTTTTCTAGGCTTTACAATGCGGATTTTTTAGAGATGTCAAAGGCGATAAGTAAAATTTTCCCAAACGAGCCAACGGTAAGCTTTTCTGCTATTTTAAGATCTTGGCTCATGGTAGGCAGACCTAATAAGATTGTAGTACCGTTATACAAATCATATGAAAAATCGTGGTATCATTTGGTCGCCGCAATCTTATTACTGACTACCAGAACATTGCAGAACAATTACTGACTTGCATCTAGTTTGTCAATCTTGCTGCACAACTTGGTAGACTATCGAGACCTCCAATGTTCGAACAGCACATTCTGTTGCTCAGTGTTGTCCATTTCACGCATTTGCCTTAAATTATTTCTGGTAGTAAAAGAAAATGCTCAGTTGATCTAAACTTGATAGTACAGAATCCAAGTACAGAACAGACCAATATAGAATCCAAGACGATAAGCTTGTGAAATATTTATTTTGCTACAATAAATGATTATTTGTTTCATTATAGGAAGCATATTACGTTTCACCCAGGACAGAGGGTTCTAAACAAACAATATCGAAAGGGAAGCTGCCCGATCGATATAGGAATCAGCGAAAGAAATTGGTTTCGGTTGGTGTTATTCCAAAGAGAACTAAAACATCAACTTTGAGTACCCGTACCAGTACAACATTTGATAGAACATCTTCAGATTTAAGTAAGATTTAATTTATTGGTAGGCCTACATGTAAAGTATTTATATGCAGTAGGCCTATGTTTATTTTGTACATTATCTAATTGGTTAGGCCCTACTCGATTTAAAAAAAATCATTTTCAAAATCTGACATTGCTTCCAGTAGGCCTACAAGTAGTCAAATAATTGACCAGTCTAGAGTTGTTCACTACAAATATAGGCCTACTTGTGTTAACAGTTTACACTATAGGCCTAACTGTCTATTTGCAGGTGAAGACTTCAAGGATAGTTTGGAGTGGCTCAAAACTAATTGTGAGCCATGGTCTGAAGTTCTCCATCACTGGAAGGAAACATTTGCAGCACGAGACCCAATTAAAAATGCATCTAAAACTGTGGCTGAATATCATCTCGAGTGGCCGATTGTTTTATTTCCCCAAGGTTATACTTTGGTGAGATATAAAATATTACAACACATAATCTAAAATTTGACCCAACTAGCTCCTAAATAATACTGAATACATCATTAAATACAACACAAATAATATAGGCCAAGTTTGTAATACATTTACATATATACAATTCATCATTAGTTTGTAATATAATTACGTAATGTTTGGTAAGTCTTGTCTGAATGTAGATCCACTGATCAAGATATATTTATATAACATCGTTTCAGATCCAACATGATTTTAAATGCATGTTTCCTGGATGTGAAATGAAGCTGTACAGGAACTGGAGCACTTTTAAGACTAAAGTTCACGAGATCCAACTGGGAAGGCGGAACGATGACTGTAAGGAGTTGATGAAAAAAGTGAACGACACGACTTCTGCTGTCTCTGAGGGTATGGAAATATAATTACGTTTGATTTTAGATGCTGACATACAGTAGGCTATAAAACGGCTAGTCTCCAATACACCGAAAAAACCCTACACCGAAATTAGCTTGAAAATAACTTGGACCGAAAAACTTGGAAAAAAGAGAAGAGGATGCGGCGATACAAAAAAAAAACCTACACTGAAAGTGATGTACACCGAAAAAGTCATTTTGAAGGGTGACTGTACTGGGAGGCAAGCTCGAGTGAAAAGACGATTCAGGGTGAAGCTCTGATGATGTATTTGAATGATGGGGGACTATTCTCCTCCAAACAAAAGTTGAATACTATCACATGTGAAAATATCTTTCTTTTCAGTGGTTGTTTTTTTCCCAGTCACTTAACGTTGCTCTTATGAGACTACGGAAAAGTTAATGAAAGAGTCCATCAACATGATAGGTATAGGAAGTTCCTATACCTCCCATGCTAAAGGACATGGCCGAATTTCGAATGATGATGTGGCGGGGGCGATGTGTCGCCACAACTTATTTTTTTTCCAAGTTTTTCGGTGTTTGTTATTTTCGATTTTTCTTATGTATCTTCTTTTTTTTTTCCAAGTTTTTAGGTGGTCGTTATTTTCGATGAATTGCCGCATCTTCTTTTTTCCAAGTTTTTCGGTGTTTGTTATTTTCGTTGTTTTCGGTGTATCGGCGCATCCCCTATAGAACTTTTGTTTTTAGTGAAATAACTTCATGTTTTGACTTCTCCGTAACTCTTTTTATAAATTTAAATACAGTAACTTGACTTATTCTAAAATATGGGCATGTTTGTTTTTTCAGATGTCAAAAATATTCTCTATTTGATGCTGTTGCCATACTTGTGCCGACCATCTGCTATCATCAAACATAAGAAAAAGCAGTGGAAGCCTAGCAGCATAGAATCACAAGAAGGATTTATCCTTCATGTCAAGGTAGGCCACTGAACTCATGACTACGTTATTTTGAAATATGCATGGCATGGCAAATCCAAACTTATTATATGTCAAGTGCTTAAATATGAAACCAATACAAAATACCATGTGATGTATTTACCATTGATGTATATATTTATATTATTGTAAACCAAGACCACAGTAGAAGTTACTAAAAGGCTCTCATCTTTTTCAGACATTGGGGGAGATATCAAGCTCCACAGATGAAATGCGGTCGAAGTACTTGGAATACGGCATGTCTCTGCAACCGTTAGTTATTATTGTAGGCAAAGATGTTGAACATATTGAGGCATCATATGTTTTCGTGGATAATGTTCATTATAAATTGGAATCACCGCTAAAGGCTGTAGATGTGTGTTTTAAATATTTCCATGTAGTTCAAGCTCAGTATCCTGCAGTTAGCGAACAGGTTTGGTTACTTATTCAGAAGGCTTTATATGGCATCGAGACGGTTCACGATAAACGTATAATGCACGTTACCACTTTCCTTGCTGAACTCAACTCAATGGTTTGATATCACAGTCAGTACACCTTCATGCCTGCATTAGTGTTAGAATTATCATGTTAGAATTATTGTTTATCTTTGATCAAACCTTACTTGTATGACCTATTTTTAAAATGCCGATTTGTTATATGTGCATGGGCAATTTCCCGTCAATCAAGGCTGTCATAACGCACATGAAAGTAGATCATAAATTACATCCATCCAGTACATTTAGATGTAAAGAAGGAGATTGCTTAAGAAGTTTTACCAATCTAAATACTTTCAAGCAGCATCTTGCAAGAAAGCACAGTTGTATGTTGAATAGGCCCTTAGAAAATGCTGTCATCGAGCGTCAAGAACCTCTCGATAATCATGAAGGAATTGACGATGAACATAATGATCAAGTTGAATGTCACCCAGGATTAGATTTCTACAAAAGCATTGGACACAATGCCCTCGTTTTGGTATCAAAGTTGTACGGTAAATCGAATATTCCCAGATGCCATGTACAGGATATGATAAGCGATACGTCAAACTTTTTGAGTAGTGGTTTTGTTAATGATTTGAAAGAGGAAGTTTTTGATTTATTAGGAAATAATGTACAGTTTAATCGCGATGAGTTGGGTAAGAAATTTGATTTGTTAGCATCTCCGTTTGATAATTTATCAACAGAATGTCAACACTTCGCTAAACTCAAAGAGTTGGGTTATTTAATTGAGCCTCTTGAATATCTGATTGACAGCAGGCTTGATGACAAAACTGATGCTAATGGTAATACAGTATATGAAAATGTCGACTTTAAGGGACATTTTATCCCACTACGGATAGTATTTAAAAAGTATTTTGAAATGCCTAACGTTCTCATGGATACCCTTGCCTACATCGAAGGTCTATCATTAAACACAGATATAATTTCGAACTTTGTACAGAGTCCATTGTGGAGAGAAAAGCGTTCCAAATTCAGTGAAAACGATATAGTTTTGCCGTTATTTTTATATTTTGACGATTACGAGACATGCAATCCATTGGGCACAAGCGCAGGTATACACAAGCTTGGTGCAGCATATGTTTCAATTCCTTCCATACCAATAGAATTTCAGTCAACTTTAGATAACATATTTTTGGCTCTACTTTTTCATTCATCCGACAGAGAAAAGACTGAATACGGTAATCTTCGCGTGTTCAAAAAGTTGATCGACGAGCTCAATCATTTGGAGATGAACGGAATTATTGTCACTACGCCACTAGGGAACAAAACTGTATTCTTTGTTTTAGGCCTGATATTAGGTGATAACTTGGGCTACACAGTATTTTGGGTTTTGTCGAAGGGTTTACAGCGAACTATCCATGTAGATTTTGTCGAGTTCAGAAGGCAGATCTAATTAGTCAAACTGTATCAAATCCACAACTTGTACGCTCTGTACGTAACTACGAAACTGACGTAGGCCTAGGTGACCCATCAGCGACTGGTGTGAAACATAAATGTATTTTCAATCTTATAAATAGTTTTCATGTTACGTCAAACTATAGTGTCGACATCATGCATGATTTACTGGAAGGTGTTTGCAGTTATGACTTGCAAAAAATATTGAGTTACCTTATACTAGATAGGAAGTTTATTACACTAGACACATTAAATTTTCGAATAAATATGTTCAACTATGGACACACGGAACGTAGCAATAGGCCTCCTTGCATTTCCAGAGGAAATTTGGATAATGGTTTGCGTACATCCTCTTCAGAAATGTTGTGTCTTATTCGGTATTTGGGAGTTATGGTTGGCGACTTGGTTCCACAGAATGACAGAGTGTGGGAATTATATATTTTAATCAGAAAGATAGTGTGTTTGCTCATGGCAAAGGATATCCAAAAAAATGTTTCTTATTTATTGAAAACATTAATAGCAGAACACCACAAACTATATTTAACACTTTTTGGTGATACTCTAAAGCCTAAATTTCATCATATGGTCCATTATGACATGATATTTGATTTAGTTGGTCCATTAGTCAATACTTGGTCAATGCGATATGAATCAAAACATAAAGAATCGAAAACTACTGCAACGGTGTCAATTTCTCGTAAGAATATAACTTATACCCTCGCCTTGAAACATCAACTCAAATTTGCTCATCGGCTATTATGTAATTTGGGCTTAGTAAAAGATCTGGAAATGGGTCCTGGGGAACAAACAGAAATCAGCCATTTACAAAACTATCGTAGTTTTGCAGACACTTTACCGAATTCTTTGAAAGAAACAGATCTCTGCTACTCAACATCATGGGTTAATATCAGCGGTACAAAATATAAGGAAAGAGATGTCATAATCTCCGGATTTGCAGATGATTGCCCACAATTTGATTCTATCACTGCAATTGTTGTTGTTACTGGAAATGTATATTTTACTACCCAACTTTTCACTACATATGGTTTTGATCATCATGTTCAAGCGTACCAAGTTGAAGTAACTAAACTGTATCAGATTTTAAGCTACAAAAGCTTAAAACACAGTTGGCCAACTTTTGTCTCATTAATGGCGGATGGAAAATCATATATTGCGCTACGATCAGAGCTTTAAACCAAATAATTCAATTGCCATATAGAATATTAGTGTTTTTATGTATAAGCAAGCATAGAGCTGTTGACTTTAAGACTGATTTCATGGTTCCTAGCTGTGTATTTTATATCTTCATAAATGGTGTAACACAGACACTACTGCACAATGTACTGAATTGACACCAACCTATTTTATCATAATATAAAGAAGATGACCAACTTCCATACTGATAACATGGAAGGCATGTGTGGTTTCTTGCGGTCAGTTCAGAGCCAATCGTCCTGATTGCCTGTCGCGATTCAGCGGATCCCCTTGTGAACTAGATGTAAATAAGAGTGGCTGCGGTACCGGTGGCATTGTTGAACTCACAAAATCTATAATTTTTGTAAAAAACAAATGCAACTGCTAATATAATAATTCTACTGGACCGTGTATAGCACTGTTGAGCATTGTTGTTTTTTATAGTTCGATATAAAAGCGTTAATTGCGCTACTGGCAATCGGGACCCTGGACTTGTGAACTGACTCTGGAAATATTTAACTTTCAAGACCCAAGTTGGGTCACCTCCTTTATATTATGATAAAAAAGGTTGGTATCACTTCATCGTGACTACTGTGTCACGAGTCATGTGGATCAGACTGATATTATGAAATCATCCTATATTTTATATCAATTGTTGATATTTATAGGCCCATATGAGGCCTATTCATCAAATATATTTATAGGCACTATGTTCATTACTCGTCATTACTATGTGCTCATTACTCATTGTTTATATGTATACAACTTGGTAATGAAAAATGAAAAATAAAAAATGGCAAATTTCACTTGAATGTGCAGTATTTAGTTGTATGTTAGGTTCCTTTGACCAAATGTTTCCTACATTTAATCGTTATAACCAAATACATTTAGTAAATGCTACCCAATAAAAAGTTCCCACAACCACCACATTTGGTTTTATTTACCATTTTAGTTGGTTGTACTAATTATTTTGAGGTTATGGGTGGCCAAATAACTAGTTGCAACAACTTGCAATAATGGATTAGTTTGACCAAATTGAGAATTGTACTGGTATCTGTAACTAGACTATTGGTTAAAAGTGACCAAACACTTCCAAGTTTGCACCAAATGATTTGGTCCATATAACCGGACACATTGGTTTAAGTAACCAAATACAACTGACCAAATTATCAAGTTTCTACAACCCTGATTTTAGTTGCCCGTATATGCACCAAACTGTTTGGTTACAGAGACTAAGTAATAGTTAACAGTAACCAAACAGATTTTTGTGTGTATTTGAGCCTCAATTTCAACATGAATGAGAGATTTCCACGAGGCCCAATTCATTATTGGTTATATTGACTCTAAGACGGTCGGAACGGGAGTCATTTGATCCTCTTGTGGAGTCAATATCGCGCGTGACTTGTGTTTCAGCCAAGTGCGGCATCAAGGGGACATCCAGTCAGGGTCTGATAGCTGGAGGAAGTGATGCCAAAGTGGGGGAATTTCCCTGGCACGTCGGGATCTATGTCAAGGAAGGTCAACACCACAGTTATTTATGTGGCGGGACTCTGATATTTCCCGACACTATCATCACTGGTGAGCAATCATGAATCTGTCGCTTTCATCTACTCTCTATCTGTGCCTCTCTCTTTCTGTCCCTCTCGTTCTTTGCCCTCTCCATTCCTTTTGCTCTCTCTTTCTCCATATCTTTTTTCTCTTACTTCCATCATTTCTTTCTGTTCTTTCCATTGTATACCAACACTCATAACATCGATCACATATAATATGAATTTATCTCACATGATGAGTTATTCTCCTGTTTGAATTACACGTCGCAGAATATTATGAGTATACAGTTATGTATGAGTGTGAAGTTGAGTTAATTCAAGTTAAGTTAGAATCACATTCATGTTTGATCCATTCGTATCATTCTTCTCATGAAGCAGTCTCATGCTTTGTGCACTCTCATGCAACAAAGGCCTACGATTGACTGAAGATTGAATTATTGATCAACTCCACAATTTCGTTTGTAAGTATAATAATTGCAGTATTCCATGTTACTTCCACTGGGGTACCGTGAGGTAATTAGGCTCACACTTTGCCCTCGATTGTTTCGAGCAGGAGTGGCAACATATGATACAAACATATAACAGACATTCTTCGTTCAGATTCGAGGTTTCAAACAATAATTATGAGAAATAAATGAGACATGACAAATTTGTATTCCAAATCTCAAGCAGCAAGTGCATTCGAGGATATTCATCCGTCTGAGAATAAAAAATTCTACTTCCGATGAATTACTAGATATTTAGTCGACTAAAAAACACCATAGACGATCAACATTTACCCGTCAACATGTTGACCGCTAGTAGATAACCAGTATTTCTGATCTTGCCTATACACGACGGCAACATGTTGATGGCTGCCGTCAACATGTTGCCGAGAATTGAACATGCACTATTATCTCATCAATATTGTCGGCTTTTGACCGATGATGACAAGGTTAAAAGTCACGTGGTGAATTATCATTGAATATGTAGTTTCTACCGACAATTTTTGTTAAGTATACATAATTGCAGATCATCAACTGCTCATTTTCTCAACGTGTTTTAAAGAAAAAAAATTGAGCGAAGCTTCTTGGAAACTAAACTACGCGTATACCTAGGTCAATACTTCCAGGTTATGTTCATCATCTAGGATAAATAGCCAATATTATGGATAAAAGTCGAACATCGTTGAAAGTCGGATCTTTTTCATGAATTATCTATAAAAGCGCTAGTGTCGGAGGCTAGCTGATACTTGTCACCAACAGATGGCAGGAAGCACGTCAATAGATGCTTTCGGAGTCCTTACACGACGTCAAGCTTGTTGAGTAAACATGTTGACGGGAAATGTTGATCGTGTACAGCGTATTTTACGCAGAACAATCAGAGTGAGTTGATGTCAGACTGATGGAAGATTAATTCGGATTATTCAGTCCCAATTTGCCCGGCGAAATAACCGGAAACTCGACACATTCATTTGTCACTTGATGAGCATTATCAGGGGTGTATGGTCAATTTGCCAGCGAAAAATTTGCCCGGCACCTGTTTTAGGGGGTGCGGACAATTTGCCAGGCTAGAGCATGGAGGGAGGACAATTTGCCTGTCAAAGTTTGGAGGAGGACAATTTACCAGGCTTGATTGTGTGGGGAGGACAATTTGCCAGGCACGTGATTTCATACTATTACTATTCAGCATACTTGATAATGTCATTTTGAAGTAAAAAAATATATGATCTTCATTTCATATCACAAAATGACACTCCAAACTATCAGGCCTATAACTTACTGATTCTGATATTGTGATGTACTTAATGATATTGACTTCATTGTTATACCTTGTTTCTGATTCCAATAATTGACTTGATAATTGCTGGGTATTGATAAAAATCGACATCCACCATTTATAACGATTCATGTATATTTTTTTGCTCGTATGTTGTGTGCACTTCATAATCTTTTATTTCATCCTTGACGGTCCGTATGAAATCCACTCAGAGTTGTTCCACTCCATATTGTGATCCACTCGGATGAAAATGAACATGGATGAACAAATAAACAATTTTATCACATTTCTTGATTATCAATGTAATTGAAAAAAAATCATTTTACCATTTCGTACAACTTTGAGCGAATACTGATATTTTAAAAACACGCGCCTGGCAAATTGTCCTCCCTCTGCAATATATCTAACTGTGCCTGGCAAATTGTCTTCCCCCCACAGCTTTGTCGGGCAAATTGTCCTCCACACACAGTCAAGCCTGGCAAATTGTCCCCCCCCCCAAACTTGGACTGGCAAATTGTCCTTTCCCCATGAAACAGGTGCCTGACAAATTGTCCTTCCCCCTGCAATATATCGAACTGTGCCTGGCAAATTGTCCTCCCCCCATGATCTAGCCTGGCAAATTGTCCTCCTCCCCTGAAACAGGTGCCTGGTAAATTGTCCACTGGCAAATGGTCCGTACACCCCATAAAATAGGTGCCTGGCAAATCATTCTACCTTCATCAGGTGGTTGGAATTTTCATGGGTTTTGCCATTCTATCGAAACAAATACAATTATAATCTGATGAAATGAACGGCACAAGCAGCGCACTGGTTATATAACGCGCTTGCTTCTAGTGATCCGGGAGGTGAAGGGGCATATCGGACCCAGTTTGATCCCCGCCACCGTCCATCTTCACATGGGTTTTTTCGTGGTTTCCCACTGTAGTCCAGGCTGATGCTGGGATGATTCCCTCAATGTGGGCCACGACCACTTCCTTCCCACTATTCACCTCAGAAACCTTTATTTCATCATACCATCAATTATACATTCAACGCCAATGGATCTTAGTTATCATTAGAGTGCGTCGTTGAACTCAATATACAATTTGAAATGACCTGATGAAATGTTGTGAACATCTCTTCGCAACTGTCACGTTGATAAAGTCGAACGGAAAATCTCATGGTAATTACAACTATCTTACGACATTGTGACCAGTTTGAACATCAGCTCTGGTAAGTTCCAAATGCTCACAATTATTGCTGGGAACTTCCCGTATCAAACCTGGGACAATAGCTATCTATGAGCTATTGTTCTGGATCGAACAAGCATTTCGATCCATTTCACCGGTGGGGACAAGCCACTGAAAATGAAAGAGGTGCATTAACTTGCCCCCCCCACATAGAAAAATAAGGGGAGGTGGAGGATGAAAAATAAATGTGCTCGTTATGTGGTGAAATGTGCCGCCAAAATTTCGTTTTTTACTGGTACCGTTTACAGAGTGTGTACAACTACGTGTGGGGGAGCCAACTTGATGCAGAGCCCCCCACTTTTCGAATAGTATGTCTGCGATGAGTGAGTTGAAATGTGCTCGTTCTGTGCTGAAATGTGTCGCCAAAATTCCGTTCTGTGCTGATACCGTTCTCGAGATATTTCCAACTACGTGTGGGGGCGCCAACTGAACACCAGCACCCCCCCACATACTAACTGATCAATTTTTTTGCTGTTATAGAAATGTGCTCGTTTTGTGCTGAAATGTGTCGCCAAAATTTAGTTTTGTGCTGATACCGTTTCCGAGATATTACAAAGTACGTGTGGGGGGTGGGTAACTTGACATCAGCCCCCACATAGAGACATTTGACATCTTTGGATGTAATCCAAATGTGCTCGTTTTGTGCTGAAATGTGTCGTTGAATTTTCATTTTGTGCTTGTACCGTTCCCGAGATATTACAAACTACGTGTGGGGGGGGGGGGGGGGGGGCAACTCAACACCGCCCTCCCCCCCCCCCCCCACATACAAACTGAAGACTTTTTTCGCCGCTATTGAAATGTGCTCGTTTTGTGCTGAAATGTGCCGTTGAAATTTTGTTTTGTGCTGGTACCGTTTCCGAGATATTACAAAAACCTAGATAAACTCTAGATATCTGGCGGAAAGTAGTCAATAGAGACAATCACCTTATTTCACTTCAACAAAGGGCTCATCTGTGAAAATGGATTACCAATAATGTACTCGGCAAAATCAGTATACGTACTCATACATTCTGGAATCGGGAATAGTCACCCCTGTATAACCCAGCTGTTGGTGGGGTCGGCTAACAACAATCATGGAAATAACCCAGCTTCGAGAATACTCTCATAGACTTGTAATGTGATATATGGGAAATGTTGATTAATGGATGATTGTATGAATGAGGAATGAAATCAATCTTCTGTATCAGTGCAAGCCACATCATGCAATAAAATCTAGTTTTACTGTTCGTTTCAGCGGCTCATTGTTTCTGGAACTACCAGTCGAGCGAATTCTACAATGAGACGATCTTCAAAGTGGCTGCCGGCAAAGTAATGCGCAGCTGGGATGCGTACGAGCAGGGTACGCAGACAGCGATTGTCAAGAAGGTTGTGTCGTATTTGCGGTTCCCTCTGCATGTCAGTATTCTGATGCATGACATCGTGATGGTGTTCCTCGATCGGCCCTTCACCCTCACCAGTACGGTCAACGTGGCGTGTGTCGACTGGGACAACAAGTACGACACCACGCAACTGTCTGAAAGTCAACTAGGAATTGTAAGCAGTACCTTAACATGAGCATATCTCAGGAGAGCTCGCTTGTAACTGTTCATTGAGGCACCCCACCTCCCAATGAACACTGATCAGTCTCAGGGAGGGAACGATCCATTTCCAAGTTACTGTAGAAACATGAGCCGGAGAGTTGTTATTTTGATGCCAACGTCCCAGCAAAAATTGATCTGTGTCATCCAACGTGACAGTTCCAATCCTTCCTTGCCACCTCACATACCATACCTATCCCAGTTTGTGATGAATCCGTCCCCTACGACAAGGTTAATTACCGTTCTCATCCCACTCGTGATGAACCCGTAACCTATTAGCGAGGTGAGGTGCCGTTTTCATCTCACTTGTGATGTACCTGTCATCTGAGGGCATTGCAACATGCCGTTCTAATCACACTTGTGATGGACCCGTCACCCATAGACAATGCAACGTGCCGTTCACATCCCATTTGTGATAGACCCGTTGCCTATGGGATTTGTAACGTGCCGTTCTCATCCCACTCATGATGGACTCGTCCCCTATAGGCAATGTAACGTGCCGTTCTGATACCGCTCATGATGGACCCGTCACCTTGAGGCAATGTAACGTGCCGTTCTCATCCTTCTTGTGATGGACTCGGCACCTATAGGCGATGTCACGGGTCATTCTTATCCCACTCGTGATGGACACGAAACCTATGATAATTTCAACAGGCAGTTCCGATCCCATTTGTGATGAACCTGTCACCTATGGGCGATGTGACTTGCCGTTATCATCCCATTTGTGATGGACCCGTCACCTATGAGCAATGCAAAGTGCCGTTCTCATCCCCTCGTGACCGAAACGACATCTATATGCGATGTCACGTGCAGATCTCTTCTCATTTGTGATGGACCTGTCACCTATGGGCAATGTTACGTGCCGTTTTATCCCACCTGTGATAGACCCGTCACATATAGGCAATGTAACATGCCGTTCTCATCCCATCTGTGATGAACCCACCACATTCAGTCAATGTCACGTGACGTTCTCATCCCAATGAAGAGTACCTGTCGTAACATATAGGCAATGTAACATGCCGTTCTCATCTCATTTGTGATGGACTCGCCACCTATGGGCAATGACACGTGCCATTCTTATCCCACTCGTGATGGACCCGCCACCTATATAGGCAATGTTCCGTGCTGTTCTCATCCCAATTGTGATGGACACGTCACCCATGGGCAATGTAAAGTGCCGTTATCATCCCTCTCGTGATGGACCCGTCACCCATGGGCAATGCAACGTGCCGTTCTCATCCCACCTGTGATGGACCCGTCACCTATGAGCAATGTTCCGTGCCGATCACATCCCACTTGCGATGGACCAGTCACCTATAGGCAATATGACGTGCCGTTCTCATCCCACCTGTCATGGACCAGTCACCTTTATGCATAGTAACATGCCGTTCTCATCCCACTAGTGATGGGCCTGTTACGTATAGGCAATGTAACGTGGCGTTCGCATCCCATTTGTGATGAGAACGTCACCCATAGGCAATGTATGTGCCGTTCTCATACCACACATGATTGACCCGTCACGTATCATATTGTAACTTGCCGTTCTCATCCCACTTGTGTTGGACTAGCCAACTATAGACAATGCAATGTACGTGCCGTTCTCATGCCACTCATGATGGACCCGTCACCTATGAGCAATGTAACGTGCCGTTCTCATACCACTCATTATTGACCTGTCACCTATAGGCAATGTAACGTGCCGTTCTCATACCACACGTGATGGACCCGTCACCTATAGGCAATGTAACTAGCCGTTCTCATACCACTCATGATGGACCCGTCACCTATAGGCAATGTACCGTGCCGTTCTTATACCACTCATGATTGACCCGTCACCTATAGGGAATGTACCGTGCCGTTCTCATACCACTCGTGATTGACCCGTCACCTATAGGCGAGGTAACGTTCCGTTCTCATGCCACTCATGATGGACCCGTCACCTATAGGCAATGTACCGTGCCGTTCTCATACCACTCATGATGGACCCGTCACCTATAGGCAAAGTAACTAGCCGTTCTCATACCACTCATGATTAACCCGTCACCTATAGGCAATGTAACTAGCCGATCTCATACCACTCATGATGGACCCGTCACCTATAGGCAATGTACCGTGCCGTTCTTATACCACTCATGATTGACCCGTCACCTATAGGGAATGTACCGTGCCGTTCTCATACCACTCGTGATTGACCCGTCACCTATAGGCGAGGTAACGTTCCGTTCTCATGCCACTCATGATGGACCCGTCACCTATAGGCAATGTACCGTGCCGTTCTCATACCACTCATGATTGACCCGTCACCTATAGGCTTTGTAACGTGTCGTTCTCATCCCGCTGATGATTGACCCGTCACCATGTGGCAATGTAACGTGCCGTTCTCATCCTTCTTGTGATGGACCCGTCACCTATAGGCAATGTAACGAGCCGTTCTCATGCCACTCATGATGGACCCGTCACCTATAGGCAATGTAACGTTCCGTTCTCATGCCACTCATGATGGACCCGTCACCTGTAGGCAATGAAACGTGCCGTTCTCACCCCACTCATGATTGACCCGTCACCTATAAGCAATGTAACATGCCGTTCTCCTACCACTCATGATGGACCCGTCACCTATAGGCAATGTGACGTGCCGTTCTCATTCTTCTTGTGATGGACCCGTCACCAATAGGCAATGTACAGTGCCGTTCTCATACCACTCATGATTGACCCGTCACCTATAAGCAATGTAACATGCCGTTCTCCTACCACTCTTGATGAGCCCGTCACCTATAGGCAATGTAACGTGCCGTTCTCATCCTTCTTGTGATGGAACCGTCACCAATAGGCAATGTACCGTGCCGTTCTCATCCTTCTTATGATGGACCCGTCACCAATGTGCAATGTACAGTGCCGTTCTCATACCACTCATTATTGACCCGTCACCTATAGGCAATGTAACGTGCCGTTCTCATACCACTCATGATGGACCCGTCAAGTATAGGCAATGTAACTTGCCGTTCTCATCCTTCTTGTAATGGACCCGTCACCAATAGGCAATGTAACGTGCGCTTTTCATACCACTCATGATGGACCCGTCACCTATAGGCAATGTAACGTGCCGTTCTCATACCTCTCATGATGGACCCGTCACCTATAGGCAATGTAACGTGCCGTTCTCATACCTCTCATGATGGACCCGTCACCTATAAGCAATGTAACGTGCCGTTCTCATACCACTCATGATGGACCCGTCACATATAGGCAATGTAACGTGCCGTTCTCATACCTCTCATGATGGACCCGTCACCGATAGGCAATGTAACGTGCCGTTCTCATACCACTCATGATGGACCCGTCACATATAGGCAATGTAACGTGCCGTTCTCATACCTCTCATGATGGACCCGTCACCTATAGGCAATGTAACGTGCCGTTCTCATACCTCTCATGATGGACCCGTCACCTATAAGCAATGTAACGTGCCGTTCTCATACCACTCATGATGGACCCGTCACATATAGGCAATGTAACGTGCCGTTCTCATACCTCTCATGATGGACCCGTCACCTATAGGCAATGTAACGTGCCGTTCTCATACCTCTCATGATGGACCCGTCACCTATAAGCAATGTAACGTGCCGTTTTCATACCACTCATGATGGACCCGTCACCGATAGGCAATGAAACTTGCCGTTTTCATACCACTCATGATGGACCCGTCACCCATATGCAATGTACCGTGCCGTTCTCATACCACCCATGATGGACTCGTCACCTATAGGCAATGTTACGTTCCATTCTCATGCCACTCATGATGGACCCGTCACCTATAGGCAATGTACCGTGCCGTTCTCATCCTTCTTGTCATGGACCTGTCACCAATAGGCAATGTACCGTGCCGTTCTCATACCACTTATGATTGACCCGTCACCTGTAGGCAATGTAACGTTCCGTTCTCATGCCACTCATGATGGACCCGTCACGTATAGGCAATGTTACGTGCTGTTTTTATACCACTCATGATCGACCCGTCACCTGTAGGCAATGTACCGTGCCGTTCTCATGCCACTCATGATGGACTCGTCACCTATAGGCAATGTAACGTTCCGTTCTCATGCCACTCATGATGGACTCGTCAACTATGGGCAATGTACCGTGCCGTTCTCATCCTCCTTGTGATGGACCTGTCACCAATAGGCAATGTAACGTGCCGTTCTCATGCCACTCATGATGGACCCGTCACCTATAGGCAATGTACCGTGCCGTTCTCATTCCACTCATGATTGACCTGTCACCTTTAGGCAATGTAAATTGCCGTTCTCATACCACTCATGATGGACCCGTCACCTATAGGCAATGTAACTAGCCGTTCTCATACCACTCATGATGGACCCGTCACCTATAGGCATTGTAACTAGCCGTTCTCATGCCACTCATGATGGACTCGTCACCTATAGGCGATGTACCGTGCCGTTCTCATACCACTCATGATTGACCCGTCACCTATAGGGAATATACCGTGCCGTTCTCATACCACTCGTGATTGACCCCTCACCTATAGGCAAGGTAACGTTCCGTTCTCATGCCAATCATGATGGACCCGTCACCTAAAGGCAATGTACCGTGCCGTTCTCATACCACTCATGATTGACCCGTCACCTATATGCTTTGTAACGTGTCGTTCTCATCCCGCTGATGATTGACCCGTCACCTTGTGGCAGGGTTATGTGCCGTTCTCATCCTTCTTGTGATGGACCCGTCACCTATAGGCAATGAAACGTGCCGTTCTCATCCCACTCATGATTGACCCGTCACCTATAGGCAATGTAACGTTCCGTTCTCATGCCACTCATGATGGACCCGTCACCTATAGGCAATGTAAGGTGCCGTTCTCATCCTTCTTGTGATGGACCCGTCATCTATAGGCAATGTAACGAGCCGTTCTCATACCACTCATGATGGACCCGTCACCTATAGGCAATGTAACGTTCCGTTCTCATGCCACTCATGATGGACCCGTCACCTATAAGCAATGTAACATGCCGTTCTCCTACCACTCATGATGGACCCGTCACCTATAGGCAATGTAACTTGCCGTTCTCATTCTTCTTGTGATGGACCCGTCACCAATAGGCAATGTACCGTGCCGTTCTAATCCTTCTTGTGATGGACCCGTCATCAATAGGCAATGTACCGTGCCGTTCTCATCCTTTTTGTGATGGACCCGTTACCAATAGGCAATGTACCGTGCCGTTCTCATACCACTCATGATTGACCCGTCACCTATGAGCAATGTAACATGCCGTTCTCCTACCACTCATGATGGACCCGTCACCTATAGGCAATGTAACGTGCCGTTTTCATACCACTCATGATGGACCCGTCACCTAAAGGCAATGTAACGTGCCGTTCTCATACCTCTCAAGATGGACCCGTCGCCTATAGGCAATGTAACTAGCCGATCTCATACCACTCATGATGGACCCGTCACCTATGGGCAATGTAACGTGCCGTTCTCATCCCACTCATGATTGACCCGTCACCTATAAGCAATGTAACATGCCGTTCTCCTACCACTCATGATGGACCCGTCACCTATAGGCAATGTACCGTGCCGTTCTAATCCTTCTTGTGATGGACCCGTCACAAATAGGCAATGTACCGTGCCGTTCTCATACCACTCATGATTGACCCGTCACCTATAGGCAATGTAACGTGCCGTTCTCATTCCACTCATGATGGACCCGTCACCTATAGGTAATGTAACTAGCCGTTCTCATACCACTCATGATGGACCCGTCACCTATGGGCAATGTAACGTGCCGTTCTCATCCTTCTTGTGATGGACCCGTCACCTATGAGCAATGTACCGTGCCGTTCTCATACCACTCATGATGGACCAGTCACCTATAGGCAATGTGACGTGCCGTTCTCATACCACTCATGATGGACCCGTCACCTATAGGCGATGTAATGTGCCGTTCTCATCCTTCTTGTGATGGACCCGTCACCTTCAAGCAATGTACCGTGCCGTTCTCATACCTCTCATGATGGACCCGTCACCTATAGGCAATGTAACGTGCCGTTCTCATACCACTCATGATGGACCCGTCACTTATAGGCAATGTAACGTGCCGTTCTCATCCGTCTTGTGATGGACCCGTCACCAATAGGCAATTTAACGTGCCGTTTTCATACCACTCATGATGGACCCGTCACCTATAGGCAATGTTACGTGCCGTTCTCATACCTCTCATGATGGACCCGTCACCTATAGGCAATGTTACGTGCCGTTCTCATCCTTCTTGTGATGGACCCGTCACCTATAAGCAATGTGACATGCCGTTCTCCTACCACTCATGATGGACCCGTCACCTATAGGCAATGTAACGTGCCGTTCTCATACCACTCATGATGGACCCGTCACCTATGGGCAATGTAACGTGCCGTTCTCATACCACTCATGATGGACCCGTCACCTATAGGCAATGTAACTAGCCGTTCTCATACCACTCATGATGGACCCGTCACCTATAGGCAATGTAACGTGCCGTTCTCATCCCACTCATGATCGACCCGTCACCTATAAGCAATGTAACATGCCGTTCTCCTACCACTCTTGATGGACCCGTCACCTATAGGCAATGTACCGTGCCGTTCTCATACCACTCATGATTGACCCGTCACCTATAGGCAATGTACCGTGCCGTTCTCATACCACTCATGATTGACCCGTCACCTATAGGCAATGTAATGTGCCGTTCTCATACCACTCATGATGGACCCGTCACCTATAGGCAATGTAACTAGCCGTTCTCATACCACTCATGATGGACCCGTCACCTATAGGCAATGTAACTTGCCGTTCTCATCCTTCTTGTGATGGACCCGTCACCTATGAGCAATGTACCGTGCCGTTCTCATACCACTCATGATTGACCCGTCACCTATGGGCAATGTAACGTGCCGTTCTCATACCACTCATGATGGACCCGTCACCTATAGGCAATGTAATGTGCCGTTCTCATCCTTCTTGTGATGGACCCGTCACCTTTAAGCAATGTACCGTGCCGTTCTCATACCTCTCATGATGGACCCGTCACCTATAGGCAATGTAACGTGCCGTTCTCATACCACTTATGATGGACCCGTCACTTAAAGGCAATGTAACGTGCCGTTCTCATCCATCTTGTGATGGACCCGTCACCAATAGGCAATGTAACGTGCCGTTTTCATACCACTCATGATGGACCTGTCACCTATAGGCAATGTTACGTGCCGTTCTCATACCTCTCATGATGGACCCGTCACCTATAGGCAATGTAACTAGCCGTTCTCATACCACTCATGATGGACCCGTCACCTATAGGCAATGTTACGTGCCGTTCTCATCCTTCTTGTTATGGACTCGTCACCTATAAGCAATGTAACATGCCGTTCTCCTACCACTCATGATGGACCCGTCATCTATAGGCGGTGTAACGTGCCGTTTTCATACCACTTATGATGGACTCGTCACCTATGGGCAATGTAACGTGCCGTTCTCATACCTCTCATGATGGACCCGTCACCTATAGGCAATGTAACTAGCCGTTCTCATACCACTCATGATTGACCCGTCACTTATAAGCAATGTAACATGACGTTCTCCTACCACTCTTGATGGACCCGTCATCTATAGGCAATGTACCGTGCCGTTCTCATCCTTCTTGTGATGGACCCGTCACCAATAGGCAATGTACCGTGCCGTTCTCATACCACTCATGATTGACCCGTCACCTATAGGCAATGTAACGTGCCGTTCTCATACCACTCATGATGGACCCGTCACCTATAGGCAATGTAACTAGCCGTTCTCATACCACTCATGATGGACCCGTCACCTATAGGCAATGTAACGTGCCGTTCTCATCCTTCTTGTGATGGACCCGTCACCTATAAGCAATGTACCGTGCCGTTCTCATACCACTTATGATTGACCCGTCACCTATATGCAATGTAACGTGCCGTTCTCATACCACTCATGATGGACCCGTCACCTATAGGCAATGTAATGTGCCGTTCTCATCCTTCTTGTGATGGACCCGTCACCTATAAGCAATGTACCGTGCCGTTCTCATACCACTCATGATGGACCCGTCACCTATAGGCAATGTAACGTGCCGTTCTCATACCACTCATGATGGACCCGTCACCTATAGGCAATGTAACGTGCCGTTCTCATTCTTCTTGTGATGGACCCGTCACCAATGGGTAATGTACCGTGCCGTTCTCATACCACTCATGATGGACCCGTCACTTGAAGGCAATGTAACGTGCCGTTCTCATCCATCTTGTGATGGACCCGTCACCAATAGGCAATGTAACGTGCCGTTTTCATACCACTCATGATGGACCTGTCACATATAGGCAATGTTACGTGCCGTTCTCATACCTCTCATGATGGACCCGTCACCTATAGGCAATGTAACTAGCCGTTCTCATACCACTCATGATGGACCCGTCAACTATAGGCAATGTAACGTGCCGTTCTCATCCTTCTTGTGATGGACTCGTCACCTATAAGCAATGTAACATGCCGTTCTCCTACCACTCATGATGGACCCGTCATCTATAGGCAATGTAACGTGCCGTTTTCATACCACTTATGATGGACTCGTCACCTATGGGCAATGTAACGTGCCGTTGTCATACCTCTCATGATGGACCCGTCACTTATAGGCAATGTAACTAGCTGTTCTCATACCACTCATGATATACCCGTCACCTATAGGCAATGTAACGTGCCGTTCTCATCCCACTCATGATTGACCCGTCACTTATAAGCAATGTAACATGCCGTTCTCCTACCACTCTTGATGGACCCGTCATCTATAGGCAATGTACCGTGCCGTTCTCATCCTTCTTGTGATGGACCCGTCACCAATAGGCAATGTACCGTGCCGTTCTCATACCACTCATGATTGACCCGTCACCTATAGGCAATGTAACGTGCCGTTCTCATACCACTCATGATGGACCCGTCACCTATAGGCAATGTAACTAGCCGTTCTCATACCACTCATGATGGACCCGTCACCTATAGGCATTGTAACTAGCCGTTCTCATGCCACTCATGATGGACTCGTCACCTATAGGCAATGTACCGTGCCGTTCTCATACCACTCATGATTGACCCGTCACCTATAGGGAATATACCGTGCCGTTCTCATACCACTCGTGATTGACCCCTCACCTATAGGCAAGGTAACGTTCCGTTCTCATGCCACTCATGATGGACCCGTCACCTAAAGGCAATGTACCGTGCCGTTCTCATACCACTCATGATTGACCCGTCACCTATAGGCTTTGTAACGTGTCGTTCTCATCCCGCTGATGATTGACCCGTCACCTTGTGGCAGGGTTATGTGCCGTTCTCATCCTTCTTGTGATGGACCCGTCACCTATAGGCAATGAAACGTGCCGTTCTCATCCCACTCATGATTGACCCGTCACCTATAGGCAATGTAACGTTCCGTTCTCATGCCACTCATGATGGACCCTTCACCTATAGGCAATGTAAGGTGCCGTTCTCATCCTTCTTGTGATGGACCCGTCATCTATAGGCAATGTAACGAGCCGTTCTCATACCACTCATGATGGACCCGTCACCTATAGGCAATGTAACGTTCCGTTCTCATGCCACTCATGATGGACCCGTCACCTATAAGCAATGTAACATGCCGTTCTCCTACCACTCATGATGGACCCGTCACCTATAGGCAATGTAACTTGGCGTTCTCATTCTTCTTGTGATGGACCCGTCATCAATAGGCAATGTACCGTGCCGTTCTCATCCTTCTTGTGATGGACCCGTCATCAATAGGCAATGTACCGTGCAGTTCTCATACCACTCATGATTGACCTGTCACTAATGAGCAATGTAACATGCCGTTCTCCTACCACTCATGATGGACCCGTCACCTATAGGCAATGTAACGTGCCGTTTTCATACCACTCATGATGGACCCGTCACCTATAGGCAATGTAACGTGCCGTTCTCATACCTCTCAAGATGGACCCGTCGCCTATAGGCAATGTAACTAGCCGATCTCATACCACTCATGATGGACCCGTCACCTATGGGCAATGTAACGTGCCGTTCTCATCCCACTCATGATTGACCCGTCACCTATAAGCAATGTAACATGCCGTTCTCCTACCACTCATGATGGACCCGTCACCTATAGGCAATGTACCGTGCCGTTCTAATCCTTCTTGTGATGGACCCGTCACCAATAGGCAATGTACCGTGCCGTTCTCATACCACTCTTGATTGACCCGTCACCTATAGGCAATGTAACGTGCCGTTCTCATACCACTCATGATGGACCCGTCACCTATAGGCAATGTAACTAGCCGTTCTCATACCACTCATGATGGACCCGTCACCTATAGGCAATGTAACGTGCCGTTCTCATCCTTCTTGTGATGGACCCGTCACCTATGAGCAATGTACCGTGCCGTTCTCACACCACTCATGATTGACCAGTCACCTATAGGCAATGTGACGTGCCGTTCTCATACCACTCATGATGGACCCGTCACCTATAGGCAATGTAATGTGCCGTTCTCATCCTTCTTGTGATGGACCCGTCACCTTTAAGCAATGTACCGTGCCGTTCTCATACCTCTCATGATGGACCCGTCACCTATAGGCAATGTAACGTGCCGTTCTCATACCACTCATGATGGACCCGTCACTTATAGGCAATGTAACGTGCCGTTCTCATCCGTCTTGTGATGGACCCGTCACGAATAGTCAATTTAACGTGCCGTTTTCATACCACTCATGATGGACCCGTCACCTATAGGCAATGTAACGTGCCGTTCTCATACCTCTCATGATGGACCCGTCACCTATAGGCAATGTTACGTGCCGTTCTCATCCTTCTTGTGATGGACCCGTCACCTATAAGCAATGTGACATGCCGTTCTCCTACCACTCATGATGGACCCGTCACCTATAGGCAATGTAACGTGCCGTTTTCATACCACTCATGATGGACCCGTCACCTATGGGCAATGTAACGTGCCGTTCTCATACCACTCATGATGGACCCGTCACCTATGGGCAATGTAACGTGCCGTTTTCATACCACTCATGATGGACCCGTCACCTATGGGCAATGTAACGTGCCGTTCTCATACCACTCATGATGGACCCGTCACCTATAGGCAATGTAACGTGCCGTTTTCATACCACTCATGATGGACCCGTCACCTATGGGCAATGTAACGTGCCGTTCTCATACCACTCATGATGGACCCGTCACCTATAGGCAATGTAACGTGCCGTTTTCATACCACTCATGATGGACCCGTCACCTATGGGCAATGTAACGTGCCGTTTTCATACCACTCATGATGGACCCGTCACCTATGGGCAATGTATCGTGCCGTTCTCATACCACTCATGATGGACCCGTCACCTATAAGCAATGTAACGTGCCGTTCTCATCCTTCTTGTTATGGACTCGTCACCTATAAGCAATGTAACATGCCGTTCTCCTACCACTCATGATGGACCCGTCATCTATAGGCAATGTAACGTGCCGTTTTCATACCACTTATGATGGACTCGTCACCTATGGGCAATGTAACGTGCCGTTCTCATACCTCTCATGATGGACCCGTCACCTATAGGCAATGTAAGTAGCCGTTCTCATACCACTCATGATGGACCCGTCACCTATAGGCAATGTAACGTGCCGTTCTCATCCCACTCATGATTGACCCGTCACTTATAAGCAATGTAACATGCCGTTCTCCTACCACTCTTGATGGACCCGTCATCTATAGGCAATGTACCGTGCCGTTCTCATCCTTCTTGTGATGGACCCGTCACCAATAGGCAATGTACCGTGCCGTTCTCATACCACTCATGATTGACCCGTCACCTATAGGCAATGTAACGTGCCGTTCTCATACCACTCATGATGGACCCGTCACCTATAGGCAATGTAACTAGCCGTTCTCATACCACTCATGATGGACCCGTCACCTATAGGCAATGTAACGTGCCGTTCTCATCCTTCTTGTGATGGACCCGTCACCTATAAGCAATGTACCGTGCCGTTCTCATACCACTTATGATTGACCCGTCACCTATAGGCAATGTAACGTGCCGTTCTCATACCACTCATGATGGACCCGTCACCTATAGGCAATGTAATGTGCCGTTCTCATCCTTCTTGTGATGGACCCGTCACCTATGAGCAATGTACCGTGCCGTTCTCATACCACTCATGATGGACCCGTCACCTATAGGCAATGTAACGTGCTGTTCTCATACCACTCATGATGGACCCGTCACCTATAGGCAATGTAACGTGCCGTTCTCATTCTTCTTGTGATGGACCCGTCACCAATGGGTAATGTACCGTGCCGTTCTCATACCACTCATGATGGACCCGTCACTTAAAGGCAATGTAACGTGCCGTTCTCATCCATCTTGTGATGGACCCGTCACCAATAGGCAATGTAACGTGCCGTTTTCATACCACTCATGATGGACCTGTCACCTATAGGCAATGTTACGTGCCGTTCTCATACCTCTCATGATGGACCCGTCACCTATAGGCAATGTAACTAGCCGTTCTCATACCACTCATGATGGACCCTTCAACTATAGGCAATGTAACGTGCCGTTCTCATCCTTCTTGTGATGGACTCGTCACCTATAAGCAATGTAACATGCCGTTCTCCTACCACTCATGATGGACCCGTCATCTATAGGCAATGTAACGTGCCGTTTTCATACCACTTATGATGGACTCGTCACCTATGGGCAATGTAACGTGCCGTTCTCATACCTCTCATGATGGACCCGTCACTTATAGGCAATGTAACTAGCCGTTCTCATACCACTCATGATGTACCCGTCACCTATAGGCAATGTAACGTGCCGTTCTCATCCCACTCATGATTGACCCGTCACTTATAAGCAATGTAACATGCCGTTCTCCTACCACTCTTGATGGACCCGTCATCTATAGGCAATGTACCGTGCCGTTCTCATCCTTCTTGTGATGGACCCGTCACCAATAGGCAATGTACCGTGCCGTTCTCATACCACTCATGATTGACCCGTCACCTATAGGCAATGAAACGTTCCGTTCTCATACCACTCATGATGGACCCGTCACCTATAGGCAATGTAACTAGCCGTTCTCATACCACTCATGATGGACCCGTCACCTATAGGCAATGTAACGTGCCGTTCTCATCCTTCTTGTGATGGACCCGTCACCTATAAGCAATGTACCGTGCCGTTCTCATACCACTTATGATTGACCCGTCACCTATAGGCAATGTAACGTGCCGTTCTCATACCACTCATGATGGACCCGTCACCTATAGGCAATGTAATGTGCCGTTCTCATCCTTCTTGTGATGGACCCGTCACCTATAAGCAATGTACCGTGCCGTTCTCATACCACTCATGATGGACCCGTCACCTATAGGCAATGTAACGTGCCGTTCTCATCCTTCTTGTGATGAACCCGTCACCTATGAGCAATGTACCGTGCCGTTCTCATACCACTCATGATTGACCAGTCACCTATAGGCAATGTGACGTGCCGTTCTCATACCACTCATGATGGACCCGTCACCTATAGGCAATGTAATGTGCCGTTCTCATCCTTCTTGTGATGGACCCGTCACCTTTAAGCAATGTACCGTGCCGTTCTCATACCTCTCATGATGGACCCGTCACCTATAGGCAATGTAACGTGCCGTTCTCATACCACTCATGATGGACCCGTCACTTATAGGCAATGTAACGTGCCGTTCTCATCCGTCTTGTGATGGACCCGTCAACAATATGCAATTTAACGTGCCGTTTTCATACCACTCATGATGGACCCGTCACCTATAGGCAATGTTACGTGCCGTTCTCATACCTCTCATGATGGACCCGTCACCTATAGGCAATGTTACGTGCCGTTCTCATCCTTCTTGTGATGGACCCGTCACCTATAAGCAATGTGACATGCCGTTCTCCTACCACTCATGATGGACCCGTCACCTATAGGCAATGTAACGTGCCGTTTTCATACAACTCATGATGGACCCGTCACCTATGGGCAATGTAACGTGCCGTTCTCATACCACCCATGATGGACCCGTCACCTATAGGCAATGTAACTAGCCGTTCTCATACCACTCATGATGGACCCGTCACCTATAGGCAATGTAACGTGCCGTTCTCATCCCACTCATGATTGACCCGTCACCTATAAGCAATGTAACATGCCGTTCTCCTACCACTCTTGATGGACCCGTCACCTATAGGCAATGTACCGTGTGTTCTCATCCTTCTTGTGATGGATCCGTCACCAATAGGCAATGTACCGTGCCGTTCTCATACCACTCATGATTGACCCGTCACCTATAGGCAATGTAATGTACCGTTCTCATACCACTCATGATGGACCCGTCACCTATAGGCAATGTAACTAGCCGTTCTCATACCACTCATGATGGACCCGTCACCTATAGGCAATGTAACTTGCCGTTCTCATCCTTCTTGTGATGGACCCGTCACCTATGAGCAATGTAACGTGCCGTTCTCATACCACTCATGATTGACCCGTCACCTATGGGCAATGTAACGTGCCGTTCTCATACCACTCATGATGGACCCGTCACCTATAGGCAATGTAATGTGCCGTTCTCATCCTTCTTGTGATGGACCCGTCACCTTTAAGCAATGTACCGTGCCGTTCTCATACCTCTCATGATGGACCCGTCACCTATAGGCAATGTAACGTGACGTTCTCATACCACTCATGATGGACCCGTCACTTAAAGGCAATGTACGTGCCGTTCTCATCCATCTTGTGATGGACCCGTCACCAATAGGCAATGTAACGTGCCGTTTTCATACCACTCATGATGGACCTGTCACCTATAGGCAATGTTACGTGCCGTTCTCATACCTCTCATGATGGACCCGTCACCTATAGGCAATGTAACTAGCCGTTCTCATACCACTCATGATGGACCCGTCACCTATAGGCAATGTAACGTGCCGTTCTCATCCTTCTTGTTATGGACTCGTCACCTATAAGCAATGTAACATGCCGTTCTCCTACCACTCATGATGGACCCGTCATCTATAGGCAATGTAACGTGCCGTTTTCATACCACTTATGATGGACTCGTCACCTATGGGCGATGTAACGTGCCGTTCTCATACCTCTCATGATGGACCCGTCACCTATAGGCAATGTAACTAGCCGTTCTCATACCACTCATGATGGACCCGTCATCTATAGGCAATGTACCGTGCCGTTCTCATCCTTCTTGTGATGGACCCGTCACCAATAGGCAATGTACCGTGCCGTTCTCATACCACTCATGATTGACCCGTCACCTATAGGCAATGTAACGTGCCGTTCTCATACCACTCATGATGAACCCGTCACCTATAGGCAATGTAACTAGCCGTTCTCATACCACTCATGATGGACCCGTCACCTATAGGCAATGTAACGTGCCGTTCTCATCCTTCTTGTGATGGACCCGTCACCTATAAGCAATGTACCGTGCCGTTCTCATACCACTTATGATTGACCCGTCACCTATAGGCAATGTAACGTGCCGTTCTCATACCACTCATGATGGACCCGTCACCTATAGGCAATGTGATGTGCCGTTCTCATCCTTCTTGTGATGGACCCGTCACCTATAAGCAATGTACCGTGCCGTTCTCATACCACTCATGATGGACCCGTCACCTATAGGCAATGTAACGTGCCGTTCTCATACCACTCATGATGGACCCGTCACCTATAGGCAATGTAACGTGCCGTTCTCATTCTTCTTACGATGGACCCGTCACCAATGGGTAATGTACCGTGCCGTTCTCATACCACTCATGATGGACCCGTCACTTAAAGGCAATGTAACGTGCCGTTCTCATCCATCTCGTGATGGACCCGTCACCAATAGGCAATGTAACGTGCCGTTTTCATACCACTCATGATGGACCTGTCACCTATAGGCAATGTTACGTGCCGTTCTCATACCTCTCATGATGGACCCGTCACCTATAGGCAATGTAACTAGCCGTTCTCATACCACTCATGATGGACCCGTCAACTATAGGCAATGTAACGTGCCGTTCTCATCCTTCTTGTGATGGACTCGTCACCTATAAGCAATGTAACATGCCGTTCTCCTACCACTCATGATGGACCCGTCATCTATAGGCAATGTAACGTGCCGTTTTCATACCACTTATGATGGACTCGTCACCTATGGGCAATGTAACGTGCCGTTCTCATACCTCTCATGATGGACCCGTCACTTATAGGCAATGTAACTAGCCGTTCTCATACCACTCATGATGTACCCTTCACCTATAGGCAATGTAACGTGCCGTTCTCATCCCACTCATGATTGACCCGTCACTTATAAGCAATGTAACATGCCGTTCTCCTACCACTCTTGATGGACCCGTCATCTATAGGCAATGTACCGTGCCGTTCTCATCCTTCTTGTGATGGACCCGTCACCAATAGGCAATGTACCGTGCCGTTCTCATACCACTCATGATTGACCCGTCACCTATAGGCAATGTAACGTGCCGTTCTCATACCACTCATGATGGACCCGTCACCTATAGGCAATGTAACTAGCCGTTCTCATACCACTCATGATGGACCCGTCACCTATAGGCAATGTAACGTGCCGTTCTCATCCTTCTTGTGATGGACCCGTCACCTATAAGCAATGTACCGTGCCGTTCTCATACCACTTATGATTGACCCGTCACCTATAGGCAATATAACGTGCCGTTCTCATACCACTCATGATGGACCCGTCACTTATAGGCAATGTAATGTGCCGTTCTCATCCTTCTTGTGATGGACCCGTCACCTATAAGCAATGTACCGTGCCGTTCTCATACCACTCATGATGGACCCGTCACCTATAGGCAATGTAACGTGCCGTTCTCATACCACTCATGATGTACCCGTCACCTATAGGCAATGTAACGTGCCGTTCTCATTCTTCTTGTGATGGACCCGTCACCAATGGGTAATGTACCGTGCCGTTCTCATACCACTCATGATGGACCCGTCACCTATAGGCAATGTAACGTGCCGTTCTCATCCTTCTTGTGATGGACCCGTCACCAATAGGCAATGTACCGTGCCGTTCTCATACCACTCATGATTGACCCGTCACCTATAGGCAATGTAACGGGCCGTTCTCATACCACTCATGATGGACCCGTCACCTATAGGCAATGTAACTAGCCGTTCTCATACCTCTCATGATGGACCCGTCACCTATAAGCAATGTAACTTGCCGTTCTCATACCACTTATTATGGACCCGTCACCTATATGCAATGTAACGTGTCGTTCTCATACCTCTCATGATGGACCTGTCACCTATAGGCAATGTAACGTGCCGTTCTCATCCCTCTTGTGATGGACCCGTCACCAATAGGCAATGTACCGTGCCGTTCTCATACCACTCATGATTGACCCCTCACCTATAGGCAATGTAACGTGCCGTTCTCATACCACTCATGATGGACCCGTCACCTATAGGCAATGTAACTAGCCGTTCTCATACCACTCATGATGGAACCGTCACTAATAGGCAATTTACCGTGCCGTTCTCATACCACTCATGATGGACCCGTCACATATAAGCAATGTAACGTGCCGTTCTCATACCACTCATGTTGGAACCGTCATAATTGGGCAATGGTTCGTGCCGTTCTCATTCCATTCTTGTTGAACCCGCCACCTTTGGGAAACGTAACGTGTCGCTATCATCCCACTCGTGATCGTCCCACCACATATGAGCAATGTTCCGTGCCGTTCTAATCTCACTTGTGATGGACCCGTCACATATGGGCAATGTCACGTACAGTTCTCATCCCACTTGTGATTGACTCACCATATTTAGGCAATGTAACGTGCCTTCCTCATCCCACTTGTGATGGACCCGCCACATATAGATAATGTAAAGTGCCGTTCTCATCCCACTTGTGATTTATCCTTCACATATAGGCAATGTAACTTGCCTTTCCAATCCCATTTGTGATGGACCTGTCACTTTTAGCCAATGTTACGTGCCGTTCTCATCCCCCGTGTGATGGACCCGCCACCTATATCAATGTAGCTTGCTCTTCTAATCTCACTTGTGATGGACCCGTCACATATAGGCAATGTAACGTGCCGTTCTCATCCCATTTGTGATGGACCCGCCACCTATAGCAATGTAACTTGCCGTTTTTATTCCTCTTGTGATGGACCCACCACATATAGGCAATGTTATGTGCCGTTCTCATCCCACTTGTGATGGACCCACCACATATAGGCAATGTTACGTGCCGTTCTCATCCCACGTGTGATGGACCCGTCACCCACAGGCAATGCAACGTGCCGTTCTCATCCCATTTTTGATGGACCCACCACATATAGGCAATGTTATGTGCCGTTCTCATCCCACTTGTGATGGACCAGTCACATATAGGCAATGTAACGTACCGTTCGCATCCCATTTGTGATGGACCCGCCACCTATAGGCATTGTAACTTGTCGTTTTGATTCCTCTCGTGATGGACCTGTCACTTATGGGCATTGTAACATGCCGTTCTCATCCCACTTGTGATGGACCGTTTGATTTGTTTGAGGCTTAGGCCCATGTTGGAACTGGGCTATTCAAATGGATATTAAAGTTCTCTATTGTGTGAAAGGTATCGAAATGTTTTTTCAGACCCGAACCACGTGTTGGTATTGGAAGTGTGAATGTATTCATATTTCCAACATATCAAAACAATTATTTAATTGACGACTAGTGATTGACCCGCCCATAAAAGTCACAAAACAGAATATTCAATCTTATGTCTTTGGCATGTGAGTATTTTCACATTGACCCATCAGAATATTTCTAAATTCCCACATGAAGTATATAGATCCAGGTGGCTTAGGCGATTAGTCACGCCTATCACCAGTGGTCAATTCTTGTTTTCCTTCTTTTTATCTACCGGTCCCCTCGAGTCACAACAGAAATTCAATGAAAATACGAGAGGACTTTTTCCTTCGGAATTATCTCTTGTCATCTCACATTTCCAAAGAGTCCATGGAAATCGATTCAGCGGAATGACAGTTTTTTGTTGATGATTCCAGAACGGTGTGAGATATCAGGATTCTAATACGCGAGAAATATAGATGGTTATATTTTCTTCAAGATGATTCAAGCTTTAACTATTCAAGTGATGTCGCATATCTGTCGAGCGTATACAGCTGAAAAACATTTTTCAGCGGTTTACGCTTGACAGTTATGTGACATAAGTTATATAGTTATTACCTTCATCATCTTGTAGCTGATATAATCATCCGTATTTCTCGCGTATTGGAATTCCGATATCTCACACCGTTCAGAAGTTATCACCAAAAAAATGATATTTTGCTGAATCGACTTCCATGGCATCTCAAGAGAGGCATACATGAAAACGTTTATATTCACTTTCATGAGTGAATGATCCCAGCGCTAGCCCTAATCTTATGAGGGTTCTGAATGTTCCTCAGGCAACAGGTTGGGGCTTGCGAGTGGACAACAGCGAGAGCGAAGTGCTCCAGGTAGTGGCGTTGCCATGGGTACCAGAGACAATCTGCTGGAACTCGATACAACCCCTAGAGAAGCGCTTTTACACGTATGACAAGTTCTGCGCTGGCTACGTCAATGCGGGTAAGAGCGTGTGTCCGGGGGACTCGGGTGGTGGCCTCCTATTCAAGCATCACGTCACCGGTCAGTTCTTTCTCCGGGGTGTTGTCAGCACTACCTTCTCACCGTTGACACACGATAAGTTATCAAATGGTTGCTACGCGGAACTACACACCGGCTTCATTCGGGTCTCCACCTACCTGGACTGGCTCAGGGAGAAGCGTAATATAACCTCGAAGTGGTAATATAACCCTACTCGATTCATACTGACGTGTCACGCCTCAGAATGACTCGATATTAGAGTGCATCTGGAGGCATGGTACTGAGCATGTGGAGGAATGAAGCCATCCCCACTCCTCAAATCGTCTCTCTCTCTATCTCTCTCTTTCTCTCTTTCTCCCTCTCTCTCTCTCTCTCTCTCTCTCTCTCTCTTTCTCTCTCCCTCGCACGGTGGTCATATTTTACGCGACAAGAAACCATGACTCTTATTGATAAAACTGATATATCTCATTCTATGATCATTCCATCAATTCATGAAATGGGACCAGATACTCTGGGTACCAGTAATAATTCGATTTAATTCAATGACCTTTCTTTGTGATGTAGTGAGATTCAAAATCAAAGCTCACAATAATAATGAGAGCAAGTATGATTTAGCTTCGATGTGAGCAATAACCGGAGAGGAATTGGTTGGTAAAAGATAATCAGAAGAGTTTGGTTATCCTTGTTCTCTTGTTTTTTCGTAATATCTGGTAGAAATGCAAGTTGATATCTTCTTATTATTAGTTGATTTCTTCTTTTTTCAGCTTCTTGACAGTTAATATTTCAAGACTTGGACACATCACAGATAAATCGTTGGTCAATCAGTCCAGAACCATTCGAGAGCTTTTGTTTTCTCTACAATCTCAATCTAGTTGTGAATTGGGCACTTTAATTTCGTGAATTATCCACGTGAATTAGTCTTCAATAATACTCGGAGAATAAGCACCAATCGAATGAGCCTGAATTGAAAGACGATATTCAGGCCCCTTGTTGATGAGCGTAGCGAAGTCTCCATCTCACTCTTATATGGCTTTGTCTGTGTGTTTTTTGTTTGTTTGTAAGCACTCCACAGGTCGCAAGGGCTGACTGATCAACATGAAACTTTTTTTGTACACGCAAACTCATCCAACTTAGAACTGTATAGTTTTTGGAATGAATCGGTTGGACCGATTTTGAGAATCATCATCTCAAAGTTTCTAAAAACCTCATAAGATTTGGCTGGGCGGAAAATGTGAAAAATAAAATCTCTTCAAATGGAATAAAATTCTCTCTTAATGTGTATACTTGGATTCTACACATTTTCACGATTTTGTAAGCAATTCTGATCAGTTTTTTTGAAGGAAAAAAACAAAATGACTGATAATATTCATAAAATATATCATAAAAATTGTGACAGAATTAAGTTGTCGAGAATCACTGCTTTCTAGATTCAAGAGTTGCCCAACAATGAAGTATTTTTCATATGCGTCAAGGTGTGTAGAATACTAGAGTCAATGAAGTGGCAAGAGTAGAACTACTTCAACTACTTTCATAGCTTATTCAGATATCAAGGTGTGTGGAATACCAGAGTCGATAAAGTAGCAAGGGTAGAACTACTTCAAGGACTTTTATACCTTATTCGGATATCTCGCTCATCTTACAACGCACATTCCGCGTTTGACTAGTAGGATCAATAATATCGGTGAGATTGAAAGAAATACAATTATTATTGAACCAATTCTATACATGGAGTCAATGACCAAGGCTAACTGATCAAAATCATGAAAGTCACAAGAAACTATTTTTTATATTGATATTGGTTGTAGTTATCTTTTTTTCATCTACATACAGACTTGATAAAAAAAATATTGCTCTCAATTGAGGATTTGGATGGAAGTAAGATTGTGTGGAAAAAGAACCAGTATGGTGACCTTCTCACCATATTTTGATCATTCTGATTAGAAAACAATAAGCTTTGACAACAGGACTGCACTTTATGTGGCCATTCTATTCTTCTACACCGCAGATGAACGTATTTCAGCTACCAAGAGTCCGGAACATGTTTTCTGATACATCCGAAGATCATCAGCATTAGCATTGGTATCGAGAGTTAACCTGAGAGACGAATGTTGATATCTTCCATTCTGGATCAAGTCTCCTAGTGAGTCTTAGACGATGTTCACTTCTTTTCAATATAAACAGCATGCAGATGTGAAGTTTATCATTGAAGAATGATGATAAATGATTGATTGGCCTGAATTGGCAAGATTGAGCCCATTCAGTTGTATAACCTCAGTCGTATCTTACCTTATAAGACTCTTGAATCAGTGTACATTGCCATTGCTGAATCTTCAATAATGTATGGTCCACTTGCATGGGCCAATGCATCTAAATGGCATTTAACAAAATTAATTACTATTCAGGATCGCATGATTAAAATTATAACTTCTTGTATTGTTAACAATGATGCTGATTCTGTGGATCACTCATACCGTTCCTGTGACCTTCTGCCATTAGTCAAGTTATTCAGATATAGATTTATTTCAAAATGGTTTCTCAATCAAAATTTCAAAATATCACCACCACATAATGTAAACACTCGCCTTCAGCTGATCAGCTCCTTGATGTAGATATGTAGTTCCTCAATTCAATGATAAATATGGCAGTAGGCAGTTATAAGTGTAGCAGTTCCCACTATATTCAATTCTATTCCTCCACGTAAAAACCCTTGACAAATACTCTATTATGAAACCCTTGTTAAAAAATCTGTTACCCAATTAATAATTTTATTGTTTACATCGATGTATTATAACAAGGAATAATTGTTATACAGAATATTTTTGTTCCACAATTTTTGTTATTGTGAAACCATCGTTTTCTTTTCTTTCTCCTTTTAAACTTACCTCAAAATGATGAACTGTCAAGTACTACTTTCAAGCTATGCCATCATCAAGTCATATTTTCTGTGTATTCATCAATTTTTGTTTTTAATAATAGTAGGAGAGAAACACGATATGTCAAAAAGTAATATGTTATCTTACCCCTACAGTCAAGCCAGCATTTTTGGCTTTGTAGGATTTTATGATGAGTGCGTCTGTAATAATGTAATTGATATTTGACCAATAAAGAAAAAATCACTTCACTAATTTGAGGTCGGTACAAATTTCATCCAAAGCATTTGCTTCGGAAGACCTTGGAAAACCACGACAAAACCACGTCAGTATTTATGAAAAAATGTGTTAGGTTTTGAGCTATAATTGTCAATCGATTTAACACTGAACGCTGCATGGTCAAGTGGTGAAGCCTGATAGCTAGATACCTAGTTGCTATCTACTTCAAGAGGGTGATGTGAGTGTCTAGTGGATCGAGCTTAGCCTTTCAGGCAATCACCATTCCTGATTATATGGCTTGAATTCCATTCTTTCTCATCTCTCTCTTATTCTATTCCAGTCCTGCATTCCTGATTCCATGGCGTGTATTCCATTCTCTCATTTCTCTCCTATTCTATCAGAGTCCTACATTCTCAGCTCAATGTAGACTGAGGCCTACGTACACTATTGTGTTCAAAGTATAGGTTGAGTCTGTTCATCCATTAACATCATCCATTGTAATAATGCGTGTATTAAATTAATCGCTCAGTTCTCAATTGTGAAATCATCCTTCTTTTGTCTTCTGTTTGTACGAATTAACAGCCTCATGCACAAAGATCTATCGGCGCAAAGTTACCGCTCGTTAAAGATGGCGGACTTGCGGCCAGCGATAAAGTTGCAGAAATCCGTATGCACAAACAATCTTACAGCCATCCGCAAGTCGGCCATCTTTACCCAGTAACTTTGCGGACGCAACTTATTTATCGACAGGCTCTTACATCAGATGCATTTACCCCCTCCCACATCAACCAATGAAAGGTGCTGTAATTGATGACGTCACATTCATTCATAAATGTATAAGAACTCATGACAGAATTTATCCAGCTTATTCATTTCGAATTATTATCAATAGTGAAATTCGATGAATTACAATAAACTGAATTCATTTATATTAATTATTGATACTGATATGTATATATATATATATATATATATATATATATATATATATATATATATATATATATATATATATATATATATATAGGCCTATATATATATATATATATATATATATATATATATATATATATATATATATATATATATATATATATATATGATTCATTTAATTTGTTATATTTGATGAAAATATTATTGCATATCATTGATAATGATTGTGAATTTCATCTTGATGGATGAATATTGGAATTTATTGATAGTAAACTTAATTTTAATGAATGGAATAATGTTGAATATATCTGAATACAACATACTATTATAGTTTCCAACATTGAGAGGTTGCTGGGTCTGTGTAGCATGTGAAATTTCACATCGTGAAATCATATCGAACGTACCGTAGTCATATCAAAATATTTTTTGGATTTTTATTTCTTTTCTCGTTTTTTCAATAGTTTCAATGACACAAACCGCAGCTAGGCTATCTGGGGGTACGAATGAGTTCATAAAACAATGAAGTGATGATAAATGGAAGGTGATGATAGGTGAATCCCATGCCTACAGCGGGACTCGAACTCACACGGCTCCAGAATTCAAAGCCGCTTGCCTCAATTATCTTAGCCAAACGGTCGACCGTTTTTTTATAATTTGAAACAATAAACCAGTACTGACCTCTGGCGCATGCTTGACTAGACAAAGGATTGAGTTTGTCTCGGAACGCCTGCTCGATCTTCAGTATTATCAAATTTGATCTATTGAATGAATATAAGGTATTGCATGCAGAACTTTCCAATATAAATTGACTTACAGAAAATTAATTCGAATGAAGGAAACAGAGTTGGATCTTTCCAGTGAATTTTTCTCAAGTAATCCCTCTATCTATATGCTTTATCTTTGGCGATACCAGAAAGGAGCGACCACCAGCTTACCTCGACACATCTAGTTTGAGTTCTACCGGTACAATGGGAATTGTTAATCCATTCTTGATGTACAAAATGAGCAGATGATACTGAAACAATGAAGTGATGATAGGTGACTGACCTATGGTGAAAACCCACGTCTTATGTGGGACTCGAACCCACGACCAACCTGATTTCAGTTTCTATACCGTAGTACGATAGTTGACGGAGTCACGGGGGCGGCTATGGGCATTGTCAATATAATTTTATTCAAGTATCAATGTCTTAGTTCAAAATAGCTCAATCGAATAATATCATAGCATCATATAACTATCTTGAAAGTCGGTAAGTAATGTAATTCCATTCAATCGAGTATTTATTCCTCCGTCGTGTTAACTCAATTAGGCCTATACTAACAATGGACAACAATAACATCAAGTCATTTCTTAAATCATAAATTGAAATTGATGAATTTGTTCATGAGAATAATAGGAAAGTACATTGTTGTTAATTTTGATGCCAGATGGTCAACAAATACAATTTTATGAAACATCAACCAAATGATATAATTCAGACCCACTTTCTTACAACAATTAAACTCACCAATCTTCCAACAAAAATATGTTGAACATTTTGAATGTTATATACTGAATAATGCATAGCTATAATGCTCTCTCATGACTTTCTTGCGTGGATACAGCAAACTTATTGTAGTAAATTACCTGGTTATGGACGTATGGTACTAAAAAACTGATGGCATATGAATTATAGAATTTTATTTAGTTCAGGTAGGACAATTACACATGGGCCTACACTTAGGCCTACACCTTCAGGAAATGAAATAATTATCAATTTGACCTGATGAAAATATATATAGCTCTATACCGGTATATGCTATCAATTCATCAAAGTTGGACGAAGTTGAAACACAGTTAACGATTAACGAAGTTGAAATGATCTGTCTTGTTGGTTTCTTTGGCGCTGTGAGAGTCATCGATACAGGCAAATAGAACGAAGTTATGAGCGTTGTTGCTTCAACATTTAATTTATTAATTGTTCCAAATGTTGATGAAAACTCGATGTACTCGGGTTGAGGTGAATGTCGGCACATTTCATTGGAGAGTTGGCAGCAACTGTTCGACTGACAGATGACTTATGAACAACTTGAGAATAGATTTGTCCAAAACAGTACTGTTTCCCAACTTCCAGTAGCTGGTAGCTAGTAGTAGGCGTGACAGCGTAGAACCTAGTAACATTATATCATAAGTTGAATTTAAGATGAAAATGTCAAGATTACTTTGTATACCAGTAGGGCCTATTCAGAAGTAGGTTTACACAAAGGCAATGCAGTCAGTATGTAGGAATGGGTCCATCTATTATGTAGGCATAGGCCTAGGCATACTACGATTAGGAGGCTCAGACCGTCAGCTAAAATACTAACAGGTAGTTCTTCTAGGCGTAGGCAAGTCTAGAGTCTGTCTAGCTAGGGCCTACGCCTACGTATTGGCCTACCAAACTACTGTGAAGCTTAGGCCATGACTTTGGGCCTGGATTATAACTGGACTTGGATAATTTTGCCTAAACGAAGTCCAGCAAGAAGCCGTAGATGAAATAGCGTTCTCATGGCATTGCTAAATTCTTGTATTTTATTCTGAGCATAGGCCTAGAGTCTATGTAAGCCTACATCGATGTCTGGGCCTGCAGCAGGGTTAGGGCTGGGCCCAGTTTTAGCTTTGTCACTTGGCCTACTCTAGGCTTTTGTGGCACTTTTAGGAGCACTGTGTGAGTTTTTTACCAATTATTTCAAATAGCCGAAGGCCAGCATACATCATTAAATTCCGTAGATCGAAGCTAAGTCTTGGCAAAACTAGAAATAAATCAAATAAACCAACCTGAATTTCGACGAAAATGACATGACGTTCGGTCGGTCTTGGTAAAATCTGATCGCAAATCTTCAGTCAATAGACATGGACCTATAATAAAGACTTCGACAAACGATAATCAATCCTTGGAACATCATCCTGTAGCTTTACACTGCTTTCAGCATCCCTGAACACTCTTTCGCATAGATTTAACTGATGTCTGTCTCTGACAGCAATTATTTCGTCCGCCATTTTATCTTCCGTTAACTGACTTGCGGGAGGTTCAAATCAGCCGCAAGTTTACATCGAAAGTTGCGTCGCTAGGCAAGTTTGTGCTGTTATTTATCTTTGTGCATACCGTTTCAGCTAGTTACCGAAGCAGATAGCTACTTGCGTCCGCAACTAGCTTTGTGCATGAGGCTGTAAAGCTTCACAATTCCTCACCATTTGAATGAATAATTGAATTGATATCAATGTGTTGACTGGTGCTCTATTGCGTTGACGTGCTATGCTCACCCTACCAATATGGCGGCGGAGTAAAAGTGAGGCTCCAAGCTCAAACGTTCTAGTCCTTTCCGGATGCAGTCTACTATAGGCCTATTGAATTCTCCAAGGTCAGGCCCATCAGTATTTCGTCACACATTTTGAATACGGAATCAAATATCAATTCCCGTATTCATATCAGATTCTATATTACCTAAATGACTTGAATTTCATATCGAATTATTTTATATTCATAGTATAATATGATTATTTCATTATCATGAGCCTCCACAATGAAAGCTTGATTCCTACATCGATTCATGGTTATGTGAAAATTAAATGGTGTCATTTCAATGAAGATGAGGATATATAGTAAGCCTACAGCTAATGTCTAATGCTCTGATCTCAGTGGTCAAATTATTACCTCCATGCTCATGATCCGTTCGTGGGGACATTGACAGCCATTTTCTTGTGACCTCGATTTTTTTCTGAATAAATATATATTTATTTATATATATATATATATATATATATATATATATATATATATATATATATATATGTATATATATATATATATATATATATATATATATATATATATATATATATATATATATATATATATATATATATATATATTCATAATTTAATGTTTCATCAATAATTGATGATTTTGATGATTCTTCTGATGATTCTTGCAGTGATAAATTATTTATCACTGCAAGAATCATCAGATCATTCAGGCGGAATTGTTGTAATCATATTTCTTCTGTTTTCGTTCAGCACTTTGTGAACTCACTCATCATATTCCAGTTCAATTCACTATTGTGCTATCAGTTACGAATGCATATATTTTTTCAATCTTTGGAATGAATCTTCGAAATTATCGGAGATAATCACTTCGATTCTCTACCGAAGTATAAGTATGCCATACACTTGTGTGAATATTCTTTCCTATCAATGAGGACAAAAATCACTGGTAAAAATTGCTGTTAGTCTGATATTGTACTATTTTTTGGACACTTTCATGAATAATGAGAATGCAGTAATTTTTTATCATGTTTTCCTCAGTGAATGTGAACAGAGGTCTCGTGTAACTACTGTGATGATGTTGTGTAAGTAATAACCATATTGTTTGTGAGAAACAGGTACAGTGAAAGCGCATATTCAACAATGTAAGTATAGGGCCGTCAATGTCCCCCTTACGACGTTCCAAATGCCTCAAATCCTTTTATCATTCCAACCGAGTCACGTTTCTCAACATTGACAACTGAGAATACATTTTTACAAAAATACGATCACTGAACGTACATCTTAGATTCTTCGATCACTTTGTTATTTTATCCTCACACTAAAACACAAAATTAAGGGGGGACAAGACTACAAATTCTAAATTCTACATTTTACATTCGATCGAATCAATTTTTTTCAATTGTCATCCCACATTACTACCACAAAAATATGAAAAATATAGTCACATTTTTTTCTCAACTTTTTTATTGAAATCTATATTTTGTCAATGGTCACGGAGACACTTTTTTTTGTGGAAAACGGCTTCAGAAAAAAAGGTTTGGAAAATCTAATGGTCTTCTTGAAAATGCATTCGACAAAGGTCAAATTTTTTTTTGTAGGTATGACAAATTCATCTATTACACACTTTCTTTCAAGTTTTTCAATTTTGTCTTTTTCAACAATTATTTTAGGTATGATATTCCAAAGATATACTGTTGTGATGCATAACTTTGTTCATAATCCAGTTCATGAAGTTTACAATAAAAAAATTATAAAATTATATAATATATAATCAGACGAGCTTTAGCGAGGATTCAATTTGACATACTGAAAAAAATTGGTGTTCGTTTTTATGTTTTTTTTTTTTTTTTTTTTTTGTTTTTATGTTTTTTTGTCGGTTCTCCACAGGTCAAACGGCTACAGCTATCAACTTCAAACTTTTTTTCGTCATGGCTCCTCATCTAACTTAGATCTGTATAGTTTTGTGGCATTATCGGGTGGTAACTTTTTTTTTTATGAATTTTAGAAATTTCAAAAATCCTCATTAGAATAACCCGGAGGAAAATACTTGAAAAATCAAAATTTTTCAAGACCTCTCAAATTTTCGCCGAATATAAAGGGAACTATTAAGCACATTTTGAGAGATTTTTCGCATCAATCGGATGAGAAATAACGAAGAAAACGCATTTATAAAGCATTTTCCCATCAATTTAGGCTATTACGGGAACCAATTAAATCTATATCAACAAGTGTCACCAATTAATTCAAAACGATTGAAATGAATGAAGAGGAAGGCCGTGACATAACTGATTCTCGTAAGGTTTTTGAACGTTTGGAGTGATCCAAGGTCTGTAGATGTAGATTGGGTTGACAAATTATTTTTCATTCTAGATTTCTATACCCCTAAGCTCGTCTAACAACGCGCATCCCGCGTTTTCCTAGTAGAATTATTTTGGGTATGATATTCCAAAGATATACTGTTGTAATGCAAAACTTTGTTCATAATCTAGTTCATGAAGTTTACAATAAAAAATTGTGCAATTCCATCCATTAGAACAGATTTCATTTACTTCTTCCTTCAAAATACGTTAGAAAAAAAGATGACCAGAAATCATCAATCAAACATTCAACTGCATTCCATTCTGAAGCTAATTTGGTTCGCCACTAGCAGCCTCATGCACAAAGATCTATCGGCGCAAAGTTACAGCTCGTTAAAGATGGCGGACTTGCGGCCATCGATAAAGTTGCAGAAATCCGTATGCACAAACAATCTTACAGCCGTCCGCAAGTCGGCCATCTTTGCCCAGTAACTTTGCGGACGCAACTCATTTATCGACAGACTCTTACATCAGATGCGTTTACCCCCTCTTATATTAACCAATGAAAGGTGCTGAAATTGATGACGTCACATTCATTCAAAAATGTATAAGAACTCATGACAGAATTTATCCAGCTTATTCATTTTGAATTATTATCAATAATAAAATTCGATGAATTACAATAAACTGATAAACTGAATTCATTTATATTAATTATCAATACTGATATATATATATATATATATATATATATATATATATTTATATATATATATATATATATATATATATATATATATATATATATATATATACATATATATATATATATATATATATATATATATATATATATATATATATATATATATATATATATATATATATGTATATATATATATATATATATATATATATATATATATATATATATATATATATATATATATATATATATAATTCATTTAATTTGTTATATTTGATGAAAATATTATTGCATCATTAATAATAATTGTGAATTTCATCTTGATGGATGAATATTGGATTTTATTGATAGTAAAACTTGATTATAATTAATGGAATAATGTTGAATACATCTGAATACAACATACTATTATAGTTTCCAACATTGAGAGGTTGCTGGGTCTGTGTAGCATGTGAAATTTCACATCGTAAAATCATATCGAAATCGTGACAAAGTACCGTAGTCATATCAAAATATTTTTTGGATTTTTATTTCTCTTCTCGTTTTTTCAATAGTTTCAATGACACAAACCACAGCTAGGCTGGGGGTACGAATGAGTTAATAAAACAATGAAGTGATGATAAATGGAAGGTGATGATAGGTGAATCCCATGCCTACAGCGGGACTCGAACTCACACGGCTCCAGAATTCAAAGCCGCTTGCCTCAATAATCTTAGCCAAACGGTCGACCGTTTTATTATAATATAAAACAATATACCAGTACTGACCTCTGGCGCATGCTTGACTAAATGAACGATTGAGTTTGTCTCGGAACGCCTGCTCGATCTTCAGTATTATCAAATTTGTTCTATTGAATAAATATAAGGTATTGCATGCAGAACTTTCCAATATAAATTGACTTACAGAAAATAATTTCGAATGAAGGGAGCAGAGTTGGATCTTTTAGTGAATTGATCTCAAGTAATCCCTCTATCTATATGCTTTATCCGTGGCGATACCAGAAAGGAGCAACCACCAGCTTACCTCGACACATTAAGTTTGAGTTCTACCGATACAATGGGAATTGTTAATCCATTCTTGATGTACAAAATGAGCAGATGATACTGAAACAATGAAGTGATGATAGGTGACTGACCTATGGTGAAAACCCACGTCTTATGTGGGACTCGAACCCACGACCAACCTGATTTCAGTTTCTATACCGTAGTACGATAGTTGACGGAGCCACGGGGGCGGCTATGGGCATTGTCAATATACTTTTATTCAAGTATCAATGTCTTAGTTCAAAATAGCTCAATCGAATAATATCATAGCATCATAAAACTATCTTAAAAGTCGGTAAGTAATGTAATTCCATTCAATCGAGTATTTATTCCTCCGTCGTGTTAACTCAATTAGGCCTATACTAACAATGGACAACAATAACATCAAGTCATTTCTTAAATCATAAATTGAAATTGATGAATTTGTTCATGAGAATAATAGGAAAGTACATTGTTGTTAATTTTGATGCCAGATGGTCAACAAATACAATTTTATGAAACATCAACCAAATGATATAATTCAGACCCACTTTCTTACAACAATTAAACTCACCAATCTTCCAACAAAAATATGTTGAACATTTTGAATGTTATATACTGAATAATGCATAGCTATAATGCTCTCTCATGACTTTCTTGCGTGGATACAGCAAACTTATTGTAGTAAATTACCTGGTTATGGACGTATGGTACTAAAAAACTGATGGCATATGAATTATAGAATTTTATTTAGTTCAGGTAGGACAATTACACATGGGCCTACACTTAGGCCTACACCTTCAGGAAATGAAATAATTATCAATTTGACCTGATGAAAATATATATAGCTCTATACCGGTATATGCTATCAATTCATCAAAGTTGGACGAAGTTGAAACACAGTTAACGATTAACGAAGTTGAAATGATCTGTCTTGTTGGTTTCTTTGGCGCTGTGAGAGTCATCGATACAGGCAAATAGAACGAAGTTATGAGCGTTGTTGCTTCAACATTTAATTTATTAATTGTTCCAAATGTTGATGAAAACTCGATGTACTCGGGTTGAGGTGAATGTCGGCACATTTCATTGGAGAGTTGGCAGCAACTGTTCGACTGACAGATGACTTATGAACAACTTGAGAATGGATTTGTCCAAAACAGTACTGTTTCCCAACTTCCAGTAGCTGGTAGCTAGTAGTAGGCGTGACAGCGTAGAACCTAGTAACATTATATCATAAGTTGAATTTAAGATGAAAATGTCAAGATTACTTTGTATACCAGTAGGGCCTATTCAGAAGTAGGTTTACACAAAGGCAATGCAGTCAGTATGTAGGAATGGGTCCATCTATTATGTAGGCATAGGCCTAGGCCTACTACGATTAGGAGGCTCAGGCCCTCAGCTAAAATACGAACAGGTATTTCTTCTGGGCGTAGGCATGTCTAGAGTCTGTCTAGCTAGGGCCTATTAAGGCTAGGTACGTATTGGCCCACCAAACTACTGTGAAGCGTAGGCTATGACTTTGGGTCTAGATTATAACTGGACTTGGATAAGTTTGCCTATACGAAGTCCAGCAAGAAGCCGTAGATGAAATAGCGTTCTCATGGCATTGCTAAATCCTTGTATTTTATTCTGAGCATAGACCTACATCGATGTCTGGGCCTGCAGCAGGGTTAGGGCTGGGCCCAGTTCTAGCTTTGTCACTTGGCCTACTCTAGGCTTTTGTGGCACTTTTAGGAGCACTGTGTGAGTTTTTTACTGATTATTTCAAATAGCCAAGGGCCAGCATGCATCATTAAAATCCTTAGATCGAAGCTAAGTCTTGGCAAAACTAGAAATAAATCAAATAAACCAACCTGAATTTCGACGAAAATGACATGACGTTCGGTCGGTCTTGGTAAAATCTGATCGCAAATCTTCAGTCAATAGACATGGACCTATAATAAAGACTTCGACAAACGATAATAAATCCTTGGAACATCATCCTGTAGTTTGACAGCGCTTTCAGCATCCCTGAACACTCTTTCGCATAGATTTAACTGATGTCTGTCTCTGACAGCAATTATTTCGTCCGCTTTTTTATCTTCCGTGAATGAATGAATATTAGGGTTTTAAGGCGCATCGACAGCGAGGTCATTTAGCGCAAACCTTCAACTGACTTGCGGGAGGTTCAAATCAGCCGCAAGTTTACATCGAAAGTTGCGTCGCTAGGCAAGTTTGCGCTGTTATTTATCTTTGTGCATACCGTTTCAGCTAGTTACCGACGCAGATAGCTACTTGCGTCCGCAACTAGCTTTGTGCATGAGGCTGTAGATGATTAAATGTCAAATATAAAATATACCAGTGGATCAATTCATATTATAGGTCTGTTTGTTTGTGTTGCACTTTTTACACTTCTTACATTTTTGCGTTTGGTTGTGAAATGGGTGTAACACCGACTGCGTTGCACCGCGTTTGTTTGTAAGGTGTAACTGTTTTGGTGCAAAGAGGTGTAGCAACTTCCTACACCTGCTCTGGAGGTGGTGTAGCGGTTACAGCACTATACAAATCATGCGCCAAATGCAATGATGATGGATGATGGATGACATGGCGGATGTTGAAGACGCTTTCATCGTGAGAACCGGTGAGAATGAAATCGAGAATCTGAGAACTTTTCTGCAAGTTGCTGCATCAAATCACGGCCAATACGGAAATGCAGGACGAATTCCCTGTAAGGGACGACATTTTCCAAGGAATTTGATACGCAATTTCGTGATTGACGTTGCTGATTTGACCCCAATTGAATTTCTGCCGCCTCATCTTCATCACTGGAGTCACTTGAATCTGAGGAAGATGAAGATGATGAAGATGAACCATTATATTCTTCTATAAAATAATTCACAATTTAATCCTCATCAGCGTCACTTCCAACCGACATCTTTACCGCTTTATCAGCCTCCACAACTGTGTTTGTTTGTGAAGTCAAGGTGTAGGCTGTTGATGAGCTCACTTCCTGCACTTTGACGTGATGTCTGCTTTAGACACACACTTAAATGCACCGCCTACTCACGGTGCAGGTTGGTACAACACGAACAAACAGACCTATTATTCCTTTAGTAGCCCAAAAAGAAGATATGAAATGAATTGATCATAAAAAAAAAATCAATTCCAACAATTGGACATATTTTCAATGTTGTCCCCCCTTAATTCATATGGAACATACCAGATTGTTAATCAATAGCTGAGTCATTTTGGAGTGAGAATGAGCAGGTAATATAATGACACTATGAAAGTGCTAATTGTGCTTCCTTCCTTCTTCGTCTACTCAAAAAAATTGTCAATTCTCATACCCTCCTACCTTGTCTACCATGCCTATGTCCACTCTCATCTCTTTCATGGACTTCTTTTCTGGGGTTCCTCCCCAGGAGCTCAACGAATATTCATAATGCAAAAACAGGCAATTCGCATCATTTCCGGTATTTCTCGCAGTTCCTCATGTAAATCACAATTCACAAAGCTCAAAATTCTCACCCTCACATGTACTCTTATTCAAATTGCCGGTTCTTATGTTCACTCCAACTCCAGCCTCTTTCCCGAAAATGCTTCTATCCATAACTACCCTTCCAGTCACAGTAACTCTATCCGTTCTCTAACACACTCCCACGCTTTTTTCAGACACAGCCCCCTCCATCTTTGCACAACCATTTACAATAAACTATACCTGCCCATATAACTAGCCTCACCAAAGTCTCATCTTTCAAATACAACCTTGAATATTTCCTACTACAGAACCCCTTCATGACCTCAACGAATTCCCAACTTCAAAATCACATCAGACTATCAATGCACCATTGCATATTATATATATGCCATTCTGTCTTTTTGAATCATATTCTTCTATCTACTCATTCTTATATCCAGTTGTAAATTTTTATATTTCCCATTTTTGTACGATGTGCAAATCTTGGGATCGAATAAATTAAAAGAATGACAAAAATGAAAGGGTGTTGAATGAATGTTTTGAGGATAAGTTATTCGAGTGTGTTTGGATCATATTCAGAGTGCAAGTATATGTTGCATTGTCAAATTTGTGATTCCGTGACCTGTAATTCAAGTAGGCATACGCAAATATTATGTTCAAAGGAAAAAACGTGATAATATGATGGAGAACATAATAATTCACTGCGTACGTATTCATTGATATTCAATGACTATCATTCTCAATCAATATAAACATGATATAAAGATATAGCCCCATGCCATTATCCGGTCCTCTGTACCATATACATATGCCATATTGAATCTTTGAATTCTTGAAGGTTGCTTTCATTAACTTAGCTTATGATGTATGATAATTGGCCCTGGGTTTGATGTTTCATTGATGTTCAAAAAAGATTGAGAGTCAGTACGATCCATGATCTTGTGATTCTTATTCTAGTCACTTTGACAGTGACAAGAATCACTGACTTTTGTCAGTGTCAATTTGTCACAGTGGATTTTGTCAGTGTCAGACTCGGAGAGAAAAGATCGTTCCTGGATCACAGACAATCAGAAAGTTCATCCAGAGAATTCAGAACCAGTTGAGACTTGGCATAAAAACATTTCATTATCTAATCGATACTGTATAGTTTCGAGGCGCAATCGGTCGAACCACTTCTGAGAAAACTCATTTCAAAGTTCTAAAAAACATCATGAGAATAACGCAGAGGAAAAAAATCGTCGAGAATATCACCTATGAGAGAATTCAAATTCTCTGGAAATTTCAATATAATTGGATGAGCAAAGCAAAGACTCAATTTCGCCATACATGAGAAAAAAGTGCCTGTTTTTTTGTTTGTTTGTTTGTTTTTTGTTCGCGCTCCACAGGTCAGACAAGTATTCTAAATTAGTTGAAACTTGACACACACAAGTATTCTTATCCAATTCGAAACTGTAAAGTTTTGAGGCGCGATCGGTTGGATCACTTCTGAGAGAACTCATTCCGAAGGTTTCAAAAATCCCATTGGAATAACCAGGAGGAAAAAATTCGTGAAAAATAGTTCATCTGAAAGAATACAAATTCTCAAGAAATATCAATCTGATGATGATACACGATGTTCCAAACTTTCATTCAAATCGGATCAGCCGTTTCGATGTAAAAAATATATAATGTTTTTTATATCAATTACTCAAAGCTGTTAAGATACCCATTGAATCAGAGCAACAAGTGTCACCACTTGATTGTAAACAATTAGAACTAATAGTCCTGCGGGCTTGAGCTGTTCAAGGCCAAACTGTGGCGTCGGTCGTATAACAAGCTAAAAATTTGACAGTATTCATAAATATGTTTGATTCAACTGCTCTTCAAAATTATTTGGATTCCCTTCATCGGAACACACTTAAAAAAAATCAGGAACATGACATTCAGCTATAAAATATTGAAAAAGTAAAGAGGTGAAAAGTTGCGATAAATTTTTCAAATTTGACCCTAGAACCATGTAACTTTTTGTGAACAGCTTGTCGTGATGAGGAGTTATCATAAAGAATAATGAACAAGTCAATTATACCTTGAAAATTCATCAAAATTCCAGAAATATATGAAAGAAACACACAAAATTACACATTACCGGACTTTAGTTCTCAACTGTAACTATGGGCGTGAGTTGAAAGACAAGAATGTGCGACCAATGAATAGCCTCATCCACATAGGCTACAACTTTGCCGCTGGAAGACGTGTTACACGTGAACTTTGTAACACACTTTTCTGCTTTTTCTGTGGGGCTGTCTTGTATGTTCTGCTATGCTGTGTACTGGACACAAGACGCTTCGATTGACCGTCTCCGCCGTTTACTAACAGCACCGATTGGATGGTTCGAGCCACCAAGATACCTTCACTGATGTAAGGATCTAATATCGAGGGAATTGATCGAATAAACAATGTTATAGTTAGGAGGTTATATAGTTATTTCTTATAATATTTGATGTCAATTTCCTTACGACACGAATGTATATCGGTTTTTATAATCAGATTGAGAGAATATATAATGACACTCTACAATATGATATGGTTCAAGTAAAGTGTGCGTATCCAGCATTGGTTCCGCTCCATTCATCCTTTCTCGAGAAATGACGCCACGCACTTGCGTGATCAATCGAGTTCACTTCAAGCATAAGGATGAATCTCAAATTTTTCAGAGAGATTTATATATCATAATATATATATACATATATATATATATATATATATATATATATATATATATATATATATATATATATATATATATATATATATTCATATATATACATATATATATATATATATATATATATATATATATATATATATATACATATATATATATATATATATATATATATATATATATATTTATATATATATATATATATATCATATAGTAATTCATAATGGTCTAGGAATAAGATCAAGTATTGTGGTGAATAAAATATCAAGAATAAATACATATCAAGAAATATCAAAAATATCAATGAATATCAATAAATATCAAGAATAAATACATCGGAATTGAAGGAATTGACAATGATAGACACGTAAAAAACCTATGTATTAGATCCATTCAATGCCGACATGTTTGACAAAAAATGCCAACTCCCAGTATTTATTTTGATTTTTTTTAATGGTCTGCAAAGGCGTCACAAAGGCGTTCACCACTCGTCCACTTGTACTGCTGACCCTCGTTTTCCCATCTGACAGCTCAACTATTTCTTCTAAACAAGATAGACGAATTTGTATGATATTTTTGGAGAGGGTAGAGAAGGGGGGAGAGTTATTTCAAGATGTAGGCATAAATATGAATTTTTCTTCACTGTTTATAATATTTTGATCCGTGTGGCACCCATACACGCAACAGTAACGCACTATTATTACGATAGTACAAGACGTTTATTACTAGTTTTTTTGATGGAAGTATAGAGTACTTCATCTCAATATTCAATAATCAATCATACACATTTAAACACACATTTAAAAACACACTTCTCACTTGTTTACCCAACCACAAGGCTTAGTGTCAATTAATGAACTAACCGTGCTTCTTTGACTGCTATAGCGGGCGGCCAACAGCCAGCCACGTACCCTTACAGAACGCCTTTGTGACATAGCGCTTATTTGGCGTGACTCGCAGTAAAAAATTCAAAATGATTATAAGGATTTTTTTATGTTACATGTGGTATTCAAACATTAATATCTATCGATAAAACAATATGTATGTGTATCATGTTCCCGTACTTTAAGATTACATGAATTACCGAATTTAATTGCACTCGTCGTCTCTTTCAACTTCAATTTGATGATTGTGTATATTATCACAGTCCCTGCCACAATGGCACACGTCAGTACATCCAATTTTTGTATGGTTGCAAACACACTTTCTACGATTTGCAAGAACAAAAAAAAATCCTCAGTATTTCTATCGCAGATTTGCCTTTGAAATGAATAGGAAAACGGTAACCATCAACAGTTAGCTTCCATCCACTCTCTTCGGGACCTCTGTATTAGAAGAAAAACTCGGTTTAATGTATCGGTAGCAAATTAAACGTACATCTTCTAATAACTAACCATGGAAAGCAAAACTTATTGAGTATGTCTGGTAGCCGAACATGTGCCTAAGTCCAGGTTCGGCATTGTCAAGTAGCCCGCCTCACATGTTGAATGAAGGCTGCTTCTGATGGTAAAAAATCGAAGGATTTTCTTTGACAACCGACATTTTCAATCTCAAATGATTTAGGGAATCTTGGTGGAATTGGAAAATTGTTTGACGGAAAATATAGCTTCACGATGAACTTCCTTGCTATATCAACGCTAGAATCACTATTGTATGCTTCGTGGTAATTGCCAAGTGAATTGAGATCTTCAACTTTCATCTTCAATATTTGTCTCCAAACTTTCTTTATTCCGATCACATAGGAGGATGAGACTGTGTCGCAGCCAGTTAACGAGTGCGTTGCTGGTCAACAGTGACAGACGTGTGTGCCTATTTGCTGGGCAATTTCATGAAGGGGTATATATAGCATCGAAGATCTGTAGTATAAGAAACAGGACCAGTTTCCATCGATACCTGGGACATGGAGTCGAAGTAATAAAGAAGTAGGATCATAACGTCAGTATCTGTCGGAATGGAGGATTGATTGAAAATTCGCAATTGAGATGAATAAAATATTGGAAAACATTTATTCCACCCAGTTGCACCCATTTGTATATCGAAGCCAATTGTATTGAATAAATTTCATCACTATGCAAATGGTTTGTTATCAAGTGGTAATATATATATATATATATATATATATATATATATATATATATATATATATATATATATATATATATATATATATATATATATATATATATATATATATATATATATATATATATATATATATATATATATATATATATATATATATATATATATATA
>OZ023328.1:9183177-9216831 GCA_964007535.1 Brachyptera risi | reverse complement strand
TATATATATATATATATATATATATATATATATATATATATATATATATACTATATATATATAAATATATATATATATATATATATATATATATATATATATATATATATATATATATATATATATATATATATATATATATATATATATATATATATATATATATATATATATATATATATATATATATATATATATATATATATATATATATATATATATATATATATATATATATATATATATATATATATATATATATATATATATATATATATATATATATATATATATATATTCATATATATATATATATATATAATATATATATATATATATATATATATATATATATATATATATATATATATATATATATATATATATATATATATATATATATATATATATATATATATATATATATATATATATATATATATATATATATATATATATATATATATATATATAAAAAAATATATATTAATAACCAATCCAAAGATATAAGTAGATATAAGCAGCTCATCCACAACGCGGAAACACATAACGCGTTTGCCTGGTATAACTAACACAGTGAACATAGTGGAGTCACAAACCAGTAACAATTACCTCGGACGTGAGCTCAGCTGACAAGGCACTGCATAGAAAGAACACTACCGTGCCTCCCAGAAGTAACGACACTATGGCATGCCCCTTCACGCCAAATCCTGGTGACTGTGAAAAACATATTCACATTCTTAGTCAGTCAAAATCGAAATAATGGTTGAGCGTTCTTTTTGGGTGCTCTAAATCAGAAAGTAAATTGAAATAATCGTCCGATTATAGTGATGAGATTTTATCCAGTGATTCTTCTCCCTATATCTTCCCATTAATTTGGATGATGTGAATAATGTGCTTGATTATGCTTATGATTATGATTATTCTTATGAATCACACTGTTCCTTATATAATTGAATATCGAACAGGAGAAATCTATTCGTGATTGAGAGCAAAGTGGCTGACATCTGGTGACGTTCTAGTGAACTTGAAGGAGGCAGATAATTCCGAATTATATACAAATCAATCAATGTGTAATCAAAATATCGAATACAGAATTAAAATTCCCAAAATGATTGATTATTGAAATTACAATATTATTCACAAATATAATGTGTGTAAGCAGACAACAACATGACATCCAGGCCTAACTGCCTCCGGACGGCCAATCGCCCACTTCGACAGTGCTGCTGCCTGGTTAGCTTTTAATCACGAATGGTAATAGCGGAAGAAGAACCATTACTGAGATTCACTCCTTCCTAGATTCAATATTCACCAAATTTTCCATAGGAGTCAAGGTGTGTAGCGTTCTCAATTATACTGGGCATACACAGCATATGCGTCTCAAGATGAGCAAGATATCTGAATGAGATATAAAAGTCGTTAAAGTAGTACTACCCTTGCCACTCTATTGACTCTTGTATTCTACACACCTTGACGCATAATTTTTTGTTTCATTATTTTTTATCCGTGTTCTCTCAAAGATTTCAGTACAATTTCGTAGACCCGCAGTCACAAAAAGTTGACTTGTCTGCGGGTCTACTAACATTTCATACATAAAAAAACAAATTACAAATAAGTATAATGATGATAATAATAATATTTATTTCCGTCCAGAAGTGATCATATACAGGATATTGGATAGGTCATAATGAAATAAGTTGAAAATACATAATATCCAAAAATTAACAGAAAGTACCAGAATATTATGAAAATAGAAAAAAGTTTCAATAAACTACACATACATTTCTAAGTCAGTTCCATTTGTGAAGATTCCATTATAATCCACATTCCAATCGTCCATTGAATAAAAACACTTATTTATTAAAAATGCTTTGAGGGTATTTTTTAAATCATTTCCTCTTTTGTTTTTGGTGATCAATGGTAAAACATTGAATAGTTCAGAACCCATGTGTAGTGGATCTTTTTGAACATTTCTTACACATATACTTTTCCAATCTGATATTATTCCTTATTCTGGTATCGTGATTGTGTATCAAATTATTGGTAGTGGTCAGTTCTTTATTGTCAATTGAAAACATAATTGTGGAATAAATATATAGACAGGGCAAAGTTAGAATGTTATGTTTCTTGAAGAGTGGTGTACACGTGTCTTTATAAAAAACCTCTGCACATGGATTAAAACTTACATTTGACATGTAGCGTAACGCTCGTTTTTGTAGGGTGAACAATCTTTTCGTGTGAGAAGAAGAACTCCAGAAAATTATGCCGTATTGTGTTACTGATTGAATGTGAGCATAATACATCAACCTCACTACTGCCATACTAGTTATCTCCATCAAATTTTTAGTGGGGTAGCAACCTGACGCTATTTTTTTGCTCATGCTAGTAATGTGTTCCCTCCAATCAAGTTGATTATCCATAATAAGTCCTAGAAATTCAGTTACGGGATACTCCTCAATGCTCTCTCCTTTCAAACGTATCAAGGGACCACTGATAGAGAGTGTATTTTTATCAAACCCGAAGCGTGAAAACACAGATTTTGATTTATTGAGAAAGAGATTACTGTCAAAACACTTTTTTCCATTTGATAGACAGCTTCTTGAGTTTGTTTGATCAAGTGATTATTTTTCACACTGATGAAGCGGGTGGTGTCATCTGCGAGAAGGGTTAGTTTTCCTTCATGAATTTTCATTGGTAAATCGTTAGTAAAAAGAATGGATAATAATGGAGCAATATTTGAGCCCTGTGGCAGACCAACGTTTATGACTATCTCTTTATAATATAATTAATAGTTTTCATGATTTGAAGATACACACTGTTTCCGATCAACTAAGTAAGATCTGACCCAATCATTGGCTACTCCAGAGATACCTAGATCATTCAATTTAAACAACAGCAAATCATGATTCATAGTGTCGAACGCTTTCGTGAAGTCGTAGAAAAAACCCAACGCTTCCTCCTTGTTATTGAGTGAGTTCAGAATGTGGCTTATGAACCCTCTGATGGCAGTAGTTGTCGACCTACCTATAGTAAAGCCATGTTGAGATTTAGTCAAGAGAGAGTGGTGATTGACGAACGAAATAATTCTTGAGCAAAAAGCTTTCTCAAATTTTTTCGAAAATACCGATAAAAGGGAAATTGGCCTATAATTTGAGACCTTCTCACGATCGCCGTTCTTATAGAGAGGCATTATTTTGGATGTTTCTAGACCACTACGAAAGCTACCTTGAGTGAAAGAGCTGTTGATAATAAAGATAAGAGGAAGTTTAATATAGGTTGAAACATACTTAATAATGTTGCAAGGGATATTGTCTAAACCTGCTGACTTTTTCCTAGTTACATCGTTTATAATATCTCCGAATTCTTTACTTGTCAACGGTGATAGAAAAATACAATTATTATTTATCCTAACTGACTGATAAGTTCTCAAATTTAACTGAGGCCTTGAATCTAAAAGATGTTTTACAGTATTTCCAAAGTGGTTATCAAAAAGATTTGCAACTCCATTCGTTGAAAATATTTCGTTATTCTGATTGCCTCCTAATGTAATATCCAAACATTTCCCTTTAATATGAATAACATTGTTTTGTTTCGAGTTTATAATGCTCCACGCAGCTTTCGACTTATTGGTTGCTTCTTTGAGGAAAATATCATTTGATTTCCTCTTAGCCTCGTCAATAGCTGTCCTGTATTCTCCTTTCATCATACTGTAGCTAATTCTACTCATATTGGATGCATTGCTTTTTAAATTGACGTAAGATTTCCGAACAAAAATTGACAATTCTTTTAGCTGCGGAGTGAACCATCTTTTATTTTTCTTTGGAATCAATGACGAACTTCTTTTCCATATTGAAGGAAAAACTTCATCAAACACGTTTAGAAACAGTGTTATCAATTCATCGTACATTTTATCTACAGTTTCACGCTTATCAACTGAATCCCAACAAACAGTACTCATTTTGAAAATGAATAATTGTATTTGATTCGAAGAAAAGTTTCTTCTGAAAATAAGTGTATATTTACTGATTGACCTAGGTTTAATTATAGAAAAGAACTGGAAACAATGATCCGATAATCTGGGGTCGATGACTTCAGTCCTAGTTGTATGAGAAATGGAAAAGTTAGTGAATATATTATCAATACAAGTACTTGTGGAACCAGTTATTCTGGTGGGTTCACTGACGTGAGCCTCCATGCCATATGAGCGGAACAAATCAATTAAAGAATCTCTGTCATTATTTTCAGTTAGGAAATTTATATTAAAGTCACCACAGATCAAAATGTGTAATTTTGCTCTCGTTAACTGTTGTAGCATCACACTCAAACAGTTCATGAATATACTAATAATCCCACATGGCGATCTATATACACTCACAATAGTTACTATTCCTACCGGACTCTCGTATTCTATTGCTGATGAATCAAAATGTTTTTCCATATTGCGATCGCCTATACTATGCATTGGTGATGCACACACTCCTACCTTAGCGAATATGATTATTCCACCATTCTTGTATTTATTCCTGCAGTGAGCATTGACCAGTACATAGCCTTCAATGGTCACACTATTTATTCCATATTGATTTAGCCAGTGCTCTGTTAGACAGACAATATCGGGTAATGAACTTTGAAGGGCGATTTCAAGTTGACCTACTTTTTCCGTGAACACTGTATATTTACATGCATCATCACATTCGCAACACAAATTGATGTAAGAGTTTTTCATTCATAATTTTGATCCTGCTCTGTTCCCTTTCTCTGAAAATACGACTTTTATATCCTGTTTTTTTTTTTAGCATAGGTATGGACCAAGATGCATAGAGAGCTTGTTTGCGGCCGGGAGATGGTGCTTTCACTTATCTTAAAAACACGTATCAATCTATGAAGACAATTATGTGTAATATGGATCACTGCTCTATCTGGTGGTGTTTTGTAAATTTGTAGAAACTTGATGTGATGCCTTCTCTATACCTCAAATATTGACATCTTTGATGCAGTGCATGTTGGCATCCAAGATGCGATGGAAAGGAACAAATACGCTAGCTCAAGAGAAAGAATATTTACCGATAATGCAATAAAATAAAAAATGAATACTTATTCGTCTGGGGCATGCAGACTTCTCAAACGATTCCGATCACATATATAAATCGTCCAGATGTAAGTTACTAGTAATATAACTTTTGTTACTATATTAATTACTTCACAGTTTGAATGATAGACAATTAATTATGATAGACAATTATTAAAACACGTATCAATCTATGAAGACAATTATGTGTAATATCTATGACTATCAATAACGTAACGGGATAAGCAACATGGCGTAAGTCCTATCCTTTTAACATTAGGCCGTTTTCACCATGATGGAATCAGCGCGCTTTCGTGTACATTTGTGAGATTCGCAATTTCAAATCAAATCGTACGTATTAGGCTCGTATTTCAATATATAGTACATAGTTGTACAATTGCATTGATTTTAATCTTTCTCGTAGATGATGAGTAATTGTCCAGTTATCAAATGGTAAATATAGCAGTAGGGCTCTTGACTAGGGGACTAAATGCTTTTACAGACGTATTTTAAATTTAGATTGGCTAATTCAAATGAATTTTATCCCAATATTGTTTAATGCAGTTGGAAAGAGCTGGATTCACAGATTGCATTACATCTATTACTTGTATAGATCAACACACAATAATACCATCAAATCATCATAACATTTGTAAGGCGGCATCCCTTTGATATACGCATGGTGCGAAAGGAAAGCGCCATGTTGCTTATCCCGTTACGTTATTGATAGTCATAGGTAATATGGATCACTGCTCTATCTGGTGGTGTTTTGTAAATTCGTAGGAACTTGATGTGATGCCTTCTCTATACCTCAAATATTGACATCTTTGATGCAGTGCATATTGGCATCCAAGATGCAGTGCATGTTGGCTTCCAAGATGCAGTGCATGTTGGCATCCAAGATGCGATCATGCGATGGAAAGAAACAAATACGCTAGGCTCAAGAGAGAGAATATTTACTGATAATGCAATAAAATAGAATATGAATACTTATTCGTTTGGGGCATGCGGACTTCTCACACGATTCCGATCACATATATAAATCGTCCAGATGTGAGTTACTAGTAATATAACTTTTGTTACTATATTAATTACTTCACAGTTTGAATGATAGACAATCATTTAACCTCACTATCTCCGTTTTACTTCTTACGAGACTCTTTCAGACAACTGAGCAAAAGTGAACGTCATTACACGTGTATTTGTAAACAAAGTTAGTTTTTTTATCACTACTTCCCACGCACGGTCAAGAGTTCTGAATGCGCGGACAGAAATCGTGACATATTTTCAACATGGTAGGGATAGGAAGTAAAGACACCCTCTCAAACGGGCAAACGCAACCCTCAATGCATCTTGCTTCAGACCTATTCATCACTCTGTGTAATGATCCATTTGTATTATTGATCATATTCATTACCTGAATATCGTTCGATATCCCTGGCACACAGTTAATAACAACGTTCATACGATTGCTGAGAGGCAGTATCTGATTTGAAGCGTCAGTGAACTTGACTCCATGAGAGCCGTCCCACATAAGATCGTTCGTACCACCCACTACAACTAACCAATCATTGAGATTTGAGTCCGAAATCTTTCGTATGTACACCTATATCTGCACCAGGCTTCACAATATTCGTCACATTAAATTCACCATTCAATTGTTCATTGATTAATTTGCCAAGGCCACGTCCATGGCTGTCAGCGAGTATCAGTACCATGTGTTTCTGTGTGGCATTTTCAGTTGCAGTTCTTCTTGGTCGATTCTTATTAGTTGTCACCTTGGAGCTGCATGATTGTTGAAATTTCATCTGTAGCTTTTTCGTTTCATTCGCATTGATACGAATGATATTCTCGAGAGACTTGATCTTGCTTGACAACTTATCTAGAGCTTCGTTATCGAGGTAAGCTGCGGGAGGCGTAACTTTGCTTATAAATAAGCGTGGCTCAGCTTCACACTTATCACAAAACCAGAGTGAGTTATTATTTTTTGAAATAAGTTTATATTCACTGATTTTGATATTAACACACTTTGCATGGAAACTAGAGTTACAATTAGCAGCACAAACTACAAATTTGTCTTTTTTTTGTAGGAGCTCTGTACAAACTCGACATGCTACGTCTGCCATCTTGAATATGAAAAATACATCATTGTTGGGAAAATATTGAATCTAGAAAGCAGTGAATCTTGACAACATAGTGTCTCGCGTTTAAAAGTGATCCAGGGGCGCCACCGTCGAAGTGGGCGAGACGTCAAAATGGCCGTCCAGAGGCAGTTAGATGTCATGTTGTTGTATGCTTACACATATGCGTACGTATCCAAGGTCTGCTCTATCTCCGCCTGGGCGGAGATAGAGCAGACCTTGGTACGTATCTTCCTCCGCCCAGTTCACTAAAATGCCACCAGATGTCAGCCACTTTGATTCAATTTGCGATAAAGACTCCATTCCTATCTTATATAGCTTTGTCTGTGTGTGTTTTGTAAGCACTGCACAGGCCGCATGGTTTGACCGATCAACATGAAACTTTTTTTGTACACGTAGATTTACCCAACTCAGAACTGTAGAGTTTTTAGGTAGGATCGGTGGAACCATTCCTGAGGAATATCATCTCAAATTCTCTGAAAACTCCATAGGATTTGGCCGAGCGGAAAAGTTTTGTAAAATAAAATTACTCCAGAAAAAGTAAAAAATTCCCCGAATGTGAACACAATGGTAATACACATCATTGAAATCGTGCTTGCAATTCGGACCAGCCGTTCTGAAGAACATAATTCAATGGATGTTTTTTATTCATCAAATGGATAGAAACAGCGCGCAGAACTAGAGAGCAGAACCATTGCTGTGATGCATTGCTTTCTTGATGCGATTCACCGAATTCTTCATGGGTGTCAAGATGTGTAGAGTTCTCAAATACAACAAAGTCGATGAAGTAGCACAGATGAAACTACTTCAACGACTCTCTAGTGATTATACCTTAATCTGATATCTCACTCATATCACAACGCATATGTTGCGTTTTCCTGTTTTTCATATATTTGATGGATGAAAACAGTTGAATATTCTGTTTTTCCTTCAGAACAGCTGGTTCGAATCGCATACAAAATGGTGATAATGTGTATCAATTATTTGTACACATTTGGAGAACTTTGGTTTTTGTTTTGGAGAGAATCCATTTTCTAAATTGTTCCGCCCAGCCTGATCTTATGAGGTTTTTAGATACTTTGAGATTATATTCATCAAAGTCGGTTCAACTAATTCAGTCTCAAAACTACACAGTTCTAAGTTGTGAAAGTTCTTCCGTAAGAAAAGTTTCATGTTGATCAGTCAAACACTGCGACCTGTGGAGTGCTTACCAACAAACAAACAGAAAACACACGGATGAAGCTCTATGACAGTGGGATGGAGTCTTCACTATCGCTCATCTAATCAGGGTTGATAAAGTAGCAAAGATGAAACTACTTCAACGAAGTATTATTTTGATAACGCTTATAAAGTACAATATGATCATGGAATTGAAACAAGGGCGAAGAATGAAGGAAGATTAAAAGTACCTAAGGTTAAAAATAAGTATGGAAAAAGACAACTTCATTATACGATACCTAGCATATTTAATGAAGTTCCGGCAGGTTTAAAGAATTTAGAATGTTATAAAACGATAAAAAATGAAATAAAAGAGTGGTTATTACATCAGCAGGAGTGATGAATAATGATTGACATTTCCTTATGTAGAATATAATGTGATCTAATAATTTAGTTTAACGGAGTGTAATGTTAATTTCAACAACTTTATTCTTTAAGATTCAATATTGATTCAATAATTGTCATTTCAATTTCAATTGCAAGATGTAATTTGTAAATGTGTTATTCTTTATTGTATTCCATGAACTAATTATGTATTATTTTTCTAGTGTATTGCCTCAGACTAGCCAATTGGCTATGGGGCATAGTTTGTAGTAAATTACAATTATATTTAAATATTAATAAAGAATTTTGAACTGAAAAAAAAATCAGATTATGCATTATTCAGATATCTCGATCATTTCACAAAACAATGTAATGCCGCGTTTGCCTAGTAATGAGCAAATCTAGCCTCGAGTTATGTGAGTTTCAGTTACTTTCAACCGACTATTGTTATTTGAGCATAACGCCTACCGTGGCCAAGATGAGTCCAGCAGCGGTCACTGCCACGATATTAAACTTGAACTGCATCAATATCATGGGACTGAAGACAGAATCCAATTCGTCTGCAAAACTGAAAAACATCTCGGAAATAAATATAAGTGTTGAATATAAGCGGAAGGAATAGTTTGAACCATGGTCAAAAATAATAAGTTGAACATTTGTTACATTAGGAATCGTCTGAACATATATTTTCTAAGAATTTTTCGTGTTCAATGATGAAAATTTCACTTGAAATTGTTCCAATTGGGACCCGAATTCACCTTATAAGTTTCCCATACTGTATTGCATTCTCTCTGAGTAGTTGTTGCATTTTCATATCCACTTCTCTTATCCGAGTTTCTTCCAAATGTATACTTTGATTCTGTACTGTGAGGGAAGTTTCTCGACACAACAGTTCCACATCTGAAATCGAAATACCGAGTACAGTTCTCGCACGGAATGACGCATTAAAATCAGGTAGCAAACGCCATTAGCGAGTAAGCTTGCAACTAGACTAATGTGCAAGTTACCTCGTGTCTCTAGTAGGATACCATTCTCAGCCAACTGTCGAATGTTTGTTAGTCTATAGCGAAGTATCGAGAGGAGACCGTTCAGTTGCAGCATCATTGTCATGATCAACAAATCACAGACGAAAGTGTACATCATTTCCACACCATTGGTAGCGCATACCAAGACAATTAGCATCTCATAATAAGGTGATTTCATGAGATAGTCTGGATAGTGACAGCTGGAAGAGTGAAGGAGAAATTATTGATTCGCTTGACTGTGACATCCATTTTGTATCCAATGGTATGTTCGGTCTGGACATTTCACCTATCTCACTCATACAAAATAACAAGGAACGTATACTACTAGTGAAATATCTGGTCCAAACTCACCGCTGAATCTTTGGATGAATAGTTCGTGGAAATGTGAGGAGTGCTGCAGAGGTATTGTCAGTCCGATGATGACTACAAACACGATGATTCAGATGAATAATGAATGCATCAAACCAATACACACACACATATATATATATATATATATTTTATATATATATATATATAAATATATATATATATATATATATATATATATATATATATATATATATATATATATATATATATATATATATATATGAATATATATATATATATATATATATATATATATATATATATATATATATAAATATTATATATATATATATATATATATATATATATATATATATATATATATATATATATATATACATATATATATATATATATATATATATATATATTTATATATATATATATGAATATATATATATATATATATATATATATATATATATATATATATATATATATATATATATATGTATATATATATATATATATATATATATATATATATATATATATATATATATATATATGAATATATATATATATATATATATATATATATATATATATATATATATCTATATATATATATATATATATATATATGTGTGTATATAAATATATATATATACATATATATATATATATTTATATATATATATATATATATATATATATATATATATATATATATATATATATATATATATATTCATATATATATATATATATATATATATATATATATATATATATATATATATATATATATATATATATATATATATACATACATATATCGAGTATAATTATCGTTTCGGATATTATTATCATCGTGTTGAATTGAATGAAACATTTTAATATTCGAAATATGACTTTTATTCTACGTTTCGAGCTAATATTCAGCCCTTTTACAAGAATTCTATAAAATACGAAACTATCTTTCCTGATACCGAAAAGAATATGAAAATTGAATAACAAAACATATTGTTGAACAAACCACTGCGCTGAAGATCACTCTATTCTTATTTCTATAGGTGGTGCACGTAAGGCTCATCATGTAGGCTATATTCTTCTTAGATCTCAAATTATATAGTGAAGTTGTTGTTGTTGTTGAAATATTCGTATGTGATCTTGACGGAAGTTTTTCTTTCTTAATTAGAGTTTCTAGTGCTGTACTCCATCCATTGGGCGTTTTGAAACCATCATCATTATTGAAATTTGCTGGCTTCTTCCATTTTTCTGATGATTCAGCAATATATCTAGGAAAACGTAAGGTCTCTCCTATCAATAATTTGGTTTCATCATACAAAATATTATGTTTCACCCCATTCTCATCAGATCGACCCTGTTTTGCAACGCCAGACAGATCGATTTTACCTGATTGTTCATGATATTTGTGTTGCTTGATCCGTTCTCGTATCGGCTTTTGCGTCTGGCCTACGTATACTAGGCCACAGTCACATGGAATTTGGTATACCCCAGCCTTATCAAGACTATTATTCCCTTCCACAGATTTAAATAACGTTGACATTTTCCGGTCTGTAGTGAAGACGGTATCTATGTTATACTTATGAAGTGGTTTTCCTATCTTGTCCGTGGTACCTTGTACAAATGGAAAGAAAGCTGTACCAACACTTCTATTGTCTTTCTCCATTGTATTATTTGATTTACGAGCTATGGCTGATTCAATCAATTCATCATTAAATCCATTGGCCCTGAGAGTACGTTCAAGATGGTTAATTTCTTCATCAATGTGATCTTTATCTGAAAGTGTTCTTGCTCTTGTTATTAGGGAATTTAAAACTGACCGTTTCTGGGATGGATGATGATCGACATGGCGTGCAGATACATGTCTGTATGTGTTGATTTCCTGAATACTGTGTGATTCAAGGTGCCATCATCTCTTTTCTTCAGAAATACATCCAGGAATGGAATCTTGCTGTCTTCTCCGAATTCCATCGTGAATTGAATATTTGAAGTTATTGAATTCAGATGATTCAGGAAATAACTTAGCTGATCATTGCCGTGAGACCAGATAGCCCAGCAATCATCAATATAGCGTACCCAGCATTTTGGCTTGAATTTGGCTGTGTCTAGTGCGTTTTCTTCAAAATCAGCCATAAACAAATTGGCTAGAAGAGGTGATAAAGGGGATCCCATAGCTATGCCTTCTTTTTATTCATATGTGGTTCCTTCAAATGAAAAGTAAATCGCATCCATGCATCCTTTGATTAGATTGACTAATGAACTAGCAATTCTTCTTTTCTTCAACGATTCAAATTCAAAGTCAACATTGTTTTCTATTCTCATTTCATAAAGTACATACAATATAATGATCTAAACAAACGTATAATAATAATGTTAACAAAAGAAAGTACAAGTGAACGCTGCGATTGAATAATGAAAAATGAAATAAGAAGCTCGCATAAGAACGAATTCTTTTGCGCGGGCAACATAACTAATAATAACATTTACAGTAGTTGGCAAAAGCATAAATGGAGTGAATAAAACTGAAACAAATTTTCATCCGTTGTGAAAACAGAATTGAAACCATGAATAAATGCAAAGGAAATAAGGAATTGGAATGAATAACAATAATACGAGTGTTGATACTATTACTGTAGTGAGAAAAAATATAAAACAATAACCATACCAAAAAATGGAAAATAATATAATAATTTGAAGATCGAGAAACCAAATAAATACCTAATCAATACAACATACAGAGAAAAAATAAATCTCACATTAAATGTGGACAAATAATTCAAGTTTGTAAGACATAAGACAGCTGAAGAGTACGCAAGACATCTGACGAGTTTTGGGATCGGTGCATTTTATTTACATACTTATTCATACTTATTCTAAGGCTTCTTTTATAGGGACATTTGTAAAATGAGAAACTACATCGAAACTGACTAAAATATCGCCAGGATCAATTGTGTAAGTCAAAATTAGTTCAAGAAAATGACTCGAGTTTTTCAGATAGCTCTTCATTTTGTCCATCTCAGGACTCAACAATCAGGCAACAAGACGAGCTGTTTCGTGTGCCGGAGAACCAATCGAACTGAAGATAGGACCAAGTGGTACGTTAGGCTTATGCACTTTTGGTAGGCTGTATATTCTAGGCATGATCGAATCCTTTGATGACAGTTCGTCCACTAGTTTAGTCGTGAACGGTGCGTCCTTCAATAGTTCAGTTAGTTTCGTAATGTAAGTTGATGTTGGATTTCGGGAACATTTTTCATAATTAGGATCGTCTAATAGTGCTCACATTTTCCTCCTGTATTCATCTGACTCCATAGTGACGGTACTGTTACCGCTTTAAGTATGACTATCTCTTCATCATTCTTTGAATCTCTAATAGCCAATACTTCATCATTAGTCAAATTACTTTTCGGTGGATGCTCAACTCCTGATCTGATTATTCTTGAACTGTCTTGTCTTATTTCTTCAGCAAATGCCGTACGAAATGGACGGAAGAAACGGACGGATACAAGACTCTATTCCCACTATTATTCTCTCAACTGGTACTCTTTTGGGGGCTATTGCTTAATTAAATCCTTTCTTTAACCCGGACATTACAGCCTTGCTTAAAACTACATTGGATCTGTTACTACACAATATGTCGTGTCTAAGTTTGTTGATTCCATGCACATTTGGGGATGTTGATTACGATAAAAGACTTCAAATTTCCTTTTTGTATGGATGATATAATTTCCCATATTCTTTCTCCTTCATTATGAGATATATAATCTAGTTGATCAAAATGTTCGATATTCATAACTCGAGCAAGATCTGAGTGAAGGTGATACAAAAGTCTAGCATTTTTATCTAGAAAATATCTTACTTCGTATATTGATCTTCGAAGTGAGGCCACACTAGTTTTCTTGAACACGGAAGATGTTCTCAGCTTGTGAAGATGATGCTTAATAGTGACCCACGTCGGTAGCGTTCCAGTGTCGCGGCAGCGTTCCAAGAATACAAGTTGATTCAAGAGTTTACACTTCTTGATGCGTGATAAAGAAAAATGACGTGTTTGCATGAATACATCCTCCCCGTAGAGACGAATGATAATGGTTTTAAAACTTTCACGATGTAGATATTGATTCATAAGAATAACATGGATACCGTCTTTACTGCAGACCGGAAAATGTCAACGTTATTCAAATCTGTGAAAGGGAATAAAAGTCTTGATGAGGCTGGGGTATAACAAATTCCATGTGACTGTGGCCTGGTATACGTAGGCCAGACGCAAAAGCCGATACGAGAACGGATCAAGCAACATAAATATCATGAACAATCAGGTAAAATCGATATGTCTGGCGTTGCAAAACAGGGTCGATCTGATGAGAATGGGGTTAAACATAATATTTTGTATGATGAAACCAAATTAATAATAGGAGATACCTTACGTTTTCCTGATTATATTGCTGAATCATTAGAGATATGGAAAAGGCCAGCAAATTTCAATGATGATGATGGTTTCAAAACGCCCAATGAATGGAGTACAGCACTAGAAACTCTAATTGAGAAAGAAAAACTTCCGTCAAGATCACATGCGAATATTTCAACAACAACAACAACTTCACTATATAATTTAAGATCTAAGAAGAATATGGCCTCCATGATGAGCCTTACGTGAACCACCAATAGGGATAGGAATAGAGTGATCTTCAGCGCAGTGATTTGTTTAACAATATGTTTTTTTTTTAATAACATCGAAACTTGATACAAAATCATTGTTCCCCATTTAAGGCTATTTGATATTAAAATTAATATATATAAAATTTATATTAAATTAAGGATGTTTTGTAATTCAATTTTCATATTCTTTTTGATATCATCGAAGATAGTTTCGTATTTTATATAATTCATGAAAATGGGTTGAATAATAGCTTGAGAAGTGGAATGGAAGTCATATTTCAAATATCAAAATGTTCTATTAAATTCAACACGATGATGATAATACACGAAACAATAATTCCACTCGATATCTACATCGTGAGAGTTTAAAAACCATGATATACACATATATATATATATATATATATATATATATATATATATATATATATATATATATATATATATATACATATATATATATATATATATATATATATATATATATATATATATATATATATATATATATATATATATATATATACATAAATATATATATATATATATATATATATATATATATATATATATATATATATATATATATATATATATATATATATATATATATATATATAGATATATATATATATATATATATATGTATATATATATATATATATATATATATATATATATATATATATATATATATATATAAACATATATTCAAATGTCAGGACCCTCACCTAATAAATGTCGTGCTAGTGCTGGCTATAGCTCCAAGAGGCTAGGACTTTCATTGGTTAATATTCACTGAAAAAGCTACCAACAATGACAAAATTTGATGAAAACAAACTCACGTTCTCCTAGACTGAATAATTCCATCACATTTCGAAGCCCACCTCAAAACCAGTACTACTATTTTGTGCTAACAACAATGGAAATACACAGATACCAGACATGTTGCCATGACAGGTAGCTCTCCTTGTAAACATTAACCAATCCAAGTCCTAGCCTCGTTGAGCTAGCTAGCCTTAGCACGAAATTTATTAGGTAAGGGTCCTGGTGAATAGTGGGGGAACATACAATCTGAACGGAAGCATCCTTTTTTAAAAGTCGCCTATCTATTTAACATCCCGTGCAGGTCAATCTCTCCTCAGAAATTGCAAAACTGAGAAAATTAACCATCTGTACAACGATATTTATATGAAAGTGACTGCTGAAGCAACGATAAAATTGGTGCTGGGTGACTTCTCACCTGAAGAGAAAATGTCCATCCTTTATTGCCAACGCTGTCAAGACCACCAAGTCGAACCAAACGGCTATCGTCAAACCAACTGGATACAGAATACTCATACCATTTGTTTTCAAACGAGTTTCATTAAAGATCGATTGCTCGTCATTACTAGCATTGTGTCACGTTCTTCTCTCCATTTGTTGTAAAGTTGTCGCCATGTTTCGAATTTGGATCGAGTATGCCAATACGTTCTCGACTTTGACGATACATACGAGGAATATGAAGATCTGCATGAGGTTTCCACAGATAGTGATGGGTTCCAAGCCCGTTATATATGAATGTATATATATATATATATATATATATATATATATATATATATATATATATATATATATATATATATATTATATATATATATATATATATATATATATATATATATATATATATATATATATATATATATATATATATATATATATATATGTTAACGCCGGTCTTTTTGAGATCAGCTAACTCGTTTCCCCTAGCTAGCCGTTGAACTATGGAATCATATTCGATTGCGTCATGGAATGTTGTTTATATTGCAAGCATATTTCTGGTTTACCTTCTTCTCTCAAAGCTGGTTGGCCGGTACATTATCACGCGATGTGCTGCATCCAATCACAGCTCGCCATTCTCGCGTTGCCTGATCCAGCTAGGCCTCGCAGTTCAGTTATCTTCTCTACTCGCTTGAGTTCAGACCTGCTTTGAAGTCGCTCGTTCAAGTGGGTTAATTCGGTCATTTTGCGACCAGCTTCTGTTATGTGAGCATCTCCCGTTGTTCTCTCCTCTTGTTAGAGTTCGGACGTGCTGTACATTCTTTCGTATGTACGCAGTTGTTGCTTTTCTATTCTGCGTTCTTCTTCGAGTCGTTAATAGGACCTCTTTCCAGACTTTCTTGTTTCTAATTCCTTACTTTTGTTATGGTCCTTAGCATTCACTGAGTTGGGTGTTTTGTTTTCTGTCAAGCCTTTGTTTCTCGTTTATTCTAATGGTGTGCGGGGACACCACTCAGTTTTTTGATCTATTTTGTTTCGCTTCTCGTTATTCTTTTTATTTGGTTATTAACAACGACAAGTCGACGTAGACCAAATACGTATCGTTTTGGGGTGAGGCATAATCCGAGTTTGAATTATGCTAGCCATTATTATTATTTCAAGACGTCACCCGTTTATTTACGTTTTACATGGCCTCGCCGTAATTTCGACATCAATATACAGTCCACTGGTCTTTCATCGCCATCTTTGAGATCGGCGGCCAAAGTTTATTTTTGGTTCCAATTTCTCGTCATTCGTGAGGCGGAATCCATTTCCGGATTCCAATTGGGTTCTCTTGTCGGAATCCATCTGTGAATTCCATTCTCTTCACCACGCGGAGTCCATCTCCGGATTCCAATTGCTTTTAATTGTTGGAATCCATTTTTGGATTCTTTTCTTTGCACCACGCGGAGTCCGCCTCCGGATTCCTCAGTCATTCGTGTCAGCACCCGCGATCAGGCATCGCATGGGTGACTTCTTTGTCCTCCGCACTGAATCGGCTTCCACATAATTGGGTTTCCACGGCGCAATAATTTATTCTTTTTGTGCTGGCGAGTTATTATCAACAATTGATTCAACTTGTTTCATAGACATTCAGTTCTTGAATTATTTTGCATTGTTCTTTTCCTGTGCATTTCGGCTGTATTTCTCCGTGATAATTCATATCATTAGTTTTGGTCCTTGTTCTAGTTTCGTGTTTTTGCATTTGCGATTTATTCATTCGCTACAATGGCGTCTAAAATCGCAAAGCAACAGGCAGTGTTCACGGCAAAGCGAGAGCGGATATTCGCTTCATTACAACGCTCTTACGACGCATTTAAAACGCTTGATAGTGCCAAAGCTTTGTTGTGCAAGCCTCGCCATGACCAACTTGCCGTTTTGAAAGACATCTTTGAGGCCATTCAAAACTAAGTAATAGCTTCGAACGCTCAGCTTGACGAAGGTGTCGATGCTTTGCCGGTCGACGCTATTGGAGCCAGCTTCGAGGAAATGTTGTATGCGACTCATGATCTGTATCTCGCCACCGTTGCCGCGACGACGCCTACGCCGCCTCCGCCGCCGAATCTAAATGGTTTTCGAGCCATCTCATTGCCGACAATCGCGCTGCCGGCATTCTCTGGTGATATTACTCGATGGACGGAGTACTATTCTCTATTCAAATCTCTCGTCGACGAGAACAACGACCTGAATCAAGTTCAGAAATTCCACTATGTGAGGACCACCCTCAGAGACAACGCCTTGTCTGTCGTCTCCGGGTTTCCGATTACGGAATCCAATTATTCTGTGGCATTGGATGCTCTTGTCAGTCGGTATCATAACTCTCGGTTGTTAGCCACCACGTATGTTCAACAGGTTTTAGAATTTTCGCATCTCAAAACCAATTCACATTCTGGGCTGCAATCATTTCTGAAAGTTCATAAAACTTCGATCGAAGCGTTGAAAGCTCTGAATATCGAAGATTTGTCAGATTTTCCGCTTTTCTCGTTAGCACTGACAAATCTCGACACATCAACGCGCAAGGCTTTCGAACAGAAACATTCTTCGCACAGCACTCCTAGCTACGCGTCGTTGATCAAATTCATTGAAGAGCAGTCCAGGACGATGGAATTGTGTGGTCTCGACAAACAAGCAGCTAGCTTTGCAAAAGCTATTCTGCCTTCCACAAAGCGAATCATTTCGTTGTTGGTTGCTAATCCTCCGCCCGTCATCTCCAAATCTCGCGAGTAGAGCAAATCAGCAAGCTCTTTTACGAAACAATCTTCGTGTCCAGTCTGCAAAGGGGAGCATTCTCTATACTCGTGTACCGTATTTCGGCAACAGTCCGTTGACGACGAATACAACACGTTACGTCACCTGCAACGCTGCTTCAACTGCATGGGCGCTCACCTCAGACCGCAATGCACCTCTAAGAGTGTTTGCGGTACTTGCCAAAGTAAAAGACATCATTCGCTGTTACACACTGCACGAATCAACCCCTTGACTCGTGACACAATAGCAACCGAAGTCTCTTCTCCTCCAGAGACCACCTCGCCTCATCCTCAAACTCTCGCTTGTCAAGTCAAGACAAGCAAGCCAGTGCTACCCACAGCTCTGTTGGGCACTGTTCGCGCCTTGATCCGCGACTCTCACAGGCAACTGCAACCTATCCGTGCGGTCATCGACTGTGGTTCACAAATCTCTGTTCTGACACACTCGTTCCTTCAGAAGCTAGGATTGAAAATCAATCCATGTCACTCCGAACTCTCTGGTATTGGTCACGTTAGTGCTCGGGTAATCGGGACTGTTCAATGCAGTATCTCTTCTCGGTTCACCCCTGCAACCTCTCTCAGCGTACAAGCCCACGTTATGCCTGCGATAGCGAGTCAACTTCCAACCATAACCGTTCCGCTTGAGGTGTTTGAACGTTATCGCTGTCTCTCTCTTGCCGACGACCGCTTTCATGTGCCCGATCAGGTCGACTTTTTGATCGGCGCCGATTTATACCCTGATATTCTTGAAAAGTCAGATGATAATGTGATGAGTGGCAGTCCATCTGCCATAAACACGGTCTTCGGCTGGGTGGTTTTGGGTCCTATTCGGTGTTCGGATGCCGAGTTCCAGCCTCCGCTCTCTCTGCTTGCTTGCACTGGTTCTTCATTGGATCGTACTCTCCGATTGTTTTGGGAATCGGAAGAAGTTTCACGTCCTCTTCAAGTTGATCCGGACGATGAACTTTGTGAGGAGCATTTTCTTTCTTTCACGGAACCCTTCCGGACGCTATTCGGTAGCACTCCCTTTCAAGAACACATCCTCTCCTCTCGGATATAATGGTGAGGCCACCCTCCAGAATTATTTGAGTCTGGAGAGGCGACTGAAACGCAATCCTGAGCATGATACTGCGTATCAAGCATTCATGCAAGACGAACCAAATCGTGTTGTTTCAATGTGGTTTCAATCGAACCACATGCAACTTGCAAGCACCTCTTCGAACTACGTGATTCCGCACCATTGTGTGCACAAGATTACCAGCTCCAGCACAAAGCTGAGAGTCGTATTTAACGCCTCTTCTCCAGATGAGAGAGGCGCCTCATTGAATCAGCTGTTACTCAGTGGTCTCAGGCTTCAGAGCAAACTCCCGGGCGTTTTAACCCGATTTTGTTCTCATCCCATCGCAATTTGTGCTGACATTCGTCAGATGTATCGTCAGATTCTGGTCCAACCATCTGACCGCAAATATCAGCACATATTTTGGCGACCCAATGCAGACTCTCCAGTAAAAGAATATGAGCTCAACACGGTCACGTATGGGCTCGTATCGTCAGCTTTTCTTGCTTAACGAGTGCTGAAGCAGCTCGTGCACGACGAAGGGGCTCCCTTCCCTAATGCTTCGCGTGCTTTGATATCTTACATCTACGTGGATGACATCGTGTCTGGCGCAGCAGACGTCGCTCAAGCTCGCATTCTTCAATCGGAATAACAGGCTCTTCTAGCTATTGGAGGTTTCGAACTCCGAAAGTGGGCCAGTAACCTCCCAGAAGCATTGAGTACACTTCCGGAGGATCATCTAGAGACTCCAGTCGTGTTTTCGGATGACGATCAGGGCATCAAGATCCTTGGTCTGTTCTGGGATCCCCGATCGGATGATTTCTCATTTCACACCTTACTATTCGAAGGCGTGGTAACGAAGCGCACGGTCTTGTCGTAAATTGCGCGCATTTTTGATCCTTTGCGATTCCTCACCCCGCTCGTATGCTGGATGAAGATTTTTCTTCAGCAACTTTGGTTATCGCGGGTGCAGTGGAACGACGTTTTACCACCGCTTCTTGCTCAAAGGTGGTTGGACGCGGTAGCCGAGATCTCTCTTCTCTCGAACTCCCGAGTTCCACGCGCATTTCCTGCTTCACAAGGCATACATCGACTTGTAGGCTTTTGTGATGCCTTCGAGAAGGCCTACGCTGCGATACTTCACCTCCACACAACGAATCAAGTAATAGTTTAGTCTTAGTTTCACATGGTGTTCTCATCTAAATTTCACTTGCACCTTCATCTAACACTACTTACCTTTTGGTTCAGCAACTTATCTTGACAGGCGCTAAATGACCTTGCTGTCGATGCGCCTTAAAACCCTCATATTAATTCATTCATTCAGTTGACTTGACTATTCGGAAGTTGGGAGGGACACCAGTTTGTTAACCGGGCGCTTATAAGTACCGGTTGAGGTGCGAACAGAGACGCCTGAACGGTGCCGTCTCGCCCGGGGTGAGTCTCGACCACTCTACCGATTGGCCAGGCAAAAGGATTGCTTGTGGCATCATGGAAAAATACCACATCCCCGACAGCCAGGTTGGGACAGCCCCGAACCCATTTACGGCGTTGCATCTGCGTATTTATTACTCCGATGACCAACGCGTCCAAAAAGCCTGGTGCAGTTGGCGCAGTCGTACCCAACGATCAAGATGCGAGTGGTTTTCTGGCACCGTTTGTTCAGGTGGAGCTAACAAAGCAGTGCCGGATAGAAAGTGTCCGGGAGTTATAAGTCGTAGCATTCGACAGGGTCAGATGAGAGGGCACAGAGAGGTCGACTGTTGAGGATGGCCTCAATGCGGGAGAATTGGGTGGCGTACTCCTCGAAGGTGTGAGGTGTGTCCCCTATTAGACGGTAGAGCAGGCATTCCGCCGATTTCACAACGGCCTCCCAGAAGCCTCCAAAGTTGGGAGCTTGCGGAGGGTTAGAGTGCCAAGCTATTTCACGTTTAGAAAGATAGTCAAAAACGGAGGTTTCAACTTGAGATAGGAAACCATAAACCTCGCGCAGATGTCGCGCAGCACCCACATAGTTTCTCCCACAGTCGGAGTAAATGTGCGACGGGAGTCCTCATCTGGAGAGAAACCGATCTAGGCAAGCCAAAAAGGCGTCTGTGGATAACTCGGACACCGTTTTTAGGTGCGCCGCTTTTGTGGACATGCAAACAAAAATGCACAGATATCCCTTGGTGATGGGTGCCTCACGACGATTACTGGATTTGACCTGGAAAGGGCCAGCAAAATCAGTTCCAACATGGCATAAAGCGCGAGAAGCTTGAACACGTGAAGGCGGCAAATCTGCCATTGGAGGCTGCATAGGCTTCGCGCGAAACTTGTGGCAAGTAATGCACTGGTGTATGCGCTGCCGCAACAAACCGCGCAGAGAAACGATCCAGTAACGCTGCTGTATCAGCGCCTGTACCGTTCTCGGGCCGGAACGTAGCGATGTTTTGTGGAAGGCATCGCAAATTAGAGATGAGAGGTGGGCTTCTTTGGGAAGTAGGACTGGGTACCGCACCTCTTCAGGAAGAGAAGAGTGACGCAATCTTCCGCCCACCTTGAGTAAGCCCGAGGGTTCGAGAAACGGTTTCAGCGAAGCGATCCGGGATGCAACCTGTCCCTGTTCGGCAAGTTGGCTGATGTCAGTTGCATAAAAGTGGTTTTGAGTGACTCTTATGATCATTTCAAGAGCGTCTTGCAGCTCCACAGGTTTTAAAGAACCCGTGGGAAGGAGAATCTTGGATCGTTTAGCCAATACGAGACGGGCAAATCGAACTTCATACCCAAAGAACCGTTGTGCTTTGAGAAGTGTGGAAAACTTTCGAAAATTCCCCAGGGAAGGATCTACTTTGACCGTTGTGGCCGAAGTGACCATGGAAGGCTTAATGTCTGGCAATTCAAACAATGAATCAGTAGATGGCACAGAGATAGGCCACATAACATGGGGACTGCTGAGAAAAGAAGGACCCGAGAGATACAACGGGTATTCCATGAGCTGAGAAGGCAGTATTGCACGAGAAGCGCAGTCAGCGGGATTTTTTTCGGAATCCACGTGTGCCCAGTTGGTAGGAGTGGAGTTGACGAGTATCTCCACTACCCGGTTGGTGACGAATGTCTTTAGTTGATGTGGAAGGGTGGCAAGCCACGCGAGCACAATTGTCGAATCAGTGTGGAGGGTTACTGACTCCACGACAAGAGTGCTGAGTGAGGGAAGAGTACCTTTTGGCACACGCGTTAGAAGCAAAGCAGCAGAGAGTTCAAGTCAAGTGATGGTCAAGGGTTTGACCGGAGATACTTTTCTCTCTGCTCGCAACAAACTAATATGCGAAGTTGCATGATTCGTTGTGTGAGAGTGAAGTATCGCAGCGTAGGCCTCTTCGGAGGCATCACAAAAGCCTACAAGTCGATGTATGCCTTGTGAAGCAGGAAATGCGCGTGGAACTCGGAAGTTCGAGAGAAGAGAGATCTCGGCTACCGCTTCCAACCACCCTTGAGCAAGAAGCGGTGGTAAAACGTCGTCCTACTGCACCCGCGATAACCAGAGTTGCTGGAGAAAAATCTACATCCAGCATACGAGAGAGGTGAAGAATCTCGAAGGATCAAAAATGCGCGCAATGTACGACAAGACCGTGCGCTTCGTAACCACGCCTTCGAATGGTAAGGTGTGGAAAGAGAAATCATCCGATCGGGGATCCCAGAACAGACCAAGGATCTTGATGCCCTGATCGTCATCCGGAAACACGACTGGAGTCCCTAGATGATCCTCCGGAAGTGCACCAAATGTTTCTGGAAAGTTACTGGCCCACTTTCGGAGTTCGAAACCTCCAATAGCTAGAAGAGCCTGTAATTCCGATTGAAGAATGCGAGCTTGAGCGACGTCTGCCGCGCCAGACACGATGTCGTCTACGTAGATGTGAGATGTTGAAGCACGCGAAGCTTTGGGGAAAGGAGCCCCTTCGTCGTGCACGAGCTGCTTTAGCACTCGTTGAGCAAGAAAAGCTGACGATACGAGCCCATACGTGACCGTGTTGAGCTCATATTCTTTTACTGGAGAGTCTGCATTAGGTCGCCAAAATATGTGCTGATATTTGCGGTCAGATGGTTGGACCAGAATCTGACGATACATCTGACGAATGTCAGCACAAATTGCGATGGGATGAGAACAAAATCGGGTTAAAACGCCCGGGAGTTCGCTCTGAAGCCTGGAACGACTGAGTAACAGCTGATTCAATGAGGCGCCTCTCTCATCTGGAGAAGAGGCGTTAAATACGACTCTCAGCTTTGTGCTGGAGCTGGTAATCTTGTGCACACAATGGTGCGGAATCACGTAGTTCGAAGAGGTGCTTGCAAGTTGCATGTGGTTCGATTGAAACCACATTGAAACAACACGATTTGGTTCGTCTTGCATGAATGCTTGATACGCAGCATCATGATCAGGATTGCGTTTCAGTCGCCGCTCCAGACTCAAATGATTCTGGAGGGCGGCCTCACGATTAGATCCGAGAGGTGAGGATGTGTTCTTGAAAGGGAGTGCTTCCAAATAGCGTCCGGAAGGTTTCCGTGAGTGCGTAGAAAGAAAATGCTCATCACAAAGTTCATCGTCCGGATCAACTTGAAGAGGACGTGAAACTTCTTCCAATTCCCAAAACAATCGAAGAGTACGATCCAATGTAGAAACAGTGCAAGCAAGCAGAGAGAGCGGAGGCTGGAACTCGGTATCCGAACACCGAATAGGACCCAAAACCACCCAGCCGAAAACCGTGTTTATCGCAGATGGACTGCCACTCATCACAATATCACCTGAAAATTCAAGAATATCAGGGTATAAATCGGCGCCGATCAAAAAGTCGATCTGATCGGGCACATGAAAGCGGTCGTCGGCAAGAGAGAGACAGCGATAACGTTCAAACACCTCAAGCGGAACGGTTATGGTTGGAAGTTGACTCGCTATCGCAGGCATAACGTATGCTCGTACGCTGAGAGAGGTTGCAGGGGTGAACCGGGAAGAGATACTGCTTCGAACAGTCCCGATCACCCGAGCACTAACGTGACCAATACCGGAGAGTTCGGAATGACAAGGATTTATTTCCAAGCCTGGCTTCCGAAGGAACGAGTGAGTGAGAACAGAGATTTGTGAACCATAGTCGATAACCGCACGGATAGGTTGCAGTTGACCGTGAGAGTCGCGGATCAATGCGCGAACAGTGCCCAACAGAGCTGTGGGTAGCACTGGCTTGCTCGTCTTGACTTGACAAGCGAGAGTTTGAGGATGAGGCGAGGTGGTCTCCGGAGGAGAAGTGACTTCGGTTGCTGAAATGTCACGAGTCAAGGGGTTGATTCGTGCAGTGTGTAACAGCGAATGATGTCTGTTTCTTTGGCACGTACCGCAAACACTCTTAGAGGTGCATTGCGGTCTAAAGTGGTTACCCATGCAGTTGAAGCAGCGTTGCAGGCGACGTAACGTGCCGTATTTGTCGTCAATGGACTGTTGCCGAAATACGGAACACGAGTATAGAGAATGCTCCCCTTTGCAGACTGGACTCGAAGATTGTTTCGTAGAAGAGCTTGCTGATTTGCTCTGCTCGCGAGATTTAGAGCTGACGGGCGGAGGGTTAGCAACCAACTAGGAATTGATCCGCTTCGTGGAAAACGGAATAGCTTCTGCAGATCTAATCGCTTGTTTATCGAGACCACACAATTCCATCGTCCTGGACTGCTCTTCAATTAATTTGATCCACGACGCGTAGCTAGGAGTGCTGTGCGATGAATGTTTCTGCTCGAAGGCCTTACGCGTTGATGTGTCGAGATTTGTCAGTGCTAACGAGAAAAGCAGAAAATCTGACAAATCTTCAATATTCAGAGCTTTCAACGCTTCGATCGAAGTTTTATGAACTTTCAGAAATGATTGCAGCCCAGAATGTGAATTGGTTTTGAGAGGCGTATATTCTAAAACCTGTTGAACATACGTGGAGGCTAACAACCGAGGTTTATGATACCGACTGACAAGAGCATTCAGTGCCACAGAATAATTGGCTTCCGTAATCGGAAACCCGGAGACGACAGACAAGGCGTTGTCTTTGAGGGTGGACCTCAAATAATGGAATTTCTGAACTTGATTCAGATTGTTGTTCTCGTCGACGAAAGATTCGAATAGAGAATAGTATTCCGTCAATAGAGTAATGTCACCAGAGAATGCCGGCAACGTGATTGTCGGCAATGAGATGGCTCGAAAACCATTCTGATTAGGCGACTGAGGCGGAGTAGGCGTCGTCGCGGTAACGGCGGCGAGATACAGCCCACGAGTCGCATACAACATTTCCTCGGAGCTGGCTTCAACAGCGTCGACCGGTAAGGCATCGTCGCCTTCGTCAAGCTGAGCGTTCAAAGATATTTTTTCTCTCTGAACTTCTTCAAAGTTGGCTTCCAAAACTTCAAGTTTGTCGTGGCGAGGTTTGTACAACAGGGTTTTGGCACTATCAAGCATTTTAAAAGCATCGTAGGAGCGTTGTAACGTCGAAAATAGTCACTCACGTTTTGCCGTGAGCACTGCTTGTTGTTTCGAGATTTTAGACGCCATTGTAGCGAATGAATAACCACAAATGCAAAAACACGAAACTAGAACAAGGACCAAAGACTGATGATATGAATTAATCACGGATAAATAACCGTTGAACGCAGAGAGAAAGAATAATGCTGAATTATACCACTACTGAGTGTCTATGTCACGAGTTGAACCAATGTTGATAATAACTCGCACAGACGGACAAAATAAATTATTGCGACATGGAAGCCGTCTCAATGCCGAGGCTACCTAAGTCACCGAGCGCACCGATACGAGAGTGTGAAGGCGAACGACCGGAATCCAAAGGTGGACTCCGTCATGCGAACGAAAATATAATTCGGAGGTGGACTTCGCCAAGAGAACAAGAATAGAATCCGGAAGTGGATTCCGCCTCACCGTCACGAGAAATTGTACCAAAATAATCTTTGGCTCACAGGGACCAAAATGTTACCGCCGATCTTAATAGATGGCGTTTAAAAACAGTGGACTGTATATTGTTGAGCTAAGGTGAGGCCATATGGAACGTAAATAATCGGGGGCCGACTTGGCAATAATAATCAGGCAAGCATAAGCCAAACATAGATGGTGCCTCGCCCCAAAACGATACGTAATGAACAACGTCGACTTGACGTTGTTAATCAAACCAAGCACACGCCAGTCCTGGTCATGCCTTGTTCCAAAACCAAAGGAACCAGGGGGTAAATTACACCAACCTGGGTCAACATAATCAAATCAAAAACGAGAAGCGAAACAAAAATAGAATCTTCAGGTCTGAGTGGTGTCCCCACACACCATTAGAATGAATAAACAAGAAGCGAAGAGGCTTGCCAGAAACAAAACCCCCAAATGCTGTTGCGAAAGTGTGTAGAGACGAAAAGCGAGCGATGTGGTAGCCTGTCCTACCCACACCAAGCCGAGAGCGTGACTAAATAGGAACAGCAGCTGATGGAAGACGTCCAGATAGGTCTTGACTTGACCGAAGAAAGATTGCAACTGACTCACTAGCCGAGCCTGTGTGGTTCAAACAGACGCGAGAGACTGGCGAGGGGGAGTTCGATACAAGTGACTGGCGAGAGGGTAAACGATGCAATCAACTTGGTCGAAAGCCGGCCAAACTGGTTTTCAAGAGTGTGGAATTGATAGCAAGTCATGTCATGTTGCGCGTCCGAGAATAACAAAGACGGAATCAAAACGAATAAGGCCAACTAGGAAAATGGATAGCTGGTCTCACAAAGACCGGCGTTAACATATATATATATATATATATATATATATATATATATATATATATATATATATATATATATATATATATATATATATATATATACATATATATATATATATATATATATATATATATATATATATATATATATATATATATTATATATATATATATATATATATATATATATATATATATATATATATATATATATATATATATATATATATATATAGATATATATATATATGTATATATATATATATATATATATATATATATATATATATATATATATAAATATATATATATATATATATATATATATATATATATATATATATATATATATATTTATGTATATATATATATATTTTTTTTTTCTCCCTCTCTCACTCTCTCTCTCTCTCTCTCTCTCTCTCTCTATATATATATATATATATATATATATATATATATATATATATATATATATATATCCACCTTGAGACTCAGAAAATTACTACACTCCCTCCATTTCGTGATTGATTCTCATGAAAATGAATAATGCTTCGTTTCAATCGTTTTCAATTGAGTTGTGATAACTGTTGCTTGGATTCAATTGAGTGATTTGGAAAAATCAGATTATAATATATTGGTGCACATTGAAACGGCTGATCTGAATTGATTGGAAATTTGTTATACTGAGTACAATTATCACATTGAAATTTCCTGAAAATCAGAATTTTCTCGAAGAAAATATTTTTCACATCTTTTTTCCTCCGGGTTATTCTTATGAGAATTTTTTAAAAATCTGAGATGATTTTCTCACAAGTGGTTCAACCGGTTGTTCTCCGAATGCATACAGTGTTGAATCAGCTAAGTTCACTTATGTATGTCTAGTTTCAACCGATTTTGCATTCTTTTTTGACCTGTGGAGCGCGAAAAAAAAAACTTATTTCTGGTGTGGTGAAATTGAGTCTTCGCGTCGCTCATCCGACAATCTCAATTGTTCCAGTACGTTATAAAGCATTGTCCAATCATCATCCAGAATGCATCTGGGCCCACTCGTCATCACCCTGATGGTTCCACTCTTCATTGTTGGCGCAGCTGGCAGCTTGGCTATTGACGCGAGACCAGCTGGCGACTACTTCATGAACACTTTGCTCATTCCAGCCACCCAATTCTCTCCACGTCGGCGTTACCTTCGGGTATCTGAAGAATCCAACAATCGTACCTAATCTAGCTAAGCCTTATTACGGACCCGAACAGATCACTTGTATGATCATCACATCCATTTGCCGTGGCAGCTTACGAAATCTCCTTAGCTGGTGTTGGGTTCCAATATTTTCTAACTGATGCTCCTTCCCTCAATCAAGTCTCTATAGAGACGTATGGTAAATCTCCAGCAATAGCATTGTCTACAGGTGTTCTGGATCCGACTGATTCAATGATGCATATAGAGGCATTCTCCAAACCTGCTAAACCTAATAGAATAGTAGCTATCAATTTGAAATACCCGCTGACAGGAATAAGTATGGACGAGATCACTTGGATAGGCGTGCGAGATTTGAAGCGTAATAATTCAGCATCTGTTAAAGTTATTCAAGGGGGCGCTGGTTTCCAATCTGTGAGGATACAGATGAGATCGAAGGATGGGGAGAGTTTATCTTTCTTTGTTTAGATCTTTGGGAAGAATTTCACGACTTTGACCTGGCCGTGGTATGCGAGTGTTGGCCCTCAATCGGATAGCTTGTTGTTTGATTATTGGCCTTGGAGTCTGAGTGATGTTGCGCCAAAGAAGAAGAAGACTTGTGGTTGTCGCTCTGGTAAACTTCATCAATAATAAAGAGCGTCCATGTTGGGTTTGTCCACTATGATATTATTCATGTGAGGAGAAGATCATCTACCATTTCAATAATGCCGAAGTCTCAGTACCCATAATCTCACCGTCACTTTGGAAAGATAATGCTTTTGAAAGATGCAGGTGTTTTGTTTCCTAGAATCCATCCCGAAAAATCATGACATCCTAATAATATCACTGCTTCACAAATATTACAGTGATATTCGGGTTTTTTCCTGTTGGTGTACGTTTCCATTCTCTTGTTGATTCCAACAGTAGAATCACAATCAATATCATCACGCTTCAGATGTGGCATGTTCAGGTATCAAACTTCAGATTATTCGATTGATTTCGTTCCCTCATGCAGAAAGTAGAAAAATAGTCGGATGAATAGTAGACTGTGACAATCAAATATGCAAAAGAGAGCAAATGCTACATGTGGTGTCGACTTTGTATAAATTGTGAAGCAAAAACAAGAACACAAGACATGTTTGTTCATCTCATTTTGATCAATACATCAGCTTTTTCTTCGAATACTTCTGGAGAATGACGCATCAATTAGAACACTGATGAATTGTGAAATTCCGCACAGAGCATAATGTGATATCAGCTGCCAGTCCACGATGTGGTGATACCAACCTATTTATTTCCAATATTTCCGGTGTCAATTCCCGAGCCGAGCTCGACGTCCCAGATTGTTTGTCGTGCAACTGTTGCTTTCATACCGATCTAAATTAAATCAAACAACAATGTTCAACAATGCTATACACGGCTGGGGGAATATAATTCCGGTATATGTTCTTGTTTGTTCACGAAAAATATGGTTTCTATGAGTTCAACAATGCCACCGGTACCGTAGCCACTCCTATCTACATCTCGCTTACATGAGAATCCGTCGAATTGTGACAGGCAATCAGGACCATTGGCTCAGAACTGACCGCAAGAAACCACGAATGCCTCTCATGTTATTAGTATGTGAGTTAAAGCCCCTTCTTTATATTATGATAAAATGGTTTGGTGTCACTAAATTTTGGTATATGATAATATCTCTGTTTTTCTGTTTCTCCCCGTATTATCCTTCAAAACTTTTTTGAACTGTGCAGAAATCTATTTTTAGATCCAAATTTTGATCTCTCTCTCTTATAAAATTGAGACAAGTAATTTCACTGGCGTTGTCATGAGGTGGTAGAGCTGGTCCGTGTGTGGTGATTTCAGCGTGAAGCTTCTGAGCCAAACACGAACTCATTGATCCTTTCGGCTCCTGAGGTCTGCAGATGGCAAATTCTTCGTAAACCAGGACCACCCTAAACTCATCCATTGTTATCGATCTAATTGTCACTAATCTCATGACGACTAAACCTAGATTTGCCTATGTATATCAGGTCAGTCACAATTTCACATTTTTTAAAGAAAATGTTCGAAGAATTCCTCACTGAAAAATCGTTTTTCTCTTTCGGAGAATATTTCATCAGTGGCCAGTATTTTATCACTGAATTCACAAACCAATTCATCGGATCAAAAAATCTCAACTCCCATGGATATTGTTCATCAGTTCATATTTGTGTTTCTGCACTGATTTGATTTTGCTTTGTATGCACAGTGCCTGTGTAACAGCTAACTGGAAACCCATCACAACACATTTTTTAAAATACATGAGGGTGAGTGTATGTAATATGTTCGTATCATCGTGGAATAATAAACCTCTATCTACTCTTACTTTCATTGACGTTCATCATGATGTATTGTGAGCTCAGCGATGAAATCTGATGAAAGGCATGGGATTTTGTGAATGTCTTGTTACTAATCATCACTTCATAGTTTCATAATCACCTGCTCATTCGCACCTTCGTATAATCTGGCTGTTGGTGGGGTCATTAGGCAAACAATAATCAATCAATCAATCAATGAAATGGAGAGAGATCATCGCAATGAACCATGCATGCCTTATATGGGACGCGAACTCTTTCTCCACGACATTTCGATCTCGAAAGCAGTGCATCAGCTGGCTAGGCTACGGGGAAAGGAAGTGGCGTGAGAAGATCTGAGTGGCAGAGTGATTCAATTCAGATTTGTATTCAGTGATGAGTATAGCTAGATTCTGTGAGCAATCGGACTCTGACGAAATAATTCGAAGTATCGGTGTCATCCAAGAATAAGATTATATTGTTTTTGAGCTAAGATTGGATTCGTTCAGGCTTGTTTTTGAGATTCAGACATTTTCTGAAATTGATATTGTATATTCGAAAGTCAACATAAGAATCGTGTTCAATGTCTATATTTTATCTGATCGCGGAAAAATGCTCGAAATGTTATCAATTTGTCAATACATGATTTCACCAAGTGGCTCAGTTAGGTAGAATTAGATGGCGAGAATGTAGACTGAGCAGGTGCATACAACTGATCTTTCCATTCTTGTTTTTATTTGAATTGAATCATCATAGACATTCCGACCATATTGTTTGCCTCGTATGATCAATGATGGAGTGGTATCTAGATGGGCAACGCCGTATGCCAGGGCCGCAGCCTTCTTTATTTGTTCTTTTCTCATACTGCCCTTTCACTCGGACTATTTTGACGGGTTCGCGCATATTTGCTCGCGCTGGGGAGAATGACGTCATGATCTGGTATGTACTGCACTCTGGTATCTAAAATTTCAACTTTGAACAAATGTAATTCTATCATAATCTTTCGATTTGCTGCTACGTTATTGAGGTTATGTCATATTTACATTTCGACTAGGGGTTTCAGGCTTACCGAGGTTCAAACTTGAACGATATATATGCTATCCCAATCAATGAGCATCATTCAAGAACTTGTCCCGATGATATTCCACAATATGATTGAATAAAATCCTTCATATTTTTGTAATAACAAAGTTAGTAAACTCACAGTCACGGTCTAATTGAATGCGCGCGTAATTTAAATTCTCGTGATAAATTCCCAATAAAAACTGCACTGGAAGACAATCATACGTTTACACCAACGTACTGCAACTTGTTGAAGGATGCCTAGACGCTAGCTATTTTTCGTATGAAGGGCAACTGCATAAACAGAGAGATGGTTCAGCTATGGGTAGCCCATTATCGCCCTTAATAGAGAACCTGTTCATGGAAATTGTCGAAAAGAAGGCCCTAGAGACATCAATATATGAGCCAAAATGTTGGTTCCGTTACGTAGATGATTGTTTCATTCTCTTCGGAGATGGTGCAGGTGATATTCACAATTTTCTCGCACATCTAAATTCGATACACCCTGAGATACAGTTCACCATGGAATTGGAAGAGAACAACAAACTACCATTCTTAGATTCGTTGATCGAGCGAAACGACGATGGTTCATGAGGTCATTCAGTATACAGAAAAAAAACGCATACAAACCGGTACCTACAAGGCAGTTCATTTCACCATCCATCTCAGAAGAAATCCGTGTTGACTAATCTAGTTCAACGTTCTACTGCTCTTTCTGATGACGATCATTGAATTTCTGAATTGAACTATCTGAGGAGAATTTTTTCTTAGAATGGTTACTCGAAAAAAGAAGTTGATGAAGCGTTTGAGATCAACGCAAAGAGACCAAAAGAGACAGAAGAGCAAAGTCCAAAAACTATACTTCTTCCTCACATTGATGGAACAACGGATAAGATTGGAAGAATGCTGAAGAAGCCTAATATAAAAACTATCTTCACAACAACAAGAGAAATAAATTACTTTTCTGACACCCGTTAAAGACGTTATTCCACAGGATAATTGTATACAGGATACCTTGTGACTGCGGTCTGTGTTATATAGGTCAAACAAAGAAACCACTGATACAACGCCTTAAAGAACATAAAAGGAGATCACCTAATCTATCAGCTGTTGCCATACATGCAACACTGGTAGATGAAGGTGGAAGAATTTATAACATCTAATATGACAAGGACAGGATAATCAATCATGAAAGCCATCGTTGGGAGAGAGCAATCAGCGAGGGTCTCGAAATTATCGAACATCCTTCAAATGTTAACGGTCTCGATTGCGGATACAGCTTTTCTGATTCTTGGGAAACAGCTATTGCATTGATATGGTAGAAAGAAGTGAAACAGAATGAACCGGTAGCTGAACCCGAGAATCAGGAGGAAGGTCAATCCATAAACTCTGGTTTTGATAAAATATACAATATGACAAGCCGTGTTTAG
>OZ023328.1:9175695-9182977 GCA_964007535.1 Brachyptera risi | reverse complement strand
ATATATATATATATATATATATATATATATATATATATATATATGTATAATAACCAATCCAAAGATAAGATGATTTGTTCCAGCTCATCCATCAACGCGGCAACACATAACGCGTTCGCCTAGTAACCTCATCAACGTGATTGAGATGATTTGAGTTTCATTCAAATTCTATCAGCATCTTACAGGGCTGATTATTTTTCCAATTAATAACACAATATGACATTTAATCTGACAAACATCACTTATGATTAATCGTGCACGAGATATCGCTTCAAGGCGATCCACTCGAGATGATGACAAGAACATGATTACAAGCTCGAGTAGAAGTGACGGTCTTGAACAGACTCCTTGTGCCAACATGATCGCTTGCCAGCTGCCTCTGACGCTCGCTTTGTTCGCCGTCTGCGTTCTCGGTGAGTAAGGACATATCTGATAACTTCCAGGACCCTCTCATAGTAAGCCACTGAGACGTGTGACCAAGTGGTTAATACACTGAACCACCATTCAGGAGATCGGGGTTCGTTTCCTGCCATGGTCGACCATTCTGACAGTTTTTTTGTTGTTGTTTGTCTATGTCGTTCAGGTCAATACTGGAATGTTTCCTTGACAACAGGCCACGACCGACTCATTCTCACCATCCGAGTACACATAATGAAATTACCTTTCATATCACTATATCCCACCATCTCATATATCATTCATAGACGCCAATAGATCATAGTAATCCGTGGAGTGCGTCGATTACCGAGTTTGAATTGATAAAATGAATGGAAAAATAACCACTATGAAAATCTGATAATATAGGGGTGAAGTGATGCAAAAATCTCATTTTTGGTCATTTGAAAGAAGGGTGACACGAATCTTGGTTCAGCGGGTTCGATACCCGCGACCGTTCATTTTTCACAGATGTTTCATGTGGTTTTTCTCCAGTAAATAGCTTATGCTGGGATGGCTCCTACAATATATGCCATGACCGCTTCCTTCCCACTATCCGTCTCATGACCTGGGAAACTCTATCTCATTGTACCACCATCTCATCAATCATTCAACGAACGCTAATAGGCTCTTCATATCATCATATACAGTGTGACGTGAAAAATATAATACCAATGAGAATTATTAAAATAATAAATATGAAAGTAGAATACCTGTAGGTTCATAGTGAAACGTTTGCACGGTATTTTCCGTGCCGGTAAGTCGGGTGAAGCGGTCAGAAACTTCACAGAACGTTTCCGAATCAATAACCTGAGACCTGAGTCAACACTTTTGAGAATTCAATGCGCAAGTGATTACCACTCTCTAGCAGCTAAGATCGCTGGTATTGATTTCTGGGTATTTTGGTACTGTTGAAGAAGTCGGTTCGCTTATCCACAGGGTTGGAGCGAAACACCGATAAATATTACCTGCATTTTCTCTCATCCTACTCACTAAATCTCTCAAGTGATGGATACACCTGCAAGTCTTTGCAAGTAAAAGCGTGAGTGAGAAGTTGGAAGTGAAAAGTCCATCACTTCTCGTTTTAGCGTCACCTATCGGTACGAATGGCTCACTGCAAACCAACTAACACGCTGTGTACGACAAACGGTTGGAACCACAAGTTAGGGTGACAGAAAGTTGACATCGATCCCACCGAATTATTAACTTTTGGTCAATGCAAACAAACTAATCAAAACTCACGATCTTTATATACCGCATATTTATTCTCACGTGGTTAAAAATTAAATGGACCGCCCATGGATTGACAAGGAAATGTTAAAGTCATATGATTAATGGGAATCATACCCCGTACTACGTCTTCTCAAATTGAAACATAACCTATAAGCAGCATGAAAGGCGACACAATAACAGCAGTCGAATGTTGAAAGTATTGTAATCAACGTCAAATGAATGGACCAATCACGTTCGACTCTTTGGTTTTGCTTGCACTTTTCGCTCTCACTTGTAGAGCAATGCTCGACTTCTGAAAGACTTTCGGAGAGTCTTTCGAGTCGGTCACGTGGTTCGCCGTGCACCAATCAGCGACGGTATCGGAGCCGTCTTTCACTTCTCACTTGCAAAGACTTGCAGGTGTATCCACCACTACAGTGAACATATGAATGTATAGTAACTACTATCATAATGCTTGAGTGGATACACTCAGTGTGCAGCACAATTATATTGATATGAATAATTTGTCAATTGTGCTGAATAGCATTGATAGTTTATCGACTCTCAAACGCGGGTAGCATTATCTCGCTCTGATCAATACATTTCTCATTCCTTGTTTTCTGCTTTCCTTTTACTCACTCTCTTCTGATACTTGAGAGGGTTTATCAGCGGAATGTAGGAAACCGTCCATCGTGCCATACTATGAATAAATAGGCCTCATTACTCACCTGTTGCCCCACTGTGAGCAGGTCAGTGTGAAGTCAGTGGGCGTGTCCACGTGACCGGTGACGTCACGTGGATGATGATGGAGGACGCCGTGGGGAAGCCTCAGTTGGTCGTCATCTCTGGACCGACGCCGACGCCGAGAGCCGACGTCCTCCTCAGAGACAACGTCACGTTCCAGTTGTACACCAGGTAAATATACGATCCCACAGGAAGAAATGACTGTGAGAGAATGGAAAACAGTTCTCAACACTGAATATTCTCTATATTTCTCCTGATTTTTCCTCACATAAAACTGATAATCATCTGACCCCGATTGGTCAATGAACACCAGAAGAGATACAAACTTTTGTCGTCATCTCATCCTTCTACTTTCTTTCTCAGCTTCCGGCATGTTCATTCAAGAACAAATTAATTAGATTATCTTGCCATCTTATCTTGTCCTTTCTACCTTCTATGTATATCGCCGATGTCTTGGCAATTCCCATTCCTGTTTCATTCTCTCAATTCAATTTTCGTTCCTATTTCTCATTTCACTTTTGACATTTTCACAATAATTCGATATTCTTGCATGTGATCAATGTGACTAACACAACACGTCTTGCATCCACTCTGTCACTATTGGAGTCACATGACACGTCTTTCCAATGGCATCACTCCAAACTCTGTCCAGAAGTGTATTGTTGGTTATTTTGCGTCTCCCATAAGTCTCAATCGGAAGATGTTGTTTCCGGCCTTCTCTCCGCTGCATGAGTGATAATCGGTCCACGATCTAGTGATACCAACTCATGTCATCCTAATTTTGAGAAGGAGACATAATTCTGGTCTTGGAAAAGAGAATATTTTCGGGGTCAGTTTCTCAATCCAGGGTCCCAATTCCCTGTATTGCAACCATCGCTTTTATATCGAACTATATGGAACAACAGTACTCAACAATGTTATACACGGCTCAGTAGAATTATACTAGACAAACGCGTTATGTGTTTCCGCGTTGATGGATGAGCTGGAACATATCAACTTATCTTTGGATTGGTTATTATATATATATATATATATATATATATATATATATATATATATATATATATATATATATATATATATATATATATATATATATATATATATATATATATACACCTTGAGATCCAAACCATTACATCACTGACATCTTATTTTCCAATGATAATTCATATGATAATCAATTAGGCTTTGTTTTAATCGTTTACGATCAAGTGGTGACACTTGTTGCTTTGATTCAATAGGTATCTTAATAGCTTCGAATAATTAACACAAATAACATTATATATTTTTTACATCAAAACAGCTGATCCGATTCGAGGGAAAGTTTGGAATAATGTCTATCATTATTGGATTGAAATTCTCTGAGAATTCGAATCCTCTGAGATGAAATATTTTTCACGAATGTTTTCCTCTGGGTTATTCTGATGGGATTTTTGAAAACTTTGGAATGAGTTTTCTCAAAAGTAGTTCAACCGATCGCGCCTCAAAACTATACAGCATCAAGTCAAATAGGGGTTCATGTGTGTGCCAAGTTTCATCATGATCTGAATTTCTGTTTGACCTGTAGAACGCGAACAAAAAAAAAAAAAAAAAAAAAAAAAAACACATTCGATTTATCAAGTACAGTGAAATTGAGTCTTCGCTACGCTCATCCCACAGGGACTAAACAACTCAACATATAGTTATCACTTTTTTGGAGTGAAAGCTGACGATTCAAGTCCCTGTCTCTTGGAGTTACCTGAGCATATCAACGTTATTTCGAGTGGTTTATTAGACTGGGCAAACGCGTTATGTGTTGCCGCGTTGATGGATGAGCTGGAACATATCAACTATCTTTGGATCGGTTATTATATATATACACACCCTGAGATCCAAACCATTACATCACTGCCATCTTATTTTCCATTAATAATTTATATGATAATCAAGAAGGCTTTGTTTTAATCGTTTACAATCAAGTGGTGACACTTGTTGCTTTGATTTGATAGGTATCCTAATAGCTTTGAATGATTAACACAAATCACAATATATATTTTTTTACATCAGAACGGATGATCTGATTCGAGTGAAAGTTCGGAATAATGTGTATCATTATTGGATTGAAATTCTCTGAGAATTTGAATCCTCTCAGATGAAATATTTGTCATGCATTTTTTCCTCCGGGTTATTCTGACTAGATTTTTGAAAACTTTGGAATAAGTTTTCTCAGAAGTGGTTCAACCGATCGCACATCAAAACTATACAGTATCAAATTGGATGAGGATACTTGTGTGTGCCAAGTTTCAACTGATTTTGAATTTTCGTCTGATCTGTGGAGTGCGAGAATAAAAAAAAAAAACAGGCACTTTTTTCCGGGTATGGCGAAATTGAGTCTTCGCTTCGCTCATCCAATTAGCACAAAACTGATTTTCCGTCAAAATGAAATGTTCATGCTTTATGTCTTCCATGCGCTATTGACTAGGCAAACGCGTTATGTGTTTCCGCGTTGATGGATGAGCTGTAACATATTAACTTATCTTTGGATTGGTCATTATATATATATATATATATATATATATATATATATATATATATATATATATATATATATATATATATATATTCATATATATATATATATATATATATATATATATATATATATATATATATGTATATATGCATATATATATATATATATATATATATATATATATATATATATATATATATATATATATATATATATATATATATATATATATATATATATATATATATATATACACCTTGAGATCCAAACCATCACATCACTGCCATCTTATTTTCCATTATTTATTCATACGATAATAAAGAAGGCTTTGTTTCAATCGTTTACCATCAAGTGGTGACACTTGTTGCTTTGATTTAATTGATGGTATTCGTAGGCTATTCTGATGAATGAAATTGAACACCAGGAAAACGCGTTATGTGTTTCCGCGTTGATGGATGAGCGAATAAAAAAAATGAAGTAATTTTTTTTTTTTTTAAATTGATATTTTAAAAATATCGAAATGGAATAAACATGTGAAACCGTGTGAAAGACCCCAGAGAGCGAATACAAAAAATGAAGTGATTATTTTTTTTGTAAATTGATATTTTAAGCCGTGACAAATAGGCTCCATGAAGTTTTTATAACTTGAGAAAGATTTGTGTGCAGTGGTTTTTTCCAAAACTCGTAGACAGGCTGATTATTCCCACGAATGGAAGGCTTTGGATGAGTGGTTATCATGGAATATAGGCCCAATCAAAATATAAGAACCTTGTATTTTGAAGATCAAATCCCAGCCTTCTATATATAGATCTGATTGATAGTATTCGTAGGCTATTCTAATGAATGAAATTAAACATAATAAAAATCGCATTTTTCAATTTTTCACTCCGAAACGTCACATCCGATTATTGTAAACGTCCGTAATAATGTGTATTATTATGTTGTTCGAGTTCTGTGAAAATTTGAAAAATTTCGGAGAACATTCACTTTGTCATTTTTTCCTCCTGGCTCATTCATATTGGTATTTGAAAACTTCGAAATGATTTATCTCAAGAATTGTTGAACCGATTTTGCCTCAAAACTTTACAGCATCAAGTCAGATAAGGGTTCATGTGTGTGCCAAGTTTCATCATGATCTGAATTTCTGTTTGACCTGTAGACTGCGAAAAAAAAAACACATCCGATTTTTCAAGTACAGTGAAATTGAGTCTTCGCTACGCTCATCCAATGAGGGTAAGATGTATCGAGGTGACACGGTGGCTCAACTCCTCTGTTAGAACTGTTCCTTTTCATGTCTTTGAACATACGGACTAGATTATACCTACCTCGACGTAGCTCTAATATATCTGACTTTATCCAGGGAGAACAGTGATCCAGGATACAGGCTGTATGTGGATGATCAGGAAGTCCTGGAGGGATCAGGATTCAATCCTGAATTGCCGACGAAAGTCATCGCTCACGGTTACACCGTCGACCTCTTCGACCAAGTCATTCAGGAGACTAAAGATGGTGAGCAATCAGCCACTTGAAAGAGCGAATGAGTTCCAGAATAATTGTCAGTCAATTGAATCTATTTGTATAGGTTTCTGTCAAGTGACGTCACCCATTGTTGAGAGAGAAAAACAACCATGTCCACCAGTTGGAATTGACCAATTAGATTATTTGGTAGTCCACCAGTTCGCTGTATTGCAATGGTAACGATTGTTCGTCATTTGTTACGTGACAGAAGCCTATACAATAAACTATAATTAAAGTTGGCAATTATTCAATTGTTGATCAAAAAATCGAATGTTGCTGATGTAGCCCACTGCTGGAGATGATATAGGATGACCATTCATGGTTCGAGACTTCAATATATTTGTTTTTTTCATCAAATGAGAACGGATATCTCCACTTCAAGCTGCAACTTTACTTTTCTTCACTTTGTGGACTGATGATCCTCTCAAATAACTCACCAATAATTTGTTTTAATAAACATCGAAACTTGACTCAAAATCATGTTAAAAATTGCCACTGTATGCTACCTTTAGAAATGATACTTGGATTAAGTAAGATCGGAACTGTAAAAACAGTTCATCAGGCACAAATTCAGTCACTATTACAGTATGAGATAATAATGTGGGGTCACTCTGTGAAGGTTCATTCTTTACTTGTATTACAAAAACGGGTGGTAAGATTTATGTCAAGAAGCGTGTCTATAACTAGTGATAGAATGAGGAATATCCATATCATGGAGCCATGTGAACCAGTGCTTCTTAAACATTTTAAAATAATTACATTGCACAGCCTATATATTTTGAATGTGATCATGTATGTTGTTGATGACAATGCTTTGACAAATGCAATTATACATACCTACAATACCCGTGAGAAAAA
>OZ023328.1:9138195-9170695 GCA_964007535.1 Brachyptera risi | reverse complement strand
AACCAGACTATTCTGCTCTTGACGACTTCTGATATAGACGATGGTCAGGCAATTTCTGATGTGGCCAGACGAATTTCGGCCTATTTATATGTGGATCCTTCGAAGCTTCTAGATCTTTTTTCTGCGTGGATTTCACCACATGATGAAATCGCCCTCTGACGATGTTAGAAGTCAAGGGTGTGTATAGTCTGACCACCCTGGCGAATTCCACCCGCTCAGTGACAGTATCTCCACGCTTCATTCGTAGCTCTTGGATCTTGTTATATCGGCCTAACTATATCTTCGAGCGACTACGTGTCTCGTCTCTTGTCGACAGGAAGTACATACCAGACACTTTGACTGACCAAAATTAGGGGTACCTTTTGCGTTTACATGAAATATGAAATAAATGTAGAAACGAAATGAATTGCATACAACATTAGAAACACAATTTAGAATTTATATCAAATATAGGCCCAGATACTTTGATATGTCACAATTGCCTCACCAATTAAAGTGGCGAAATTAAACTGAGAACACTTTAATTACAATAAAAATGACATATAATGGCTGGATGAAGTCATATCAATTCGACGTCCTATTCATCTCCATATCACCTCACTAATACCGCCGGTAATACCACATCTATTGAACGAACAAACTTAAGGCCTAAACAAATCCTCTAACTCACTACAAACACTAACAGATACTGACAATAAGTGAAAGGATATGACAGAGGTCAAGGTTGAATACAAAATCAGATTAAATAAGAAGTCCTAACAATTGGATCAACTCCCTTCAAAAATCAAATCTACCAAAGCCATCAAGATGTAACAGGTGATAATTAAAACCATTCCAACATTTCCACGAACCAACATCTCCACTTGAAACTGCACAATCGTCTAAATTCAAACTTCACTACTCAAAATATGCGAAACTGCCGCAATAATACTCGATCGAAACTCAAAACTCTAACAACGCTTCATCGCTCCATAACATTACAGGTAAAACATGAGCAAGAGGTACTGACTTGAAAAAAGTATAAAAATAGTAATTATAATTGTTGGTAACTTCATTCCTTCTTGATAACAAAATCAAATAATAAACTTGGGTCTGCCTCACCCATTCTCTTACTTGCCTCACCCATTCTCTAACTCGCCTCACCCATTCTCTTAACTCGTTTCATGACATTTAAAATACTTATCTTCTTCTTCAAACTTTCACTTTGCCTTAAAATGAATTCTCAACTTCTCTTCAAACTCCGATTTCTCCTGAAGCTTTCTCAATAGTCGCCTTAAAACCTAAAATTCTTCAAACTTCCGCCTTAAAATCTCCAATTCTTTAATCGATCGAACGCCTTAAAACTCAAATTCCTCAAACTTCACATTAAAACCTAGGATTCATCAATCTCTTCTTACAATCCCAAATTCTTACAACATCTCCTTGAAACTCAAGAATTCTTCGAACTTCCATCTTAAAACCTAGAATTCATCAAACTCTGTCTTACAATCTCAAATTCTTCAATCAAACGCCTTAAAAGTCATGAACTAATCAAATTATTGAAATCCTAAACTTCATAATGAAAATCACCAACCTTGAATAAAATAAAATGTTCAGTTATCCTCGTATCCGCTTACATGTCACTTCAATTCCTGTACTTCCATTACCATAATAAATCCCAAAATAACCAACTTCCATTAAATTCGTAATAAAACGATAAAACAAGTTTCAAATACGATTAACTTCACTACCATTGTTGACTGAAATAATCACCTGAACATTCATCAATATTACTATTTGTTAATAATTAGGACACTCAAATGCATTATAATATCGAAATCAATCTTTCCTACTCCAATCACTTTTCTAATCTATAAAATAATTTCATATAATCTAAGGGTAGAATATATATTGGTAACAGATAAGTTTCTCCTACATCATTCAAGAAAATCAAAAATCCTGAAGTCATAAATTGTGAACGAAGAAACTACCTGCTCAACCCGAACTGCAACTAACTATCTCTATCCCACTCCTACCCTACGCTTTGCGCATGTCTCTTCACATGGCACCTCGCTCGGCCGACCGTCCACGCGTCGCCGCTGCTCACGCTGCTCACACAACAACACTTTGACAGAAACGCCGCATCTGCGCATGATCACTGTTCTGTTAGTTAAACCTGCACCTGCATTGAACATCATCCTAGCAAACAAACCCTTCTTACTGACTATCACTCGATCAAACTCAAAGTCTGAAGAACAATCCTCCTTCTTCTCCACACACTGCAAACCCTCACTAGGTCTAGTAACAAACTCGATGCTAGAAAAACAATCAATATAACAGAAATTCTCCTCATCAAAATTAATCTCAGGAAAAAAATCCTCTATTTGTATCACTTTTTCTTGACACTCACTAAAATCAACCAAATTGACATCTTTCGTCTCAATAATTCCTGAACCCAAAAAATCCTCGATTTCCTTCATTGTTTCGTTACAATCACTAAAATCGATCAAATCATCATTTTCCTTCTCACCAATATCGGAACAATCAACCAGATTTTCAACTAATACGCCAGATTCAAAACTCACTAAATCTTTCTGAACGTCTTCTTCAAAATTAACCTCGACTTCACTACCACTATCCAAGGCGCTAATCCTATAGCATCGAAACTCGCTACACCGTCGAACATTCGATCGACACTTCCATCTATATGATCTAGTTTTTCACTCAAACCGTGCATTTTATTCTTAAAACTTCCATCTATTTGATCGAGTTTTCCACCCAAACCGTCCATTTTATTCTCCAACTCTGCGAATAGTCCAGATAATAAACCGTAAGTACTCGCCTCTACTGCTGTCAAACCGACTTCAGCCATTTTACAATAAAAAAAATGTTACAACTGAATGAATATTTTGTTACACAAAAAATAAGTGTTGAGCGCCATTAATGAAAGAAATACAAACTAAAGGTCCACACAAAAAAAGTTAACCACAAGGGGAAAATCTCGAGGAATGCCAAGGAAGTCGTAAAATTACATGAAATTCGAAATAAAATCACGAGTTATCCGATGGGCCACAAAATTATCGCCGAATGATAATTTTGACTCGAGCCTGCGCGTTGGGCAGCCAAATCATCACACACTCCAGGGACTTACCTGGCGCCGCATGTGTTGCGCCCGCCACTAACTCCCGGAGAGATGAGACTCAAAAAAAATTATTAAATTGAAAATTGAAAAAAAAAACGACTTCCTAGCGGACAATTGTGTGGACTAGGAAGGTCGGTAGGAACTACAAAATTAGGTTTTTAGGAAATTAAAATGGTTTAAAATACTTGTGGTAACTCAAATAAAATTAAAATTCAAAATTTACTTAAAACAAAAAAAAAAACAAGCTTACAATAAAAAAATCGAAAAGATAAGAAATAATCCAATTGTTATTTGCTTGGATAGTTAACCCGTCTGTTAACTAAGCAAGCATATCAAAAATAGAAATTAATTTTGACCTTAAAAATCTTTCATTTAAAAAATATTACAAAACAATAGGCCTTTTGATAGAAAATGAATTAGCGGTACCGTGGTTTCCTGCGTCTTCTATTTTGCCGCCGTCGTTGTCGTTGTCTTCATTGTCGTCGCCGTCGTCGCCGTCGTCGTCGTCGTCGTCGTCGTCGCCGTCGTCGTCGTCGTCACCGTCGTCGTCGTCGTCGCTGGTTTATTTACCGAACTGTTTTGGTTACCAGACGAAATTAACAACGGTACACCCTTTCGGGGCCACGTGCGCTCTTGACGACCAACCAGACTATTCTGCTCTTGACGACTTCTGATATAGACGATGGTCAGGCAATTTCTGATGTGGCCCGACGAATTTCGGCCTATTTATATATGTGGATCCTTCGAAGCTTCTAGATCTTTTTTTCTGCGTGGATTTCACCACATGATGAAATCGCCCTCTGACGATGTTAGAAGTCAAGGGTGTGTATAGTCTGACCACCCTGGCGAATTCCACCCGCTCAGTGACAGTATCTCCACGCTTCATTCGTAGCTCTTGGATCTTGTTATATCGGCCTAACTATATCTTCGAGCGACTACGTGTCTCGTCTCTTGTCGACAGGAAGTACGTACCAGACACTTTGACTGACCAAAATTAGGGGTACCTTTTGGGTTTACATGAAATATGAAATAAATGTAGAAACGAAATGAATTGCATACAACATTAGAAACACGATTTAGAATTTATATCAAATATAGGCCTAGATACTTTGATATGTCACAGTGTCATATACCTTTCTAGTGTCTGGATGTACTAGGAGATAAGCATTTGCATTAACGACCTTAGACACTTCATACGGTCCCTCGAAAATTAGGAAAAACTTCTTAGTCCACTTTTGCGCAGCGTCGGACGGTCGATTAGTCCTGACTAAAACCAGATCTCCGGGCATATACTCAACGCTCGGACCCAACCCATCGTGTCTAGCCTTACGCGCCGCGGCCCGTGACGTAATTATTTCTCCCGCCATCACTATCAGTTGTTCCCTTGTGAGTTTAACCGACTCTTCCGCGGGAAAGTGTAAAAGTTGTGATATTTCACGAGTGGGCTTCCTTCCAAAATGTAACTCATACGGGGTCATGCCGGTGGAATCGTGGTGGGTGACATTAAACCACTGCGATATTCGCGGTACTATTTCGGCCCAACCAGTGTGTCGTTCATAGCAGAACGCTCTACACATCCTACCTATCTCCTTCATAACCCTTTCGGATGGATTTGACTCCGGGTGTCTAATGAACACAAACCGAACAGCAATATTCTCCTCCTCAAGGGAGGTCTTCCACTTCCTTGCGGTGAACTGACTTCCGTGATCGCTGATGATCACTTCCAGTCTGCCTATATTCACTATGTATTCATTACATGCGCGATTCAGGCAGGCCTGCGTCGTAGCCTTCTTCAGAGGGTACAAAGTGACATATTTTGTGAATAGATCCAGTAAGACAAGCAGATAGCATACGCCCCCTCTAGCTTTTGGTAGGGGTCCGTAAAGATCTAGGGCCACAATACGACCGGGTCTTTCAGCAATAACACTCTTCATCGCCCCTCTTTCTTTTCGCGTCGGGTATTTCGACTTCTGACAGAGGTCGCAACAACCTAGAACCGTCCTAACTTGGCGGGCCATTCCTTTCCAGTAGAATTGTTCCTGCAGTATGAGTAGGGTCTTCTTCGCACCAAAATGTTCATAGGTGGCATGAAAATGCTCAATTACTTCAAGAGTTAGGCTCTGAGGTATGCAGACTCGCCAGTTCTCGTCACGAGCTTTATGGAAAAGCACCCTCTCATGAACTTTGTAGGTCGGACATTCATCACTGTTGTTGACGTTATCGTCAGCTGTCTGTGTCATTGACCGTCTGACTTGAGTTAGCCGAGGGTCTGTCTTTTGTTCGTCGACCAGCCCAAGCAAAATATCTTTCAGCTTCGCTTCACGTTGTATACGACCTAGAGCAATCTGTACATCAACGTGTGGCAAGTCACAGACATCCCCCTCTCTCCCCCCTTCTCTTACAGGGTTCCTAGACAGAACGTCGGCCACTACATTCTCTACCCCCTTACAATGTACAATTGTGAAATCGAAGTCTTGCATCAACATTAAATATCGCGTAAGGCGAGCTGAATGGAGTCTACTTTTCATAAGAAACGTGAGCGACTTATGATCCGAATATATAATGAACCGTTGACCCTGTAAATATGTTCTGAACAAGATGCATAGAGGGCTTGTTTGCGGCCGGGAGATGGTGCTTTCACTTATCTTCAAAACACGTATCAATCTATGAAGACAATTCTATGAAGATCACTCGAAGACCTTAGTATCTAACTTCGTTAGAAGACATAAAACTAAGCCTTCTAAGCGACGACAGGGCGATGCCAGCGCACGTATCGTAGTGGAGTGAATTATTCATCAGGCGGGCCAGTTGGAATGATTTCCAGAATGTTTTTTTCTCATACCTTCTTGGATACACATGATTATCCGATTAATGTTTTTTTAGAACTGATATATTTCATGATTCATCAATAAGCCTGGGCCTATAGTTCCATCATGAGTGGACGAGACAACGCTATCTGTTATATCACCGAGTGTTTTGATCATGTAATCAAGGCAAAAGTGAAGTAATTCTTCAGATTCGGGGAGAAACGGGAATGTAAGTACAGCCTAAGCTTGACCATTTGAGATATCTGTTCACTCGTACATATCCATACTATTCATAGCTTATTAGGAATATTTCTATGAATGTTTCACAACACGATAATCACGTCAGTTCGGTGTTATACGCATTGAACATATTGGTGGTGAAGCAGATATCTCTCTTCTATTTCACTCCACTGAGACAGGTAGCACTGGTGAGCAATGTCGCCAAGCGTTACATGGTAAACAAGATCAGTTTTACGTCTTCTAACGAAGTTAGATACTAAGGTCTTTGGATCACTGCTCTATCTGGTGGTGTTTTGTAAATTTGTAGGAACTTGATGTGATGCCTTCTCTATACCTCAAATATTGACATCTTTGATGCAGTGCATGTTGGCATCCAAGATGCGATGAAAAGAAACAAATACGCTTGGCTCAAGAGAAAGAATATTTACCGATAATGCAATTACATAAAATATGAATACTTATTCGTTTGGGGCATGCGGACTTCTCACACGATTCCGATTACATATATAAATCGTCCAGATGTAAGTTACTAGTAATTTAACTAGTGTTACCATATCAATTACTTCACAGTTTGAATGATGGACAATTATTTAACCTCACTATCTCCGTTTTACTTCTTACGAGACTGTTTCAGACAACTGAGCAAAAGTGAACGTCATTACACGTGTATGTGTAAACAAAGTCAGTTTCTTTTATCACTACTACCCACGCACGGTCAAGAGATCTAGATGCGCGGACAGAAATCGTGACATATTTTCAAAATGGAAGGGATGGGAAGTAAAGACACCCTCTCGAACGGGCAAACACAACCCTCAATGCATCTTGGTTCTGAACTTCGACATGGCCCAGTAGACCGCTAGTAATTCACACTCAGTAACTGAATAATTGAACTCAGCCCTCTTGACCGTACGACTTGCGAATGATACCACCATTTTCTCACCCTCGTCGTTCATCTGATAGAGTTGTGCTCCGAGGCCGTAACCAGAACTATCAGTTTGCAAATAGAAGGCTTCATCCAGTAAAGGGTTACGTAACATGACCGATTCTAACAAAGCCAACTTCACGTCATCAAAAGCTAGTTGCTTAACATCGTCCCATTCTCATTTAACTCCTTCCTTGAGTAATGTTAAGAGAGGCACAGTCTTTGCAGCAAACCTGTCGCAGAATCGGTGGTAGTAATTGCACATTCCCAGAAAACCCTTTCAATTGTTTTGTGCTGCGGGGGGTGGGGAACTCTTGAATTGCCTTAATCTTCTCCGGGTCTGTTTCTACGCCCATAGGACTCAGAATATGACCTAAGAAGGGCACATTATCCTGACAAAACAACGATTTCGTCAAGTTCAGAGTCATTCCCGCGGATTTGATTCGGTTGAACACACGTTGGAGGTGGTAAAGATGTTGTGACCAAGTGGAACCAGACAGACAGAAAGACAGACAGGTCATCGACATAGGCATGTGTGAATGTCCTGACTTCCGGCCCCAACACTAAATCCATGGCTCGGGTGAAATTTGCCACGGCCGTACTTATGCCAAAGGGTAAAACGTTGAATGCATAACAACTCGAATTGTATAGAGAAGACAGATAATGTCGGCTCTCTGTCGTCAAAGGGATTTGTCAATAGGAGGTCGTTAGATCCAGAGTGGTAAACCACTTTATCGGTCCGAACGACTGCAAAATCTCCTCTGGATTTAACGGGCACTCGCGGTTCTGAACCATACGAGAGTTGAGTTTGCGTGCGTCTCACAGTCGTATTGACTTATCTTTCTTTCTAACAACCACCAGCGGGTTCACCCATGGGCTGTATGCCCTCGATATTATTCCCCATTCCAAAATTAGATCAATTTGATCGTCGACTTGCGGCCGACAGGCGACGGGAACCAGGTACGGCTTCTGATTGAATGGCACGTAATCGGTTAGTTCAATTTCGTGAGAGTACACATGTGTCAGCCCGGGTTTGTCAGAAAAAATTGACAGGTTCTTGTTATTTATTCATTTATTTATTATTAACTATTGCAGTTGCACATAAATGCGCGGTGGCAAGTTCCCTATCGATCCTATCCTATCGCCTCCCTAACCTTCTGACGGAATAGCTTCAACCCTATTTCATCCTCCTCAAGAATACTTCTACTGAGCCCATTCCAATCCCTATACCTGTCCTATTCAAGAAAGAGAACTCACCGACATCTAATTTAGCCCCCTTTATAACTACTGCTCTATCATGACTTCGCCTACCCCCATACCCTGACTCATTCCTTTCAATCAACCTATTCAACTCTCCCCAGCCCCCTTCTCCTTCCATTACCCTGAAGAAATTACAGATCCGATCCTCCTTTCTCCGTATTTCCAATTCCCGCCATCCCAAGTCTCGGATCATCTCAGATGGACTCTCCAATATTCTCCCCCTCTCCCCCTTTCATTCTCCCCCCATTTCCACCTCCCAACCCTACCTGTAACCCTTCTAACTGCAATCCTTTGCACCCTTTCCACATCCCTTATCTCACCTAATCTATAAGGATCCCGAACTGAACTAGCATATTCCACAATGGGACGCTCTAACGAGAAATAAGCCTTCTTCTTTATCTCCATACTCGTCCCCTTAAGCTTCCTCATCACAAAGTTTAGTGCATTTAAACTCTTTTTTACTATTCTCTCAATCCTAGACGTCTATCAAATACCCCCCCCTCCCCCCCCAAGTACTTGTAATTTTCCACTGACTCAATTTTCCACTCACCTCAATCCTCTCACCCTAGACGTCTATCAAATACCACCCCTAAGTACTTGTAATTTTCCACTGAATCAAGTGACTTCCCTCCTACATCATACACTACATCAGCCTTCACTCTCCTCCTACCAAAGTTGACTAACTCACACTTCCCTTCATTCAACTTCATCTTGTTCAACTGAACCCAACAATTAAGTGCCATCAAATCTGCCTGAATAGCTACTACATCCTCCTCTGTATTGATTTCCATATATACCACACAATCATCTGCAAATAACCTTATTCTCGGATTAACAACCCTGGTCAGATCATCTATATATAAATCAAATGATAACAGACCTAACACACTACCCTGTGGAACTCCTGACGTAACCTTAACCTCGCTTGAAACCTCCGAACCTACTCGAACTGTGTGAACTCCATCCTGAAGAAAGTTTCCGATCCAATTAACTAACCCAGCATTCCCAATGGACAGTTTCAACTTCCCTAATAATATAGTGTGATCTACCTTGTCGAAAGCCTTTTCAAAATCTAAAATCACTGCATCAATACAGCCCCCCTTGTCTACTACCCCTGCCAGCTCTTCCGCAAAACCTAACAGCTGTGTCTCACATAAATACCCCTTCCTAAACCCATGCTGCACTTCCGAAATACCCCTATGTTCATCTACTTTCTCCATTATTCTCTTTATAACTACCCTGTCCATCATCTTACATACATGTGACGTTAAACTGATTCCCCCGTAGTTGTCTACCCTGCCCCTTTGTCCTCCCTTTGAAATTGGAACCACCTCTTCTTTTTTCCAATCTTGCAGTACTCTACCTGCTGTGAGTGAGGCTTTGAACAACCTTAGCAAATAACCTACAACCCCCTTACCCGCTAATTTCACGAGATCGCTTGGCATCCCATTGCTTTGCACCCCATTTTTAGGAGGCACATGAGTTCGTCTTTTTGATTAGAGCTTTTGATTAGAGGATAGCAAACTCATGCCTGTAACCCTACATTTGATTGCATCAGTTATATTAATGGCTGTGTCTAAACCGGGATTGTCGGAAGGTTGGCACGATTCGTCAAACAAAGAGCTTTCAGCAGTATTGCATTCTGCATTACGCGCGCCCTCTTCATGCGGAGTGAATACGCGGGCTTCCGGGTTAAGGGAGGCAAGGTCGTTTCGGCAGGCCCCCTGGCTGGAGGTCGTCTCTACAGTCTTCCCATCCCCAACGATAGCTAGTTTGACAGATAAATGTCCAGTGATGTCGACATTGTCGGAAGTATACCGAGCAACAAACGGCACAAAGATGATTTGCGTAGGGGCGTGTGCGTGTATGTTTAGGCCATTCCGGACTGAACAAATGTCTGCACTCTGGTCTTCCAACCAGTCAGTGCCTAAAATCATCGGTGTGACCAAATCCTTCACTATCAAACATATAGCGTCAGTTGGGTGCTGATTTAACCGAGATAGTCACCATTACCTGCCGCGTAATCTTCTGGCTTCGTACCCCCACGGCGCCCACTAGAGACACTCCAGTTACTGGGAGAGATGGGGTCTCAGGGTAATATTTCCGTATCTTCTCCCAGAGTTCGGCGGAAATACATGATACCTCGCTTCCCGTGTCTATAAGGGCCATCAACGCTATTTTCCCAATATTAACATGTATTTGCGGGGACTTGTGTCTCTTCACGATCTCTTCGTCTAGCGGTTCTAATAAATCAGAGGGCTTTCCAAACACCGTGTATACGGCCTGACGACCGTCATCTAAGCTCGTCATAACTGTCTGAGGAGGGGCTGTCACCTGTGGGCTTTGAGAGCAGGTGACAGATACTAGTTTAAAGGTCGTTCGTTCGACGTCACGGCCGCACGCGGTGGGTTTTGATGCCCCCTAGCTTCAGTCCTGCCAGGGTTTCCCCCACTATTCGAACCGTTTTGCGACCGCGTGTTTGTCACTCGACGACCCTCTGCGTCATCGAGAAGATGAAAGAGTTTTGAAACATCCACCACGCGTTCGTGCCCTGTGGCTAACAGAGTACGTTCCACGGCCAGAGAGAAATGACGCACGGTCAGGGAAATTATCTCCGCGTCTCTCATAGGAGGGGTCAGGTGTCGCGCCTTAGCGACTATACAAAAGAAAGTACTCGGGCATCGACATGTTGTCCTTCGCCCGGTTATACGTTCCATTATACAGAGCAAACCGTATTCCCCGTTGTAAATCCTCACCCCAGTATTCGTTCAGAAACATCTTACGAAAGTGAGAGTAATCTCTGAACTGATCTCTAAACGCATCCCCCAAGGTCCTTACGTGACCTATCAAGCTACTCAGGGCGTAACCAAGACGCCATCCATCCCCCACGGCGGACACCTCGAACCAGCGCTCTAGTTCTCGGAGGAAAACTACTGGGTGGTGTTTCGGTAACCCCTCGAAACAAGGCTTTTCCCTGGTGTGCACGGGACCGCCCCCGCGTGGTACCGCTACCGATCTGTTGAAATCATGAACTTGGCTGGAGGCGTCGTTCCGATTTCCGCCTCCAGAAACCGAACCATCACTATAGCCACACTCCTGTCGGCCCCATTACTCCCTTCTATCACTGAAAGTCGGGATTGTATCTGTGAAATGGCTGCCATAACGGCAGTTGCATCTAACACCTGACCTGTCACTACCCCTACTGGGCCTTCTTCCGCCACGTTCACATTACCCTGCTCGCTCATTTTAACCCTTTGACTTCTTGTTAAAACCATAAACCTCAAATTTTTCAATTATTCAGCACGACAACAACCTCCCAAAAAGTTGTCGCTATCACCAAATGACTTATAAATTGATACTAATCAGACTGATTGAAATGGTGACTCAAGTGATTGACATGCTAGTGAAACTGATAATAATACTTTTCATTGTTTCAATCAACCTTATCGAAGGCTCCACGAGTTGGGCGCCACGCTGTGAAGCGACAGAAATCGTTGGCGACAAAATTCTGTATAAAATATCCGAGGAATCAGTTTCTGGCCTAAGGGAAAGGTAATCGAAAAATGGAGAGTATAAAAAATCTATATGTTAACAATACATTCAATTTTAATTCACTTACGAGGGCTGTTCAGCTACCACCGGGAAAAATAGAGACATGAAATACATATAAATACCATTCAAAAACACTGAGTCAATATTAATTGTCTGTATAAAAACGATCGATCGTGATGAGGTAATATGTAGATCTATTGAGACAGATATGGGGGGGACCGAAGAGAATGACTCGGTCGGGACAGTGACGAACGCTGGGTATGAGATTGACGTCCTTCCTCTCAGGTAGACGAATCAGCAGCGTCGGCGCCGTTCGCATGTGTCACTCGCGTTAATATGTGTATATATGTGTAGATAAACAGAATTTACTGCTAATGAATGTTAGCTGATGAAACACTCACGTCAGCCCTATACACACGACAATGGGAAACGAGTATTTACACTACCGCGTTCCACGGTGATAACTCGTGTCGTGAGTTTGGCGTTCGCGTTCCACGACGGCCAAAACAGAACTGCCTTTTCGAACATTTCCTCCACACATACTTCTGATATCAATTGCTATCTTGTACATCTTCTCCCAAATGTGATACTATACCGACACAGGGCCGTATCCAACTGCAAACTGACAGAAGAAACAGCTAAAAGTAACAAACGAAGCATATAAGTTTACATCCGTAGTGCAATCACTTGAGTTAACATGCACAAAAAGAAGAAAAAGAAAAAAAAAGAAAGAAAAAAAAAAGAAAAGAAAAAAATAAAGAAGAAATGAATGAAGGCCTGTTCGCCATCACCAAACTGGGAGTTCTCGAATATATATATATATATATATATATATATATATATATATATATATATATATATATATATATATATATATATATATTTATATACTCATACATGTATATAAATATATATATATATATATATATATATATATATATATATATATATATATATATATATATATATATATATATATATATATACAGCGGCTGCGCGTGACTTCTCCCCAGGCCGGGCAGAATAATATGATATTGTTCTATAGTATTTGATATTTTCACAATTATACGTCTTTATTCCTATTTTCGCGATATTTTATGTTGTCGGAAGAGTTTTCCTATCACCATCTACTTTATTACCCGCTAAATTGAAGATGTAAGTAATAGTATAACTGTTGAGTGAATTGTAAATGTAGAATAATCAATCGTTTCACCTAATTGATTCGTTCGTGTACATTTAATAACCTATACATATGTTGATCATCAACTCACTACCATAGAACAGCCTATTCGTATAAAAAGTCCATTCCCCTGTTTTTTTTTAATTAAGAGAGAGAAGGCACCTTCCGGATTCAGCTGTATTCATTGGTCACACTCACACTTGTTCTCATTTAACACGATCTTCAAAATTGATTGATTTAAATTCTATAACTCAACAGTAAACATATTCGAAAGAAGAAATATTCAATGGACAACACTCTGCAGAGAGTTATGAGCTCTTTCCGTCAATCCCGTGGCAACCGTATGTGAAAAACTAAAACAAGCAGTGCACCGGTCATTCATTTCGGTACTCACAAGATACAATCTGCATTCCCACCCTTATTTTCCTAGAATCACAAATGTTATACTGCACAAAGGCATTGTCTAGTACTCTAGTTGACAGGGATGGAGACAGGTGTAGAGACGACAGCTAGATCAGTCTGCGATGGCCATTCGTTCATCTTCGCTCAAGTTCGTCAAGCTACAGGCAGATATGAAACTGCCCTTGCTGCAATGATAAAAGTCGCATCTTCCCTCTCTTTCTATCCAAAAAATGACATTGTTTTGATGGCCCGTGTGACGTCACAGACGGGGCTAGCCCTGCCTGTGACGTAGAAACTACTGTATTTCCACACGCAGCAGATACCGTTTCATAGGGCTACTCTAAGATATTACACATAACGGATGACGAGGTATTTTAAATGAATTGTTTGGGAAAATGATATAACATGAGATGATCATTGAGAATGAGGAGATATTTGTACGGACAGATTGTCAAAAAGCACAACTAGAGCACTGCACTGTTTGCCCTAGTGGAGGAACCGCCACTGTATATATATATATATATATATATATATATATATATATATATATATATATATATATATATATATATATATATATATATATATATATATATATATATATATATATATATATATATAAATATATATATATACATTCATATTTATATATATATATATATATATATATATATATATATATATATATATATATATATATATATATATATATATATATATATATATATATATATATATATATATATATAGGGGATGCGTCAAGTGATCCATCCAGAAACTGGTCCATCTCGTCAACTAGTCCATCTCTATATTATTTTATTAATTATTTTATATTTCATGAAAGCAACTGGTCCATCTGGAAACTAGTCCATCTCTCATTTTGATAATATTAATAATTATCGTTTTATACGTCTCGGAAAGTGATCCATCCGGCAACTGGTCCATCAGTACTTAAGTAGAGTACTCCATTTAGGCATCAAATTCTCATTGTTGAGCTATCTATTCGCGCGTGGTATCATTCGAAAGTTTTTTTTGCGTTCTTTCTGAATATGCAATTCATTTTTTAATCAGAGGACAAGATTAGTAAAAACAGCAGCTTGATTCTAATATTCGGGAGGATAAATTATGAAACATCGTGCATCGTTCAAAACACGATATTAGTTTTTGATGACTGGCTATAATGATATTTTTAATTTCTCATGATAGGTATCGAATGAAACTAACATAATAAATCAATGATATTCGAATTCTGACATTCAAATCACCTGAAAACTGCTCTGAAGATTGAGAGAAACCCCAATTCACAAGGGTGAGTGACATAAATTCAGTTATATTCAAGCCATTGTGAATTTCCAAACTCTTTCTCATATCCCATGACACAGATCAAGCATATGGAAGATTGAAAAAAAATACCATGTACGCAAAACGTGATTTTTGTAACACACTTTTTCATGAAGAGAGAGACACTCATTTTTTTCTCGAAATAATGTATTTTCCAACATTTTGTGTGTTTTTTCCGTGGAAGTGTATCGTCTCTGCAATTTATATGGCTGAGACTCTCACACAAACAGGAGTGCTCAGTGTACGGTATTTTACCACAACATTCAGTTTCCGACGAGGCGATATAGGCTTTCCACATCTCATCGGGAGCCCGTTGCGCTTGAATACGCGTACCCAAATTTCGAAATTTTGAATGCGAATTGAGAGTTAATAATTTACATATTTCTTCTTTTTTCGGTTCGTTACCTTGGTTTCGTCCGCTCAAGATCTGATCCGGAGGTATATGTTTGATCAACACACAGGAATTATTTGAACAACGATCATGCATCCGAATTCCTCAAAGTTTCCAATTTGTACGATTTTTTTTCTTCGACTATGTGTGAAAATTTCGTTTTCATACAAGAAAATGCCGCAAAAAGATTCAAATTTGATTCCGTGATTTCATCATATTGTTGATTTTTCCGCGTATTTTACACGACCTCAACGTTCTTTAAACATGTCAATTCAATTCAATTTATAAATCTTTTTATTCTCCAACTTATTCACAACAGGATAACAGGAGAATAATACAAACAGTAATAAAAGTGAACGAGATATATGCATGTGGGTAACATTGTAAAATCGAAAACAGGAGAAGAGAAGAAGCCCGCGTAAAAACTGAATTCTGTGAGCGGGCATTAGTAGTAAAGTAATATTCATGTTGGCGAAACTATAATAATAATAATAATAATAATAATAATAATAATAATTTATTACCAGCGACTATACATGATACAGTATGGTAAATGTCAGCATTGAGTAAAAAAAACAATATAAAAAACAACATATCATACGAATATAAGATAACAATAAAAATGCAATGAATAATACAGATAGGCGTAATAATGTCTAGTCCAGAGCCTGGCGGTAGTTAAGGAAATCTTGTACAGAGTAAAATGAGTGGACAAATAGAAATTTCTTCACCTTGAACTTGAAGAGAATACTACTAGATATAGACTTGATATCAACAGGTAAGCTATTGTATAGACTAGACATGAAATAATGCGGACTTCTGGCGAACAACATTAGTCTGTGCTGTTCGACTCGCACATCGTCACGACGCCTGGTGCCATGTTGGTGAACATTGCGGTTGCATTTGAAAAGGTGAAAGTTCTCTTTCACAAAAACAACTGACTGCAGGATAAGAATGCTCGGCAGCGGTAATAACGAGCTAGTATAATAAATAATGATGCAATCATGTTTCATTGTCCTTGATTTTCCAAGTGTATTGAACTATTTTCTAAAAGATTTGAACATTCTGGAAAAACAGATCGAATTTCACAAAAAGTGGAGAAAGTCTGTCAACAGAGCTTGATGGCAACTTCCCAGGCAGCACAGACGCGTGGGCCAGATACGATTGATATCAATTTTGCCATGCGCTTCGGTATGGTTCGTATACGGTAATACACATATTACGCCCGGTATGTTTTTGGCACAAAAGCCACGACTGGCCCGCTCTTTGAATTTCCCCCTCGGACCATTCGTGGAAAACAGCGCTATCCGTATCCCTGAACCATTATTTGGACCACACTCAATCAGCGATGTATGTTACATGTCATATATGATCACATGCAGTACTCATCCGTTCTGACTTATATGGACCGTACCTCATTAGGGATGTACGTTTCATGCTCTAATTTACATATGCTTCATGTATACGTTACAATCAATATGGACCATACACTTTTAGCCATGTATGTTTCATGTTCTTATTTACATATGCTTCATGATTTTTTTGCGAACACATGTTAAGCGATGTGTCGTTGAGGCTGTGACCAATCTATAGCCTAATCGGGTGATTGGTACAGAAATGAGGAGCGTTTCACATTTCGATGTGTCAGACCGTCGGGTTTTAGCATAGGCCTACCGCTCGGGCGAGCCGGCCAGTGCACGACCGCGCGGACGGGCGCCCAGACCTCAGATATTTTTTTCCCGATATTTCTTTGCGACACATGTTAAGGGATGTGTCGTTGATGCTGTGATCAAGTAACAGCCTGATCGGGTGATTGGTACAGAAATGAGGAGCGTTTCACATTTCGATGTGTCAGACGGCCGGGATTTAGCATGGGCCTATACCGCTCGGGTGAGCCGGCCAATAAACGAATGCGCGGGCGGGAGCCAGTACTATGAATAATTTTTTCACCAAGATTTTTTTGCGAACGCATGTTAAGGGATGTGTCGTTGAGGCTGTGACCAATCTATAGCCTGATCGAGTGATTGGTACACAAATGAGGAGCGTTTCATATTTCGATGTGTCAGAAGGCCGGGTTCTAGCATAGGTCAACCACTCGTGCGAGCCGGCCAGTGCACGACTGCGCGGGCGGAAGCCCAGACTATGAATATTTTTTTTCCCGAGATTTCTTTGCGACACATGTTAAGGGATGTGTCGTTGAGGCTGTGACTAAGTTCAAGTTCATCGCATCAAAATCACATCATCCTGTGGCCCGTGGTCAGTATTTTAGCTGAGGGCATTTTCCACAATATTTCCACAATGATTTAGTCAGTATGTGCCCGGTTCGAAGCCAGGACAGATCGGCTCCATTCGATTTTCCCACCCTAGCCCACAGACCAGGGGATAGTTTGATTTTCACGCGGTTTTAAATGACAGCATCGTAGAAGACCAATCTACAAATGTTTGGGTTCCGAGGTTCGGACATCACGGGCTCTGAACCCGCAACTACGCGTTAGAACCCGAGAAAATCGAGAAGTCGTTTATCAATAATCTAGATTCTAGAGATTTTTAGTACTTCTGGCAGATAACAATAGATGTGGTATCCTACATCGACCGGCATACGAATCTGTAGTCCATCGGTGCTCTGGTTTTGATTTGATATAGGGTCCAGGCCCTAAGTTTCAATTTTCAAATATGGTCCGTGCGGTTGCTCAAATTGAGAAAATCGGGAATTTTGAAAATAACTCATAACAATCGTATAGTGACCGACCAAGAAATAAATTTGTGATTATATCATACAATTGGCTTCGATTCAATATAAGTTTCATACCAGGCCTGTGCAACATCAATTTTCAAAAAAGTCAAATTTCGACTTTTTTTTCTATCGGAAAAGCATCAAGAACAAATTCTGAAACTTTCGGCATGAAATCCAGTGGCCTAGCACAAAATGCATGCGATGATCTGGAATCAGTGCTGACATTATAGGGGCTGCGTGAACTTGGCGCTTCATGTTTTGAAAATCGACTCTCTCGGTAAATTACCCAGCACACATTTTGGAACTCTTGACATAAAATCTGGAAGCTCAGCACAAACTCTGGACAAAGTTTCAGAATGTTTGCTGATAGTGAGGGGTCAGGTTCATCGACCTTGTAGACGTTCCTCATCTCATTGTGATCACCAAAAGATGAATACAAAGTCATTATGAAAACAATTTATGATGAGAAAGAAGAATTTATTCCATTCAAATTCATATTCAATCATTTACACTTGACACATTCAAATTGAACGAAATCAGTAATATTATATCATATTATACTTTCATTCACCAGATGATTATAACATCATAGAAGTTCATGGTTTATGTAATATCATGCATAATTGAAGAGATTTTCGCGCCTAATGGACGGCAATCTGTGGTTGGTCGACTACGAGGCTCGTTTCAATTTTGTCCAACCAGAACGAAAGAAAATACGCGCGGAATTCGGATTCAAATCACTATGGAAAAATTGAAGTTACGTTACCATCACAGTTGTGGAGAAATGCCTTTCAACTATATTATTCAGAAATAATAGTACCACAGTGTTTGAGAACGTGATATTGGGATTTAGTTAAGAATGTAAATAAAAGATGTGTATAGACGGCATAATTTCACAACATACATATTCAGACCTTTATCATTCTCATAGGGGCATTTTTTTTGCCTCTTTGATGAAACAGACAGTGAAGAATTAGGAAGAGATATTGGAGTAGGCTACCCACCTAATGGATCGATTTTATCAATAACTTTCAGGACAGTGACAGATTAGAATGATTGTCTTCAAAATACGGTCATTCTTCATTTGACAATGATACTGGATTTAGCAACATCAACATTGTCAACACTGGACACTTCTTATCTCTAAATTCTTTCAAGATTGAGTCCAACTGATTTTTATTCTGCATTGATTTTGACTCTTCATTCTATTTCAATGATTCGATACATTCAAAATATTCGATTATTCAAATACAGTGGCGTATCTTCAATACGGAGTGCCCTTGTACATGTATCACCTAGAGTGCCCCTCTCTCATTTCCTAATCAATCCGTTTAAATGAAAAAAATGGATTTGGGTAATAGGCCTATACTTAGTCAAGCACACTGCTCTGTAAAATTTGCTATGATAGTTTGTACTCATGAAATACCTCGCTTGTAGGGTTGAACGAAGCATGTTAACTTGTTGAAGAATCTTATGGCGTCGGTCAAAAAATACTTGGCGCGATTAAAAACTATGTTATTGGCCTACATATAATAAAGTGGATCATAACTTCGATTCAAAGTAACCTGATGTAAATTAGTAAATACAAATAAAGTTTGCGTCGGGGGGAAAAAATGCAGCAGTCCACCCTGTGGTCCACTTGAAATTCTTTCTTCGAGTTTCCTGATCCGCGAAAATATCTATTAAACTTAATTGATCAAAATCATTCATTTTCGCTCGTCGCCGTTCAATTCATTGAATAGACGTCGAGCCTTTGAGTCTTTCTTGAGACTTTGAGCTAAGAAGGTACGTAATTATCTGCTTCAGTTTCAAACAGCCTCTCCCTGCACTCGCAACTGTGACAGGTATTGCTAAAAACCGGACACGAGCGGAGCACACCTGGAAACTTGCAGAGTTGGCTAGACTAGTACACTGAATATTTTAAAGATATCTTTACGCGAAGCAGATCTCATGTCGAGAAGTTGGAGGGAAATGCGAGCGATACATCAGTTTCAGATTTGATTCGAAACTTATTTGCATCGCTCAGAACTTATACATCTGAGATTTCAGTCAGATGACTTGAATGTGAGACTCTGAACGTTTCTGTTACTTCACGCGAACTCTCGAACCTTAATCTATACATCTCACAATCCATGAGTAAACCCTGCAGGGGACGGTGAAAACTGGACAAAAAGCGCCAATGCAGGCTTTGGCTTACAATAAATGGTGAGTAAACGTTGAGTTCGATCAGTATAATTCCTTATGCAATGAAACCACAATGAGTATATCTGTGGTTATACGTTCATTAAAAAATCTAATTTTCATATTATATCACTGAAAAATAGTAGAAAGAATGGGAAACAGGTATAAACATGTTGATTTTCAGATTATTTTGAAAGGGTTACAAATATACCACGAACTAGAGCTCTTCGAGCAAGCACGTATTGAATACTGCTGATTATTGAATAAAAACGGTCTGTTGATACGATGATTAGTTTTCCGTTGCCAACTTGTATCCCGAACGTCTGCAATCTAGCTGGTAGGCAACATGTAAGGAGGCCTCCTTAACACTCGAACTCTGAAACACTTTTCGGGATCAACTTATACACGTTGGCCCTCGCCTAATTCGTCAGAATGATGCTTCACTTTCTTGACTCTCTTTTTCTCAAATTCTCGCACGAGTGGTTGACCTATGCTAAAACCCGGCATTCTGACACATCGAAATGTGAAACGCTCCTCATTTCTGTACCAATCACCCGATCAGGCTGTAACTCGATCACAGCCTCAACGACACATCCCTTAACATGTGTTTGCAAAAAAAATCTTGGTGAAAAAATTATTTATAGCCTGGGCTTCCGTCCGCGCAGTCGTGCACTGGCCGGATCGCACGAGTGGTTGACCTGTAGAACCCGGCCTTCTGACACATCGAAATATGAAACGCTCCTCATTTCTGTACCAATCACCCGATCAGGCTAAAGATTGGTCACAGCCTCAACGACACATCCCTTAACATGTGTTTGCAAAAAAAATCTTGGTAAACAAATTATGCATAGCCTGGGCTTCCGTCCGCGCAGTCGTGCACTGGCCGGCTCGCACGAGTGGTTGACCTATGCTGAAACCCGGCCTTCTGACACATCGAAATATGAAACGCTCCTCATTTCTGTACAAAGCACCCGATCAGGCTATAGATTGGTCACAGCCTCAACGACACATCACCTAACATGTTTTTGCAAAAAAAATCTTGGTAAAAAAATTATTCATAGTCTGGGCTCCCGCCCGCGCAGTCGCACAATAGCCGGCTCGCGCGAGCGGTAGGCCTATGCTAAAACCCGGCCGTCTGACACATCGAAATGTGAAACGCTACTCATTTCTGTACCAATCACCCGATAAGGCTGTCACTCGAACACAGCCTCAACGACACATCCCTTAACATGTGTTTGCAGGAAAAAATCTTGGTAAAAAAATTGTTTATAGTCTGGGCTTCCGCCCGCGCAGTCGTGCACTGGCCGGCTCGCACGAGTGGTTCACCTATGCTAAAACCCGGCCTTCTGACACATCGAAATATGAAACGCTTCTCATTTCTGTACCAATCACCCGATCTGGCTATAGATTGGTCACAGCCTCAACGACGCATCCCTTAACATGCGTTCGCAAAAAAATCTTGGTGAAAAAATTATTCATAGTCCTGGCTCCCGCCCGCGCATTCGTGCACTGGCCGGCTCACCCGAGCGGTATAGGCCCATGCTAAATCTAGGCCGTCTGACACATCGAAATGTGAAATGCTCCTCATTTCTGTACCAATCACCCGATTAGGCTATAGATTGGTCACAGCCTCAACGACACATCGCTTAACATGTGTTCGCAAAAAAATCATGAAGCATATGTAAATAAGAACGTGAAACATACATGGCTGAAAGTGTATGGTGCATATTGATTGTAACGTATACATGAAGCATATTTAAATTAGAGCATGAAACGTACATCCCTAATGGAGTACGGTCCATATAAGTCAGAACGGATGAGTACCGCATGTGATCATATATAACATGTAACATACATCGCTGATTGAGTGTGGTCCAAATGATGGTTCAGGGATACGGATAGCGCTGTTTTCCACGAATGGTCCGAGGGGGAAATTCAAAGAGCGGGCCAGTCGTGGCTTTTGTGCCAAAAATATACCGGGCGTAATATGTGTATCACCGTATACAAACCATACCGAAGCGCATGGCGAAATTGATATCAATCGTATCTGGCCCACGCGTCTGTGCTGCCTGGGAAGTTGCCATCAAGCTCTATTGACAGACTTTCTCCACTTTTTGTGAAATTCGATCTCTTTTTCCAGAATGTTCAAATCTTTTAGAAAATAGTTCAATACACTTGGAAAATCAAGGACAATGAAACATGATTGCATCATTATTTATTATAGTTTCGCCAACATGAATATTACTTTGCTACTAATGCCCGCTCACAGAATTCAGTCCTTACGCGGGCTTCTTCTTTTCTCCTGTTTTTGATTTTACAATGTCAACCCACATGCATATATTTCGTTCACTTTTATTACTGTTTGTATTATTTTCCCGTTATCCTGTTGTGAATAAGTTGGAGAATAAAAAGATTCATAAATTGAATTGAATTGACATGTTTAAAGAACGTTAGGGTCGTGTGAAATACGCGGAAAAATTAACAATATGATGAAATCACGAACCCAAATTTGAATCTTTTTTCTGCATTTTCTTGTATGAAAACGAAATTTTTACACATAGTCGATGGAAAAAAATCGTACAAATTGGAAACTTTAGGGAATTCGGATGCATGATCGTTGTTCAAATAATTCATGTGTGTTGATCAAATACATATACCTCCGGATCGTGTGTTGATCAAGCATATACCTCCGAATCAAATCTTGGGCGGACGGGACCAAGGTAACGAACCGAAAAAAGAAAAAATATTCAAATTATTAACTCTCAATTCGCATTCAAAATTTCGAAATTTTGGTACGCGTATTCAAGCGCAACGGGCTCCCGATAAGATGTGGAAAGCCTATATCGCCTTGTCGGAAACTGAATAATGTGGTAAAATACCGTGGACTGAGCATTCCTGTCTGTGTGGGAGGCTCAGCCATATTAATTGCAGAGACCATACACTACCACAGAAAAAAGACACAAAATGTTGGAAAATACATTATTTCGAGAAAAAATGAGTGTTTCTCTCTTCATCAAGAAGTGTGTTACAAAAATCACGTTTTGCGTACATGGTTTTTTTTTTTTCATTTTTCCATGCTTGACCTGTGTCATGGGATATGAGAATAAGTTTGGAAATTCATAATGGCTTGAATATAACTGAATTTATGTCACTCACTACTGAGAATTGAGGTTTTTCTCAATCTTCAGAGCAGTTTTCAGGTGATTTGAATGTCAGAATTCGAATATCATCAATTTATCATGTTAGTTTCATTCGATACCCATCATGAGAAATGAAAAATATCATTATAGCCAGTCATTAAAAACTAATATCGTGTTTTGAACGATGCACGATGTTTTATAATTTATCCTCCCGAATATTTCAATCAAACTGCTGTTTTCACTCGTCTTGTCCTCAGATTGGAAAATAAAGTGCAAATTCAGAAGAAACGCAAAATCACCTTTCGAATGACACCACGCGCGAATAGATAGCTCAACAATGGGAATTTAATGCTTAAATGGAGTACTCTACTTAAGTACTGATGGACCAGTTGCCGGATGGATCACTTTCCGAGACGTATAAATAAGATAATTATTAATATTATCAAAATGCGAGATGGACTAGTTCCCAGATGGACCAGTTGCTTTCATGAAATATATAATAATTAATAAAATAATATAGAGATGGACTAGTTGACGAGATGGACCAGTTTCTGAATGGATCAGTTTACGGCAACCCCTATATATATATATATATTGAAGTTTTCTTTAGGATAATGCCGCTTACTTTTGAGAGATTGCAGAGCAGGCCGAATCCTGCACTTTGTCGCACTATCTTGACGTTTCGAATAGATCGCACTATTCATCTTCCTGGAGACAACCTGCATGTTGTCTCCAGGAAGATGAATAGTGCGATCTATTCGAAACGTCGAGATAGTGCGACAAAGTGCAGGATTCGGCCTGCACTGAAATCTCTCAAAAGTAAGCGGCATTATCCTAAAGAAAACTTTAATATCACATATGTCCGCGTAAACCTAAGAAACAACATATATATATATATATATATATATATATATATATATATATATATATATATATATATATATATATATATATATATATATATATATATATATATATATATATATAGGGTTGCCGTGAACTGATCCATCCAGAAACTGGTCTATCTCGTCAACTAGTCCATCTCTATATTATTGTATTAATTATTATATATTTCATGAAAGCAACTGGTCCATCTGTGAACTAGTCCATCTCGCATTTCGACAATTTTATTAATTATCGTATTTATACGTCTCGGAAAGTGATCCATCCGGTAACTGGTCCATCAGTTCTTAAGTAGAGTACTCCATTCAAGCATCAAATTCCCATTGTTGAGCTATCTATTCGCGCGTGCTATCATTTGGAAGATAATTTTGCGTTCTTCCTGAATATGCACTTTATTTTTCAATCAGAGGACAAGACCAGTTAAAAAACAGCGGCTTGATTGAAATATTCGGGGGGATGAATTAAAAAACATCGTGCATCGTTCAAAACACGATATTAGTTTTTGATGACTGGCTATAATGATATTTTTCATTTCTCATGATAGGTATCAAATGAAACTAACATGATAAATTCATGATATTCGAATTCTGACTTTCAAATCACCTGAAAACTGCTCTGAAAATTGAGAAAAACCCCAATTCACAATGGTGAGTGACATAAATTCAGTTATATTCAAGCCATTGTGAATTTTCAAACTTTTTCTCATATTCCATGACACAGATCAAGCATATGGGAAATTGAAAAGAATACCATGTACGCAAAACGTGATTTTTGTAACACACTTCTTGATGAAGAGAGAAACACTCACTTTTTTCTCGGAATAATGTATTCTCCAACATTCTGTGTGTTTTTTCTGGGTATGTGTATCGTCTCTGCAATTAATATGGCTGAGCCTCCCACACAAACAGGAATGCTCAGTCCACAGTATTTCACCACATTATTCAGTTTCCGACAAGGCGATATAGGCTTTCCACATCTTATCGTGAGCCCGTTGCGCTTGAATACGCGTACCCAAATTCCGAAATTTTGAATGCGGATTGAGAGTTAATAATTTGCATATTTCTTCTTTTTTCGGTTCGTAACCTTGATCCCGTCCGCCCAAGATTTGATCCGGAGGTATATGTTTGATCAACACTCAGGAATTATTTGAACAACGATCATGCATCAGAATTCCCTAAAGTTTCCAATTTGTACGATTTTTTCATCGACTATGTGTGAAAATTTTGTTTTCATACAAGAAAATGCCGCGAAAAGATTCAAATTTGGTTTCGTGATTTCATCATATTGTTGATTTTCCCGCGTATTTTACACGACCTCAACGCTCTGTAAACATGTATTGAACTATTTTCGAGAAGATTCGAACATTTCAAAAAAAGAGATCGTACTTCACAAAAAGTGGGGAAAGTCTGTCAAAGAGTCAGATGTCAACTTGATTCTCTTGTCCTGGATGAATTTTCCTATTCGTCAAATCCGAATGAATGTCAAATTGGTGACCGGGAAACCACGAATTCAGAACTGGTCCTTAATTATACTCGTTCACATATGACGGCCAACTTTCATCACATTTCTATGAATGGTTTCAATTTGAAAATATTTTGAGAAATTCATCCAAACGCTACATCCGAACGCTATTTGAACAGTGGCGTAACTACCGGGTGGGCCAAGTGGGCAAGTGCCATAGTGGGCACGTATGGGGGCACCAATATGAATTTCTGTAATTCTAGATAGTCCAGTCTAATCAACGAAATGATAATTTTCAATGTTGAACCTGTTTTCACAATTCTTTCAAATTCACGCTCTCTCATATATTATTATAATATATAATATTCCGAAGAGATGGAAGATACCACAAGAATTTGAGGAAAAGAGAGTCAAGAAAGTGAAGCATCATTTTGACGAATTAGGCCAACGTCTATAAGTTGATCCCGAAAAGCGCTTCAGAGTACAAGGCCTCTTCACATGTTGCCTACCAGCTTGATTGCAGACCTTCGGGATACAAGTTGGCAACGGTAAACTGATCATTGTATCAACAGACAGTTTCTATTCAATAATCAGCAGTATTCAATACGTGCTTGCTCGAAGAGCTCTAGTTCGTGGTATATTTGTAACCCTTTCAAAATAATCTGAAAATCAACATGTTTTTCCCTGTTTCCCATTCTTTCTACGATTTTTGAGTGATATAATATGAAAATCAGAATTTTTAATGAACGTGGAGACATACTCACTGTGATTTCATTGCATAAGGAATTATACTGATCGAACTCAACGTTTACTCACCATGTATTGTAAGCCAAAGGCCTGCATTGGCGCTTTTTGTCCAGTTTTGACCGTCCCCTGCAGGGTTCACTCATGGATTGTGAGATGTATAGATTAAGGTTCGAGAGTTTGCGTGAACCGTGAAGTAACAGAAACGTTCAGAGTCTCACATTCAAGTCATCTGACTAAAATCTCAGATGTATACGTTCTGGGCGATGCAAATAAGTCTCGAATCAAATCTGAAACTGATGTATCGCTCGCATTTCCCTCCAACTTCTCGACATAAGATCTGCTTTGCGTAAAGATATCTTTAAAATATTCAGTGTACTATTCTAGCCAACTCTGCAAGTTTCCAGGTATGCTCCGCTCGTGTCCGGTTTTTAACAATACCTGTCACCGTTGCGAGTGCAGGGAGAGGCTGTTTGAAACTGAAGCAGATAATTACGTACCTTCTTATCTCGAAGTCCCAAGAAAGACTGAAAGGCTCGACCTCTATTCAATAAATTGAACGGCGACGAGCGAAAATGAATGATTCTGATCAATTAAGTTTAATAGATATTTTCGCGGATCAGGAAGCTCGAAGAAAGAATTTCAATTAGACCACAGGGTGGACTGCTGCATTTTTTCCCACCGACGCAAACTTTATTTGTATTTACTAATTTACATCAGGTTACTTTGAATCGAAGTTAAGATCCACTCGAATATTTGTAGGCCTATAACATGGTATTTAATCGCGCCAAGTAGTTTTTGACCGACGCCTTAAGATTCTACAAGTTAAGGCTGAAGAACAGCTCCATCTATCCTTAGCGTTGAATTCAGCATAGAGCCTTACCGGTGTTATGCCACGCCCAAAAGGGCTGGACTTAGCATTTGCCACGTGACCGGTAAATTGTGTTTGATTGGAGCTTAGTTTTGTTGGTCCTGAATAGCACGGACGGTAAACAGCTGATTATCTCAGTCGACAACAATGCGTGGCCCACGCAATACATCGCGGAATAACAAGCTAGACTCGACTATCGTCCCCGCGCTCCCCCGGTCCGACAAGCCACAACAATAGGTCGCAAGGCACAGTATTCTTAGAACGCGGCGACGAAACAAAGCGTCCCGACTGCAAATAATACAAGCTGATGTTGGTTTCATATTTGAGTGAAATATTATAGAACAGGATGTTATTGACGGTATCACTCTCATTATGATACAGGTGCGCGTTTCTATTTTACTTGTCTGGGGGTCTCCAATAATAAAAACATAAGATTGAGAAGAATTAGGAATAAATATCCAACCTTCAAACACCTATCAAAATAAATCGAAAGATAATAAAAATATACTTTATCAATAAAATAAACTCTGAAATGAATATTTTGGAAGTATTAAATTATTTATAATTATTATGAGTACGTGTGTACATGCATGTTCGTATATATACACTTATCAAAATAAATCGAAAGAAAATAAAAATATACTTTGGATTATCTCCACATAGTGAGAATAGATATGATGTTCTGTGTGTGTTTCATAAATAATGAACATTTATATTCTTGTGTACACTCATTTATTACATTCCATACAAAATAATAGCTCTATAGGCCTACAATTGACAACACAAGTCGAAATGAAATTGCAATAATATTTTATTGATCAAACAATGTTTATCTGTATAAATAATACACAGTCGGCACACAGGCCAAACTACACTATATCAATTGTCAACACAATTGACAGTATTTAATTAAAGTGGAATTAATTACACTCAATTCCTATTTCGATAAATATATTCATCAGGTAAGAATATATATATATATATATATATATATATATATATATATATATATATATATATATATATATATAGCCTATATATACTGAGACAAGTGGTCGAGTGGTTTTTTGAACTGTCTGTCTATCTCTATATACTGAACTGTCATTCAGGAGACCAGGGTTCGATTCCCGCCATGGTCGACCATCCTGACAGGGGTTTTTCGTGGTTTCCCTCTGTCGTTCAGATCAATACTAGGATGGTTCCTTAACAACAGGCCATGACCGACTCCTCCCCACCACCCAAAAACACTTTATAAAATAACCTCACATCTCAATATCCCATCATCTCATATATCATTCACCGACGCCAATAGATCTCAGTCACCAATAAAGTGCGTCGTTAAACCCAATAAATTTTTTCCTTCTGACATTCGTAGATTATGACATCCGATTTCACGAGCTGAAATATCAGCCGAATCGGGTGAACGATGTGGAAAGCAAACATTACCGTTTTAGAGGAATTTTCTTTCGATCTCGAGATCAGAGTCGGGGTCGGTTTCGTCTATCTCACCCCGACCTGATCGACCAGTTCAAAACGCAGAATTATCTTTCTTCATATCGACCTCCTTGACCCGTTGGCAACCATGTAGGGTCGTTTTACGCGTCAACGTCCACCGATATAAGCCGATGTCAGCCGATATCAGAGTACCGCAAGGGTTTCAAGTCCAGAGTCACATTCAAGATGCGATGAAGGCTTACAGCCTATGGATGGTTTTATCGACGATGTGGATCCCCCGCCATTAGAAGATGACGCTGGGCAGCCCGGACCGCCCACCATCAAGCCGGTTTTCAAGTTGAACGGTCGTCGTGTTGTTGACCTTGCCTATGTGTTGAGGTACCCCAAGCTGATGGGCAAGCATGTGTCGTTCGATTGCAGTTTCTTGGACATGGAGCCGATATCAGAGTACCGCATGGGTTTCAAGTCCCGAGTCACATTCAAGTGCACCGTGTGCAATCTCAGGTCCACCATGTGTACAGAAGACCCTGCTAAGTCTGATGAGTTTATGGACGTCAACACCGCTGCAGTGTCAGGTGCTGTTTCTACTGGAGGAGGCTACTCCCAGCTTGAAGAGCTGATGTCCGTCATGGACATTCCTTTCATGGCTAAGGGTACGTGGAAGTATCACCACCAAATTGTCGCCAAGACCATGAGTGATGCTGCTCTAGAGAGTATGTTGGAGGCTGGACGTGAGGAAACTCTACTTGCCAAGGCTGCAGGTCGAGTTGGTGTTGACGGCATACCAATCATCCCTGTAGTCGGTGATAGTGCCTGGGCCAAGAGGTCATACCGCGTGAACTTCAACTCATCTTCAAAAGCGGTAAGTGTGATAGTCGGCTTCCACACCAGGAAAGTTCTTTACAAGGGCGTTCGGAACAAATACTACTCGTTCTGTGCCTACCACAAAAAAGTGAACCCTGCTCAAAACATACCCGATCACACTTGTGTCAAGAATTGGGACGCCTCGTCAACTGCAATGGAAGCAGATGCCATTGTCGAGGGTTTTCGACTGAGTGTTGCCATGCATGGGCTGAAATACGGCGAACTCGTCGGTGACGGTGACAGTAGCGTGCATCGGAAGCTGATAGAGGCGCTCCCTTATGGACCCGAACTTCTTGTCTCAAAAGTTGAATGTAGAAACCATCTGCTACGCAACTACAACAAGAAGATGCGAGAACTTGTTCTCAACAAGAACTTCGGAACTGTCATTCTCCGGAGCCGTCTCCGAGTCAATTTGAAGCGCCTCAATTACTCGGTAACCAAGGCCATCAAACACAGGAAGGTGCAGACGACTCCAGACTACGTGAATATCCAGCAATTACATCAGGATATTGTAAACAGCCCGCATCATGTTTTCGGGGACCACAAGAAATGTGATCCCTACTTTTGCGACGGTACTTCAAAGCCAGGAGAGGAGAACACCGTTCTAGATATGAGGTTGACCGGGTTATTCCAGGAGGTTATGTCTGCTGCTGCACGTCTTGCCCACAACGCTCCGAGTTTGATCCGCGATGTGGACAACAACTCTGCCGAGCATTAAAACTCCAAAGTCGCAAAGATGGTTGGAGGCAAGCGTGTTAACTTCACTAAGCGCGACTCGTACAACGTTCGGTGTGATGCTGCAACTGCGTCATTCAACACCGATGGTGAACTGCATCGTGTTGTCCATAAGACTCTCATGGCAAAGAGCCCTGGATACTACACAAAGTCTTACACAATGAAACGTAACCATGTTATTGTCTCGTCGCGTAAGCGCAGATTAAACATGACCGACGAGCAACGATATGGGAGGTCGCCAACTGCAGCGATCCTGGCCGTGAGCGATGAACATTACGGAGAAGAAGCAGCCAACCCGAAGCCAGACAAGAGCCCTGAAGATCTCGAGATTGCGAAAACCATGTACCTCGAGACACTGGACTTGGGAGCTGCAGGAAGGAATGAACTGGAAAAGAAGACTCGTGGCCAAAGCACGTCAGACACATGGAAGCTATATCGGAGAAAGATCCTCACTGCTTCCCGGTTCGCCACTATATGCAAGATGCGGGCAACAACATCGTGTGCTTCGGTCGTAGAATCCATCCGATATCCCACATTCAAGGGTAACAGAGACACCCAGTGGGGTATCGAGAAAGAAATCGAAGCACTGGCCCGCTTCTCGGAGGAATATGGAGTGAATGTAACCAGTTCCGGTTTGGTAATAGATCCCCAGTTACCTTATCTTGGTGCATCTCCGGACGGACTGGTGGGCGAAGATTTCGTGGTTGAAGTGAAGTGCTTTTCAAAAGCAAGAGATTCAACGATCGAAGAGGCTATTACCAACAAGCTCATTACGTGTCTATATCGTGGTGACGATGGCACCATTCAACTAAAGCCTGATGCAGACTACATGTACCAAGTGCAGGGACAACTCCACGTCGCTCGGCGTCTTTTCTGCTACTTCGTTGTGTGGACATTGAAAGATCTGTTTGTCCAAGTGATAAAGAAGGATGACGACTTCTGGGAGAGCAAAATGGAAGGGAAACTTTCACAGTTCTATTTGAACTGTCTGTTGGTTGAAATTGTCGATTCTCGTCGAGAGCGAAATCGTACGATTCGGGACCCGCAGTACATAGTCGATGCCAAGCGACGAGCTGATGAGAAGAAGAAGGAAATTGAAAAGAAAAGAAAACTGGTCCATCGAGCGTCGTGAACTGTCATCTTGTGAACTCGACGGTGAGTTTGGAACCCATTATCGAGGATTTTGACCGTCAAGGGGGAAGGCCCCGGTGATTGTGCCGCATTACCAGGCAGATCCCGCGAACAGCCCCTGGTCGAGCTCGTACATGTCGGACGGCATTCGCCACTGCTGTGTGCGACTTTGACGAGAATTACCAGGAAGACTTGACCGATATGGAGCAGACTTCAAGGATGTTGCCCTCGAGAGCCGTTCGTGACGCCCACTTTCTTCGGCGACGATCATGGACACGTTGATCACCACAACCTACAGAATACAGAACGACAAGAATAAGAAATCAGGTTGTATTCCTAAGACGACTACTTTCACACACACTCACCTATTCTATGCGTGAGGAGTATTGCTTGCGCAATCTCTGCTTGTAGGTTGTGGTGCTCAACGTGTCCATGATCGTCGCAGAAGGAAGTGGGCGTCACGAACGGCTCTCGAGGGCAACATCCTTGAAGTCTGCTCCATATCGGTCAAGTCTTCCTGGTAATTCTCGTCAAAGTCGCACACAGCAGTGGCGAATGCCGTCCGACATGTACGAGCTCGACCAGGGGCTGTTCGCGGGATCTGCCTGGTAATGCGGCACAATCACCGGGGCCTTCCCCCTTGACGGTCAAAATCCTCGATAATGGGTTCCAAACTCACCGTCGAGTTCACAAGATGACAGTTCACGACGCTCGATGGACCAGTTTTCTTTTCTTTTCAATTTCCTTCTTCTTCTCATCAGCTCGTCGCTTGGCATCGACTATGTACTGCGGGTCCCGAATCGTACGATTTCGCTCTCGACGAGAATCGACAATTTCAACCAACAGACAGTTCAAATAGAACTGTGAAAGTTTCCCTTCCATTTTGCTCTCCCAGAAGTCGTCATCCTTCTTTATCACTTGGACAAACAGATCTTTCAATGTCCACACAACGAAGTAGCAGAAAAGACGCCGAGCGACGTGGAGTTGTCCCTGCACTTGGTACATGTAGTCTGCATCAGGCTTTAGTTGAATGGTGCCATCGTCACCACGATATAGACACGTAAT
>OZ023328.1:9130695-9133195 GCA_964007535.1 Brachyptera risi | reverse complement strand
GTAATCGCAACGCAACACTCTCTAATCAATATTATCAATAAATGAAAATGAATTGATATTAAAATTATCATATTTACCCAGCAGCAATCCTCTTGAGGCGGTAATACTCCTTCAGTGAGCTTCCAATTGGTTTCTTGTGTCTTCTCTTTGATGGAAATGTCCTCGTCTTCATTATGAGAAAAAACTTATTTCCTCAACTAATAATAATTGGCACACGTGCGTTCGTAATAACAACTGCACAGTGACCCGTGTGGGTGCTAATTTGTATCGTACGCGCATCGATCCCCTCACGGCACGGCTCGGTAAGACGCTTAGCGGGCTGCCGTTGCGGGCGGTCAAGGCGTAGACAGAAACCGAAAAAGATCTGTTCTGTTTCGCACCGAAACACATCTCCGTATTTCTTGCGTACCAACTAAACCATTTAAAATAATGTACAACAGTAAGCGACAAAGTTGTAAATGAAGGTTCAAACTATGCTCATGGCTTTGAAAAAACTACCGATTTCTATTTTTACCTATTTATTCACCTACTTTCATTTCGAGTATACAAGGCTCAAATTTGTGTGAAGTTCACACTCATCTCTACGTTTTTGAGTGTGAATATCGTCCTCACTGTAAAGCCGTTATCATAGAACAATCTTTAGTTGATAATACACAAAAAACTGCATGCGTTTATCTCTTATCGTTGCTTCACAATTCTGGAACTAGCGAACCTCCGCGAGCCATGGTAAATTGGTAGGTGTGCTTCAGCCCTTCGTTCAACCCTACAAGCGAGGTGTTTCATGAGTACAAACTATCATAGCAATTTTCACAGAGCAGTGTGCTTGACTAAGTATAGGCCTATAATCCAAATTGATTCAATTCATTTGAACGGATTGATTAGGAAATGTTAGAGGGGCACTCCAGGTGATACATGCACAAGGGCACTCCGTATTGAAGTTAAGCCACTGTATTTGAATAATCGAATATTTTGAATGTATCGAATCATTGAAATAGAATGAAGAGTCAAAATCAATGCAGAATCAAGATTAGTTGGACTCAATTCTGAATGAATTTGGAGATAAGAAGTGTCCAGTGTTGACGATGTTGATGTTGCTGAATCCAGTATCATTGTCATAGAAGAGTGACCGTATTTTAAAGACAATCATTTTCATCTATAACCGTCCTGGAAGTTATTGATAAAATCGATCCATTAGGTGGGTAGAATACTCCAATATCTCTTCCTAATTCTTTACTGTCTGTTTCATCAAAGAGGCAAAAAAGAATTCGAATATAAGAATGATAAAGGTCTGAATATGTATGTTGTGAAATTATTCCGTCTATACACATCTTTTATTTACATTCTTGAAACTAAATCCCAATATCACGTTCTCAAACACGTGGTACTATCATTTCTGAATAATATAGTCGGAAGGCATTTCTCCACAACTGTGATAGTAACGTAACTTCGATTTTTCCATAGTGATTTGAATCCGAATTCCGCGCGTATTTTGTTTCGTTCTGGTTGGACAAAATTGAAACGAGCCTCGTAGTCGACCAACCACAGGTTGCCGTCCATTAGGCGCGAAAATCACTTCAATTATGCATGATATTACATAAACCATGAACTTCTATGATGTTATAATCATCTGGTGAATGAAAGTATAATATGATATAATATTACTGATTTCGTTCAATTTGAATGTGTCAAGTGTAAATGATTGAATATAAGTTTGAATGGAATAAATTCTTCTTTCTCATCATAAATTGTTTTCATAATGACTTTGTATTCATCTTTTGGTGATCACAATGAGATGAGGAACGTCTACAAGGTCGATGAACCTGACCCCTCACTATCAGCAAACATTCTGAAACTTTGTCCAGAGTTTGTGCTGAGCTTCCAGATTTTATGTCAAGAGTTCCAAAATGTGTGCTGGGTAATTTACCGAGAGAGTCGATTTTCAAAACATGAAGCGCCAAGTTCACGCAGCCCCTATAATGTCAGCACTGATTCCAGATCATCGCATGCATTTTGTGCTAGGCCACTGGATTTTATGCCGAAAGTTTCAGAATTTGTTCTTGATGCTTTTCCGATAAAAAAAAGTCGAAATTTGACTTTTTTGAAAGATGATGTTGCACAGGCCTGGTATGAAACTTATATTGAATCGAAGCCAATTGTATGATATAATCACAAATTTATTTCTTGGTCGATCACTATACGATTGTTATGAGCGATTTTTAAAATTCCCGATTTTCTCAATTTGAGCGACCGCACGGACCCTATTTGAAACTTGGGGCCTAGACCCTATATCAAATCAAAACCAGAGCCCCGATGGACTACAGATTCGTATGCCGGTCAATGTAGGGTACCACATCTATTGTTATCTGTCAGAAGTACTAAAAATCTCTAGAATCTAGATTATTGATAAACGACTTCTCGATTTTCTCGGGTTCTAACGCGTAGTTGCGGGTTCAGAGCCCGTGATGTCCGAACCTCGGAACCCAAACATTTGTAGATTGGT
>OZ023328.1:9045695-9125695 GCA_964007535.1 Brachyptera risi | reverse complement strand
TCTCACAACAGCAAAAACAATAACACCATATGGGCTTTGCCATGGATCTATCACTATGGTGTTGTTATCTTAATTTTCGGAAGTCCCGGAAATCAAGAGCACATTCTCCAAGCTCATTAGTCATTATCCAATATGAATGATGTTCATTTCATATTGAAACCTGTATTGCATTTTCTTCTTGAATTCTATACTTCATGTATACTTGTATATTTGACTATATTTGACTGTATATTTGAATACAATCAAAGATATCGTGAGATTGGATCCAAATATCTTATTGAATACATTGCATGTAAACAGGGAACGTTTTCAGTTCGGAATTGAGATGATACCCATCTCACTGCCACGGCGATCGCAATGCACTCTTAGGGACAAATATATCCCGATGGTTGAAATATAAAACAGATGGCAGTGGATATTTGGTTCATGGAGATTCCTGTTGACGACGTAACATTGTATGTGTATATTGCGCTCAGTTCTGGTTAGAGATTTTTGCAGTTCGTATTCAAACACATGGGGTTCATTTTTTCAATCCAATGCGAACTTCAATATCAGAATATATTCGTGTGGGTATACGAGAGAAATACGTAACCCCCGTTGAAATTTTGAACTGACACCCCACTGCTGTATACCAACCTGACCATCTTATGTTCACTCAACCCTTAATTATGATTCATGAATCAACATTCGAAATTGTCTATATTTTCAATGCAATGATTGACTAATTCCATTCATTTGTATGCAGGTTTGGATCCAGCCTTGCCACTGTTCGGCTCCGAAACCGATGATAACCGAATAGACCCGAGTGATGCGGAACTGGTCGATGTTATTCACTCGGACGGTGGAATTGCCGGGTTCATGGCACCTCGTGGGCACGTCGACTTCTACCCCAACAAGGGCAAGGCCCCCCAACCTGGCTGCGGTCTAGACATCACAGGTGGGAATATGATAGAGCATAAGGAGAAACAGAAGTTGCACCCGCTCATTCGTACCCCCATATGACCTAGCTGATGGTGGGGTGACTTCAATATACTGGGCAAACGCAGAATACGCATTGTGAGATAAGCGAGATATCTGAATAGATAATTAGAGTCGATGAAGTAGTTCTACCTCCTGTAGACTCTGGTATGATCGAGAACTTCACACACCTTGACTCATATAATTTCGGTGAATTTCGGATCTGGTAAGCTGTGAGTCTCACCAACATGATTCCACGATGTAGTGACACCAACCTTTTTTGTCATAACATAAAGAAGGTGACCAACTCGGGTCTTGAAAGTGAAATATTTACGGATTCAGAATCTTAGTCAGTCGTCCTGATTGCCTGTAGCGCAACTCTCGCTTCTGCACCGAACCATTTAGAACACCGATGCTCAACAATACTATACACGGCCCAGTAGATTACGAGAATTATAGATTTTGTTAGCTCAATAATGACACCGGTACCGTAGCCACTGTTATTTACATCTAGTTCAGAAGGAGATCCGCTAAATCACGACAGGCAATCGGGACCTTTGGCTCTGAACTGACCGCAAGAAACAACAAATGCCTTCCATGTTATCTCTATGGGAGTTGAGTCACCTGCTTGATATCATGATAAAATAGGTTGGTATGACTTCATCGTGATAATTCTGCAAACTTTTCCATCCATCAATTCTATGATGTTATATAGTTATGGATCTGACGAATCACAGACTTTTCCCGACACATTTCTAGTCCAAATGCAATGTCGCCAAACAGGAAATACGACTGAGACGTGAAGCCGAGTGGTTAATATGGACTGAACCGTCATTCAGGAGACTGGGCTCCTATTTCCGCCATGGTCAACCATCCTGACAGGGATTTTTCGTGGTTTCCACTTTCCCTCTGTCGTTTAGGTAAATAGTGGGAAAATACCTAACAACGGACCACGGCCGACTTCTTCCCCACTATCCAAAAACACGTGAGGAAATGACCTTCCATCTCACCATCACATGATCTCATACGTCATTCACCAACGCCAATAGATCGTAGTCATCGGTAGAGTGAGTCTTCCAACTCAATATTAATGAAAATTATTCAAAATAAGCAAACGCAACATATTCGTTGTAAGATGAGCGAGATATCTGAATGAGGTTTAATATTCGTTGAAGTAGTTCCACCCTTGCTACTTCATCGACTCCGGTACTCTACACACCTTGACGCATATACAAAATACGACATTGTTGGGAAAATACCGAATCTAGAAAGCAGTGAATCTTGAAGACATAATTCTGCTATTATTCTCATATATTTGATGAATATGAACAGGTTGATTAAATTTTTTTTTCAAAACGGCTTGTTCAAATTGCACACAGAATCTTGATAATGTGTATCATTCATGTTTTCACATTCACAGACAATTGTATTCCAATTGAAGAGATTTTATCTTCCAAATTGTCCTGTCCGGCCTAATCTTATCAAGTCTTCAGAAACTTAAAGATGATATTTTTAAAAATAGGTCCAACCGATCCATCCACGAAACTATACAGTTCTAAGTTAGATGAATCTGCCTATACAAAAAAAAAATAATGTTGATCAGTCAAACCCTGCGACCTGTGGAGTGCTCACGAACAAACAGAAAAAAACACACCCACAAACCTCCATAAAAGAAGGATGGAAGTCTCCGCTATCGCTCATCCAATAATCCACGAATAATCTGTTGCTCACGTCCCACAGGTGGTTGTTCTCACAACTTGTGCGTGGACTGGTTCGTCTACTCTGTCCAGAACCGGGACGCTTATCCCGCCATCCAGTGTTCCTCCCTGGAAGAGGCCACCACTGCTGCGTGCACTTCCGGCGTGCAGGGCATGATGGGGGACAATATAGGAGACACGTGAGTTCTAACATCTATGTATGGGCTGTCGGGGCTGACATTTTCCCCGCTGTAATTCATCCAGCAAGTTCCAAAGAACCACTAGGAACCGATCGTACTTTTGAAAATAACATCGGATATTGATACAAATTCATTGTTTCCCAATTAAGGCCTTCAACTAACTTATCTTTCATAATTCAGGCAAACTCACTAATACAAGTACCAATTATTGCCGTATCATCTGGGACTCATGCTTTTTCTTGTTAGACGAGCTTTAGCGAGGATTCAATTTGACATACTGAAAAAAATTGGTGTTCGTTTTTATGTTTTTTTTTTTTTTTTTTTTATGTTTTTTTGTCGGTTCTCCACAGGTCAAACGGCTAGAGCTATCAACTTCAAACTTTTTTTCGTTATGGTTCCTCATCTAACTTAGATCTGTATAGTTTTGTGGCATTATCGGGTGGTAACTTTTTTTTTTATGAATTTTAGAAATTTCAAGAATCCCCATTAGAATAACCCGGAGGAAAATACTTGAAAAATCAAAATTTTTCAAGACCTCTCAAATTTTCGCCGAATATAAAGGAAACTATTAAGCACATTTTGAGAGATTTTTTGCATCAATCGGATGAGAAATAACGAAGAAAACGCATTTATAAAGCATTTTCCCATCAATTTAGGCTATTACGGGAACCAATTAAATCTATATTAACAAGTGTCACCAATTAATTCAAAACGATTGAAATGAATGAAGAGGAAGGCCGTGACATAACTGATTCTCGTAAGGTTTTTGAACGTTTGGAGTGATCCAAGGTCTGTAGATGTAGATTGGGTTGACAAATTATTTTTCATTCCAGATTTCTATTCCCCCAAGCTCGTCTAACAACGCGCATCCCGCGTTTTCCTAGTATTTAACATTTATTAGGCTTTCCAATGGCTGCTTTCGATGTCGCATAACATAATCGAAGTTCATGGCTAGTCGTCGGATCAAAAGTGGGTCTCAGTTCAGAATGTTTGCCATGGTGACGATATTGATAATAATATATTCCTTTTTTGTGCAATAGGGTTGAGTCAAGATGGCTTTTTTCCATCAAACTCCACATTTTCACGCTCAGCTCAATCTTAGGGAGGCTCAAAGAGAAGTTGTCATGTTTTTTCTCGATAATTGTTCGACCGATTGGACTCAAATATTTCACAGTTCCAAGTTGAATTATTCTGCTTGTATACAGAAGACATAGTATGATGTAGTCTCATGTTGATCAGTCGAACCGTGCGAACTGTGCTGAGTTTCCAAAAAAAAGAAACACTCGGCTAAAGTAATAAGAGTGGGATGGAGGTCTGTGCTATCGCTCATCCAATAACACTACTATATTGTGAATGTTTATTATGAATCGGAAGTATTTTATGAGCTACTTTTCTGCACGGTGAGGAGTGGTACACTAGAATACGTTCAAACCGAAAGCCACTGCGATTGTTGACATGCTACGTTGACATCAACAATATTACGCTGTGATAATCCTTTCCTGATTGTGATAAAAGGCTGATTGAACATTTCATTTTCCAGACCACATGGGATTTATTATCTGGAACTTCTGCCGGAAGAAGAAATTATCAATTGAAGAAAGAACATTTCATACCATTGTGTGTGGGAGAAGACTAAGAACGAAATCACCGACACATGCAGCTCACTTGTTGACGCACTCGCTTTGTGTTATCGGGATAATGAAGGGAATACCTTCATGAAGACATACAAAAAACAATTAGGCTTTTTTTCAGTTTTTTCTACAATTAGGACCCGATTGAATATTTTCAAATGTTCATGTCTTATTCGTATGGAATCCAAGTATAATTAGACGAGCTTTAGCGAGGATTCAATTTGACATACTGAAAAAAATTGGTGTTCGTTTTTATGTTTGTTTTTTTTATTATTTTTTTTTTATTTTTTTTTTTATGTTTTTTTCTCGGTTCTCCACAGGTCAAACGGCTACAGCTATCAACTTCAAACTTTTTTTCGTCATGGTTCCTCATCTAACTCAGATCTGTATAGTTTTGTGGCATTATCGGGTGGTAACTTTTTTTTTTATGAATTTAAGAAATTTCAAAAATCCCCATTAGAATAACCCGGAGAAAAATACTTGAAAAATCAAAATTTTTCAAGACCTCTCAAATTTTCGCCGAGTATAAAGGAAACTATTAAGCACATTTTGAGAGATTTTTCGCATCAATCGGATGAGAAATAACGAAGAAAACGCATTTATAAATCATTTTCCCATCAATTTAGGCTATTACGGGAACCAATTAAATCTATAGCAACAAGTGTCACCAATTAATTCAGAACGATTGAAATGAATGAAGAGGAAGGCCGTGACATAACTGATTCTCGTAAGGTTTTTGAACGTTTGGAGTGATCCAAGGTCTGTAGATGTAGATTGGGTTGACAAATTATTTTTCATTCTAGATTTCTATACCCCTAAGCTCGTCTAACAACGCGCATCCCGCGTTTTCCTAGTTCATTCAATGAAGCCTATATGAGCCTTGTTGAAGCGTATCGTTAGTGATTTAAGAGTCCACGTCGGAGTCGATTTATCGAAATAACAGTTTCTTGGTGATAACTTTTGAACGGTATGAGATATCAAAATTCTGATACGCGAGAAATACAGATAATTTTAATGTTCTTAAGATAATATGAAAGATGACTATTTGAGTCGCATTGCATAAAAAAGGAAGCGTTGACAGCTGAAAAAACACAATTTATAGCTGTCGACGCTTCACAGTTATGCAACTTGACATAAATAGTCATAACTTATATAATCTTGAAGCTATTATAATTATTCGTGTTTCTTGCGCATCAGAATTTTGATATCTCATACCGTTCGAATGTTATCACCAAGAAACTAATATTTCGATAAATCGACTCCTGTGGACTCTTAACGATGATGAATGCCATTTCTCGTGTTCCAATCGATCTCATTCCCGCCCACTGTACACCATCTTCTTGAACTTCCTGATATATATCACCGAGATACGTTACTCAACGTTAATAAACCGTACATATTTGCATCTCAACAATAGCTTTACATCGCGTAGCAAACCAAGAAGTGTCCGACAAATTTGACATTCATTAGTGATGCCTGGAATTCCTTGCTAATATTCCGTGTTTTTGAATGTCCAATATGGTTGCCGAGATTGAAACAAGAACATGTCTATATCGGCTGCAAGAGTAACTTATCTCGGTTAGGTAATATACTCGTATATACCTATTCTCAGATATGGTTGAGAGCTTGCATCACTGTCGAGCAATAGAATGAGTGTGGCGTTCTTTCCCGTGTCCGTCCGACGCCGTGCCCGACTAACCAACTAACTAATAATTAACTAAGACTAGTGAATTCAATCTTGCCCTAGGAACAAGCATGCCAAAGGTTGGTGGGAGGAAGGAATAGACTGTAAATTCATGAGACTTGATTTCAAATTGAATTAACTGAATTTATTGAGAATACTTGCCTTTCCAATACAAAATTATAATGATGAATCACTAGAAACATAGCTCTGCAAAACTCGCGTTTTACTTGTACAATTGGTAGCGAGCCAATTGTACAAGTAAACTGCTGGTAATACAATAATAATGCCAGGTGAAAATAATAATTACATATAAAAAAATGAAATACCAATCAGTTAATATGGAACAATAAAATACAAATCAGGTATAAATGAAGTATGAACTAATTAACGATACCATATATCTGTAAACCGGCTGACTGTTTTATGAAGCGGTGGGTGCTGGGCCGGGTCTGAAAGTCTTGAAGGGGAATCTTCTGGGTTCTTGATCAGTGTAGATGGGGGTCCGAGAGTCTTGAAGGGGAATCTTCTGGGTTCTTGATCAGTGGAGATGGGGGTCCGAAAGTCTTGAAGGGGAATCTTCTGGGTTCTTGATCTTCTGGGCTGATGATGATTTTGAAGTGACTATACGTATTTAATTATTGTCCACTGAACATACACCAAATGAATAATTTAACTTCAAACTTGTTATGTAAACTTGTAACGCCCGACGCAATAATTATAACGGCTGATGCCGCAAAGTTCACGATATTTGATGAATATCTTGACAAAAATACTTCGTCACTCAACACTAGTTACAAGTTTAACAATAATAGTACTTGATAGTGGTGTATGACGGATAATTGGGATAATTTGCTGACAGTCACTTCTCTTGAGAATTTACTGAACTTGACAGAATGGTTGTTCGACAAGTGCTGTCCCGATCTTCACTCCTATTCCTCTCAAGCCTCCAATGTACACACCCTCAATTCACTTGACTATAAAAAGTACATTTTGATTGGCTATTGGTTCTTGAAACGGAGTTATGATTGGTTGACTGGTTTTTGAAAGTAGAGTTTCGATTGGTTGCATTTAGTCAAGATTTTGGTAATATTTGAAATTCAAAATATTCCCCCTTCCCCACTGAAACTTATATTCATTATATGTGAGAGGTGAAACTTGTGCTCTGTCGACACGGTTCAGATTGGCGATGTTCTGGTTTTTAAAAAGAAAATAACTACCCTCATTGAAAGTAAAAATAAATTGCTTGCCTTATTACAACCACCCCAACTCTCTTTTGTGTCTTGAAGTATGAACCCTTCTTAAGATTTCTCTTTTGCTCTTTTGTCAAAAAGAGGTCAAATTTCAGGTCAATAAATCACACTATAGGTCAAAATATCATCTTTTCACACAATATACCCTCCCATGCAGTGAAAGTTGGCAGAGCCAATTAAAATTAATGTTCAACAATGAAAGTTGAGAAAACAAGTCTGTATAGGAGAAGGACAAGGGTTCACACTAAAATTCCTAACTATCATAAAATTATTCTCAAATGTTAGGGCTGGGGGATGATTTTTGTTACATGAGGTTTCAATGCAATATGAAATAAATCATGTCTAACCCCCTTCAACCCACTGTTCCATTGCACCAGGATGAACGATGATGCAAACATATTGAAGATATAGTTGAGGATAACGATATAATAACGATAGATGACGCTAGATGACGACAGATAACGGAAGATAACGATTAAATTTTCAACAGGTGTATCATTTTTTATTGTTATCAATTTTTTACATGAATACACTCAACAGTGAGAATATCCACAAAATCTCCAAGAAAGACTCTACTGTGGAAGGAAGAAGAATATCAAAATCCGTAAAATTTCAGTTTACAATTCTTATATCGATTTATGTAAGAAGGCGATTAAGGAAATTTGAATATAATCGATGAATTGAGTGGCAACTATGAATGAAGAAAAAATATGATTTTCAAAATGAACTGTTATTCACGATATACACGTACCAGAATATAGGGCATATTGAGATATGGGTTTCACTTGCACAAAAATATACGGAGTACAAAAACACCAATGAAAAATGAATAGGTGATCTTCCAAAATCATAATATTGTAATGTTGACATCCAGATGAATTTTTGATAAATCGATAAATTGATTGATTATTGTTTTCTCAACGACCCCATCAACAGCCATGCCATACGGGGGTACAAATAAGCAGGCAATACTGAAAATTTGGAGTGATGATGAGTGAAAGAATTCACAAATACCCACGCCTCATGCGGGACTCGAACCCACCTCCAAAGGTGACTTCATGCAGTTTCTGAATATTTTCTGAATACTCATTGAGATTTGAATGGTATTGAAGATGAATCAATCATTCAAAACCTGTTTATCGATTAAAACACGTGCGTTTGAAAGGCTCAATTTGTATTGCCAACGCTTGTCACGCCCCGATACGATCAAGCAGTGCGACTATCCTGTCTTATGACGTTGAAGAAAATACTTCTATTGGTCCCTGACTATCTTATACAACAGGATAGCAATCAATATGAAAAATACATGGAATAATATGGAGAAATAGATTGAAAATATCACACATTAGTACATGAAAAGAGAATTGTTTGAATAGAATAAATGTAAAAACAAAATAGGATTGAATAAAATAATAGGGAGATTTGGTGATTGAGAAATTGAAATGTGAAGTAGTGGAACGGTGATTATACAAATGATTTCTTGAAATTCTAACTGAGTCTTTATGTGCTGACATTCCGATTTGATATTTCAAAAAGTGACTCATTAGGAAACGTTTACAAAAGTCACTGAAAAAATTAGAAATTGTTCCCTTGGCTCCCACAAGAAATCCGATAACTTCCATATCCTGCAGATTATACAATTTGAGGAAGTAATCAACCGTTTAAGACTCTCTTTTGTGGGCAACCGTAACAACTGCAACCGATAACCTTCATGATAACGGTAATAGTTTCATTTCATTTCATTTCATTCATTAGCTTTTTGTTCATACCATTATATACGAGTTATAATTAAAATCATTAACATAACAAGCAGGTCTCAAAAGTTGTCAGGATTGAAATAACAATAATAATAATGAGTTACTATAATCAACAATATAAATTACTGCAGCAAGTTCAAGTTGAATCGACAATAATACATGTGGGTGATGCTTTTAAATATAATATTTCAATACAATTCCAATAATTGATAACAGACAGCTATACTACTCTCTTTCGTTCGATAAATATTCCCTCACATTATAAAAGCTGTGGTGATTCAGAAACTTCCTGACATTAAGCTTGAAAGACGTTCTAGACGGTTGTTCTAACCGGACGGTTGACCGTCTAAGACGGTTGTTAGCGAAACTACTCAATTTTTCAGGGAGTTTGTTAAAAAGTACCGTCCCTACATGTACTGGGTCATATTCAGTAATTTTACGTTTCAACTTAGCTGGGTGTAGGTTGTTCTCCTGTCTGGTATTATATGTGTGTACAGTACACAGTACACAGTCATCAGTTATGAAGAGATTAGGAAAATAAACTACAAATAGTAAAACATGTGAAATATACATTCCTGTAATGTTTAATTATTAGGCTTTTTAAAAATGTCCCTACATGAGGTTCTACTACTTAAATGGGCTGAATGTCTTATTGCTTTTTTCTGAAGTATAAAAACCCGATTCTCCTGGGAGGAATTGCCCCGGAACAGAATGCCGTATTGTACAATGGAATGAACTAATGCAAAATAAACTGTCCGCATTGTTGACTGGCCACAATGTCTACTGAGAGCTTTAATCACACAGTAGGCTGAGCCGAGCTTTTACATGTGGTTCCAATGTGACTATTCCATTTAAGTCTATAGTCCACATGTATTCCTAAAAATCTTACGTCTTCTACAAATTGTAATTCTGTACCATTATAGTTGATGCCTTCTTCGCATAGTTCACCTTTGCTTTGAAATTGTATGATGTTCGTTTTTTCACAGTTTTGAACCTGTTTGCTTCAAACCATAATTCTAGTTCAGTAATAACATTAACAGTCTTGTCTATAATCACACTGGAATCAACTCCTTGAATGACAACGCTGATATCGTCTGCGAATAATATTGTACTGCAATTAGAGGGAACATCAAATGGGAGGTCATTGACATGAATACTGAACAATTTAGGGCCAAGAATAGACCCTTGGGGTATCCCGCTGGTTATAAGGGCCCACTCAGAACTTGATTCGCAATTATTTTGGTTCATAACAACCTTTTGTTTCCTGTTGCTCAGGTATTACTCGAGCCATTTGGATGCTACCTTTTCTATACCAAAGTATTCTAATTTTCTATCATCAATTTGTGATTAATTGTGTCAAAGGCCTTAGAATGGTCGCACATTATTGAGCCTGCCATATCATTAGATTCTATTGCTGTGTTAATTGCGCGAACTAGATCAAATGTGGCTGTTATTGTAGAGCTATTGTTTCTGAAGCCGTCTTATTCTGCGCATAAAATATTATTGGCTTCAAGAAACCCAATAGACACTGATCAGTCCCAGGGAGTGAACGATCCACTCCCAAGTTACTGTACAAACACGTGCCAGGGATTTAGTATTTTGATGCCAACGTCCCGGCAGGCATGAATCTGTTCCATCCCACGTTACTGATCTGATCCTTCCTTGCCACCTCACATACTATACCTATCCCAGTTTGTGATGGATCAGTCACCTAACGACAATGTAACTTACCGTTAACATCCCACTCGGGATAGATCCGTAACCTAAAGGCAATGTAACTTACCGTTATCATCCCACTCGGGATGGAACCGTCACCTCTAGGCAATGTAACGTGCCGTTATCATCCCACTCGGGATGGATCTGTCACCTTTAGGCAATGTAACGTGCCATTATCATCCCACTCGGGATGGAATCGTCAATTCTAGGCGATGTAACGTGCCGTTATCATCCCACTCGGAAGGGATCCGTCACCTTTAGGCGATGTAACGTGCCGTTATCATCCCACTCGTGATGGATATGTCACCTTTAGGCAATGTAACGTACCGTTATCATCCCACTCGGGATGGAACTGTCACCTCTAGGCAATGTAACTTACCGTTATCATCCCACTCGTGATGGATCTGTCACCTTCAGGCAATGTAACGTGCCGTTATCATCCCACTCGGGATGGAACTGTCACCTCTAGGCAATGTAACTTACCGTTATCATCCCACTCGGGATGGAACCGTCACCTCTGGGCAATGTCACGTGCCGTTATCTTACCACTCGGAATGGATCTGTCACCTTCAGGCAATGTATCGTGCCGTTATCATCCCACTCGGGATGGAACCGTCAATTCTAGGCGATGTAACGTGCCGTTATCATCCCACTCGGGATGAAACCGTCAATTCTAGGCAATGTAACGTGCCGTTATCATCCCACTCGGGATGGAACCGTCACCTCTAGGCAATGTAACGTGCCGTTATCATTCCACTCGTTATGGATCTGTCACCTTTAGGCAATGTAACGTGCCGTTATCATCCCACTCGTGATGGATCTGTCACCTTTAGGCAATGTAACGTGCCGTTATCATCCCACTCGTGATGGATCTGCCACCTTTAGGCAATGCAACGTGCCGTTATCATCCCACTCGGGATGGAAATGTCACCTCTAGGCAATGTAACTCACCGTTATCATCCCACTCGGGATGGAACCGTCACCTCTAGGCAATGTGACGTGCCGTTTTCATCCCACTCGTGATGAAACCGTCACTCTTAGGCAATGTAACGTGCCGTTCTCATCCCACTCGTGATGGATCCGTCTCCTTTAGGCAATGTAAAGTGCCGTTTTCGTCCCACTCGTGATGGAACCGTCAACTTTAGGCAATGCAACGTGCCGTTTTCATCCTCTCCATGATGGATCTGTCACCTAGCGGCAATGTAATGTGCTGTTGGGTGGTTACCTCCTTTCCATGCATTGGAAGCGACAAAAAAGAGGTGACAGAAAAAAAAATGTGAAAAGAGAAGGAAGGAAATAAATATCGTATTAAGGTACGTTCATAGAGCCACGGCAACACGAATTTGCCGTGCTGTCAAAATGAATGAGCCAATCACGGGCTTGTCGTTCACTGTGACCTTGAAAGTTGGTTCAAGTTAAACATTTTGCCGGACGACAGACTTGCCGTGATGACGTAGACGATATCACGTCCACTTTCATACTCAAACTGTTTGTTTTTCTTACGGACTATCGACTGTCAAGCTCGATCACTGTCCACGTTGCCATGGTTATCGCATCGATTCGATATATAATTGCCTTGAGTTCACGATATAACCAATCGTTTCGCCGTGTTAGTATGAACGGTGGAAATCATTTGGCGTCCTACGGCATCCGACAAGATTGTCGGCCGGCAAAAATGTCGTGACTCTATGAACGTACCTTATGGCAATCTGATGCAGGGATTTCATATTTCACATAATTGCATAGAAAATCAACTCTACGTACTGTTTTGAAATGTCAGATGTAGAAGGCCTATGTAGTTTGGATATTAAGATTTTTCAAAATAACGATGATTGTACCAACAAAGGTTGTTTTTTAGGGGTGGGCGAAGAGCATGGCTGCTCGGTGGCCAAATTTGAGGGGCGCTATCGGCACCCATATGTGACTTTCTATCAGTAATCGTACCGACATTCTTTTAATTGAATTTCATTCTATTCACATCACTGGATAGAATGAATGTTCTTATTGCAATATTCTTGTCATTGAAAGATGTATTAATTCAGCGTTATTTGCTTGGAACAATCATTTGGCAAAATCAGTCATGTTTTCACAGTGAAGAATCCATATAGGCTTATTCCAGAAAGGTTCCTGAAACCGGTAGAATCATATTGAGAAAAGGAAAACTTCGGTAAGGTCCCTGTGGGGCATGACTGCCCCCTCCCTTTGCATTCACCTTCAATATTCACGCTGAGTTTCGAAGGCGCACAATTGAGTGCCTTCCCAGTGCACTGAAATAACACGAAACGACCTTGCAGCTACAAATATTGGTTCAGGCACCATTATTAATTTCATAAGTGAAATTATTTCGGTATCTAAACCTCATCTGAAAAACTCTAAACCGTATTGAAAATGGGTGTAATTTCAAAAAATTATCTACGGGGCTAGAAGGGGGCCTTTCCCTGGCGGGTCGCCGAATTTGCGATAATTGGCCAATGCACAACGGTTCTTATATGGCATTTTCTTTTTCGAATGGAAATTCCCCCCCCCCCCTTCCTTCCATGAATATGACCTGGACCCGCCCCTGATTCATGATGGATCTGTCAAGTTTCAGAAATGAGTAGGCCTAGTATAAATAAAAAATACCCCAAGAAAAATTGTTACTTTACTCTTTAGGCCTAAATCATGAAAGTAATTTGAAAAATAGTAGGCCTACATATTTGGTTTTCATCATTATTTATCTATTTCACACTCACAAATGTCATTGAGGGTCATGGGCGTGCGCACGGGGGCGGCCGAGTAGGCCCAGGCCGTGTCTAATGTGTCACCAAAGGTAACACATTAGACACGGCCTGGCCTGTTTGAACTTTTTCTATACTTTTTACTTCGAAAATGTTCAAACTACGGATCAATGAAAATAAATAAATACAAATATTACTAAATCATACATATTAATTTTAATTAGCTCCGAAATTTATGCGTTTCACTAGTTTCAGCCTAAAATCACATTTCATTTGGATGACTCATCAATCAAAAAGCCACTGGTCGCCGTGATGTTTCTTTCAATATAATGGACAAATTATTAACATTCAATACTGAAAATATGGAATTTGTCATGTGATATTTACACTAATGAATCAGTTTTGGACTTCACTCATAGTGAATGTAATACAGAATTATTCAATTTTTTTTTTTTTTGAAAATTGAAATCTACTCGTTTGCCAGTTTTACTATGCTTCGCATTTTGTTAGAATGTGAATTGCAGGTAAATATATCGGCAAAGAATTTATCAAGATTCAAGTACGTCTACTGCCTTACAGCTGATAGTTTTTAATAATAATCAGCCTAGTATATATATATATATATATATATTTTTTTTCAATAATATTGTCACACAAAGAATACAAATATATAACACTCTCAAAAAAAGATCTACAAAGCCTTAGAAAGACTTGTCTGTAGAATAACAAAATTAATAAATGTTGAATTAATCAAACACAAAGACAATAAGTGGTGAACAATAATAACTACAATATGTAATACCTCTGACAACTGACAATTACTTGACGAAAATGATTTTTTTTTTTTTACGAAAAATACTAATTTACAAAAAAAAAATTCACGAAGAAAATAGATATGCAAAACAAAAATTGAAACAGAAACAGAAACTTAATCACATGGGAAGACAAATTTGAGACATGAAAGGGAAGACATTCAAAACATATCAACTCAAATTATTAAACATCCACCGTTTTAAATCACGTCTTATCACAGTATATCTATCTAGGGTAATTAATGAATTGGGAAGACTATTAAATACTGATGGTACCTGTACGCATAACTGACGTTTCCCATAATTATTTATATAACGTGGTACTTCAAAAAGAGCTTGATTTTGTGGCCTTGTATTTACCGAACGTATGTTTTCAAATTCAAATTCTCCATCAAAATAATATCTCAATATAAAACGATACTTATAAAGTTCCGGCGGAGGCAAGAGACGGGCATACTTGTACAGATCGAGTGAACTATTATCTCGGGAGTTTTTTAAACTATCAGGTATAATTATCTTAATTAATCTATTCTGAATGCAAATCAATTTATTTAGATGACCAGGCGTTGTATTCCATAAGAAAAAAATAATAAATAAATTCCATATGAAATAAGAAATTCCATAGAGCAACAAAGATTCGGCTATTGCGTTATACACGGAACGAAGGGTACTAGATGGAAGAACATATTTCGAATTATATAATTGTATGGAACATGATTTCAATCGATTGCAGAGCATATGTATATGGGGTTTCCAAGGGAATAGATGATCAATCGTTAATCCAAGATATACATGAGTATGAACGTATGAGTAGTAGATCTTACATTATTTTGATATATCATGATTACAATACAATGTAGAAAATTTCCGTAACAATACCACGGTGGGAATGAAACGAAATTTCTTTTAAAATAAGTATTATTACTATTACTCATTATTACATATTAAATCATTACATTATGAATGGGTAGGCCTATATTGTGATGAAAATGTTTATTCTATGTAAAATAACAGAACTTGCTGAATAAATAACAACTGTCACTCATAGCCTTAAATGTTTTTTCATCAATTAGAGTACCTTTTGGTCCCTCGAGTCTCTTTTCTATCTACTCCAAGACCCAAAATGTTCCCACATATCAAAGTGCTTATGAATTTTAAGTCAGCTTTGAAAGAAATAGTCTTCGTTTACTCTTATGTATAATTATCCCAGTGTACAATAGCTTCTATGGAAAATAAAAAAAATACGTGATTTTCAAATAATCTCCCTGCGGGGCACAGTGGAGAGCCCTCCCCCCACACCCCCCATTGTGGTATGGATACATTGCATTCACAGATCGGGTGACGTATCTAATACAAGCTCCTGCGCACGCCCATGTTGAGGGTGGCATTAAATTCAATGGTTAAACTGTGCGACTTACGCAGTGGGTACATACCAACAAATAAAAACCACACAGATAAAGCTCCATCAGTATGGGATGGAAGTCTTTGCTATCACTCATCCAATTACAGTAAACAAGCATTTATCACAATACAATAATATGTTCCAGTAATTACCCTAACTTAAAATGTGCTACCTACCTGTGTTGTGTTTGTACATGTATTGATAAACATTCAAATTGATCATAATAGTTGATTGATCAATAACGTTTCATTGATTTACTGGTTGATGCAGATGAATTACTGGTAGCATTGAGTATATATCTACACCATATACTCAATGCCGGTAGTGATCCAATTTCTGATAATCGATTGTTGCCATTAATTAAGTAGGTATTCATCTGTGAAGTAGGTATTGAGGTAGGCCTATAATTTCCTGATAAGTTATTGAGTAGACACGATAGTAAATTCAGTCTTTTCTTTGTTTTCTACTTTCAAAGCAATGTAAAATTAAATGATTATGAAATTATATAATGCATTCCTAATAAATGGATATTGTCAGGATGATAACAGCCCTCACAACTAAATGCATTGGTTCAAAATAGTTGCAATTTTTCAACTTTTTCTAGATTACCTAATCATAGTCCCTAAAGGTCACGACTGTTGGCAGGAATATTTTTGGCTTCAAGCACCTGAGGAACTGTCTACTGTATTGGAACGACATATTTCTGCCTTCAAGTAGGCCTACGGTTGCAGTCACATAATGTGGTCGATCAAACATAATTCAATCCATCTTGACGAAATTGTACTGATAATACACACACTCAAACTAGAAAACAATGTGCATACACACTCCACGCATATGTCTGTGAGAAAATTGAGAGTTATAGGCCTAATTGCGTGTAGGTTCTATTCAAATTGAAATTTTGGAATGAAACATTGTGTGACCGCAAGTGTAAAGCCTACCCGTATTATTAGTGTGACATCACTCGGTTATTCTGCCTCCAAGCACTTGAAACACTATTTGCAGAAAGGAATTAATCTAGGAAAAAAGCATTCAGGCCCACGGCAACATATCGGTGGTATTGATTCCTAATATCGCATTTCATTTCGGCTCAGTGAGCACAGACCTACTCATTTAAATAACTATTAAAATGCCAAAGTTTTGTCAAGTTTTTGTATTGTATTGTATTGTGGTTACTACATGATTATCAAGTTGAAAATTAGGAAGTCTAGATAAGAACGTTGAGAACACAGCCTTTTTTGTTCGGATCATTCTTCCCTGATACAGTGATACTGGCCTCTCACTCGGGGTATACTTCCCATGTTAACTGATGTCCAATTACCTGTATTCTAGTTTTCAAAATCGCCGATGATACCATTGTTTCCAGACCATGACGTCACTTTCCACAGACATTCAAGTACCGGTATATCAGTCTGTTTGACATTCCATATCTGCAAAGATACAAACAACTTCTGGAATTTCCGTACGAGAGTTTAAACTACACGCGCATTCTATTGGGCCGTGACTGCGAGATTAGTAACTTTGAATATGACAATAATATGAACGATTTTATTCAATAATATTACGGAATATCACTGGGAGAATTTCTTGAATGATGCATTGCTTGACTTAACATATTTACCGTTCAAGTTTAAGCCTGGGTAAGCCTATAGGCCCTAGTCAAAATGTTAATATGACATGACCTCAATAACGTATCAGGAAATTGAAAATTTTGGACAGAATGTCGGTTGTTCGTAGTTGAAACTTTAGATATCAGAGTGCATTATAGGCCTACATACCAGACCATTACGTCATTTTTGCCTGCGACACGGTCATTCCATTTCAAATCAACCGAACTATTTCCATGTACCTCTTGAATTTTTATGAAATTTGCTATAGTTGTTAAAAAGCCAAGAAAATAAAAAATATTTTTTCTTGTTTGACTCTGGATCTAATAGTTTCTGAGATGCGGCAAGTTGCGTTTCACCAAAAAACTCAATTTTGGGTACGCGTTCCTTTGACCACATTTTTCAACTTTTCACCCATTTGACCTAGAAGGCTATTTTTTTAAATAATGCTGTGTTTCTAGTATGTATAATTAGGTGCAGAAAAAATCTTTTCTTTTCACGAAGAACATAAGGTACATCTTAATTTTGACTTCAGCAAACCATTACCCAAAATGGGGTATTTTTAAAAATCACAAAAAAATATTATATTTCTCAGTTTGTTGGCTGTGTAATGAACTAAAATATGAACTGTGGTCACCTTTGGTTTGGGAATTGAAAAATAATATGTGGGTTCATGCATAGGAAATGGCTAGAATTTTTGTTTTTGTCCTCATAGTAGGTACTGAACAGGCCTAGTACTCCAGTAAATCTAAGCCAAAAAGGGCCGTAACCTCAAACAAATTGTAACAGAAAATTTTATCGTTGAATTTTGATTGCCTCAAACTTTCCAACTGAATTCAAAAAAGTTTGCTCAAATCAGAGTCGCCATTTTGTTTTCAATCGAATTTTCATGAAAATCTTATTTATTTTTTATTGGCCGTTATTGGTAAACCACATTCCTACATATTATTGTGAAATCACGACAAAAATGTTTCACATCACACCAAAATAAATGAGAATAATCGGACAAAAATTGCTATGATTTTGTGATTAAATTAAAATTAATGCCAAATTTTATTAATCAGATCTAGTGAACAGAGTTCAGGAGTTAAAAATGTAAACTCAACGAAATCTCATTCAAATAATTATACGTAACTGCTACATGTAAAGTTTGCTCAAATTGAGGCGGCCATTTTTTTTTGGAATACATTTTTGGGAAATAATCAATTTGATTTGAATAGTCGGCCATTATCGATGGATTGTCAATTTTTTGGAACATCATAAACAATAAATTCGTTAAATGATGAAAAAACATAATTGGGATGATTTTACTACAAATTGAATGAATTTTGAATTAAATTTGTATGAATATATTTTTGTGAAATAGGCTGTGGGGAGCAAGCGGTGAGTGATAAATATCTCAATTGAACGGTAAAGTTATCTTGTAATTATATGAAACGACTGGCGAAGAGTTTGCCGAAATCAATGGTTAATTACAAAATTTGCATATATAGTCAATATGTGGAAAAAACATTCTTCACGTGTTTTATTCCTCGATTTTCACAGGAGAGACACATCTGTGTAACAACAGAAAAAATTATAACTTTGATTATTCAATTTCAATAATCCAATGTATTTATAAACTCATTTGGTATCTTGCGATTTGGTCTAGAAATGTTTCAAATCTGGAATCTTGAGCACGCACTTGGAAATGGTCGAGCATCAAGCCCAAGCTTGAGTAATTAAGCTTGTACTTCCCTAACAATCTAAATCGACGTTTGTAGGAGAAACACTGGAGCAGTGGATACTTCGCTTTGACACAGTGTGAGTGTGTGTTACCGGCACATGCAGCTCAGTTGCTAACGCGCTCTCTCATGTGATCCGGTGGGAAAGTGACATAGCGGACCTGGTTCGATCCCCGCCACCGTCCATCTTCACATGGGTTTTCCCGTGGTAATTCCCTCTAGTCTAGGACACGACCGCTTGCTTCTCACTATCCTTCTCATTGCCTGAGAGGCCTTCATATCATCATCTCATTATGCATACATTCGAAGCCAATAGATTTGAGTTATCATCATATTGCGTCGGTAAGCCCAACACAAATGAATAAATCATAGCTCAGTGCTTTGCTTTGCTCCAACTCTTAGTTTTGTTGTTCAAATGACAGACATATCTTACGTTTTCTCTCACATGAGGATTTTTCGTTTGTACCATGTGATTGCACATAATTGCCACGTGGATATTAGATATCAGGATATCAATTGTGTTTCTTTTTATGTAAAACATATTCTGCGACGCTTATAAGCCTACTATTGCCGAGGAGACGCCATTTCCGTGATTCTTTCACGGCAATCTGTTGAGGCAATTTGAGAGTCTCATTCGGCCCACTCAATGCATGGTTGATTGATTTACGCTTTGATTAACGCTTCTCCCACAAACGTCCTGCAAACGGATGTACAATTGCTTGGTTGCTCAAGCTTGGGCTTGATGCTCGACCATTTCCAAGTGCGTGCTTGAGATTTCAAATTTGAAACATTTCTAGACCAAATCGCAAGATACCAAATGAGTTTATAAATACATTGGATTATTGATATTGAATGATCAAAGTTATATTTTTTTCTGTTGTTACACAGATGTGTCTCTCCTGTGAAAATCGAGCAATAAAACACGTAAAAAATGTTTTTTCCACATATTGACCATATATGCAAATTTTGTAATTAACCATTGTTTTCGGCAAACTCTTCGCCAGTCATTTCATATAATTACAAGATAACTTTACCGTTCAATTGAGATATTTATCACTCACCGCTTGCTCCCCACAGCCTATTTCACAAAAATATATTCATCCAAATTTAATTCAAAATTCATTCAATTTGTGGTAAAATCATCCCAATTATGTATTTTCATTATTTAACGAATTTATTGTTCATGATGTTCCAAAAAATTGACAATCCATCGATAATGGCCGACTATTTGAATCAAATTGATTATTTCCCAAAAATGTATTCCAAAAAACAATGGCCGCCTCAATTTGAGCAAACTTTACATGTAGCAGTTACGTATAATTATTTGAATGAGATTTCGTTGAGTTTACATTTTTAACTCCTGAACTTTGTTCACTAGATCGGATTAATAAAATTTGGCATTAATTTAATTTAATCACAAAATCATGGCAATTTCTGTCCGATTATTCTCATTTATTTTGGTGTGATGTGAAACATTTTTGTCGTGATTTTACAATAACATGTAGGAATGTGGTTCACCAACAACGGCCAATAAAAAATAAATAAGATTTTCATGAAAATTCGATTAAAAACAAAACGGCGACTCCGATTTGAGCAAACTTTTTTGAATTCAGTTGGAAAGTTTGAGGCAATCAAAATTCAACGATAAAATTTTCTGTTACAATTTGTTTGAGGCTAAAACTTAGTTTGACTGGAGTATAGGCGCCTTCATTGAGTTCATTCTAGCCATTTCCTATGCATAAAACCACATATCATTTCTTTTTCCCAAACCAATGGTGACCACAGTCTACATTTTAGTTTATTACACAGCCAACAAACTGAGGAGAATTATTTTTTTTTGGGGGGGGGGGGGGGGTTCAAAAATACCCTATTTTATGTGAGGTTTTGTTAAAGTCAAAATTAAGATATATATTATTATGTTCTTTGTGGAAAAAAAGGTTCCATTTTCACATAATCATACTTACTAGAAACACATCATTGAAAAAAAATAGCCTTCCAGGTCAACTAGGTGAAAAGTTGAAAAAATTTGGCCAAAGGAACGCATACCCAAATTTGAGTTCTTTGGTGAATCGCAACTTGCCGCATCTCAAAAATTGTTAGAGCTAGAGCTGAACAAAAAAAACGTATATGTTATTTTCTTGGCTTATTAACAACTAAAGCAAATTTCATCAAAATCCAAGAGGTACAAGTTTTTTTCTCCAATATTTTGGTTGATTTCATGTGGAATGAAAATGTGGCCAGCAAATATGCGCAAACCCGTCAAAAGAGCCCGAGTGAAAGGACAGTAGGCCTATAAGAAAGAGATTATCTGATAAAGAAGGCTGTGGATGAGAGATGTTTGCAGTAGAAGAGAAGCTGAATATTGTTTGTTTGAAAAAAATGTGTTCCAATAACTGTTTGAGAACATATTTATGAAATATTTGTGTAACGTCACAACATTATTTCTGCCAATTGATCCCATTAGGCCTAGGCCTAATGATGCCGGGAAAACAAAAAAATATTTCTGCTAATTACTAGCATTTCAGATCACCTACCAGGAGGCGGAAATGTTTCAAGCCAATAGGTTTTTCGGTGCTTGAAGCCAGAAATGTTCCTGGCAATAGACACTTTGCAAAAAAATGACTTGATTATTATAGTAACTGGTTGTAAGCTTTAATACGAATTTACCGTAGGCCTGTTGAATCGAAGTATTACGGTTTTGGATTCAGGTTAATTGTTCATCAGCTATCGGACTCGAGCTTCTTTTCTTCCTGTGAATTTTGTTTGAGACCCACAATTTCAAAGTAGGTTCCATATCCAGGCATCGTGAGGACTGCAGCATACCGCTTCAAACTGACAGCAGCTAAAAACAAGAAATGGACGTGTTATGCAATAATTTGGTCCTGGGCAGTATGGGCATGTTAACTGCAGTGTAGAAATTGAATAAGTGAAAATTGTAATAGCTCAGCTGGGCCTGGTGTATGCTGGAAAGTACAGCATATTCATATATTTACAACCGATTGCTCGATTTAACCTCTCATGGTTAACCAATAACAGACGCAGTTTTCTATCAGTTGATCTGAAGCTTTAATGCTTCATACATGTCAAGGTCATTAGCTGCCCTCGGTAGCTCGGTCAGCTGAAGCACCACTTCAGATACTGTAGGCTAGGCCTAGTCAGTGTTGGACGTGGGTTCGGGTCCCGCACAAGGCATGAGTTTTTGTGAAGGCTGTGGATAACCGTACGGTCAGCCGTATGGATACGCGTAAATAGATCGTACGGTCAGCGTTGTCATTGGTTGTTTATGTTGGTGACGTAGTATTCGTTTGGAAGGATAGTCTAGTTGTAATTTTCAGTGCTAGAGGGCACCAGACACCAGTTGTCGATAAATGAACATGATTTATAAGCACCACGATATATGCGCGGGGTTTATACACTAACCCAACCCAATAACCTAATCTACTGTCCGCTACTTAGCTTTGTCCACATTATTGACCATGCACCTTTTCATATAAACTCTAGAGTCACCAAATGAACATGATATAATATATCATGTTCATAAGGTCCGTTCCGCCTGCCAGCGGTATACGCGAGGTTTATACACCAACCTGACCTACCTAACCTAAACCACTGTCCGCAACCTGCCTTTGTCCACATAATTGACCATGTTCCTAAAGGAACCAATTTAATAAAATAAAAATAAGTCATAAGCGAGATTCGACCAGAGATCCCTGGCATGGGAGTCAGCTATGCTAACCCATGTGCTATACAGTCATCACATTGTTCAAGAGTGTTATTTTGATGGTTTATCGTCATCAGCTGAAACATTGCGGTCACGACGTTACTGACCGTATGATCTATTCTCACTTAATCATACGGTTGACCGTACGAATATACACTCCGTTTTGTGAAAGTCCTTTCATTTACCATCACTTCATAGTTTTAAATCACCTGATCATTCGTACCCCCGTATAACCTTTACCTAGCTGTTGGTGGGATCGTAAAGCAAACAATAGGGCCTAATCATCATCATCCCCAGGTCATTGATTTTGTAATGCCTAGATCCAGCACCCAACATACAATATGGTCTAGGCCCCAGCCCAAAAAAGATCAGCACGGCTAACAGCATTGGTTGCTATTAAATCGAAACAACAAAGCATTTGGGGATGGCCTGGCTTATAGGCCTACATCAACTACTGTCAAGTGAACAGCATAGGCCTAGGCTTTTGGGATCGGGGCATTACGTGTGTAGTGTAGGCCTACAAACTCAATGCTTAGTCCTCTGCCTAGGTCATTAAGTATGGAGCTTAAACCTCTTTACTTGATGGCCTAGGCATAGGCCTAAGCATCGAGTTTGTAGGCCTACACTACACACGTAGTGTCCCGATCCCAAAGTCATTGAGTTCATATAGTGTCACTATAGGCCTAGGCAACTCAATGCTAGGACTGTAGGTGTAAAGTATGAACTCAATGCCATTGCATTTTCAGCCTAGGGAATGCCTAGGCCTAGGCATTGAATTTGTAGTGTGGGCCTAGTAATCAATGGTCTAGGCCAAGATTCGACAATGCAGCAAGTTTGCGAATTCGAGTCCACAGAAAGCATTCTTGCTTGTATGCGCTAATATTTCAGATGTGTTCAAATATCTGAGCCTACTCACCACATAATTGTCCCAACACAAGCATATAGACCTATAATCAAGAAACTAAAAAACTATTTTCTAATAATAGAAAAACTTGGGAAAAAAAGAAATAGTATACAAACGAATAAACAATATGGCGTCACCGAAAACAGTCTATGAAGGAGTAGTTGTAAATTGTAATACTCACATGAAACATGGATGGTGCCGCGTATGCGTACCCAGGTGCGTCCCCGTTGCGACCTCGCGGCGACGTAACTTCAACGGCGCTTTTATTCGATGTAAAAAAAACGATCACTTGTTCGGTGATAGATCGTTAACCGTTCCGAAATATAATTCAACATAAAATATCTTCATATTCACTGATCTGCGTGACGTGATGGTCTCGTATCTGGGACGTCAAATTTGTTATCATGAATTTAGAGACTGAGGATACATTGCAGAGAAGGTTCTGTTAGCGAACAGGTTGTTATGGAACAATCTGGGATATTGTGAGGAAAATGAACCGTCCCTTGGATATCCAGTGTTTACTGTGAAGCTATGTAGGTGTCTTGAAGAGAGTTTTTCGAGAATTTTCGTGAAAATGGATGGTATAGTGATATTGGCCTCTAGCTGACAATTTCTGTTGAACTTCCTTCTTTATACAGAGGACGGACAATTGCATACTTCATGCTGTCCGGGAATACTCCTTCCATAAATGAATGATAAAAATGTCCGCTAGTGGAACAGCAATGAAAGACTGCACTTCTTCATAATGTAAGTAGGTACATTATGCCTCCCTGATGACGCTTCATTTCTTGGGCCATCTATATAACAGCCATGACTTCTATAGAGCCAGATCTGCCCGGTACAGAATTGTTTTTAGGGACATAGTTCATTTTAATTAGTCTTTTCTCACACTCTATACATGTGTGTCATTGGATTTATCGAAGAGCGTGTCCACTAAATTAACGTAGTGCCTATTAAATTCATTGGTAACTTTCTCCGGTGAAGTTATGATAGCACCACTTCCGTCAGTGCTTCTAATTTGAATGGTCGATTTCATTTGTATTTTCCGTGTTTTTTCCAACTCGGAATTTATGATATTCCACGACTCTCTTATTTTACTATCGGCATTCTCAATTAATTGTTCGTTATAATTCCATTTTGCTTTTTGAATATTTCTTGCGAGTTGCTTTTTGAAGATTTTGTAAAAACAAATGAAATCTGCCGAATCAAATCAAACAAAACGTGCATGCGATCTCATGCAATACCGAGCCACGATATAGTGATACCAACCCATTTCATCATGATTAAGAAGGTGACCTAACTTGGATCTCGAAAATTAAATATTTCCGAGGTCAGATCACGATTAATTACGGGGTACCAATTGTCTGTAGCGCAACTATCGTTTCTATATCGGACTATATGAATCAACAATACTCAACGATGCTATACACGGTTCAGTGGAATCAAAATGTGAGTAGTTGCATTTGTTTTTTCACGAAAATTATAGATTTTGTGAGTTCATCAATTCCACCGGTACCGTAGTCACTTTTATATACACATCTAGTTCACAAAGGAAATCGCTATGAATCGTGACAGGTGATCGGGACATTTGGCTCTGAACTGACCACAAGAAACCACAAATGCCTTCCATGTTATAAGTATGAGAGTTGGAACATTTTCTTCATATTATGATGATATACGGTCACTGCATATTGACCGAGCCATCTCTATGTTGAAATACGGTATAACGGGCCTTACATGAACATTTTCGATGCGATATCGCAACCGCATGCGGGATCGATATCAGCCATTTTGAATTATTGACCAATCAGCGAAGACTGCGTGATGGTGCGTGGTTTTGTCGCACAAGTACAGCTCACTCAACTTTTGGCTCGCGACTCTGCAAATCGCATGCGGAATGGCCGGATGTAGCTTGATTTCAGGTAAAATCCGCTTGAGGTCGCCGTCGTACTGCTTCCCCCAGAACAGCTGTTGTCGATTTTAGCGAATTGTTTTGAAATAATTCCATGATTGATCAATTTGCCCACGTAAATACGACTTCTTTCATGAGATTATGTTTTTATATAATTATTATTATTGAGAAGACACCAGCGATGTCACCAAATTTCAACAAACAGTCAACGTACTTGAGTACGCCCATCTCTTTGACAAACTTGCTTGAATTGCTACTAGGCAGCAGCACTTTTGTTTAATCGCGTCGCACTGTCCCGCACCCGCATGCGGTTGCGATATCGCATCAAAAATGTTCATGTAAGGCCAGCTTATGTCTTGCATGAGTCCAACGGGTGGAGAAATTGTTTTTCATTGATATTGGAATCGAGCATTACGGCTCCACTGATTTGTTAGTTGCAAGTTGAACATTGGAAATGGTACCCATATCTCAATGACATCACATTTATCGGCTATGTCTAGACGTCAGTTCGCACTTCAACCAGATCATATGTAGATTATTTATTTCTAGTACTGAAGAAAAACGCAACATAATACGCTGTTTGATGAGTGATATATGAATATGTATATGGAATGGAATGAGGAGCTTCATATACACCTTGCGTTTCAAACGATTAGTTGACACCTTCCTGTTTCACTCATCACTCATTTCGATCGCCTCAAATCAATTGGTGACACCCGTTGCTCAGATTCCTGATAGGTTCCTGAATATAACTTTGATCGATGTTAAAAAAATATGTCCAATTTTTTTCCATCAGAACGGCCTATTCGATTGGTATGAAACTATACGGAAAACTGTGTATCGTTATCATATAAGATTCCCTGAGAATTTGAATACATTCGGAGGGAATGTTTTTTTTCGAATTTTCTCCTCGGGGTTATTCTAACGGGGATGTTAAGATATTCGAAATGAGTTTTCTCAAAAGCGGTGCGATAATCTCACTTCAAAACTATACAGTACCGTATCGAACTAGATAATCCCGTTTAAGTACGTCAAGTTTCAACTGATTTTTCACTTTTGTTTGACCTGGGGTCACGAGAATTGAAAAAAGCACCTCCACCAGTTGAGATGGTCGTTTTTCAATAGTTTTTTCCTCGAGTAGGCCTACTGTAGAATAAAGACTCCGCTTTGTTCATCCAATCATGATACCAACTGTACAACTGTACACATGTAACTGTATACATGTACCAAGTGTCTATTGTTCCATTGTTTCATTGTAGTGTTGTATCTTCTCCAGTATCTATTGCATCTCTTGCATTAATTGTCATTATTGCGACTAATGGCAACCTCCAAAAGTAGGCGGTGCCATTTCTATGATGAAGATATGGCAAAAATATTAGACGAGAACATTCCTGATTTATTCGTAATCTGTTAGGTCACTTCGTTTTTTTTTCTAGTGGATGAATAGATTCAGTCATTTGATTAGAAACTATTATCTCTCAGTACATCATCCACTTATGAAGAGTGAATAATTAGTAACTTACACAATATGATTTGAATATAGTCAATTGAATGCACATAATCTGGTCTCAGTAGATTTGTTGCTGTGATTTCGTCAACATGCTAGCATGGAAGTTGGTTCTATCGTTTTTAGTGGCCTTGGCTTACTTCAGTGGCGGTGAGTCTATAATAATAATAATTATTATTATTGTTTTCATACAGTGTTATACACTGTACACAGGTGGTGAGAATAGAGCAGGAGCCCCGTAACAACATGTGCCTCACCACCTGTATAATAATATGAATTATAAATCATAAATTAGATCAGTGGGAAAAAAATTTAAAAATTAATGCTAGCAAACGAATCGAAAATTAAGATAACTAAATATGGAATACAAATGCCTAATATAAGGCCTAATCTAACATGTGTGAAGTTTTAAGTATCCAATTGAGTAAAAATGTTCTGAGTTGTCTACAAAATGTACCAAAAACATCATCTGTCCTCAAACTGACAGGTGAAGAGTTATAAAAAGCGACAGATCGAAAATAGAATTCTTTTTGATATTGTGTGGTCCTGGCGAATGGAGGTTTTAATATGGCCAATTGCTTTAACCTAGTTCTTAATGAAGCATTGAAAACCACTCTCTCAGAAATATCCATGTCCAAGATCTTCAGAAGTAATTTCTTCAGAAATAGCATGTCTATTTCCTTGAGATGATTTTCAATGGCCATTATATGTTGTTCATCTTTTTTTTCCTGCGATATACTTTAATGCTCGACTTTGAATTTTTTCTAATTTCGAAATATTGCCTAGACTTGTTGGATGCCAAGCAGGACAACCATACGACATGATCGGCCTAACCAACCCCAAGTAAACTGTGTACTTCACTTTTGTATTAGCCACATGCAATATTCTACCTAGAAAACCCAGAGTCTCGGCAGCCTTGTCTCTCACAATTTCGGTCTGTATATTCCATTTTAGATCATTTGAAACAACAATTCCAAGAATTTATATAGCAATTTATAATATAGCAACACAAGGTCCAGGTTTTCAATGGTTTGACAAAAGTTGGTTGGATGTTTGCGAATTTGAGTTTGAATCAAGTGAAAATTAGAATTAAATTTTGAATTCGAGATTGATAGAATAGATAAAATCTCTGGATGAAGATTCGAATGGGATGTCAATATGAATTTGAATTGAGTTCAAATTTTAGGTTCGAATTTTAATGAGGAAGTCAAGTTGAATTTTGAAGTTGATTTCAAAGTCGATGTGGTTGCCCGTTGCCTTTTCTTTGCTACAGTCAATTGCCTGTTACGCCTCGTTAACTTCCATGATTACACGTGTTATTTTATGGACTAAACAGTCGGTTATAGCCTGACGGGTTCTTGAACGGACTGTTCAAAAAACGGGCTTCGGTAAGAAAACGTGAGAAGTAAGTCATAACCTTCACATTCATCAGAATACATTACCAACCAAATAATATCAAGTGGATGTTTGTCGAGAAATCGCCAAATATTCGAATATTCTCTGGATTTTTGAAGAATGTGGATGCGGTTTCTCTCATGAATCAAATCCTGAGAAATTACTGACTCAAAATACCGAAGCTGTACTAAAATGAAACTGACAACACAATGCGCTTCCAAATACAATCCGACGAGAGGTTGATTACAACTAATAACCTGTCAGCAATGATATATTTTATTCATTCATTCATTCATTCATTCATTGAATGTCGTTGTTCGGGATATGCGCGTGCTTCATTATGTAACTCTTAATTGCTTCCACTTTTCATCACTCACAGCGTATCTGCAACCAGTTGTCTGTCGAATGCAGAGGAAACCCCGATATTTGACTCAACTGAATGAATATTAGGGTTTTAAGGCGCATCGACAGCGAGGTCATTAACTATTTTGGTGGTGAACCTTCCTCTTTTGTCGATACAATAATTATAACATCAAATTGTTCCATTATTCTTGACTATTCCAATTACCATATTCATATCGTGATATTCAATGCAAGGTGGTTGAACCAATGTTCTTACATCAGAAGAATTGCACTCACATCACCGCTCGTTCATTGTATAGGCTATACATTCCATCAATTCCATCATACTGGTCAAACGCGAAATATGCGTTGTAAGATGAGCGAGATATCTCAATAAGGTATAAAAGTCCTTAAAGTAGTTCTACCCTTGCTACTTTATCGACTCTGGTATTCTACACACCTTGATATCTGAATAAGCTATTAAAGTCGTTAAAGAAGTTCTACTCTTGCCACTTCATTGACTCTGGTGTTCTACATACCTTGACGCATATAAAAAATACTTCATTGTTGGTCAACTCTTGAATCTAGAAAGCAGTGAATCTCGACAACTTAATTCTGTCACAATTTTTATGATATATTTCATGAATATTATCAGTCATTATATTTGTTTTCTTCAAAACGACTGATCAGAATTGCTTAAAAAATCGTAATAATGTGTATAATCCATGTATACACATTTAGAGAGAATTTCATTCCATTTGGAGAGATTTTATTTTTCAACATTTTCTGCCCAGCCAAATCTTATGGGTTTTTAGAAACTTTGAGATGATGATTCTCAAAATCGGTCGGACCGATTCATCCCAAAAACTATACAGTTCTAAGTTGGATGAGTTTGCTTATACAAAATTAGTTTCATGTTGATCAGTCAACCCTTGCGACCTGTGGAGTGCTTACAAAAAAAAAAAAAAAACACACAGACAAAGCCCTATAAGAGTGGGATGGAGACTTCGCTACGCTCATCAAATATATGTGAATTTATATCATCACATGAATTCTCAAAAGTTTATCTCCGGTTGATATTCTCAACATTTGTAATACTACATTCCGTCAGAATTGAAATGTAATTATGAGTTATTTGAAAACGTGAAGTTTGTCAAACTCATTCGCAAACTTATTTTAATACTAGTCAAACGCGAAATATGCGTTGTGAGATGAGCGAGATATCTGAATAAGGTATGAAAGTCCTTGAAATAGTTTTACCCTTGCTACTTTATCGACTTTGGTATTCTACACACCTTGATATCTGAATAAGCTATAAAAGTCGTTAAAGAAGTTCTACTCTTGCCACTCCATTGACTATGGTATTCTACACACCTTGACGCATATGAAAAATACTTCATTGTTGGTCAACTCTTGAATCTAGGAAGCAGTGAATCTCGACAACTTAATTCTGTCATAATTTTTATGATATATTTTATAAATATTATCAGTCATTTTATTTTTTTTCTCCAAAACGACTGATCAGAATTGCTTAAAAAATCGTAATAATGTGTAAAATCTATGTATACAAATTTAGAGAAAATTTCATCCCATTTGGAGAGATTTTATTTTTCAACATTTTCCGCCCAGCCAAATCTTATGGGGTTTTTAGAAACTTTGAGATGATGATTCTCAAAATCGGTCCGACCGATTCATCCCAAAAACTATACAGTTCTAAGTTGAATGAGTTTGCGTGTACCAAAAAAGTTTCATGTTGATCAGTCAACCCTTAATTGCGACCTGTGGAGTGCTTACAAAAAAAAAAAAAAAAAAAAAAACACAGACAAAGCCCTATAAGAGTGGGATGGAGACTTCGCTACGCTCATCAACAATAGTCCTAATCACTTCGAACTACCAGATCACCGGACTTCATTATTATCATGACTTCATCATATTATGTACCACACTTATATGCTATTCATATTTTAATCAAGTTTTGATGTTATTGACAAAAAAATACTTATATTCAATAGTCTTTGGTTTTTTTATTTTCATTGTCTGTATACATCCTAACAACTGTGTATGATTTATCCCATACCATTGTAACGTGGATTGTGTATGACAATAAATATTATATCCATCTATCTATCCACCGACCACAATTCATTGAAAAGTACCCCGACTTTATTCCGGTATACGCTCTTCAGCATCCACAATTGCGATTCGCTGAATATATAGTTTGTCATCTTGTGAGCAGGCCAGTGTGACGTCAGTGGGCGTGTCCACGTGACCGGTGACGTCACCTGGATGATGACGAATGACGCCATGGGGACGCCGCAGTTGGTCGTCATCTCGGGACCGACGCCGACGCCGAGAGCCGACGTCGTCCTCAGAGACAACGTCACGTTCCAGCTGTACACCAGGTGAAAAACAATTGCCGAAAACGCTCACGTTCAAAGTGTGAAATCTGAATCAATAATATTCTAGATGAGTGAAATGAACTGCGAAGTGAACTATAAGTAAATTACGAAATTGACGAATATACGTCAGTTCCGTAGTGAATGAACTGCGTGATACAGCGAACTGGTGGACCACCAAACATTCTGATTGGTCAATTCCAACTGGAGGACATTGCCGTCTGTCAATCTCAACAATGAGTGACGTCACTTGACAGAAGACTATGATTATCACATCACTTATAGCTATCAACTTACCGATCAAATGCAATAAACAAGGGTCATCAACTGATCAAGATCGATTAAAACAAGGTCTTCTTCATTATTGGAGAGATGAATCAAAATGAGAAATGCATGAAATGGGAGAGAAGTGACGTGATTGTTTGGATCTCAAGGTCATTCGTCATTCACCAAGAGGAAAACATCACGCGTTTTCCCAGTCAATAAGCTCAGTCTCTCAAAATCACTCCTCCCAATGAAATCAACAGATTCGGATGACATTCACATACTTCCAATGTAATCCTGAATCCATAGTCCGTGGAAACGAGATACATTTCATATGGATCAGATTTAAATTCAAAGTGCATGCTTGCTCAAGAATTCATGCAATAAATAGAAGGTCTGTAATCCAATTCAATAAATCATTAATTATATTCCCTCAGGAGTAACAGGGATGCAGGATACCAGCTGTATGTGGACGATGAGGAAGGCTTACAAGGATCAGGATTCGATCCTGACCTACCGACTAAAGTCCTCGTGCACGGATTCACTGAGAGTCTCGACGTTTACTACATCCAGGACATGAAAGATGGTAAGCAATACTCCAATCTATCAGCTTGTGAGAGGCATTAGTTCTTGTTCTTCAGGCTCGAGTTTCAGACCATCGAAACTCATCACTGGTGATATATGCAGTAAGTACCCCCCCCCCCCTCTTTCAATTTTGAGGAACAACAATTCCGGAAACACGCGAAAAGCACTGTTTTTATCAAAGGAATATTCCGATGTTTTGAAGGAATCTGTAAGAAAACCAACGCAGTGAGAAACCGGTATCAGAAGGCAACATTGATGAATTCGGGATTTCAGAAGATACCAACTGTACTTTCACTTGACTGTCCTGAAAATCAACTGAACTAAAAATCAACTGCACTTGACAATTCAGTTTCGATCCTCATATAATTCACAATATTAGAATTGAAATCACTCTCATTCCCATTTTCACGTTCACTATCATTATTTCAACCTGTTGAATCAGATTGTGTTGATACTATGAGTTCGTTGGTAACGTTGTCAATCATAGTGTATTTGGTTTCATTTATTCGAGCCACAGATAAGCCAGATATGGCTCAGTAGACGAGAGTTCAAATAATTGTATCACACTGTATTATATCAACTAATTGGTATATTTCTTATTGATTCTTATTAGGTAACTAATTCCTATTGGTAAACTTTGTGATAGATTACGTTCCTGTGCATATCAAATGTATGGTATTAAATACATTCTTCCTTTTTCTCTTCTTTGTACCGTTTATTCGGCCTTGGTTGAGTCTATATCAAGATGCATTGAGGGTTGCGTTTGCCCGTTTGAGATGATGTCTTTACTTCCTATCCCTCCCATGTTAAAAATATGTCACGATTTCTGTCCGCGCATTTAGAACTCTTGATCGTGCGTAAGTAGTAGTGATAAAAGGTGACTTTGTTCACAAATACACGTGTAATGACGTTCACTTTTGCTCAGTCGTCTGAAACAGTCTCTTGAGAAGTAAAACGGATATAGTGAGGTTAAATAATTGTCTATCATTCAAACTGTGAAGTAATTAATATAGTAACAAAAGTTATATTACTATAGTAACTCACATCTGGACGATTTATATATGTGATCGGAATCGTGTGAGAGGTCCGCATGCCTCAAACGAATAAGTATTCATATTTTATTTTATTGCATTATCGGTAACTAGGAAAACGCGGGATGCGCGTTGTGAGATGAGCTTAGAAGTATGGCAATCTAGAATGAAAAATAACTTGTCAGCTCAATTTACATCTACAAACCTTGACTCACTTCAAACGTTCAAAAACCTCACCTGCAACTTGTTGATATGTATAGTAACCTGCAACCTGTCGCATAAACACTTTGCAAAACCAATTGATCCAAATATTGTCACGACGGAGTCGGGTTTCCTATCTATACCATCCTATTCCGCAATACGTCCTTGGCATACTTTTTTATGCTATTCTTTGTGTTCCTATGTCCTAATAATAAGCTGACAGTTGGCACATTCCTAGTCCACTTCCTTGTGTCACTGGCTATGCTTATGTGATGTAACGGCCCGGTTGCATTGACGATGATGGAGACATGAGGAGTCAGCACTTCGAACATGGGGATAAAACCTATGGGAGAAGTGAGACTCGGGGTGACATCAAGAAGAGATAAGTTGCTGGTGACATCAAGAAGAGACATGTGACTGGACAGGTCAAGGAGCGGTGCGGTGTCGGCCAGTGCAGGAGAGGATCGTTCCCCCGGGATGTGGTGTGTGTGCGTGTGCTAAGAAGTGTGAAGATACCAAGACAGAAGTACCATCGCCAAAGCCTTTCTCTCTGCGAAGACGTCAGTCGTGGTTGGAGTGGTGATGAGTATCTGCACTTTTATTCATACTAGATTGGGGCACAGGCACCACTGACGGCACTCAACGGAGTATCATGTATCTGAGTACCGGTACCAGGCACCTTGAACTGAATAAACTCACACTTGTTATTTTGGTTGACATGATAACTTATTCATTCTTGTTATAAGATCCTATGAGGTTTCCTATAAGTGAACGTTCCCGTCACTCACTGCCAAGCGAAGATGAGCATTACTCCCCAATAATCATCTTATTTTGACAATATTCAATAAGATGTACACGTTTATTGCGTTTTCTTCATTTGTTCTCATTCGATTGATGTAAAAATCTCTGAAAAGGTGTATAATAGTATTCTTCATATTCTGAGGGAATTTGAGAGCTTTTGAAAAATTCTTGTTTTTCAAGTATTTTTCCTCCGGGTTATTCTTATGAGGATTTTCCAAACTTTCCGATTATTTTCCGAAAAAACCTTTCGACCGATTTCTCTGAATAACAATTCCAACCCATTCTGGTATGACACCAACGTTCAGAAAAAGTTTCAAGTTGATTGATTCATTTCTCTGACCTGTACGCCGCGTACATGATTACAAAATAAAACATAAAAACGAAGCCCATTTTTTTTAAGGGTGTGAAATGCAAAGCTTCGCTACGCTCATCTGGAGTATTCTTTCTCTTGAGCCTATAGCGTATTTGTTTCTTTCCATCGCATTTTGGATGCCAACATGCACTGCATCTTCGATGCCAACATGCACTGCATCTTGGATGCCAACATGCACTGCATCTTGGATACCAACATGCACTGCATCAAAGATGTCAATATTTGAGGTATAGAGAAGGCCCCACATCAAGTTTCTATAAATTTACAAAACACCACCAGATAGAGCAGTGATCCATATTACACATAATTGTCTTCATAGATTGATACGTGTTTTTAAGATAAGTAAAAGCACCATCTCCTGGCCGCAAACAAGCCCTCTATGCATCTTGGTATATACTATCTTACGGTCTACTAGCTTGGAAAAATGCATCTGATTCGCATATGAAACAAATCCAATCGTTGCAAAATAAGATTATGAAATGTATGATCCCCTCCTCCATGGTAATTACATTGAATAACGATTCAGATGGAATGTATCAATATTGTAATGTTCTTCCTATCTCAGAATTATTCACATACAAACTCATCTTGAAATATCATTTCAATGACCTTCATAAAATACCTAATGAAACATTCATGAGTACCAGACTTCAGATACATGAAAAATTCAATACACCATCGTTCAATAATGAACATGGTGTCAGGAGACTAGAATATTCAATTCCATATAATTTCAATCGTTTGGAATCACATTTGAGAAAATTGGAAAAATACAAAGATGTTAAACGAGAAATAAAAGTGTGGTTATTAGAAAATGAAAAAGGCAAGATAACTGAGCTGGTGATTGGTGAATATTGAAATGGGCCTACCAAATATACTAATTTATTATTATTCCATTATTTCAATGAGATTCAGGAAATTGACATCCGGACTAATACTCTCGGTGTCTGGATCATGATTATTTGAAATTGTCTCAGTTTGCTTTTTTTCATTACCATGAATGTTGTTGTGCCTCGCAGTTTAAATTGTTGAAATAAGAAGGGTGTCAATACCCAATTTCTCAATTTTTGATTGATCATTATGTAGGCCTATCATTTATACTATCAATATTATTATGACTAATCAATTCGAAAAATATTAGGTATCATGTGTCTTTTAGCCGGAATATTTCTCTAAGGCCCGGCATTACCAAATCCAGTTAGCCTTCATCTGACAACTTGAACTTATTATAACCATGGTTACCTATCCTATTTGTTTTCACCAACTTTCAGATAGATACTAACTGGCCTTGGTAATACTGGACCTAATCAAAGTGTCTTGATACTGGTTTTCATGTGATTATTTTTGTCTTACAATCTTGTACAACTGTCTACTTTTTCCGTTACTTGATGTAACTTGATTGCTCCAAATTAATAGTAATCAAAGAAACTTCACACTTCGTAAATAGAATGTAACAAATCACTCAATGTTTTTATTTTTTTCTTCTTACTTCAACTACTTCATCACTTTTGATGTATGAGAAATACGTCCGAATTTGAATTGTACTTATAATCCACTACTTTAACCCACAGATAAGCCTCCTTTATGGCTTTGTGGATGGTTTTTTTGCTGTGATTGTGTTTTCCTTTTTCTATCAGTGTATGTGACCAATGAAAAAAAAATAGCGAAAATGAAAGTAAAACTAATTGAATAACGTGGTGGCCTGAGAAGATTTGGAAATGGCTGACATAGGAAATACGTGAATCGTCCAGAACCTGTAATCGGATCAAGTCACGTACTTTTAAGAGGCCATTTAACTGATTACGATTGTATACATTTGATACATTTGAGAGGATCATTTAACTGATTACGATTGTCACGTACCGTTTGACCCTGGGCACGAGACTCACTGCCTTATCTATGATGACGTAGTTGCATGGCGATTCAATGCGGAACCAATCGACGGTCATGTTGTAATGAGGTATCGGAAAAAATGAGCGATACGTTTTCATTAAAGTTTCGAAAAAGGAACGCATTCATCAATTTCTAGTTGCTAGTTACCAAATATACCCCAAGTTGCTCTTCATCCGACTGGAAGTGGGTTTCTGATGTGTTTCAGTTGATATTGAATTAGTTCGTGATTTTTGTTTGATTGGGTTATCACTTAGTTCAGGAGAGTTTGAGTACCTCAAAACAGTCATATTGGGTTTATTCCGGTTGGTGTATTATAGGCTGCTCGCAACAACAACCACAAAAACAACGTTCATGTGGTGACGTGGACCGATGGTCTCACGAATAGCGACTGACAAATAGAATGGTGAATATACTGAATGAAGTAGAACAAAGCGTCCAAGCGACGCAGTCCTGGTGTCGAAGTCCATTGTTATTTCATTCAAAATGGATGAAATGAGTAGGTGAGTTCGCCTTTGTGGAGCCCCGTCCAAACGAATTCACCAATAATTTGGAAGAAATGAACCTCATTGAGCTTCTGTCAAGTAACGAATGACAAACCATGGTTACCACAGCAATACAGAAAACTGGTGGACAACGAAATAATCTGATTGGTAGATTCCAACTGGTGGACATTGCTGTCTGTCTCTTAGAACAATGGGGGACGTCCCTTGATAGAAGCTTCATCTGATTGGTCAATTCCAACTGGTGGACATGGTTGTCTGTCTCTTGCAACAGTGGGTAACGTCACCCGACTGAAGCCTTGTCTGATTGGTCAATTCCAACTGGTCTGTCTCTTGCAACAAAAACTGACGTACCTTGACATAATTATATTGGGAAAAATTGATCTGTATCAAGTTTTGACGTTTTTTTTATTCATGCGTGTCGCCCATATTTCTTGTGTGTAGATTACCTGACCCTGTTGGAATGCAACGTGCTGTGCGTGGGCTACGGCCCCCTGGTGCCCTGGCCGCTGTACAACGTGGCCAAGCCGCGCAGCCTGCTAGTTGGCCGCTACCTGGCCCTGCTCCTAGACCTGCTCGTCAACAGCGCAGGCGCAAGGCTGGACGACTTCCACATGGTCGGTCACAGTCTGGGCGCGCACGTGGCGGGCATCGCGGCGGCGAACGTGACGCGAGGCACGGTCGCTAGGATCACTGGTGAGTATCCGATAGAAGTAGACCGTTTTCAGGATCACCATGGCCGTCACTTGGGATAACGTCCTGGGCCCAGCTAGCTGCAAGAGAATGGAGCCCTCACAGTGACTGTCCCTGGCATGTCCATGTTCCATAACCCTGGCATTATTACATGGAGATGAATTGTTTGTTGTTTGAGTTATCTTATTTTCATCATCATTTGGGGTGATGAGATCGCCCGTGTGAGGCCTTGTTCAAACGATCCTAAATCTCATCCATGAACTTGATGGAGGAACAATGGTTTTGTTTCAAGTTTCGATGTTATTGAAAAAAAAGAATACAGTAGGCCTACTGTCGTACTGGAGGTATAACTCCGTTTTGATAGCTCGTGCAACTTGATCACATCGGGTAGTGGGTCACGGTGGCCCTGTTCGTTGTTCAAGCGGATTGCTGTCAGGTGTTAGCCTACCGAAACCTGTTTTGTATACAGTGCCTGAATTATCAACGTGAGAGTAGCTCCTACTGGCAGTTGAAGAACGAACATGGCCGCCGTTTTGAGGTATGTTGACGTGACCGGAAGTATGCGATCTGGTACACGATTCGTCGCTGAGATAGACCTCCATGTATACAACTCAGTGGTATTATCGACCATTCTGTGAATCAAACCTTGATCTTTTGATTAGGGATCACGCAATAATCTGTCAATTCAAGTCTTAATTTGACTCAAGTCACAACAAAATCTGATTGGAAGATAACTGCTTTTTCATTCCAATGTATCTGATTATTCGTTTTTTGCTTAAATACCCATTCAGCTTTGGATCCAGCCATGCCGTTGTTCGATTCGGAGACCGATGATAACCGAATAGACCCGAGTGATGCCAAACTGGTCGACGTCGTCCACTCGGACGGGGGTCTGACAGGATTTCTGGCACCTCAAGGTCACGTCGATTTCTACCCCAACAAGGGCAAGCAGCCCCAACCGGGTTGCATCGAAGAGAGCAGAGGTAATTCACCAAAAACACATTCACTCATCTCTTCTGCTTGGAGCAACAGGCAACATGCACTCAAGGCACGAATACGTTAACTGTTGAGCGCCGTGACTACGCCATAGTTACACTTCGAATTGTGGTCATGTCACCAAGAGGCATTACTCAGTATCGAGCAAGATGTATCGAGCTCACATGGTGCTTCAACTCGTCTTTCAATTCTGTCCGTCTTTCATGCATACTGGCGTTCAGCCAATCGAAGCCTGCGATTCTTGGTGATCAATTTATATTTATTATCTAGCTATCTAAATGATAAATCAAAGCGTCTATATTGTGGTAAGATTGATCAGAACGATTTGAGTTCTATTGATTCATCTTAATTCCATATCAATCGTTCTGAATTCTTCGAGTGTATCAATATTTGTTGTAATAGTTGTTTGAAGGGCCTACACCATAATTACTAATTCGTTATTTCTCAATTGTAATGCTATTCATGAGTTATATTTTTAAAAATCTAGATTGACGTACCAATCTTCTCGAGAGAGGGTTGAAGGAATGAACACTATCACTAATGATACTGAATCATGTGGCATACCTTGCATAAACCTCGAATATGGGCATCTGAAATACAGTGCATTCTGACATTGAATATGTGGTGGAAATGAACAAATGCGCTGAGCGTAATGAAAATGGATATCCAGCATCTATACTGATAGTGCAACGTATATATATATATATATATATATATATATATATATATATATATATATATATATATATAAATATATATATATATTTATATATATATATATATATATATATATATATATATATATATATATATATATATTTATATATATATATATATATATATATATATATATATATATATATATATATATATATATATATATATAAATATATATATATATACATATATATATATACATATATATATATATATATATATATATATATATATATATATATATATATATATATATATATATATATATATATATATGAGAACATCAACTTCTTCGTCCAACAGGTTGGTGTTCCCACCGCCAGAGTCACATTTGGTATTTGTACTCCATCGCGCACCGGGACGTTTATCCTGCCATCCAGTGTTCCTCCCTGGATGAAGCCACCACTGCTACGTGCACTTCCGGCGTGCAAGGCATGATGGGAGACAACATAGGAGACACGTGAGTCACCTTAAGGAGATAATATGTGATGCTGTCAGGGACGAGAGACCTCACGGTGCATTGGCTGAGTGCTAAATAACACACCAAGCTAAGTTAACCAGTTGTGCAAACAGGATTCTTAGTTCTTCGTTTTTTTTTGAATAACCTGATTTTTTTTTGAAAGTGTCATCATGTTTTTCAAAGCCGATTACCTGGGAATTCCAGCTTTTCGATATTTTGGAGGTGAGAATGTGATTGTGTATGTGTAATGATCACATAAGCAAGCTGTGTAAGCTGGCCGCATACAAGGAAAACTTCTCTCACCATGAGCGCCCTTCTCTCAGACTGCATCACTCTTAGCCACGCAGTAGACTTGTCAAAAGACGAATATAAGAATTGCGAACGAAGAAGATTCAGAAACCACGCCCACAAAATTCACCGTTATGGTTGTGAAGCCGTGTTATTCATGAGAGATTATGATTTACCAAAAGAAGATTGACGTTATGAAACGAAATAACATTTCGAAAGCGGTGATAACATACAGCTTCAAGCCGCAGTTTGTATCATAACTGAATCTTCTACACTTCTCCTGTTGGTTGGCAAGACCTTCTTCTCTCGTTATTGATTCATATTGAGTTTAACGACACAATCCATGACTATGATCCATCGTCGTCGGTGAATGTTGATCAAGATGATGGAATAATTAAATGGAAAGTTATTTTATCGGGTGTTTTCGGATAGTGAGAAGGAGTCGGTCGTGAGCTGTTGTCAAGGAACTATCTCAGTATTGACCTGAACGGCAGAGGAAAGCCACGAAGACACTCTGTCAGGATGGTTGACCATGACGGGAATCGAGCCCTGGTCTTCTGAATGACGGTTCATGGCGCTAGTCACTTGACCACCCGTATCAGTACCTCAAAGCTGCAAGCTGGATTATGTTACCACTGAAATCCTCCAGTTCTCCTGTCCGTATACGAAACCTTCTATCCTCTTGTATAGGCCTACATGTACACCAACAGAATATTCCTGGAATATTCTTCAATTTCAGGTAACTCACTGCAGATTCAAGTATGCAACGCTTGAAAAAGATGAAATTGTCTTCTCCAATCGTGAATCGCGTTCAGAAAAATTCGTGTTCCACGAGAAAGCACTGTGATTTTTTTCTTTCAATCACTCTCGAAAACTTGACACGAAGCCATTGTTTCCCTATATGAAGGCAAAGGGTGAAAGTTTGGGATCGTTCGGGCGGGACACCATAATGGCGATCCTACTATCTCAATCTCCCAATATTCAGATATATCTGTAGCTATTCGGATGAATATATTGCTACTTGAAGATTTGAAGCTATAATATAACCGATTTGAGTATAGCGGTTATATTGAAGTATACATACCTAGAAGTATGTGGATGATACGACTGCGCGGTTGCCGTCACATAAAGTGGTTGATCAAAACACATGCGAGAACACATTCTGGGGCCCTATTCTCGAGTTTTCGTTTAGCAAAACGTATGCGTTTTAGCGATCACGTGACCGACATTTCGCACGATTTCCACAAGACCCTATTCTCGAACTTCAAGACGTACGATATATCGTCTCGCACTGCGTCACGTATGGCCTATTTCTACTCGCCTCAAAAAAGCGGGCGAGTACTGTCAAACGCATACGTGTTATGGACACTTTTTTGTCGTTTCAAGATTGAAAAATGGAAAAGCAATTTCGCGTGGTGATAAAATAATGAAACAATTGTATATAAGTGGTACCACATGTCTATAGAAGTACGTTTTAAGCTTCTGATTTCTGATTTTCCAATTAGCTCCATAAAAAAATATATATTTCAATATCACTATCTTCACTTCCTCCTGACCTTCACTTATAGATGACCACTGTGCTAGGCCTAAACTAGACACTACCTTAAAAATAAATAAAACTGTGATTCTCCTTTCATATTTAAAATTAACTAAATTAAAAGAGTTAGGTCTATGAATGAGAGTAGGTCTAGTTTTTAGTAATATCCTATGAGCATGTAAAGCCTATAGGCTTATAGGCCCAGGGCTAGGGCCAACAAAAGGAAATTCACATTCTATTTTGAATTTGTATATAGTATTATAGAGTAGGCCTGGACCTAAACTTGTACCTTGGGGCTAAGTAGAATTGCAGTAAACATAATAATTATTAATTTCGCTTACCTTGTTGTATTCAATTACTCTTGACATTTCATAACCTTGAAATGTTTTGTTATGAACCACCAGCTCACAGCTGTTTGTCTGTGATTTGATTGGCCCAAAATGAGGGGATAGTGACGTCCACATGACGTCAGCAAGACGCATAAGTTTTAGCTCTTTCTGAAAACGCACTACGAGTGGAAAAAGTGGAGAATAGGGTTTTTGGTTTCTCGAAACACGTATGCGTTTCCGAGCCATTCGTGTGAGTCGCATGCGAGTTACTCGCACGGGAAAACGTACGAGCTCGAGAATAGGGCCCCTGAGGGAACACACTGATGATATACGCCTTCAAATATAGAGTGTGTGTTCCCACTTCGAGCATATAGTGTGATACTAGGAAAACGCGAGATGCGCGTTGTGAGATGAGCTTAGAAGTATGGAAATGTACAATGAAAGATAATTTGTCAGCTCAATTCACATCTACGGACCTTGGATTACTTTGGAAGTTCAAAAACCTTACTTGCAACTTATTGATATTTATAGTGCTGCAACCTGTCACATATACACTTTGCAAAGCTAATTGATCCAAATATTCAATGAAATGTACACCGTCATTGCTTTTTCTTTGTTATTTCTTATCCGATTGTTGCAAGAATCTCTGGAAAAGTGTATAATAGTACTGTCCACATTTGATGATAATTTTATAGCTTTCTAAGAAATCTTGTTTTCAAAGTATTTTTCCATCTGGTTATTCTGATGAAGATTTTTCAAACTTACCGATTTTTTCCGGAAAAACCATCCAACCGATTTCTTTGAAAAAAAATCTCAGCCCATTTTTGTGTGACAGAAATATGTAGAAAAAGTTTCAAGTCGATAGGTATTTTTTCCTGACCTGTATACCGCGTACAAAATTACAAACAAAAAAACAAACATTAAAACGAAGCCCATTTTTTTCGGTATATGGAATGGAATCTTCGCTACGCTCATCTTATGAGAACCAATTGGAGGTTGAATGTGCGTAGATTATTTTCGAATTGAATTCTATAGTTTCGAATCTAACCAGCTTGGTTGATCGCAATTGAAGGGCCTACGTGAATGTATCAATTATCGACACCAGATAGATATAATACACGATATTTTCTAATGAACCCAGGTATTGTCAAGTACATTCAGCTGAAAATAGATGGCCGAATTATCGAGTGTTACTTACACAATCATACCGGTACAGCGTGGGGTACGCGTTGTGAGATAAGCATGTAATTATGGGAGTCTGGAATTTTGAATATTAGGTCAGCCCGATCCACACACATATTTCAGATCACTTCAAACGTTCAAAAACCTTACCTGCCACTTGTTAATATTTATAGAGCTGCAACTTGTCACATATAAACTTTGCGAAACCAATCGATCGCAATATTCAATAAAATGTATACTTTTATTGCGTTTTCTTCATTATTTCTCATTCAATTGTTGTGAAAGTCACTGAAAATATGTATGGCGGTGTTTCTCATATTCAATGAGAATTTTGAAACTCCAAAAAAGAATCCATATTTCATGTAGGCCTATATACTCCATCCGGGTTATTCGTGATTTTCCAAACTTTCCGATTTTTTCAGGAAAATCGTACGACCGATTTGTTTGGAAAACTATCTCAACCCAATCTAATGTGATACCAACATCTCGAGAAACATCCAAGTTGATTGATTCTTTCCTTACCTGTATGTCGAGCACACAATTGAAAAAAAACGAAGCTCTTTTTTTTCTTTTTTGGTACATAATTGGAATTTACGCTATGCTCATGTAACAAGTGACCCTCCCACATTTTGTATTATGGCATTCATGACATCAGAACTTTCAACGAATTGTGTCATCATCTTGTCATGTATTTGTTGATTCTGTAATCTGCACTTTTGAAGATTTATTATCTCGACTGTAAAATCACTTTTGGTTACTTTACACCCTATAGCGACCAGCTGGGGAGGCTTGAAGCGAACACCAATTCCTCCATCGTCATTACTCCATCATGTTTGATTAAAATTTGTTTGTAATCGTTGTGTTTTTGTTTCCAGGGCGCATGGGATCTACTATTTGGAAATATTGCCGCAATGAACAATCTGAGGGAGAAAGTTGCTTGATGCGCATCTACTTCCAAATGAGAAGCAATGAGAGAAGAAAATTAATATGGATGTACACTCTTGGTCAAATGAAATTATTTTTTCGAAATTGTAGCTGAATTTCAACTGAAATCTATTCATATCCTGCTGATAACTTCGTCACATGACAGTGTACATGAGCAGAATTGGGCGGTGACATGACATGATCAGATCAAACTGCATCACCCAACGAGAATCTATACTGATATCGTGTATACAAAGTGAAATAAGCGAACAATACTGTATTCGTATTTTTGTATTTTGTATTTATTTACGGTTTAATGAAAACATGATTACATGTATGCTCCAAGTCAGAATTCATTCATTCATATCATTTTGAAATCATTCTATATTCTCATCTTACACACTTTACAATTTTCTTTCTTTTTTACAATTTTTTAATGAAGTAAGAAGCACACATAGAGAAAACTATCTGTGTGTGGGCTGAAATTTGAAAATAATAAATTAAATGTAATATCCAAGATGAGAGTATTATAGTGATGGAATAAGTGGTGGAAGTTATTAGATGAGTATATATTCAATATCCAATTTTTTAAATTTGAAACATTTTTTGAAGATTTGAACAATATGAACATTTCTTATACATGGTTGAAAATGTCATGTCATATAATATCCCAGACCCAGAAGTTTTAAGTTTGAAATTTGAAAATGTTCGGAAATTAAATGTCAGTGGTCAACAAATGGTGTTGAAATGCAATGTAACAACACGAATAAAATGAATGGTAATGAACAAGAATTGTCTCGCATGAAAAGTGAATATTAGGTGAGCAACTCACATTTGAGCTTGAACATATTGGAGGTAAAACTATGGGTAGATTTTTCGAGAATTCAAATTCAATTTGCGAAATAAACCATCTGATATGACCGCGAGTGTAGATTACGTTCTAGTTTACTTGGGCACACAATTTCAGTTTATTTTTCTTATTAGGCATTCTATTGTGACTTAATCGAAGACCTCATGTGAAAACCAGTGTACATATGTAGGCATATGCCTTATTGTACACAGATGTGATGACAAATATTGAAATATTGAAATTTCAAACACTTCCAACCAATCGTTTTATTATTCCAGAAAGAGGTAATACTTTCATATATAGCAAGCGCATGGTTATCAATTATATTTGTTGAGTTTTTCCATTTTTCTTGATTATACATATACAGGGTTCATGCCCAGGGTTGTGGGTGAGATTTTCAGTGACCCATTGAAAGTGTTCGGAAGTACTTTTACCAAGAGTGACAGACCTTTGTGAATAATTCATCATGTCCAAAGTAGTTTGAAACTATCAAATGATAACAATTCTTTGCGTACGGTGGATTAATTCAACATATTTCATATAGTTCTAGTAGGTCTACTGGGAAACAATTATTTCAGGGTAGACAAATGAAAATTGCTCGCGGAGCGCTTCATGACAAATTTAACCCCATGAAATATGAGTATCGATGATGGCCGCCCCCGTGGCTCAGTCAACTATTGCACAGTGGTAGAAACTGAAGTCATGGTCGGAAAGGGGTACGAGTCACGCATAGGGCATGTGTTTTAGTAAACGTCCTCTCACCTATCATCACTTCTTCGTTTCAACATCACCTGGTCATTCGTATCCCCATATTACTAAGCTGTCGGTGGGGTCGTTGAGCGAACAAAAAAACGAATGAATATTTGCAATGCTATTGAGGTTTTTCCGTTCCACTCATATCTCATGGCACGGGACATCAGACGGTCGCCCGTCTCGCAACAAAAGATTCAGCTCACAACCAAATCTCTCGGCAGTCCCGATTCCTCGTACTACGTCACCTCGTGGTTGTTGTTGTTGTTGTTGTTGGTGGTGTTTTTGCACTAAAAATGTAACTTGTATCAATCGGAAGCACTGATTGAGCACCAAATATTTTGATCTTCTCGAAATTGGTGCTCATGGTGGGGGTGCAGCGTGAAGTTGGCACCCCCACCACTGAACAGTCAATAACTCGGAAAGTATGATAGCACAAATTATGGGACTGGTACCAATCGAAAGCACTAATTGAGCACTAGATATTTCGAGCTTTTCAGAATTAGTGCTCGTGGTGGGGGTCCCAAATTCACGGACCTTATGGATTTTCCATTGATTTCACCTCACAGCGTACCGTTACGTACAAATAGCACGTACGGATCAATCATCATGGATCGACAATATTTCATGAGATATTTCTCTGAATGGTGTGAAGCAGTTTCACTACGATATGATCAGACGGAAATTCAATGAGATAATTTATATTTTATGTTGACACCAAGAATGATACGCTGTGAGTGAGTTGGCTTGGGATGAATTAGTAAGACCGTTTAGGAGCGGCACCTCTTGATTTTTTCAACACTTCGAGGCAGTCTTGGCAACACTGTGAATAACTATTCCTGGACTATTGTGAATTGGAACAATTTGATTTGACATCAGGCATACGCTTTCTATGACCATACTTCATCGCGTCAGATGAGAATCTTTCAGTTTCAAAAATTCCGAAACTCAATATATAAGTATACCATGCAAATGCATCATGTGTTGCCGCGTTGATGGATGAGCTGAAACATATCAACTTATCTTTGGATTCGTTATTATTAGATGAGCGTAGCGAAGTCTCCATCCCACTCGTATAGGGGTTTGTCTGTGTGTTTTTTTTTCTTTTTTTTTTTCTAGTTTGTAAGCACTCCACAGGTCGCAGAGTTTGACTGATCAACATGAAACTTTTTCTGTATACGCAAACTCATCCAACTTAGAACTGTGAATTTTTTAGAATAAATCGGACCGATTTTGAGAAAAATCATCTCAAAGTTTCTAAGAACCCCATAAGATTTGGCGGAGCGGAAAATGTTGGAAATACTAGTCAGACGCAAAATATGTGTTGTGAGATGAGCGAGATATCTGAATGAGTTATGAAATTCCTTGAAGTAGTTCTACCCTTGCTACTTCATCGACTCTGGTATTCTACACACCTTGATATCTGAATAAGCTATAAAAATCGTTGAAGTAGTTCTTCTCTTGCCACTTCATTGACTCTGGTATTCTACACACCTTGATGTTTATAAAACATACTTCATTGTTGGTCAACTCGTGAATCTAGAAAGCAGTGAATCTCGATAACTCGATTCTGTGACAATTTGTATGATATATTTGATGAATATTATCAGATTTTTTTTCGTCTTTGAAACGGCTGATTGGAATTGAATACAAAATCGTGAGAATGTGTAAAATCTATGTTGGATGAGCGTAGCGAAGTCTCCATCCCACTCTTGAAGGGGTTTGTCTGTTTTTTTTTTTTTTGTTAGCACTTCACAGGTTGCAAGGGTTGACATGGAACTTTTTTGTATACAGAAACTCATCCAACTTAGAACTGTATAGGTTTTGGAATGAATCGGTCGGACCGATTTTGAGAAAAATCGTCCCAAAGTTTCTAAAAAACCCCATAAGATTTGGCTGAGCGGAAAATGTTGAAAAATAAAATCTCTCCAAATGGGATGAAATTTTCTCTAAATGTGTATATATAGATTTGACACATTTTCACGATTTTGTATGCAATTCCAATCAGCCGTTCCGAAGAAAAAAAATGACTGATAATATTCATCAAATATATCATAAAAATTGTGACAGAATTAAGTTGTCGAGATTCACTGCTTTCTAGATTCAAGAGTTGACCAACAATGAAGTATTTTTCATATTCATCAAGGTGTGTAGAATACCAGTGTCAATGAAGTGGCAAGAGTAGAACTACTTCAACGACTTTTATAGCTTATTTAGATATCAAGGTGTGTAGAATATCAGAGTCGATAAAGTAGCAAGGGTAGAAGTACTTCAAGGACTTTTATACCTTATTCAGATATCTCGCTCATCTTACAACGCATATCTCACGTTCGACTAGTAAAAATGATGACAGAATTAGGTTGCCGAGATTCACTGCCTTCTAGATTCACTATTTTCTCAACAATGAAGTATTTGTATATGTACCAAGGTGTGTAGAATACCAGAGTCAATGGAGTGACAAGGGTAGAACCACTTTAACGACTTATGTACCTTATTGAGATCTCAAGGTGTGTAGAATACCAGCGTCGATGAAGTAGCAAGGGTAGAACCACATCAACGACTTTAAACCTCATTCGGATATCTCGCTCATCTTACAACGCGTATTACGCGTTTGACCAGTATACACATTCAGAGAAAATGTCATACCATTTGGAGAGATTTTATTTTTCAACCTTTTCCGCCCATCCAAATATTATGGGGTTTTTAGAAACTTTGAGATAATTTTTCTCAAAATCGGTCCGACCGATTCTTTCCAAAAACTATACAGTTCTAAGTTGAATGAGTTTGCGTGTACAAAATAGGTTTTATGTCCATCAGTCGACCCTTGCGACCTGTGGAGTGCTTCCAAAAAAAAAAAACACAGACAACGCCCTATAAGAGTGGGATGGAGACTTCGCTACGCTCACCAAAAATATCTCCAAACGAGTTGAGATTTTCTCTGAATGTGGAGACACAGATTCGCACATTATCACAACTTTGTATGCAATTCTGATCAGCCGTTTTGAAGAAAAAAATTGGAAAAACTGTTTTTTTTCATCAAATATTTCACTAAGGAGTCGTGTTTCCTATCCATATCATCCTATTCTGCAATACGTCCTTGGCATACTTTTTTATGCCATTGTTTGTTTTCCTATGTCCTGATAATAAGCTGACAGTTGGCACATTCCTAGTCCACTTCCTTGTGTCACTGGCTATGTTTATGTTGTGTAACGGCCTGGTTGCATTGACGATGATGGGAGACATGAGGAGTCAGCACTTCGGACACGGGGATAAAACCTATGGGAGAGGTGATACTCGGGGCACATCAAGAAGAGATACGTGACGGGGCAGGTCAAGAAGAGGTGCGTGGTCGGTCAGTGCCGGAGAGGATCGTTCCCCGGGATGTGGTGTTTGTGTGTGTGCTACGAAGCGTGAAGATACTCAAGACAGAAGTACCATCGCCAAAACCTTCCTCTCTACGAAGACGTCAGTCGTGGTTGGAGTTGTGATGAGTATCTGCATTATTATTTAATCCAGATTAGGTCTCAGGCTCCACTGACGGCACTCAACAGAGTTTCATGTATCTAAGCTCCGGTACCATGCACCTTGAATTGAATAAACTCGCACTTGTTATTTTGGTCGACATGGTAACTTATTCGTTCTCGTTATAAGATCCTATTAGATTTCCTATAAGTGAACGTTCCCGTCACTCACTGCCAAGCGATGATGAGCAATAATCCCCAGTTATCATCTTATTTTGACATTGGTGCAGGTTTGGGGCATTTTTTGTGTTCCGTCTCGAAAAAACTTGTATAGGACTTCTCATGGGGTTAAGTCGGTTATTCATTTTTTTTTAATCTTGAATTTATGTTTTTTCTTTTGTTTCTTTCTGTTTTTACGTGAAGTCCATTTTGTTTGTTTATTTATTTATTTATTCATTTTTATCCATCTATTTTTTCGGTATGATGTTTAATTGTTCACTATTTAAATGCCACCCAAACCAATCCCAGTAGGAAGGCTTCACACACATAGTCCGTATATACGTAGTCCATTGCAGGGGCCCATAATAGTTGTTGACCGGGTTACACCAGCTGTAGCTGACGCGGTTCGTGCAACGGCTGCACAATCTGTTGTTGATAAACACGGTGAGGGGAAAGACAAAGTCAAAGACGTAACGGCGGGTGATACCACTGACACGGAGGACTTTTACAATAATTTGACCCCTAACGAATTGTTCGAGTCAGATATTTTAAACAGACATAGGCGTTATTTGGAGAAAGCTTCTGACGACGTGACCGGTGTGTTCAAATTACCATCGCGCCATATAGCAACTTTCAAAAACAACGATAGTTTGGATTCGGACGAGGAAATTAAAGTTCCAAAAAGTGTAGAGAGTTTGAGAACAACTCGTCGCTTGCCTAAGCTAGAACCAGAGTGGGTAGGTTTACTTAAGCGTCGGTATAGGCGTAGAGCTCATAGTATAGGTTCACCGGTTCACATACCGTCAGCTGTAATTGAACGCACCGTTCAGGAGGCTCGTAATAACATGGCGACGTTATTCATAAGGCCGAAGTCATTTGATCCGAGCAAGATGTCGATCGCGGGTTGGTTGGAAGTTTTTGAAAATCGGGCTACTGTGATAAATGGAGTGAGGCGGAGAAGTTGTCTCAGCTCAAATGTTACTTGTCTCACAATCCGTTACGGCGACTGAAGACCATTGAAAAGGATAATATGACAGCCATGGAGGGGGAGGAGCATCCGTGACCTTTGACTTATCGGATGGACAAGGATGGATTGCTTCGTTCTCTCCAGGGTTCGTATGAGGGAGGAGAATGGAAGATATTACTGGAGAAGAGATTGCAGCGATCGGATGAAGATGTAGAGGATTATGTGTATGAAGTATTGGAGCTCTGCAGCAAGATTGATGCGGCAATGGCAGAAAAAGAGAAAATGCGTCACAATATTTCGGGTCTTCGTATGGACATCTTGGATAAGGTGGCCATTCATGAAAACAACACTATGGCTCAACTTCGTGAGAATTTGACGCGATCCAAAAGGAGCAAGTTTTATTCACAGCAGCGTAGCAATAGGGAGAAGCTGGCTAGCGAGGATGCTGCGCGGGGTGGTTCAAGGACAGAGGACAGCAAGCTGAATCGTTTGTTATCCAACAGGACGAATGCTATGGACAACAGTCTGAAAGCCTTCACGGGAGTAGTGGCGAAGATACAGGTGCAGCCGCCGCACGTACAACCAGTGGTCACACCTTTGCAAAATTATCAGGATGGATATGGACGAGTATGAATGCTACAGGAGGATTGTCCTGTTAATCAGATACAGGTGCCGCAGTCTGCGCACTTGGTTCCTTCAAATCAGGCGGATGACGGTGGTCAACAGCGGCGAGGTTCTGCTCAAGGGAATAACAGCAATGGTTATCGTAATAACAATGGCTATGATAACAATGGTGGTCAGGGAAATAATAATGGTGGAAATGGCTTTCAAAATAATAATTATTATAATGGGCGACGACGTTATTATAACAATGGTTATAACAATGGCAACAACAATGATTATGGAAATTATGATAACAATGGAAATAACAATGGTAATAATGATCGAAGAGAAAGATACAATGGGGACAATAGTTATCGAAGACCTTATTGCGGGTTTTGTGAACAAGACGGACATTGGTTGCGTCAATGTGAAAGAACGATTCAAGCTAGGACCATCATCGCTGAGGTGGATAAGAAGGTGGCGGAAAACAGCAATCAGCGATCGTAGATCAGGGTGATGATTCGTTGAAGACTCACCTGTATATAAACCTTGCAATCCACACTGATGTGGAGTAAAAAATTATGGTTGAGGAAGATGTAGAGTCACGTGATATTTCGCAGTCTTATGAGACAGTCGAGCGTTCAGCAGCGCCTCTCCAGGAGGTCAGTATAGATTTAATACGGCCGGCTCAGCTTATACACACGAAGGCAATTATTGAAGGTCAAGCAGTGGACACACTTATAGATCTGGGAGCATCAGTTTCATGTATCAATGAAGACTTAGTGCGGCATCTGAGACATGAAAAATTGGATTCAATATTTTTGACTGCAGCAAATGGTACTTGCATGCGCATAGCAGGGTGGGTTTTGGTCAAGATGGAAATTGGAAAAGTTATGTTCGATGTACCAATGGTAGCGGTGCATTGTCTGTTATCTTCAGCTTTATTGGGTTTAGATTTTTGGAGAGCTAAGAACGGAACTTTTGATTTAACTGGAATGGAAGCTCATATTCGACAAGACGGTGAGATTGTGACTGTTCCGTACACATTTGGAAGCTTTCAGCATGTAAATAAGGAAGTGGATGATGCAGTGAAAATAGCGCACATACTTTATGATGATGCAAAACAATCAAGAGCAATTTATGCAGCGGAGGAGATAACAATCAAAGATAATACGTTGGCTATTTGTGAGATTTCTGTCTCCGTCAGCAACCTTGAGTCACGTGTTTCATTCGTACCTAGCAGAAAGCTGTTAGCTAACAAGAAGCTTTTAACACCGTGTGTGCTTTTTGATAATGATGACATGCACGAAATTCGGATTGCCAATGTTTCTAATATTCCAAGGACTATTAGTAAAGGTCACAAATTGGGCAAGGTTCATGAGGTTGAGAATGTTTTTGATGGTCAAATGTCAAGAGGGGAGCAAAACGAGCGTCTGAAAATAATCAAAGATTCTGGTGAAGTAATCAATGTTGACATCAATCCTGAGCTAAGTGAGTCCTTCAAGGATGAGGTGATTTATCTATTACAAGAATTTGCGTCTATTTTTGCTACGATCACGGCTGATTTGGGAAAATCGAAAACAGTGGCGTGCGATTTGGAGTTATTGGACATGAAGCCGGTACGACGGCCACCTTACAAGACAGCATTAAGAGAGGCTCAGATTATTCGGGAACAAGTGGATACCATGCTCAAGAATGGGGTGATTACACCGTCTAGCTCCTCGTATGCGTCATCAGTTGTTTTGGTGAAGAAGAAAGACGGGCAGTACAGATTTTGCTGTGATTATAGAGCGTGTAACAAGGTCATTAAACCAAATCGTTATCCTTTGCCCATCATTGACGATATTTTGAGTACGTTGAAGAGAAGTCAGTATTTGTCATCCCTTGATATGTTTTCGGGTTACTGGCAGATATCATTAACTGCATTCATAACTACTTTCGGTTTGTTTCAATGGAACTATCTACTTTTTGGAGTGCAACCCAGCAGTGGAGTATTTATGGAGAATATGTCTGACGTTCTCGCGGGTTCAAACTGGAGTGAATGTTTGGTGTATTCGGATGATGTACTCATAATGGCACCTGATTTTGATGCCCATTTGCAGAGGTTACGAAACGTTCTTATTCGGTTTGAACTTAGTTTAAATCCGAAGAAATGTGCGTTTTTATATCGAGAGATTTCGATGTTGGGATATAAGTTAACACCAGAGGATTTAGGAACATGTGAGGATAAAATCAAGGCGGTTAAGGAGTTTCCACAGCCTAAGGATGTGAAGAAGTTCGTGGTTTTCTGGGGCTGTGTTCTTATTATCGGAAATGTGTAGAAAATTTTGCTCGGAAGAGTGGACATCTCACCATGTTGACGAAGAAGAATTCGCGTTTGGTCGGAGAAGCATGAGCTGGAGTTTCAATCGCTCAAAGAGAATCTTGTCTCTGCACCGATTTTGCGTCATTTCAAGTCGGTCAATCCGATTGAGGTCCACAGTGATGCGAGTCAATACGGTATGGGGTGCATTTTGCAGCAAGAGTTTGGTGGAGTTCTGCATCCAGTGGCGTATGCGTCGAAAAAGATGACTGAGGCGGAAACGAGGTACAGCACGATGCATCAAGAATGTTTGGCGGTTTTATATGCGCTCAAGGTTTTTAGAAAGTATCTCTATGGTCAGTCCTACAAAGTGGTGGTGGATCATCATTCGTTGTGTTTTCTCAAAAGTTCAGAGGAGACGTCAGGTCGTCTTGCACGATGGTATATACTGTTGCAGGGTTATGATTTTAAAATCTGTCACAAATCGGGAAGATTACATGATGCACCAGATTGTCTTAGTCGTTATCTTTAAGAGAATGAACATACGGATTTATTAACTGATGACGAGGTGAATGATGATAAAATAATGGCCTCACAGCTACGAGATATTGCTGATTTACGAAAACAGGATCCCATTTTGTCGGAGTTAAGGGAAGCCAAGGAGAACTCAAACAACGCCACTGCATCTGTACGTCGTCAGACGCGAAGTTATATTATGGAGAATAATATCCTCTAAAAAATTATTTTACGGCGACAGGGGGTTCTTAACTATTGGTTAATCCTCAGAGTTTGAAATATGAGATTCTTTGGTCACTTCATGATGATAAGCTCGGAGGGGGTCATTTTGGTTTCGCTAAAACCTATGGTAAATTAAAAGTGCGATATTTTTGGGATGGAATGGCTAAGGACACAGAGCGGTACACCAAGTCGTGTAAGGTATGTGAAAATAGAAAATCACCGAAATTAAAACCGGCAGGTATGTTACAGCCTATACCGGTGAGGGAGATAGGTCACACGTGGGGCATAGATCTTGTAGGTCCGCTAGTTACTTCTGTTGAGAATAAGAAATGGATAGTGTGTTGTACAGAATATGCGACTCGATATGTTGTAACGGGTAGTCTTTTAACAGGTACGGCTTTGGAAGTAGTAGATTTTATTATCAAAGATGTAATATGTAAGCACGGTATGCCATCTATGTTGATCAGTGATAGGGGCTCGTGTCTCAAGTCACAGTTGCTTATGGACTTGATGGAAGGTCTAGGGGTAATGAACAAGTTCACAGTGGCGTATAACCCTCAGGCGGATGGTCTCACTGAACGGTTCAATAATACTATAATACAGTCTCTATCGATGTATTGTGCGGAATCACAGGAGGATTGGTCCAAACATTTGGAATTTGTGACATTTGCTTATAACACGTCAAAACAGGCTACGAGTCAATATAGTCCTTTCTTCTTGATGCATGCTAGAGTGGCTCAATTACCTCTGGATGTGGCGTTTAGGCAGGGTCTTGATTTAAGTTTGGATACGGCAAAGGTTCTTGAAGATTTGGATTTGGCACGTTTGTTCGCCACTGAGAGGATTACGAAAGCACAAATTGGTCAGAAGCTTAGATATGATAGCTTGCATCGACACGTCTAATATCAGGTGGGACAATTAGTTTTAATGTATTCACCTCTTAGAAAGGTTGGTAGATCGGATAAATTGATGTTGTTGGCATGGACCATACAAGGTGTTAAAAAAGTTATCGGATCTCAATTATTTAATCACTATTAAGAAGGGTAAGGGCGTGAAGATGGTTGATGACGTCATAAACGTGAAGCGCATGAAGCCGTTTCATAGGGAAGATTCTTGTCCTATTCGAGGCCAGGTGATGGCAATGTAGTAGTGTTGCACTAGTAGCGTGTTGGTTCATGTTCACATAGCAAATGACAGGAGATGAGACAACATAATTAATGAAGAACGACGATTGGAATCTCGGGTCAGATAGGAAGTTCCGAATAGCGAGAAATCTTATCATCTTGTCTTACACAGCAGTGTGTTGAGGTAGGATATGGATAGTGTGTATCATGCGGTTGTGACGATTCATATGGCCGCGATATTTACGTAAACCTTTTCCTCCCTCCCCCCTATTTCAGCACAAATTATGAAATTTGGTCGAGATTTAGTGCTCAATTAGTGCCATCCTTCTGCCTAGTTTTAGAATTGGTGCTCTGATAGTTTCCGAGATAATACCATTTGTTAGTGGAGGAGGAGTCAAGTTCACGCTTCCTCACCACTCGAGCACTGATTCTGCATCCTCGCCAGGATTGAGTGCTCAATTAGTGCTTCACTTTTGTAAAGTGCTAGGATCAATGCTGTGTAAGTTTCCGAGATGATGGCACTGTAAAATGGGGGGGGGGTCAAGTCCACGCCTTCCCCTCCCCCACAACTCCCAGAGAGCAATTGGATCATAAATCTTGGCCAAAACTTACTCCCTAATTAGTGCCATAATATTGCATAGTTCTAGAATTGGTGCTCGGATAGTTTTTGAGAAAAACGATATTTAAGGCTGGTCTCTTTCCTGGGAGCGCGCCAACCAAGCGCCGCGCGCGCGAAATTTAAATGCAGAACCTAACAAATGTACAAACGTCGTTTTGCGCGCTACTTCCGACCCAAATGACTCCGAATAACTTGGTTGATATTCATTTTGAAAATAAAATATGAGAAACGCCAAACATCTTCTTTTTTGATTAGTGAGAGTGTATATATAATACATACATGCAGATGATTGAGATGAAATTGTGAATAATTGTGAGCCTATTATTTGTTTAGTTGTAGAAATACTCAGCAAACCAGATTGAAGACTCGTATTTTGAGCCACATTGTTGTGATTAACTCACGATTCGATCGTTTTTTCTTCCACGATTTGTACATAATGAATAAATGATGATGGTTATCTATTTATATTCTGTTCATCTATTCACTTTACTTACTGATGACTATGATCCATCGGCGTCAGTGGATGATATATGGAATAATGAGATGAAGGTTCATTTTATTTTGTGTTATTTGATAGTGGCAAGGAGTTGGTCGTAGCCTGTTGACATGTTGTTATAAGGAACCATTCCAGTATTGACCTCAACGACAGATAAAAACCACAAGAAAAGACCCTCTCAGGATGGTTGACTATGGCGAGAATTGAACCCCGGTCTCCTGGATGACGGTACAGTGTATAGACCATTTGGCTACACGTCCCAGTTACGGTAAGAGTAATTTCGAATCTCAAGTAGGCCTATATGGACTCTTCTCACGAACATATTCTTTTTTCAGGATTATATTGGTTCATTTGATGGTATTCGATTTGCAAAACTGCTCGATGGCTTATCTGGTGAGGATAGTGAAAAAGAAGCGGTCGTGACCTATGCTGTGGTGAATTTCTATCGGCAAAGCTTGGAGTCATAAAAGCAATAAAATATTCGGTGTAGATGGTCGGTGGTCGGGATCGATCTCATATGAGCTATCTCATCCCTCAGTTCATCAAAAAGTGCATCGATACATAAGCCCACTGATTACCGAATAAGATATTGAATGACAAACGATCAATTCTATAAGAAGGATCCTCTAGATGTGGGGGGGGGGGGGGGGTAGCTGGTGATCCAATAATTGTTTGTGATAATCTGTCATCCATCTTGGCCATACCTGGGTGCCTCCGCCACGCCAACTACCCGCATTTCCCAAAATTTCCTAACTATGGCGTGGCGGAGGCACCCAGGGATGACCAAGATGAATGACAGATTATCACAAACGATTGGATCACCAGCTACCCCCCCCCCCCACATCTAGAGGATCCTTCTTATAGAATTGATCGTTTGTCATTCAATATCTTATTCGGTAATCAGTGGGCTTATGTATCGATGCACTTTTTGATGAACTGAGGGATGAGATAGCTCATATGAGATCGATCCCGACCACCGACCATCTACACCGAATATTTTATTGCTTTTATGACTCCAAGCTTTGCCGATAGAAATTCACCACAGCATAGGTCACGACCGCTTCTTTTTCACTATCCTCACCAGATAAGCCATCGAACAGTTTTGCAAATCGAATACCATCAAATGAACCAATATAATCCTGAAAAAAGAATATGGTCGTGAGAAGAGTCCATATGGGCCTACTTGATATTCGAAATTACTCTTACCGTAACTGGGACGTGTAGCCAAATGGTCTATACACTGTACCGTCATCCAGGAGACCGGGGTTCAATTCTCGCCATAGTCAACCATCCTGGGAGGGTCTTTTCTTGTGGTTTTCATCTGTCGTTGAGGTCAATACTGGAATGGTTCCTTAACAACATGTCAACAGGCTACGACCAACTCCTTGCCACTATCAAATAACACAAAATAAAATGAACCTTCATCTCATTATTCCATATATCATCCACTGACGCCGATGGATCGTAGTCATCAGTAAGTAAAGTGCATAGATGAACAGAATATAAATAGATAACCATCATCATTTATTCAATATGTGCAAATCGTGGAAGAAAAAACGATCGAATCGTGAGTTAATCACAACAATGTGGTTCAAAATACGAGTCTTCAATCTGGTTTGCTGAGTATTTCTACAACTAAACAAATAATAGGCTCACAATTAATCACAATTTCATCTCCAATTATCTGCATATATGTATTATATATACACTCTCACTAATTAAAAAAAAATATGTTTGGCGTTTCTCATATTTTGTTTTCAAAATGAATATCAACCAATTCATTCGGAGTCATTTGGGTCGGAAGTAGCGCGCAAAACGACGTTTGTACATTTGTTACGGTTCTGCATTTGCATTTTGAGCGCGCGCGGCGCTTGGTTGGCGCGCTCCCAGGAAAGAGACCAGCCTTGAATATCGTTTTTCTCAAAAACCATCCGAGCACTAATCCTAGAACTATGCAATATTATGGCACTAATTAGGTGAGCGTAGCGACGTCTCCATCCCACTCTTATAGGGCTTTGTCTGTGTTTTTTTTTTTTGTGGGCACTGCACAGGTCGCAAGGTTTGACTGATCAACATGAAACTTTTTTTGTACGGGCCAACTTCCACAACTTAAAACTGTATAGTTTTTGGAATGAATCGGTCGATTAGATTTTGAGAAATATTATGTCAAAGTTTTTAAGAACCCCATAAGATTAGGCTTGGAAAGAAAATTTGAAAAAATGAAACCTCTCAGAAAAGAATGAAATTTTCTCTGAGTGTTCAAACATGAATGATACACATAATCACCATTTTGTGAGCAATTCGAACCAGCCGTTTCGAAGAAAAAAATTCAAATAACTGTTTTTATACATCAAATATATGGAAATGAGCCAACATTCACTGCTTCCTAGATTCGATATTCGCCCAAGCATAAAATATTCTTCATATTCATCAAGGTGTGTAGAATACCAGAGACGATAAAGTGGCAATTGAATGAAGGACAAAGTGTGTAGAATAACAGAGTCGATAAAGTAGCAAATGTAGGACTGTTATTATACCTTATTCAGATATCTCGCTCATCCCTCAAAACATATTTCGCGTTTGCCTAGTTAGGTAGTGAGTTTTGGCCAAGATTTATGATCCAATTGCTCTTTGGGAGTTGTGGGGGAGGGTGAGGCTTGAACTTGACCCCCCCCCCATTTTACAGTGCCATCATCTCGGAAACTTACACAGCATTGATCCTAGCACTTTACAAAAGTGAAGCACTAATTGAGCACTCAATTCTGGCGAGGATGCAGAATCAGTGCTCGAGTGGTGGGGGAAGCGTGAACTTGACTCCTCCACTAACAAATGGTATTATCTCGGAAACTATCAGAGCACCAATTCTAAAACTAAACAGAAGGATGGCACTAATTGAGCACTAAATCTCGACCAAATTTCATAATTTGTGCTGAAATAGGGGGGAGGGAGGAAAAGGTTTACGGACCAATACATCGCTCATCCTACAACGCACATGCTGCGTTTCCACAGTGGATTATAACTGGATGATTCATAGAATATTTAGATTTAATAATACATCCAACCAATGTAAAGTAGTTAGATATCGTTAAGCCAAGATGCATTGAGGGTTGCGTGGGTCTGCCGATCGGAGATGGTGACTTCACTAATTCGAAAACATGTTTCATTCCCTGAGTACTTTCCAGAGAAATATTGATCTCTGCTCTATCTAGTGTTGTTTTGTAGAGACGGCTGATCGGCCGGTAAACGTGATGACAGCATGTTTTTAGCCGACGAGAACGTAAAGTTAATTCCTTCCGTTAATTTCCTCCACTTATCCTTATCTAAGCACGGTCAATAGTTCTTCAAACGTGGCCCGTGAATTGGTACATATTTTTAACATGGGAGGGATAGGAAGTGAGGACACCATCTCCAACCGGCAAACCAACGCAACCCTCGATGCATCTTGCGTTGAACTGCTGTCGCAATATCTTACACCGAAAATATTTTACACCGAAAAAATCCCACACCGAAAAAATATTACACCGAAAATATCCTACACCAGAAAAATCTTACACCGAAAAATGTTGTTACACCGAAAAAGTCTTACACCGAAAAAATATTACACCGTAAAAATCTCACACCGGAAGAATCTCACACCGAAAAAATCGTACACCGAAAAAATCGTACACCGAAAAAATCATACACCGAAAACATCCTACACCAAAAATCTCGTTCACTGAAGAGAACGATCTTTTCATACTAGACACTATATTATTCTGACGGAGGAGGAATAGTCCCCACTATTTTGAAACTCTCAAATTTCTGAAACTCTTGAATTTTGATTTTAGCTCCACCCTAAATAATATTTTTGGTGAACGAGATTTTCGGTTCACGATATTTTCGGTGTATGATTTTTTCGGTGTACGAATTCTTTGGTGTTGGATATATTCGGTGTGATATTTTTCCGGTGTAAGATGTTTCTGGTGTTTCAGAGCAATCCATTCAGAAAAAAGTGTTCGAAAAGGAGTTGTCGATAATGAGTGTTGAAAAAAGTGTTCGAAGAAGTGTTCGAATAAAAATGTATTCGAAAAAAACTGTTCGAAAGAGTGTTCGAAAAAAAAAGTTTCAAGAAAACAACTGTTCGAAACAAAAACTGTTCGGAAAAAATGTAAAAAAAAAACTTTCAGAAAAAAGTGTTCGAGAAAAAAAACTGTTTGAAAGAAGTGTTCCAAAAGAGGTGTTTGAAAAAGAAGGTGTTCGAAAAAAAACTGTTCGAAAAAAAAACTGTTCGAAAAATAACTGTTCGAAAAAAAAACTGTTCGAAAAAAAGTGTTCGAAAACAAGTGTTCGAAAAAAATACTGTTCGAAAAAAAACTGTTCAAAAAAATAACTGTTTGGAAATTTAACTGTTCGAATATTAACAGATCAAATTCAACTGCTCGGTTGAAAAATTGGTGCTATTGAAAGGTCTTGATAGTATTTCAGGGGGAGGGAGAGTCCCCCTCATGCCCGCGTACAGCTTGACCGAAATATCAAACTACTGCGTTAATATTCTAACAGTTATCTATTCGAACAGTTAATTTTTCGAACAGTAATATTTTCGAACAGTTTTTTATTCGAACACTTTTTTTTTCGAACACTTTTTTTCCGAACACTTTTTTTTTCGAACAGTTTTTTTTCGAACAGTTGATAGCATCCCTAGGATATGTGGCGCGGCTGGGTCCGTTAATTGTAGTTCAATGTTCAACTTTGCTCGTGTCAATCGTAAATGTGAAAGTAAATTATTTCTAGATAGAATTACAGAGCGATAGTATATATGCTTCGAGCTTTAGAAGTAGGGTTGCACATCTTCAATGTGTCTTTCATGTTATTTCACAGTTATTTTGTGATTGTAATTTTTGTTTTGTTTCATTTTACCGCGAATGTGGACTTGTGTAGATGCTACCGTTAGCGCGAGAGATAGGTAAATTTGTTACATTGTAGGGTGTGGGTTTGTTGATCAATTTCAAGGCTTTGTGGTATTTTACAGGAGGCCAAGCCTTGAAACAGGCAACTTGGATCGCCTAGCGATCTCAGTACGCTGACTGAGAACGCTAAGGAAATGAGTTCTGTTCAAATGGCAGTCTTGAGTTCCAAGAGGCGCTTTGAGAACGCGGGTGATTCCATTTTCACACAAGCGTTTTCAAAACGCCGTTCTAGGCGTTCGCAGCGCCAATGTAGTTATGCGTACTAGAAAGTTTCGATAATATCATTTCAATCTCTTCCGCATCTGATTTTTGAATTCGATTTTCTATGTTTTGATAACCCCAATACATGCGGGATGAACTTATTAATTTTTTTCATATTGGTAGAGAATATAATTACCCATTTCAATTTGATTGAAAATACGGACAAATGGTTGTTTTAGATAGAAGAGAAAACCAAAAATGATTTTGGTGTCGCTGTGGTCTAGTGGGTAGCGCGTTAGGTTCTCGTTTTGAAGGTCGTGTTATCGAATCCCGCTATGGTATGTATCTTTTTTGTTTACACTTAAAATAACATTTTAGAGCTGGACCACTGTTTAATTCATATTATTCCATTTTTCATTCAGCTCAACTCTTATTTTGATTGTATTTTAATGATCTCTATCATTGAATAAATTGGCACAATCATCACAATATAGTCCCTATATGGGCCGAAAGGCAATTTCACAATGTGCCACGAATGCACAGATTAATCGTCGAATGTATTCATGAAATTATTTTGAACAATATCTTCATATTCAAATTTAATAGGCCTATATGTTCTCAAATATAATAATGAAACTGAATCTGAAACGCTACTTCATCATTTGTATATTGAAGCAAAATAATTATTGCTGTTTGTTCCATTGTAGCAAATATCTATGAGGATGCAATGGTAAATGTCGGTTGAATGTGAACAGCAATAAGAGGATAGAGTAGAATATTAGGCCTATATTGAGTGAACAGAATGATTAACTAATTATCATATCATCATAGGTCTACCTTTTTAGTCTATAATATTATCCAGCCATGATTTATAGATGAATATCATGAATAGCCACAAATTTCAACTGTCATATAATATATACTAGATATTATTTATTATCGTGGCTCATTTCATACTGAGGAAATCGAGAAGATCATATGGATTTGTTATTGTATCAAAAATGCAACTCTTTCGAAAAGAAACAATGAGCAAGAAAGAAAGATGGAAGAATAAATAGAAAGGGAGATAGAAAGGAAGATAAAGAGAGAGGAAGAAAGAGACAATTGAACAGAAACGAATAATGACACCGCAAAAATATGAAAAAATGAACAATGAAGATCCTTCTCATATTCACAATAGGCCTTTAAGCCCATATTGAATTATATTGAATTCATATTATATTATTAGGCCTATTATTATCACGATTATTCATTTCATTTTCCCATTTCTTATAGAAAACTATATTTATCGGTACAAGAAGTGACAATTATCATGAAAAAACATTCAAAATCGATTTACTATTTGAAAACACCTCTTCTCAAAACGCCAGGAATTGTAAAACGCGAGGTATAAGCTCGCAATCTAGAACGCTAAAAAAAAGCGATCTAGAACGCCTGGCGTTTTGCTAGTTTGAACTCAAGACTAGCTTACGCGCTCTTTTGTGCGCTTTCATCAAAAAGAGTTATGAAAACGCTAGCGTTCTGAAAACTCCTGGACTCAAGACTTGGCCTCCTATGAATGTACGCATCGGAGGGTGGCTGTTTCTCACGGAGATGTGGCTGCTGTGGCTGATTTTCGTGGGGGAAAGTGGACCAAAACTCCGAGACGCGGTACATCATCATTGCGGAAGCACCATAACACCGTGAACGGGTCAACTTGATCTTTGAAGTTTAGGATGGAATAATCCTTTGAATTCTCGCGGTGTGTAGTTCCGGAATCAGTTCTCGTAGCCAGGAGTTACGTATTGCAAAAATCGGTGTAGGAAGTTCAGTGATTTCGATGAATCGTGTCAGTGCAAGTACATTTTAAAGTGATGATAGCCATGTAATGTAGACTCCCATATGTCATCGGTGGTGGTGCCGGATTGGGTACATAATCGTTTCTTTGTTATTAGTTGAATAAGAGTTTAGGTTAATTTTTTTTTTATGAGTGGCACGCATATAAACATTCCGTGTTTTCGCAAATGAAACACATGAACAGTGAATCATTTCATCCTGTCGGACAATCAAATGAAGTGAGTGCACTCTTCAAGTGATATCATATAAGTTGATATTATCATTTAAGTGCATGTTACACGCTTTACTTCAAGTTTCATTTCATTGTTAATTAAGTCTCTTGGTGCTTGGAATTAGGAGAAATTGTTTGTGTCTGTTTATTTGTTATATTTGTAGGTTAGGGAGTTAGGGGCTCACCATGCTCGCACATGAACTGGCGTGTTCGTGGAGAGATTGGCTAACTTCAAGTGGATGGAGACTCGAGGAGGAGGTTCTTTGGGACGATTGTTGAACACGTCACACATGCACACCCTACGCATCGTGAGGAAGATTTGCTTCTGAACCTCAAATCACTGGAGTGGTCGGAGTCGGAAATTCGGGACGAAATTCAGTTGAGAGGGAGAACTGTCACGACGGAGTCGTGTTTCCTATCCATATCATCCTATTCCGCAATACGTCCTTGGCATACTTTTTTATACTATTCTTTGTTTTCCTATGTCCTAATAATAAGCTGACAGTTGGCACATTCCTAGTCCACTTCCTTGTGTCACTGGCTATGTTTATGTGATGTAACGGCCTGGTTGCATTGACGATGATGGGAGACATGAGGATAAATTCTATGGGAGAAGTGAGACTCGGGGCACATCAAGAAGAGGTACGTTGCTGGACATAACAAGAGGAGGAACGTTGCCGGCCAGAGCTGGAGAGGATCGTTTCCCGGGATGTAGTGTGTGTGTGTGTGTGTGTGTGTATGTGTGTGGGTGTGTGTGTGTGTGTGTGTGCTACGAAGCGTGAAGATACTCAAGACAGAAGTACCATCGCCAAAGTCTTTCTCTCTGCGAAGACGTCAGTCGTTGTTGGAGTTGTGATGAGTATCTGCATTATTATTCATACTAGATTAGGTCTCAGGCACCACTGACGGCACTCAACAGAGTTTCATGTCCCTAAGCTCCGGAACCATGCACCTTGAATTGAATAAACTCGCACTTGTTATTTTGGTTGACACATGGTAACTTATTCATTCTCGTTATAAGATCCTATGAGATTTCCTATGAGTGAACGTTCCCGTCACTCATTGCCAAGCGATGATGAGCATTAATCCCCAGTCATCATCTCATTTTGACAATATAGGCTTCTGTCAAGTGACGTCACCCATTGTTGAAAGAGACAGACAACAATGTGCACCAGTTGGAATTGACCAATCAGAATATCTAGTAGTCCACCAGTTCGCTGTATTACCATGGTAACGATTGTTTGTCATTTGTTACGTGACAGAAGCCTATATCGTGAAAATGATGACATCAGAATTAGGTTGCCGAGATTCACTGCCTTCTAGATTCGATATTTGCCCAACAACAATGAAGTATTTGTATATGCATCAAGGTGTGTGGAATACCAGAGTCAATGAAGTGGCAAGTGTAGAACTACTTCAACGACTTTTATAGCATATTCTGATATCAAGGTGTGTAGAATACCAGAGTCGATAAATTAGCAAGGGTAGAGCCACTTCAATGACTTTTTGATGAGCGTAGCGAAGTCACCATCCCACTCTTATAGGGCTTTGTCTGAGTGTTTATTTATTTTTTGTTTGTTTGTTTGTAAGCACTCCACAGATCCATAAGATCACCGATCTTATTCATAATTTTCACGTCAGATTTGACCGATCACGTTCAATTAGGTAAACTAATATTATATGCTGATGACACAAGCCATTCAATTTGCAAAGAAAAAATGATTAAAAGCAACATTACGCTGAAGAGTAATGAATATAATAATACAATAGAAAATGCTGCGGTTTATGAACTAGTAAAATGGGCTAGTGCAAATGAGTTATTTTTGAATACTAACAAAACTGTCTTAATAAACTTTACATGTAGGACTAGTAACGACACAAATATAAATAATGTTAACAATATTACTTCGCCTCTTATTTATTTTCAAGGAAAAAGCATAATTAAACAAGAAGAAACTAAATTCCTAGGTATGATCATAGATGCAAAATTAACATGGGTAAACCATATTAAAGGGGTAGGAAAAATAATTGCGAGAGGTTGCTATCTTGTGACACGTATTATGGATATATGTGGGTTCAACACGGCTAAATTAGTTTACTTTGCACATATAGAATCACATATTCAATACGGCATTATTTTATGGGGGTATTCTACAAAATCAAATAGATTGTTCACTTCACAAAAAAGAGCGATACGATATTTAGCAAGAGTAAGTTTTAATCCCGTATCAGAAGTATTTTATAAGGACTCGTGTAAACCACTTTTTAGAAAATATAATATTCTTACCTCACCTTGCATATACATATTTAATACAATTTTATATGTTTTGGAAAACAAATATTTAATTCAAGATTTTGACATTGAAAATGGCCATAATACTAGGAAAAATAATATAAAAGTAGTAAAGTGCAATTTATCCATTCTTAAAACTGGACCCATACATGCTGGTATCCAATTCTACAATATATTACCTCTTACATTAAAAAGAAAGAAACTAGATTCATTCAAAATATGCCCTAAAATTCACCTGATCAATAAATGCTATCACAGTGTGAAGGAATTTTTAGATATAAAATTTAGTAGTTTGATTGAATTATAGTTTCCGTTTAGATGAATCAAAATATATGTGTGTCTTATATAATTTCCTGAATGTAATTTCTCATTGTATTATTTATCATTCTTTTTGACATTCAAAAGACCGCTTTACTGTAACGGTAATTATAATTTATATGTGATCATTTGTTTACCAATCATTTTCATCATTTTTTAAGGCCTACTCTGTAATTTATTTAGGAACCATTATTATTATTTTATATGTTATATTGTTGTCTTGTGATATTCCTTTCATATGTAATAATGTAATAATGACTTGTCTAATATCGTTGTGGACGATCAATCTAGATGAAAAATAAATCTATTCTATTCTATTCTATTCTATTCCATTCTATTCTATTCTAAGGGTTGACTGATCAACATGAAACTTTTTTTGTACACGCAAACTCATCCAACCCTAAAACTGTATAGTTTTTGGGATGAATCGGTTGGACCGATTTTGAGAAAAATCATCTCAAAGTTTCTAAAAACCCCATAAGATTTGGCTGGGCAGAAAATGTTGAAAAATAAAATCTCTCTAAATGGAATGAAATTCTCCCTAAATGTGTATACATGGATTTTACACATTATTACGATTTTTTAAGCAATTCTGATCAGTCGTTTTGAAGAAAACAAATAGAATGACTGATAATATTCATAAAATATATCATAAAATTTGTGACAGAATTAGGTTGTCGAGATTCACTGCTTTCTAGATTCAAGAGTTGACCAACAATTAAGTATTTTGTATATGCCTCAAGGTGTGTAGAACACCAGAGTCAATGAAGTGGCAAGAGTGGAACTACTTTAACGACTGTAATAGCTTATTCAGATATCAAGGTGTGTAGAATACCAGAGTCGATAAAGTAGCAAGGGTATAACTACTTCAAGGACTTTTATACCTCATTGAGATATCTCGCTCATCTTACAACGCATATTTCGCGTTTGACTAGTATACCTTATTCAGATATCTCGCTCATCTTACAAGGCCCATTTCGCGTTCGACTAGTATAATATATATATATATATATATATATATATATATATATATATATATATATATATATATATATATATATATATATATATATAATATATATATATATATATATATATATATATATATATATATATATATATATATATATATATATGTATATATATATATATATATATATATATATATATATATATATTATATATTTATTTATATATATATATACACCTTGAGACCCGAACCATTACATCATGCAATCTTATTTTTCAATAATGATTTCTATGATGATATAGAAGGCTTTGTTTTAATCGTTCACAATTGAGTGGTGTGACCTGTAGCTTTGTTTCAATGGGTATCTTGATAGCTTTGAATGATTAAAAAAAATCACATTATATATTCTTTCACATCAAAACGACTCATCCGATTCGAGTGTGAGTTCGGAATAATGTGTATCATTATCAGATTGAAAATACCTGAGAATTTGAATTCTCTCGATTGAAATATTTTTCCTGAATGAATGAATATCAGGGTTTAAATGCGCATCGACAGCGAGGTCATTTAGCGCCTGTCAAAATAAGTTGCTGAATGAAAATAATAGGTAAGTAGTGTTATATGAAGGTGCGAGTGAAATTTAGATGTGGACACCTCAATATGTGAAACCAAGATGCATAGAGGGTTTGTTTGCGGCCGGGAGATGGTGCTTTCACTTATCTTAAAAACACGTATCAATCTATGAAGACAATTATGTGTAATATGTATCACTGCTCTATCTGGTGGTGTTTTGTAAATTTGTAGAAACTTGATGCCTCCTCTATACCTCAAATATTGACATCTTTGATGCAAGGCATGTTGGCATCCAAGATGCGATGCAAAGGAACAAATTCGCTAGGCTCAAGAGAAAGAATATTTACCGATAGTGCAATTGAATAAAATATATATAATGCGTCTTTATTCAGACTCTGTCTTACATGAAAAGATTGCAAAAACACAGAATAAAAATCAAATAATTAAAATATAAAACAAATTATCAATAACAACTTTTTAGAGAATAACAAAATGAATATAATTTGACTAGGTTCGAATAAGAAAATGTAGAAAAAAGAAATAATTGAATGATGATAACGAAATCATACAAAAATTAGAAAGGGGAAAAAAGAAAAATAGTATGCAATGAAAACAAAAATTGGAAATCAAAGCTGAAGACTATAAAGATGATGTCGTAAAATTTGTAGGGATCCTCGAAGGGCGAGTGAAACTATGCTTTAAATGAATTTGTTACTATATATATAATACTTATATATTATATATATTATATTATTATATATATTATATGTGATAATACTTATTCGTTTGGGGCATGCGGACCTCTCACACGATTCCGATCAAATATATAAATCGTCCAGATGTAAGTTACTGGTGATAGGCCTATAACTTGTGTTAATATATTGAATACTTCACAGTTTGAATGATATACTATTATTTTACCTCACCATCTCCGTTTTACTTCTTACGAGACTGTTTCAGACAACTGATCAAAAGTGAACGTGTTTTCACGTGTATTTGTAAACAAAGTTAGTTCCTTTCATCACTACTATACCTACGCACGGTCAAGAGATCTAAATGCGCGGACAGAAATCGTGACATATTTTTAACATGGGAGGGATAGGAAGTAAAGACACCATCTCAAACGGGCAAACGCAACCCTCAATGCATCTTGTGTGGAACTAAGATTAAACTATCACTGAAGACATTATACACTAATTTGTTGAAACCGAACATGTGTGTGCTGTAAAGGGTCACACCCATGGGACTAGAATGAGAACGTTTTATTACTTGTTCTCAGTTCAAACTCCTCCTCAAATAGGAGTGGAGGAACGACAAACAATAATAGATATATGTGGGAATATGGTTTGATTCAAAATATTCCTGATGTCTTTCCCAAGAGATCGGTTTCAAGTATAAGTATCATAAGTACACTGGAAAAAGATGATTGCACAAACAACGTCATCTTGAACGGACATGCAAATGTCCTAATTAGGGCAGTTTGAAAAATGATACTGGTAACAAGACGACTTTATCGTCTAACGCAGATCCACGAGCATGTCAAATGAGATCCAATAGGTTCGATAATGTTAGAATGCTGAATATGGTATCTATCGATTTTGAATTATTCCCTAGAATCTTTGACATTGTGTCTTCCATACGAAGCTGTCTCCTCAGAGCAGTATATTTCTGACACTCGAGTAATATGTGTCGAACAGTTAAAATCTCGTTACAAATCTCACATCTGGGGACGATTTTCTCGGGGGTGAAAAGATAGGAATGGGTTAAAAGTGTGTGTCCCACTCGCAGACGAGTGAGAACCACTTTCCCCCCTCCCTGAACCTCGGATTAAAGATTCCCAAGCACTAACAGTTGGCTCAATTTCTTTCAGCTTGTTGTTGGTCCTGAATTTTTTCTGTTGGTTATTCTCATGGGATTTTTGAAAACTTTGAAATGTGTTTTCTCAGAAGTGGTTCAACCGATCGCGCCTTAAAGCTATAAGGTATCGAATTAGATAATGATACTTGAGTGTGCCAAGACTAGTGTCAATTGATTTTGAATTCTCGTCTGACCTGTGGAGCGCGAAAAAAAAGTACCTTTTTTTCGGGTATGGTGATATTGAGTCTTCGCTTCGCTCATCCAATGAATGGATTTTGGAATACATCCGGACTTCACCAGAGTTGGTATTGCGATTGAACCAAACACATGGATGTTTGAATCTTTCCTTCCGAACCAAGTATTTCTGGCAATATTTACTTTTTCCCATTTCATTATCAGATGATAACAGCTATACTATCTTAACACATGGAATCATTGAAAATCACTCCTTGATCCAGGTTTCAAGCGATCATTGACATTGAATCTATAACTCAGCCACATGTAATTAGTATTCAACATAAACACAGGAGATAGGAGGAAATAGAAATCAACCACGATCTCACGACATTCAGAAAATGCGATCAGATTCAGATTTGTGAATTATTGGTGATATAACCTTGGAATGAAAAATCAACCCAAATCGATTGAGTGTGAGAAGCGATCGATCGAGACGAAAGATCGGTCACGGGGGGAGTAAGACTCAGCATTATTAGTACTCGTTCTTAACACTGCAATTCATTGATGTACAAATATTCCAAAGCTGTTGATCTAGAATGAATGAATCGGATAAATTACATTCAAAATATTCTGATCCACTCAGGGCTGCGGTATTATAAAGAATAGTTATGTGTCCAAATAGCGCTATTTTGCCACATAACGAGGTCCGAATAGCTGATTGACAGTATTATGAGCGCCAGGTTAGACTATTCGTACACATAAACTGGCCGAATAGCTATTCAGTGCTGAGACCACCTAATACATCCTCATTTGGTCGAATAGCTTATGTGATGAGTTGGCTATAAGATATTTGCCCTTACTACATGTCTCAAATGAGACCCAATTGAATCACAGCCTGTGATAGAACCTCGACCTTAAGTACAGAATATGAATTGATTAATTGTGATCTTCAATGAGCGCACTTCCAAAAGTAACACTTTGAGTGTGGACCGATCATCCGAAGAATGTATTATTCTCAATGAACCCGTCAGATTGTCCAATTGTGACCTTTTTCGAGCATTATTCAATGTTCCGTATCCTGTTCTCTCTCTTTTCTTGATTGATTGGATGAGCGAAGCGAAGACTCAATTTCACCATACCCGAACAAAAAGTGCTTTTTTCGCACTTCACAGTTCAAACGAGAATTCAAAATCAGTTGAACTTGGCGTACACAAGTGTGCGTAATTGATTCGATACTGTATGGTTTCGAGGCGCAATTGGTTCAACCACTTCTGAGAAAACTAATTTCAAAGTTTTCAAAAATCCCATGAGAAAAACCGATAGGAAAAAACTCGTTAAGAATATTTCATCCGGCAGAATTTCATCCGGAAGATTCTCAAGGAATTTCAATATGACTAGGCAAACGCGTTATGTGTTGCCACGTCGAAGGATGAGCTATGGAACAAATCAACTCATCTTTGGATTGGTTATCATTGAATATATCCACATTGAGATTCAAACAATTAAGTCACTAACATCCTATTTCCTGATTGATCAATATGATGATGAAAGAGGCAGTTTTGATCGTTTCCAATTATTGGTGACACCTTTTGCTTGGATTTACTTGGTTTCTTAATAGCTTCGTGTGATTTAGAAGAATCGGGATATATTGTTCGCATCATAACGGCCGATGTGATTTCACTGAAAGTTCGGAATAAGGTGTATAATTATCATATTGAAATTAACTGAGAATCTTAATTCTCTCGGAGGAAAAATGTTGACGTTTTTTTCCCTCCGGTTACTCTCATGAGATTTTTGGAAATTTTGAAATGAGTTTTCTCAGAAGTGGTTCAACCGATTGCGGCTCAAAACAGTATCGATTTATATAATTAAACTTGTATATGCCAAGTTCCAACTGATTTTGGATCATTGTTCGACCTGCGGAACGCGAAAAGAAAAAGAGAAAAAGCAGGCACTTTTTTCGGGTATGTTGAAATCGAGTCTTCGCTTCGCTCATCCAATAATGATACACGTTATACCGAACTTTTACTCAAATTGGATCAGCCGTTCTGATGTTCAAGAATATATAATGTGATTTCTGTGAATCAGTCAGAGCTATATAAGATACCAATTAAATCGAACCAACAGGTCTGACCAATTTGTTGTAAACGAATAAAAAAAAGTCTTCTTCACTATCAAAGAAATTGATCAGAAATAGGATGGCAGCGACGTAATTGTTTGGATCTCAAGTTGGTGATGAATAATGACCAATCCAAAGATATGTTGATATGTTCCAGCTCATCCATCAACGCAGCAACACATAACGCGTTTGCCCATAGTATATATTTCATATCGTGCCAGTTTGAAGAATCTGATAATTCATGAAATTCACGAGTAAAATGTATCGTTTTCTCAATCATGTACGTACTGTACGCACAATTCACAATTCTTCATTCCTCCAAGTAGATTTTGTAGCTCGTGAATTTTTACGAATGAATGATAATGAGATGGAATAACGGTAGATTATTCAACGAAGTTTGGCGGTAATGTAAGTACGACAATGATTACCAGGCAGTGATCTGTGAGAGAAAGATGAGATTGCCAGATCCAGTCTGGTAACCCACATTTCCCCTCCCCCCCCCCCCCCTCAAAATCCTGGATCATATCTTTATCAAGCCTGGCAAATTGTTCACACCCTGAAGGTGATGAGACTGTATAAGATGTTGACCTTGGTAATGACAAGAGATATTGACAAAATTCAATCATGAATTCATAACATATATCGGAAAGCTCTTTGTTTGTTATATACTCTGAATTGATTATAATCTACCCACTCGAGATAACATACGGATGTCATTTAACAATAGCTTCAATCAATCAAATTAACGATACGTCATCTTCTCACGAATATTTGGACGAGACGAATTAATTGATATATCAACTCTGAATCAAGTTTCACTTTGTTGTTGTTCGCATTACATCAACATGAAGGTATTAGCACTGGTATTTGCATATGTTGCGTGCGCCGCCTTCGTTGATGGTGAGTTGAATAAGGCGAAATCTATCAATATACCTCTCTTATTTCACATCCAATAATTATTGCTCAACAACCCCACCAACAACCAGGTTGGATGGGAGTACGAATAAACAGCTGAACGATGAAGTGACGGTAGGTCCGAGGTGGTTCACAAGAACTCGTGCCTTTCAAACTCGTGCCCCGTCGTTAAACCAAATAAGAATGAATATATTTGACTCGATCCTATTACCAACATTCTCGAATGACACAGTCTACTCATTCATATCTTCAATAGCAGAGATATTACTATAGTTAGTTAAGATGTTTCACTCCTATATGAACTTCTTGGGAACTGTTTTGATGTACACTAGCGCTGAAGTGAACTCGCGGCCAAACTAAAATTTGAACCGGCAGGAAATTCGCTACTGCTACTGCTTCATTACTATTTTATTTTATTATTTCTATTTATTTTACCACTTCACATTCAATCATGATTGAAAAAAATGACATATTCAGCAGGCCTATAAATCAATTAATTCTAATAATATTTCTTATAATAACATTTCTGATTGAAATGACAAATTGGTAGCTTGAAACTTTGGGAAAAAGGATGCTGGAAACAATGTGAATAATAATCTCATTAAATAAAGATGACACAAGCTCAAAATATGATGTCAATTTTATTATAGTGACATGGTAAGTCCACTGAGACTACAGATACAGGTAATACATATACAGTAAGTAACAAACTTTTTTTCATCTAGTAACTAAAAGTTATAAGTAACAATAATAAAATTAATAATAATAGGGCAATATGGATTAGACTACGGTAATGTTGTTTTGCAGAAACAAATAACCAGCGTAATATAGAAAAGATACAAACAATAAATAAGCATCAATATAACAATGCAGTGGGAATGCCAGGTAACATTTTAGTCAAGGAGAATAGATAACTATGAATCAAGTGCAGTACTGGTATACAATTTCAGTGAGGTATAGACTGTATCGAATATACTATCATAGTTTGTCAACACCAAATACAAATAGTATGTCTCAAGAGGTATAAAATTCACAATAATATAGACCTAATGTATAATTATTTCAAGAAAAATGATCAGCAAGTTTATAAATGGGAGGGCACGTCAAATAAAATTAGTGATTAAATTAATTAATAATTAAAGTGAATAAAATTAATTAACGCAATGAAAGTACGGGTACATATAAGTATGCCATACAGTGCATTATACAATACGCATGGAGCCAAACTAAGGCCAAACTCTTCCTCTTTCAGAGCTGAATAATCAATAGTAGGCAACTATGCCTAAATATTTACATATATCTGATACCTAATACCTATAAATAACCCACATCAGCCTACATACATATCATTCACAAATAATAAACATTATCTAGGTGATTATTTAGGTTCGACGACTTGATTGATATGCATGTGGAATGTTATACCCGTACTTGAATGGTAACAATCTTGAAAATGAATATTCAACTGCAATCAATACAATAAGCTAACAATCTATAAGATTTGAAGTAGGATGATAAACACATCTAAGAAAATTGCACATACAATACATTAATACTGGTGACTATGTTTAGTCTAATGAAAACAAAGGCTTTCCTGAAAACTACAGTAGGCATAAACTTCCTTACAATTACTTTTTCACACAGCATGTCACAAAACTTGATTAATTGTATGAATGAGGAACTCAAGTACCGGCAGTAATAGTACAATAGTAGTATAATGAAAAAGTTTGCCTAGTAGTCTACAGTAGGCATATTGTATTGTATTGTATTGTATTTATTGTTTAGCTAATAGCTATTACATATACAGATTACATATTATTATGGTCAAAATATTCTTCATATTTAATAACTCTAATTATGATTTTGATCTCTTATATCTAGCAACAATTTTTTCACATTGAACTTAAAGCTATTTACACTATTACATTTTTTAATTTCTAATGGTAGAGAGTTATACAGTCTTACTCCTTTATAAAATACACTATTACTACTTATCGTAGAGTTAATACTATTTAGATAAATATTTTCAGAATTCCTCGTATTATGTACATTTAGATTATTCACTTTATTATAGTATTTATTTAGATACTCAGGCTGTTTCCCTGCATGCATCTTATAAATAAAAATATATACCTCTAAATCTATAGTTTCCTTAATGCTAAACCACTTGATTTCATTTAGAAGTCTTGCTTCCGATGAATTCCACGATTCTTTAAGTATAAATCTAATTACTTTATTCTGAATTTTTTGAAGTTTTCCTAAATCTCCTTTTGATGCGTTAAGTAGTAAAGTGCTGCAATATTCTATGTGAGGTTTAATTATAGTGTTGTATATTAGTATGTTAGTCCATTTACTTAGATTATTTCCTACTCTCCTAAGGTACCCTACTTTCTTTCCTACTTTTCTTATCATATTTTGTATATGTATATTAAATTTAAGCTTATTGTCTATAGTCACACCCAAATATTTGAATTCATCTACAATTTCTACAATTTCTTGATCCATTATAATTTCCATTTTATCCAGTTCAGTTTTACTCTCTTGGTTCCTGGCTCCTATTATATACATTGCCTTTGATTTTTTCTCATTTAATTTAAGTTTGTTTACATTTAGCCAACAATGTACTACATTTATTTCTTTATTTAATTTATCCACCGTTTCTCTAATATCTACACCACTAACTGACACTACCATGTCATCTGCATATATATTCATGAAACAATCTTCCATGCAAAGATGTACATCATTTAGATACAATATAAATAATAAAGGTCCTAGAGTTGCTCCTTGTGGTACTCCATTAGTACACTCTCTGCTTTCAGACATTCTCTCTCCAATTCTCACTCTTTGTTGTCTCTCCGTTATATAATCCTTAATCCATTCTAGTGCTTTTCCTTTTATTCCATACATATACTCTAATTTTTCTATTAATCTACTTTTATTTACAGTTTCAAACGCTCTTCTAAGATCTAAGAAAATTGCTACCGTTGTTTTCTTTTTATCCTTATCCTCAATCCATTTTGCTACAATATTCTGTACTGCTGATTCACATGAATGTCCTTCTCTAAATCCTGATTGGTTAATATATAGGAGATTATTTTCATTTACATATTTATAGAGTTGTTTGTGTATAATTTTTTCAATAATCTTATCCATAATGCCTAACATATTTATAGGTCTAAAATCACTAATTTTAGTAGATCCTTTTACTTTAGGAACTGGTATTATTACAGACTCCTTTAAATCTTTGGGGAAAATTCCTTTACTTAAAGATAGATTAATTAGTTCTAGAATATAATACTTAATTACTCTAAAAGAATCTATAAAAAGTCTGTGTGAAATTCCATCACTATCCCCTTTTTTTGCTTTCATCTTCTTAACCACATCCTCAAGCTCATTCATATTTATGGATCTAAAGTTATCCAAAGTGCATTCTGATTCCCTTCTGTACTCTTGAATATTATGTAGATTTTTCTTACCAATACTGTTTGCGTTAATCTTAATAATACTTTCTACTTTAATACTGTCTATTATGTTTACTATACTATCTATAAAATAATTATTGAAACTATTAGCTATTTCTATTTCCTCAGTTATAACCTCGTTCTCTAAATTTATAACTTCCCTAGTTTTAGTTTCTCTACTTTCAACTGACACTAAGCCTTTTAACGTTTTCCACATTTTAATACTGTCGTACTTCACTTCATCTATTTTATGCTCATAGTACTCTTTTTCTGATTTTCTCATCATATTAATAATTAAGTTTCTTACTTTTTTGTAATTGTTCCAATCCTCTATGTTTTTTGTTATTTTGGATTTCTTATTCAGGTAATTTCTTTCTTTTATCTTATCTTTTATATCTTGGTTTATCCAATGATATATCTTTCCATTACTTTTACTTGATTGTACCTTTTTCCTATACACATATTTATCTTTACATTTGATTATGTTGCCCTTAATATTACTGTACATTACATTTACACTACACGTTTCCCTGTCCCATGTACATCCGTATAGTTCCGCTTGATAAATGTTTTCCTTATAATCTAGGCCTATAATAGGCCTACAACTAACTCTTTTTTCCCTTGCTGATAAAATTGAGTCATTATAGTATTCAGTTCACTCTCTGATCAGAAGCAATACCTGTTTAATTGGTAATACTATATACAAAATTGAAACAATAGATGTGGAAAACTCACTTTAATATTCTTCACATGTAAATGTTCATATTTTTCATTTCCTTTGATGAATGCTTGAACACGATGAGTAAGCAGTAAACTTGTTTCGAGAACACAAGGTGTTGAGAATTGCATGAGTACCTCCTGAAATTGAAGAAATAATAAGCAAGTTAATAAATTGTATTATACACGATGGGTTAACATTTATTAGTCAAGTAGATTGGCAGCATCGTACAAAACACCAAGCCTGGCCCCTGTAATAAAATACATTGTCATCTATTCTGTAATTTATTGCACAAATACCGATACCTTCTGAAATTGAAAAATGCACATGGTTAATATACTATATTATATGCATTATTGTTCATTGATAAAGAATGTATATATTGCATCATAATACACTGAACTAGGTACTGTACCACCATAATAAAATACATGGTTATCCATTCTTTAAGTCATTAACTACCAGTATTGCAGAGTCATACCCCATACTGAATTCATACCTGAACAATTCAATACCATAAGTCTAGATAACACTTTGTAGGCCAAAATACAGAACTGTAATCATAATGGCAAGTGAAAAAATACCAAAATGAAGATTGAATGCAAGCCCTACTTTTTTCAAATTCAAAAATAATTATACTAGGGCTACAGGTTCTGATCACGATGATTCTTATTAAAAGTTGGTGAAGTTTAAGCAAATTTACTAAAGGTTGCTCTACATACCTGGGTCTTTATAGAGCTAAATAGTAGGCCTAGATGAGGTATTTAGTTTTCTTCTGTCTTCTTGAATTTTTACCAGTAGACTACTTATGCAATACTTTTTTCATACGTTTTTGCCCTGCCGTAGGTTTGGCACGTTTTGAACCTTGATTTGACGTGATAATTCTGTCTTTCATACTTCGTGTTTTGATCCGACAGTCGTGGTGAATCATAACACGACATAACAGTCGAGTGATACGATCAATCAACTCACTTCCATGTTCGACACAAGTGTACCAACTGAAGTCAACACTCTCCTTGATACGCTGTGTAATTCTCTGCCTGACGTTACGTTCATGACCAGATGAACCAAGCATATCGGACGCAACCATGGACGTTAATCCAACTGCTGTTACAAAACGTTCTGTAGGATAGACAAGGCACCTCCATTTATCGCTTCGTTCTCAAAAATCAATCAAAATGTGATCACTTGTAAGTACATCTGTTGACAGCTGAGAATTACAATAGTCACACTTCCTGTCAACAAGTTTACGTACAATGTAGCCAGTAACATAAGCAACCGTTACTCTTCCATTAGCAGCTAAGGTAGTATCAGATTCAACGTTCGGTTCCAAGTTCAGAAGTTCCTCGAATACTTCAGTAAAATCCAGATTCTCTAAAGAAAAATCAGAGTCTGCATTTTCGTAGGTTGTATCATCGTCTTTCCCAAAAGGTTCTTGCTCTTCATCAATTACACTAGGAACTGAATATGATGCACAGTCTGTATCTACACCTTCACCAAAGACAAGTGGAACTGGGTTATCAGTCTCATTATCGTTAGCAGGATCGAGGAACGACTTGAGGTCAGACAGAAGATTGTCAGTATCGGGTGAGAAATTTGACCCTTTTGAGGGTGCCTTCATCAGGTTATTTATGATGCACGTCTTCAATGCCGGCTCAAACTGCAAAGGAATTGGATTTGTATTGTCCTGACCGTGTTGTTGAACAGTGCAGAAGAGATTCTCTAGGCAGTCTTGATTGAGCCGACGCGTTTGTAATATATTTGTGTCAAACTTCTCGCGTAGAATCTTGCCTACAAGTGTGGCTCCATGTATAGAGGTAATCCAACCATTTTGGAAAGGTGAACGCTGTATCTTTTCCACACCATCTTTATCAGTGCGCATACATTTCCAACTATCGATTTTCCTTACCATGTCAGGCCAAAAAGTTTTATGAATAGAATTTTCTCGCAGACATACGCGGTGAAATTTCATAGATTCGGGACGGACCGAAGTGCCATTGAATGAATCGAAGAGTTTGTCGACATCAGATAGAAATTCAGAAGTGTAGATGGCACTAGCTGGCATGTAGTGTTGGCTAGATTCTGTTGGACCGAACAAGAAAGGATCAGCTATCATGCTGTGATGCCACTAGTGACCTGTTGACTAAACACTTGGAATGCCAGCTTGACTCGCATCTTCTGCATATTGGTTGGCTCAATATGAGCTCGAGTCAACCTCGGTGCCCTACGAAAGATAGTTTCTTGGTCTTTCTGAAAAAAGAGTTTGACATGGTCCCAACTAGCTCTTGCCTGAATGTGAATGTTATTGTCTTGGGATGGTGTTCCGTCTGGAGTCCAAACAACATCGTATTTCATCAAGGCATTCCGAAGACTTTTTAACAAATGTGGTGGATCGTACATTACAGCTATATCATCTTCGTTAATCTTGAAACATTTACCATGTTCTGGAAATACAATGTCGGATGGGTAGGTCTGGATCAGATAATCAACAGCAGCCCTGTTGGTGGGGCCTTGATCGCAGATAGTGCAAAGAATATGAAGGCCTACCTTCTGTAAAGCCACAATTACTTCAAGTATTAGCTTATGTAGAACGTCGGTCTTTGTTACGTCTTTACAGAAATAGTACGACACTGGTTGCTTCCATTCTTCTCGTAAGCCCCTTATCATGAATACGAGAGCATGGTTTGCGAACAAACTTGTTCTTCCTTGGCTGCCGTAGTCTTCGTATCCTATTATCATATCAAGCTTCTCAGAGTAATTCAGGGAAGCACTAAGTGCAACCTCGTCAAAAATTAGAGAACACACTCTGTCAGATTCATTCATTTTAGAAATCTTTTCTTTCAGATGTTTGGAAGTTTGCTCATTTATACCAGGCAAGAAAGGAATCCTATTCAACACTTTTATGAGAGTACGTGGAGCAGGTAATGCCAAGAATGTCTGCATTAATTTATACGTCTTCGGGCTTCGCTTATAAAACGATATAGCTAGGATTTTTTCATCGATTGTATAGCGGCGTCCTCGAGCTGCCTTCTTGCCATGTCGAATCTGATTTTCAAACAGCCGTGCTGCTGTAATTGACACGTCATTCTCAATGTGATCAATGAAAGTGGATGTAAGGCTGCTTCGCATGTCTTTGATAGTTAGTTTCATATCTGTACACCTCTGTTC
>OZ023328.1:9022772-9042772 GCA_964007535.1 Brachyptera risi | reverse complement strand
GCAAATGAACGTTCGATATTATTCCAGTTTTGATATTGGGCAATTTGAATGAAAATTTGTATTTGCTGCTATCCCAAGTGAGATACCAGCAAACGAATATTTGACGTTTTTCCAGTAGTACAACAGCAAGCTGACTTCTGCTATTAGAGCAAATGTTTGTTACAGCAAACGTTCGTTTGCTATTATTCCACTGGAAGAACGGTAATCGTCGTTTGCTGTCATTACAATAATGGAATAACTACAAATACAAATACCGACTTTTTTGAAACTGGAATAACGGCAAAAGTAAGTTTGCTATTATTCCCCTGGAAGAACGGCAAATCGTTGTTTGCTGTTATTCCAATTGGAATAACACCGAATAGAAATATCAACGTTTTCAAAACTGGAATAATGACGAGAGTTAGTTTGCTGTTGTTCCACTGGAATAATGTCAAAGCTCCTTTCGCTCTTATTCCAATTGGAATAACAGCAAATACAATTTTGGGTCCCAATACAAATTGTCAATCAAGGAAACTGGAATAACGTCAAAAGTTCATATTTTGCTGTTGATCTTTTTTATAATGATATCGAACTTTTTTGTTCGATACCTGATGTTCGATAGCAAATACCTATTTGACGTTCCACCGAAAATTAGAAGTGGAAATTAGGTGAGCTACTTTTCTTTCACTTTTCATAACGGTGGAAGATAAATGTGAAATACTCTGGAAAATTCTATTTGCTGTTATTCCATGGAATAACGGCAAATGGATTTATATGCAAATACCTATTTGACGTTCTACCGAAAATCAGAAGTGGAAATTGAGTGAGCTACTTTTCTTTTACTTTTCATAACGGTGGAAGAAAAATGTGAAATATTTTTGAAAATTATATTTGCTGTTATTCCATGGAATAACGGCAAATGGATTTATATGCGCAACATCCGACAAGAACAACAGCTAACTCTCTTATTTGCTGTTATTCCACTGGAATAACGGCAAATGGATTCATATGCGGAACATCTGACTGGAACAACAACAAGCACTCTTATTTGCTGATGCTGTTATTCCACTGGAATAACGGCAAAAAAATCATTTACTGTTATTCCTTGGAATAACACCAAATTTAGTTCTTCGTTCACTTCTGAGAAGACCAAGTTACACGATCCATTTGCCGTTATTCCATTTGCTGCTATTCCATCTCCCCCGAGCCATTACCAATGGGCAATGAGGGAAAGAGCCCGATAAGATTCAGTGATGTCATACAGAATTTCAATTTGTATTATAGATGGTATAGGCATAGGCCTATACTCCCACATATCCCAAATGTCTTTTGAACATAATTTCTGATTGATCTTCCAACTTCCTCGTAGTATTGACTGAATTGAATAAATGTTGTGCGAAAGTCAAGTTTCACTCCTGTGAATAAGAGCAATTCATGAACGTATGCAGTATGCATGTTACTAAAGCATGCACACGTTTTCACATGCCAAATTTTGTTCTGACCTAATAATCTATTCGAAATTACGGAAAAAATGAGTTGACTCTTGTATAATGTTGGGTAACTGTTAACGGAGCACTATAATTCAAAATCCATATGGAATTACTTCTCGTTCCTGCAGACGAAATATTGAGTGAGTAAGCCAATAACCAGTAGGGTCTACGATGAATCAGGTTTCAACTTGGAAATATTATAAACAAAATCCAGTATCGCACGTGTAAAAAGCACGTGTAGGAAGGGATCTAGAATATGTAAACAAAAATTCAATCAACCAATCAGCTCATAGCTGAATTTGGTTCAGAGCCCAGTACTACACAAGTAATAAACGTTGACTGGATGGCAATCCCAATTTTTGTGCTGTCAAGTGTACATATAAATTATTTATATACATGGATGATATAGTTTGTTGGAAAACGGTGTGTATTGTCTGCTACAGATTAAAAGCCTGACATCACACACCATCGTTACTCATCGTCATACATTGACACAGTGAGACACAACTGTGACATTATTGCAATACTCCCTCAAACCAATACAGTTACTCGTGTAGCCTACAATAATGGAACGAGAAGTCAATTAGAGTTGGACGAGTTGAAGTCATCAAATATGAATTATTCGCTGTGCGCAGGTCAGTGTGACGTCAGTGGGCGTGTCCACGTGACCGGTGACGTCACGTGGATGGTGACGGAAGACGCCGCCGGGACGCCGCAGCTGGTCGTCATCTTGGGACCGACGCCGACGCCGAAAGCCAACATCGTTCTTAGAGACAATGTCACATTCCAGCTCTACACCAGGTAATACTCTCTATCAAGTGGTCTGGTGGAGGAAAATGGACTCAAAATCATTATGGAGTCAATTAGAAGGCAGTGATGTGACCTATTTTAAGCCAACTCGAGAGCAGTGTTATGATTCTGTACTATCAACAATGAAAATACACCAATACTGGACATGTTGCTATGGAACTTGGCTCTACCGTCTCATTGGGGCTAGCTATGGAATAGGACGTCATTTCAAGTGGCAGTCGCGGTAAGGTTCCAGGACTCTTACCACGACTGCCATTTGAAATAACTCCTTAACCTGGCTAGCTCCAAGAAATAGGACTTTGATTGGATCATGTCCACTGTAGAGTTGAATACCATAGCAACATGTTCAGTATTTGTGTCTTTCAATTGTTGTTGACACAAAATCCTATCACCTCTCTTGAGGTGGGCTATAGGTCACATATTTGCGTTCTAATGAGACTGTAACTCTGTTATCATCTCATATTGTAATGGTATTTAGCTCTCCCAGAGAACATTATCCGATCGAAGTCCTCAAGTTTCTTGGAGCTGGCTGGGTTCAGGGCGTTATTTCGAGTGGAGGTCGCGGTAATAAGAGTCCAGGTTATCCGCAGAGCTGAACTGATCTGTGTTTGCACTTCCAGGGCGAACAGCGATGAAGGATCCAGGCTGTATGTTGACGACCTGGAGGCTCTTCAGGGATCAGGATTCAATCCCGACTTGCCGACCAAAGTGTTGGTGCACGGGTTCACGTCGGATCTCAATGACAGCCTGATCCAGAAGACGAAACTCGGTACGTGAGCTGTCGAATTGTTTCATACGATGCTATACGTATTGAAATGGTATTGCCACTGGTACAGAGTATAACAATGGCAAGGAATGATCGATTATGAGGGAAAAAATCAGGACAATGCTGTCAAAATACAATCCCAATCAAAGTAAAATCGTGATCATTCGAAGGAATAACCACGAATAATTACATGAGAAATCACTTATAATGAATGAATAATGTGAATATGAATGGATATATATATATATATATATATATATATATATATATATATTATTTCTACTCAGTTCAACAATGTGTGATGGATGTACGGGTTGTGTTCGGTCGAGGAAAGCGTGGAATAAATTTAACATTGCTCGGAAAAGTGACTTTTTCTTCATCAATTCTTCTGTTCGCTTCATAGATTAATTGAACGGTGAAACAGATCTTAATGGAGCCCAACATGCACATGTTTGTCGAATCAACTCAATACATTATAGTTTTGAGTATCATTGGTTGTACTAATTTCAGGAGAACCCATATCGAAATTGTTGAATTCCCAATAAGAATGAGCCAGAGGGGGTAGGGAAGACGAATTGGAAAAAGAATCTTGAATAAGTGCAAATGATATCAAGAGTAAAACTGAGACAAGTGGTCAAGTGGAAAATACACTGAACAATCATTCAGGAGACCTGGGTTTGATATATGGGATGATCAACCATCCTGACAGTTTTTTTAGTGTGGTTGCCCTCTGTCATTCAGGTCGATACATGAAATGGTTCCTCAACAACAGGTCACGACCGACTCCTCCTCACTATCCGAGAAACACCTGATGGAATAACCTCTCATCTCATCATCCTATCATCTCATATATCATTCACCGACGCCAATATATCTCAGTCATCAGTTCAGTGAGTCAATGAACCCAGTATTGATTAATGCATAAGAAGTCAGGAGTGAACCAAAGTAAATTTACTCCAGTTCTTGAACCCAGCTTTCCATACTGACCCATAGTAAATTCCATTCATCAATAATGTTATCAATGATGACTTGTCTAGAATACTTCGCCTTGGAGGACTGCAACGTAATCGGTCTGGGCTACGGCTCCCTCGTTCCCTCTCCGTTGTACAACGTCGCCAAGGATCACGCCATCCTCGTCGGTCACTACCTGGGCGACCTTATCAACTTCCTGGTCGACAGCGCAGGCGCACAGCTGTCAGACTTCCACCTGATTGGTCACAGTCTGGGAGGCCAGGTCGTGGGCGTGGCCGGGGGCAGTTTGACAAGCGACAAGGTGAACAGGATCACTGGTAAGTTGAAAGTGGCAAAAGTGGCAGGGGTGGCGGAAGTAGCACAAGTGGCAGGAGTGGCAGAAGTGGCAGAATAACATGAATGACAAAGAAAGTAGAAGAAAAATAAAGATCAGCAAAGTCCTTCATGATATAAGAGCTATAGATTGGTCCAATGTGGGAATCTATCACACGATGAAATTAGTTCTTATTTTGGTTTTTGATGCGCATACCCTGAACTCCCTAATCAATGTAACCAAAATGACGTGAGAAACCTGTCCAAAATCTCTGACCTGGAACCTGATCTTGAACCTCACCTGAGACCTGACCTCATCTAAAATCTGACCAGAAAACGCAGAGCCTGGAATAGCACACTCGCTTTCTGTCCAATGTTCTCTACATTGAATATACACATAATTATATATACATTCATATAATATATACACTTATTTCGGAAAACAACCAAAAACTTCACAAAATACAGAACATACGGTTCAAATATCGCGCTCTCCATGCAACAGGTTTGGACCCCGCTCTGCCACTGTTCAGCGGCGAGACCGATGATAACCGAATAGACGCAAGCGATGCCGAACTGGTCGACATAATCCATTCAGATGGTGGTGCTTTCGGCTTCATGGTCCCCATCGGCAACATCGACTTCTACCCAAACAAGGGCAAAGCTCCACAGCCGGGATGCGGCGCCGATCTTCTTGGTTAGTACACAAGCTGGGACATAGGAAGGGGAAGATATGGAGAAAATGACAGGCTACGTGCCAATTCATCGGAATCCCAATACGTCGACTGGCACGAATAATTGAAATCCCAATTCGATGAATTCCCGATTCGATAAAATTCCGCTTTGTCGACTGTTACAATTCATCGAAATTTTGATTCGTTGACTAGTAGGCCTACAATTAATTGAAATCCTGATGCGATGAAATCTCGACTCAGTGAGATTCGAGATTCAGATTCGTTGACATTTCACTGCATCTCAAGCGAGTCGACGAATCGGGATTCTAATGAATTTGAATCTTGATGAATTGGGATAGTCGACAAATCGGGATTCCACTGAATCGGGACGCTAACGGAAGTATGCTCCTCTTCAATATACCCTCACTCCGAATAACTCGACACTCTCGCAATTCACTCAATTTCGCCAGAATACAAGCTGACTCATGTTGAGTAATGCTTCCAAATTGGTGAACACTCAATGGGATATAATATTAAAGTTATTCCACCTGCGGTAGCTGGAAAAGATCCCGTATGTGCGAGAGCCCTTATGAATGATATACTATTCTTGATTCACAATTATATTTTATCCCTCTCATAACAGAGTTCTCACGCGTCCTCACAGGGTGCAAAGTGCATGCAAGGAAGATGGATGTACCAATGAGACGGTTCATCCTCATGGCAGAACGAAATTGACCCCCCTCACCAATAGCATTGCGTGACATGTCTTGAGAATATATACCGCCTATGATGAGTGCCATCACATAAGCATATGTATATAGCTTCTATAGGCTATAGGCTATATAAGTCTATGGGCTCAGTCAGATATCGTGCACTACGGTGAGGAAGGAAGTCAGATAGGGTGTGGGTTCGAGTCCTGCATAAGGCATGGGATTTCGTGAACGTCCTGTCACATCATCACTTCATAATTTTATAATCACCTGCTCATTTGTATCCTCGTATGACCCAACTTTTGGTGGGGTCGTTATGAACAGTATTGGAATAAAAAATACATAGCTCTAGCTGGAGAATAAATATAAAACCATAATGTCATTTGATCACATGTGGGTTGATTTCTATCAATGTGCTTGCGCAGGTCGATGCTCCCATGCCAAGTGCGTCGAGTGGTTCCATGAGTCTGTCCAGAACCGGGACGCTTATCCTGCCATCCAGTGTTCCTCCCTTGAAGAGGCCACCACTGCTTCGTGCACTTCCGGCGTGCAGGGCATGATGGGGGACAACATAGGGAACACGTGAGTAACCTTGATGAGATGGACATCACATGTCGAGAGAACCATCACAATTTCAATTGAGATGTACTATAATCGATTGTGTAATTTTGATCAGGGTATCTGGTCGGAGTTTGATGAACAACTTGAGTTTGCATCAACAAAACATTCGACTATAAATGTCTCAAGAGAGTAAAGGATGTCCCAATAATCAGTTGGATGAGCGAAGCGAAGACTCAATTTCGCCATACCCGAAAAGAAGGATCTTTTTTTCTCTTTGTTCGCGCTTTACAGGTCAAACAAAAATTCAAAATCAGTTGATACTTGACATACAAAAGTATCATTGATTTGATACTGTGGAGTTGAGGCGCAATCGATTGAACCATTTCTGAGAAAACTAATTTTGAAGTTTTCAAAAATCCCATTAGAATAACCCAGAGGGAAATATTCGTGAAATAATATTTATCCGAGACATTTAATATTCTCAGGGAATTTTAACATAATGATGATACACATTATTCCAAACTTTCACTCAAATTGGATCAGCTTTTTTGATGTGGAAAAATATTTAATGTAATTTTTGTGAATCTCTCAAAGCTATTAAGATACCAATTAAATCCAAGCCACAGGTGTCACCTCTTAACTGTAAAGGATTAGAACGAAGCCTTCTTTATCATCATAGAAATCAATAATGAAAAATAAGATGGCAGTGACATAATCGTTCGGATCTCAAGGTGTAAATATATATAACTGGGAAAACGCCATATATGCGTTGTTAGATGAGCGGATAGTAATAGTGTGTCGACTTTTCTGCCAAACTATTGCCTACATTTGCCAATTGGGTGACATTTAAGTTAGAAATGGCTATAAACTGCTCCGAGTGGTACCAATTTAGCACATTTCATGGTTTTTCTTCGAAATGGCTCACCCGATCAAGCTGAAAGTTCTTAGAAATACTCCAGTCAAACTAAGTTTTAGCCTCAAACAAATTGTAACAGAAAATTTTTTCGTTGAATTTTGATTGCCTTGAAATTTTGAATTGAATGCAAAAAAGTTTGCTCAAATCGAAGTCGCCATTTTGTTTTTAATCAAATTTTCATGAAAATCTCATTTATTTCTTATTGGCCGTTGTTAGTAAACCACATTCCTACATTTTATTGTAAAATTACGACAAAAATGTTTCACATGACACCAAAATAAATCAGGATAATCGGACAAAAATTGCTATGATTTTGTGATTAAATTTAAATTAATGCCAAATTTCATTAATCAGATCTAGTGAACAGGGTTCAGGAGTTAAAAATGTAAACTCAACGAAATCTCATTCAAATAATTATACGTAACTGCAACAAATAAAGTTTGCTCAAATTGAGGCGGCCATTTTGTTTTAAAATACATTTTTGGGAATTGATCAATTTGATTCAAATAGTCGGCCATTATCGATGAATTGTCAATTTTTTTCGACACAATTAACAATAAATTCGTTTTATAATGAAAAATGAATAATTGAGATAATTTTACTACACATTGAATGAATTTTGAATTAAATTAGAATAAATTTAATTTTTTGAAATAGGTTGTGGGGAGCAAGCGGTGAGTGGTAAATATCTCAATTGAACGGTGAGGTTATGTTGTGATTATATGAAATGACTGGTGAAGAGTTTGCCGAAATCAATGGTTATTCAAAAATTTGCATATAGGCCTATAGTCAATATGTGGAAAAAACATTTTGTACGTGTTTTATTCCTCGATTTTCACAGGGGAGACACATCTGTGTTGTAACAGAAAAAAGTATAACTTTGATCATTCAATAATCCAATGTATTTATAAACTCATTTGGTATCTCGCAATTTGATCTAGAAATGTTTCAAATTTGAAATCTCAAGCTCGCAATTGGAAATGGTCGAGCATCAAGCCCAAGCTTGAGCAATTAAGCAATTGTTTTTTTGTTTTTTTAATAACATCGAAACTTGATACAAAATCATTGTTCCCCAATTAAGGCTAAGGATGAAAGGTGGGATCGTTCGGACGGGGTACCACAAGGGCGATCTTACCACCCCATTTTAAGTGTTTATAACCAATGAACTTCAACACGAGGACTTTGTACTGTTGATAACCATGAATTTCCGCCGCGGATAACAGTCTTTCAGTTTCCGAAAGTCCGGAACACATTATAAGTAAAAACCGTTTTAAGTAAAAGCAATTGTACATCCGTTTGTAGGACGTTTTGTGGGAGAAGCGTTAATCAATCAACCATGCATTGAGTGGGACGAATGAGACTCAGATTGCCTTAGCAACTAATGAGGATGCAGGATTGCCGAGAAAGAATCACGGAAATTGCGTCTATTTGGCAATAGTAGGCTTATAAGCGTCGCAGAATATGTGTTACATGAAAAAAAACACAATTGATATCCTGATATCTGATATCCACATGGCAATTATGTGCAATACACATAGTATCAACGAAAAATCCTTCTTATGTGAGAAAAAACGTGAGATATGTCTGTTATATTGAACAACAAAACTAAGAGTTGGAGCAAAGCAAAGCACTGAGCTATGATTTAATAATTTGTGTTGGGTTCACAGACGCGATGTAATGATAATATACATCTATTGGATTCGAATGTATTAAAAATGAGATAATGAGATGAAGGTCTCTTAGGCAATGGGGAGGATAGTGAGAAACAAGCGGTCGTGTCCAAGACTACAAAGGGAAACTACGGGAAAGCCCATTTAAAGATGGACGGTGGCGGAGATCGTACCAGGTCCGACATGTCATTTTCCTACCGGATCACATGAGAGAGTGCGTTAGCAACCGAGCTGCATGTGCCGGTAACATACACCCCCCCCACACACACACAAACACACTGTGTCAAAGCAAAGCATCCACTGCTCCAGTGCTTCTCCTTCAAATGTCGATTTAGATTGTTAGGGATGTACAAGCTTAATTGCTCAAGCTTGGTCTTGATGCTCGACCATTTCCAAGTGCGAGCTTGAGATTTTAAATTTGAAACATTTCTAGACCAAATTACGAGATACCAAATGAGTTTATGAATATATTGGATAATCCAAGTTATACCTTTTCTGTTGTTACACAGATGTGTCTCTCCTGTGAAAATCGAGGAATAAAACACGTGAAAAATGTTTTTTCGACATATTGACTATATATGCAATTTTTTTAATTACCATTGATTTCGGCAAACTCTTCGCCAGTCGTTTCATACAATTACAAGATAACTTTACCGTTTAATTGAGATATTTACCACTCACCGCTTGCTCCCCACAGCCTATTTCACAAAATTAAATTCATCCGAATTTGATTCAAAATTCATCAAATTTGTAGTAAAATTATCCCAATCATGTATTTTCATTATATAACGAATTTATTGTTCATGATGTTGAAAAAAAATTGACAATTCATCGATAATGGCCGACTATTTAAATCAAATTGATTCATTCCCAAAAATGTATTTTGAAACAAAATGGCCGCCTCAATTTGAGCAAACTTGACTCATAGCAGTTACGTATAATTACATGAATGAGATTTCGTTGAGTTCACATTTTTAACTCCTGAACCCTGTTCACTAGATCTGATTAATGAAATTTGGCATTAATTCAAATTCAATCACAAAATCATGGCAATTTTCGTCCGATTATTCTAATTTATTCTCGTGTCATGTGAAACATTTTTGTCGTGATTTTAAAATGAAATGTAGGAATGTGGTTCACTGTCAACGGCCAATAGAAAATAAATAAGATTTTCATGAAAATTCGATTAAAAACAAAATGGCGACTTCGATTCGAGCAAACTTTTTCGAATACAGTTGTACATTTTTAGGCAGTCAAAATTCAACGATAAAATTTTCTGTTACAATTTGTATGAGGTTACGGCCCTTTTTGGCTTAGATTTACTGGAGTAAAATGCGTATCAAAATGTAACCCAACATCAGGCGGAATTTCAATTTTTTTTAAAGTTATTTTTCATTTTTTTTTTGCTGTCTTATTCTAACGGGTATTTTTGAAATTTCTAAAATTCATAGAAAAAAAGTTATCATTCGATAATGCCACAAAACTATACAGATCTAAGTTGAATGAGGAACCATGATGAAAAAAAGTTTGAAGGTGATAGCTGTAGCCGTTTGACCTGTCTGGAGAACCGACAAAAAAACATGAGAAAACAAAAAAACAAACAAAAAAAAACACAAAAACGAACACCAATTTTTCTCAGTATGTCAAATTGTGTGGAAATGTTCGAGACAAAGATATCAAAAACGATTGAGGAGTTTCGGAAACTGTTTCAAGAGAATAATGTACCCAAAGCAAGCAGCAACCCCAATTATGACAAAGAACTCATGAAAAAACTTAACGAAATGGAGGAAGATATTGCTGCTAAATTTAAGGCGATGAAAGTAGAAATCGGTGATGTACAAACAAAATCTCAGGAACATGACTTCAGGCTGGATCAACTGGAACAATATAGCAGAAGGAACTGCCTGCTGATCCACGGGGTAAGCGTAAAGCCAAAAGACAATACGTATTTCGAGGCGACTGAAATTTTTAATAAAATGCTGAACATAAATTTATGTCCCGAGGACATCGACAGGTGCCATCGCATTGGCTCCCCGTCAGGAAAAAACGGCAGTAAACGGCCAATCATAGTGAAATTTATTTCGTATCAGGCCAGAGAAGCAGTCTGGCGGGCCAAAAAACTACTGAAGAATTCTGGGCTCCTAATCTCTGAATCGCTGACAACCGCACGACGCGAGCTATTCCAAGCTGTTCAGGAGATAGTAGGCCCCCGTAACTGCTGGACTCAAGATGGAACCATCTTAGCCATGCATAACGAGAAAAGATTAAAATTCAAAAAACCAAGTGACCTAAAGTTATTAAAGCCTGGACAATGAGTATTGACATGTCAAATTACAGGGTAATGTTGTAGTAATCCCTTATTATGATTCAACTTTCTCCAATAGGCCTACTGCCCACATTTTGAAATATGCTCACTAGAAAAAACAAAGAGGTTGAAGAAGATGCGTTAGCTAGACTAGTTCCTATCAGGCTCGGTATAGCAAAAGTAATTATTAGTATTATTAAGAACTAGGAAAACGCGGGATGCGCGTTGTTAGACGAGCTTAGGGGTATAGAAATCTAGAATGAAAAATAATTTGTCAACCCAATCTACATCTACAGACCTTGGATCACTCCAAACGTTCAAAAACCTTACGAGAATCAGTTATGTCACGGCCTTCCTCTTCATTCATTTCAATCGTTTTGAATTAATTGGTGACACTTGTTGCTATAGATTTAATTGGTTCCCGTAATAGCCTAAATTGATGGGAAAATGCTTTATAAATGCGTTTTCTTCGTTATTTCTCATCCGATTGATGCGAAAAATCTCTCAAAATGTGCTTAATAGTTTCCTTTATATTCGGCGAAAATTTGAGAGGTCTTGAAAAATTTTGACTTTTCAAGTATTTTCCTCCGGGTTATTCTAATGGGGATTTTTGAAATTTCTAAAATTCATAAAAAAAAGAGTTACCACCCGATAATGCCACAAAACTATACAGATCTGAGTTAGATGAGGAACCATGACGAAAAAAAGTTTGAAGTTGATAGCTGTAGCCGTTTGACCTGTAGAGAACCGAAAAAAAAACATAAAAAAAACAAAAAAAAACAAAAAAAAAAAAAAAACATAAAAACGAACACCAATTTTTTTCAGTATGTCAAATTGAATCCTCGCTAAAGCTCGTCTAATTAGAGTAATTAATTTCAGTATCATTATACTGATTACATTATATTCTGGTCAAATACTGGTACTAGAAATTAGTGGAAGCTATTATTGAAAAATAGCTTTATTTTAATCGTAAATAGACAAAAAATGATAGATGTGGTAGATAATGATAGTCAGGATTACAGTAACAGCTACTTCATTCTAGATGAGACTCCCACAACTACAGAATGTAATATCCCAGAGGAACTAAACTTGATATACGGGAAAAATTATGATTTAAAAATATTTCATGTAAACATTAGAAGTATACTTCAAAACTTTGACGAACTATCTGTTCTCATGCAAGCATGCCAGAACTCATTCGATATTATAATTCTGAGTGAAACTCACTTAAAACATGACTCGGATCAGTTTTCTCTGCCAGGTTATTCAACAATTCATTTGCTAAATAAACTTACTACTCACGATGGTCTGTCCATTCTCATAAGAGATGAGATATTTGATGATTATACAATAACAGACTCTGATTCAATTACTCAGGCAAATTGCACCCTGATTACTTTAAAAAAAGGTGATACTTCCTACTCAATACTAGCAATATATCGTTCCCCCTCTAGTGACAGTATCAAATTTATACATGAATTAATTAATTTTACGTCTAAAATGAATAATAAACATGATATTATAATTGGTGATATTAACATAGATATTTCAGATACAAGCTCAAACCCCAAGCTTTCAAGCGAATATTTGAACTCTTCAGCAGCGTGCGGGTTTATTTCTTGCATCAACACTTACACGCGAGTCACAAATACCACTAAATCTTGCATTGATCATATATTTCTCCGATCGAACACATCTCTAAGAACTAAAGCTTCAATTCTAAAAACAGCCATGACAGACCATTATGGAGTCTGCTTTGGCTGCCAACATCAGGATGAAAACACAAAATACAAACCCAACCACAATAAAGACAGTCGGGAGAGCTCAACGGCCAATCACAATTTTCAACAAATTAATTATCAATTACTTAAATCATTAGCTGAGCAGATGAACTGGAACTCCGTGCTGCAAAATCAGGATCCTAATATGACCAGCGATAATCTGTTAGCCAAGATCGATGAAATCGTCACTCAATCCACATATACTGAAACAAGAGTTCCAGCTGAAAAATTTAAAATCAAACCTTGGATTACGCAAGGGTTGTTAATATCCATTCGAAAGAGAGATAAGGTTCGTAACAAAATGTTGAAAAAATCTCTACAACACTGTATTGAAGTCTTGTTATGAAGCTTATCGTAATCACTAAAATTTTCTCACAAAGAAGACCAAAAACAACTATTAAAATCCAAAATTCACAACGCAAAAAGTGATACCAGAGAAGTTTGGAAATTAATTAACGAAAAAACAAACAGATCCAGTCCAAAACATGAAATTAAATCAACAGAAATGAAGAGTGGCATTGTTTTAACTAAAGATGATCCCAAATAGTGGCTGATACTTTTGTAGAATTCTTCAGTGACATAGGGAAATAAATGGCGAATAAACTTGTCAAGGATCACGTGCACCCTCTTCACAATTTGCCACATTCGAACCCAAATAATTCAAAATCACTTTATTTGACACCTGTGACAGAAAAAGGAATAATTTACATCATTGATGATCTGGATGTGAACGTAGCACCAGGAATTGACAATATATCCACAAGGATACTGAAAGCCATCAAACCTTCTATAGCGGAACCACTAATCCACATAATTAACCTAAGCTTTTCAACTGGCATTTTCCCCAACACTTCAAAAACAGCAATAATAAAACCAGTATTCAAGAAAGGCCAACAATCACTTTTAACAAACAACAGACCAATATCACTGTTGAATAATATCTCCAAGATTCATGAACGTTGTATTAAAACCCGTATCACTGACTTCCTTGAAAAACACAATATACTATCTCCGAACCAATTTGGATTCCGAAATGGTATGAGCACACAAGACGCAATAATTAATCTAACAACTAAAATACACTCGGAAATTGACAAAGGAAATAAACCACTTGCAATATTTTTGGATCTCGCCAAAGCCTTTGATACGGTAGCCCATGATGTATTATTCAAAAAGCTTCACAATTGTGGCATCAGGGGTATAGTCTTAGACCTAATAATGAACTATTTAACCAATCGTAAACAATATGTCAAGGTGCATGATGTTATAAGCAAAGAGAGAGTGATTGAATTTGGTGTACCACAAGGTACAGTACTTGGACCACTACTTTTCTTGATATACATAAACGAACTATGCTGTACTAAATTGAGATGATATATATATACATTTGCAGACGACACAGTATTATTATTCAGCGAACAATCATGGGACAAAGTTCACAAAACGGCTGAGAATGAATTAAACAACATTTATACATGGTTAATAAACAATCTCTTAACAATGAACAAAGAAAAGACGATGTATATTACATTTTCACCAAAACTCAACTCGCAACTAATAGAATCAGTCCTCAAAATTCACAACATTAACTGCACGATTGGAAACAGTAATTGCAAATGTCACCATTTGATTAAATCAGCTGAAACTAAATATTTAGGGATAACTATTGATCAACATCTACGCTGGAATTATCACATAAATACGATTGTTAAAAAACTACGCTTTGCTCTTCAGAAGTTCTACTCTTTAAGAAATATCTTGACCTTCAATGTTCTGAAAACCGTGTATTACGCTATTGCTCAATCGATCATCCAGTATGGAATTATTGGCTGGGGCGGAGCATATAATGCACACACTTCAGGCCTTAAAACAATACAAAATTCAATCCTAAAAGTGATGCTAAAAAAGACTCTTGCTACCCAACTGAATTGGTATACAAAAAAAACAATGTGCTTCCCATTCGTAAACTTTACGGGTATTTTTTAATCAAATACATTCACTCGAGTAAATCAAACAGCATATTCATTAAAACTACAAAAAATATCAACAATAGGCCTACCAGACTCTCACTCAACAACTCAATAAATGAGTTGAGGGTCAGGAAGGGTTTGTCTCAACGTCACAGCTCTTACCTTGGTCCAAAACTTCATAACTTACTTCCAGCCGAAATTAAAAATATCAAATCTTCAAATCTATTTTCTCTTCAGACCAGAAAATGGCTGAATTCCACACCACTAAATTTCATGGATCACATCATAAACCCTCCGTGATGTCACAAATCTCTCTTGTACTACAGTACCGACTAACGATAATAATAATAATAGTAAATAAATAAGTAATGAATGAATCCCCAACATCATTAAATCGTACACATATCAGACATAAATCAACGAAGTATCTTACTTGCATAGATTCATATGTTAACCTGTTACTGTTAATCTGCCAATGTGTTAATCTACTGGATCTGTTAATGTTAATATTTATCTGTTAACTTCATACTGTTAATCATCATCACATTTTAGTTCTAGTTTTAGTTTTAGTCTGATATTTAGGTTTAGTGACTTCGGTTTAAAAAAAAAATTACATCGTTATACTATACTGTTAATTTAATCAGGTATCAACCTGATAACAGGTAACAACTAAACATTTATATACTTTCCTTTATTTCATAATCAATTCATGTCTAAATTTACTTTATGTCAATTACCCCAGCACAAGATAGGATTTACCCCCTAATCTTAATGGGGTATAAACAGCAATGTATAACATTTATGTATTTTAACTTGACTCAATGAAGAAACTATAACTTAATCCTCGCTAAAGCTCGTCTGATCAATCAAGAATAACAAAAAAAAAAAAAAAAAAAAAAGAACACCAATTTTTTTCAGTATGTCAAATTGAATCCTTGCTGAAGCTTGTCCAATAACCAATCCAAAGATGAGTCGATATGTTCCAGCTCATCCATCAACGCGGCAACACATAACGTGTTCGCCTATAGTTACTAGGAACACGCCGCTATATACGCACTGTTAGACGAGTAGAGCGGAAAGTAATAGTATGTTGACTTCATTGCCTTTCATTGCCTAAATTCGCCAATTGGGTAACATTTCAGTTATAAATGGGTAAAAACGGCTTCGAGTGGTACCAATTTACCACATTTCATGTTTTTTCTTCGAAATGACTGACCCGACCAAGCTGATAATCTCCAGAAATGTGTATCAAGATGTTATTCAACTTCACACAGAATTTCAATTTTTTGGAAAATGAGAATTTTTCATTTTTTTTCCGTCGTGTTATCATAATGGGTATTTTTGAAATTTCTGAAATCCATTAAAGAAAAAGTTGATATTTGATAATGCCACAAAACTATGCAGATCTAAGTTGGACAAGGAACCATGATGAAAAAAAAGTTTGAGATTGATAGCTGTAGCCGTTTGACCTGTGGAGAACCGACAAAAGAACATAGAAAAAAACATAAAAACGAACACCAATTTTTTTAAGAATGTCAAATTGAATCCTCGCTGAAGCTCGTCTAACTAGGAAAACGACCAATATTCGTTGTGCGACGAGCGGATTGCAATGGTGTGTCTATTTTTTCGCCAAACTTTTGCCTACATTCGTCAATTGGGTGGCATTTAAGTTACTAGGAAAACGCCATATATGCGTTGTTGGACGAGCGGATAGTAATAGTGTGTCTACTTTTCTGGCCAAAATTTTGCCTACATTCGCCAATTGAGTGACATTCAAGTTAAAAATGGGTAAAAACTGCTTCGACTAGTACCAATTTAGCACATTTTATGGTTTTTCTTCAAAATGGCTCAACCGATCAAGCTGAAAAATCTCAGGAATGTGTATCAAGGTGTAACTAAACCTCACGCAAAATTTCATCCTTTTGGAAAATGAAGATGTTTTTTTTCCGCTGTGTTATTCTAATGGGTATTTTTGAAATTTCTAAAATTCATAGGAAAAAGTTAACATCTGATAATGCCACAAAACTATACAAATCTGAGTTAGATAAGAAACCATGATGAAAAAAAATGTTCGAAGTTGATAGCTGTAGCCATTTGACCTATGGAGAACCGACAAAAAAACATGAACAAAAATAAATAAATAAATACGAACACCAATTTTTTTCAGTATGTCAAATTGAATCCTCGCTAAAGCTCGTCTAATAATGAGAAGAAATCCATGTATTGAGTGGTACCGAAAAAACAGAGTTTGTTATCTAGCAAATGGCTTTTGCTTTGCATTTTGAGTAGTGTTGAAAGCAAGTTTTTCTTCGAAGATGAATAACGAATCAAATTTGACTTCAACAGTGAGAACACAGAAAACACAGAAGACACAGAGGATATGTTTTATTGTTCTTTAGATTTAACAATTGTGAATACGGTTATGTAGTATATTTTCGAGAAATTATCACGCCTCCATTTCAAGGAAGGAACTAAAAAAGCAATGATATTATGCTGTTTTCAATCACAGTAACGTAGTAGTATGTATCGGTATCTAGAATTATGAAAAAATGTATCTGAAGATAATAAAGACTTGAAATATCGAAAATTGTCTCTAGCTCGAATTGATACTGATCAAACTTTATGGTTTTATATTTGAGTTATGATTCGTTTTTGCAACGAAATTGAAACCATTTTTAGTACCAAATAAAAAATACGTCAACAATACCATCTATCATTTTGGTATCAATATTTTGAACACTTATCATATCTCATCCCCGTGACCTCGTTGCGTTGTCATGATACGATGTTGCCTACACGTTCAAGGTATGCATTATAGTTAGACGAGCAATAGCGAGGATTCAATTTGACATACTATAAAAAATTGGTGTTTGTTTTTATGTTTTTTATGTTTTTTCCATGTTTTTTGTCGGTTCTCCACAGGTCAAAGGACTTCAGCTATCAATCTCGAACTTTTTTTCATCATGGTTCCTTATCTAACTCAGATCTGTATAGTTTTGTGGCATTATCGGATATCAACTTTTTTTTAGGTATTTTGGAAATTTCAAAAATACCCATTGGAATAACACGGCGAAAAAAAAATCAGAAAAATTTCATTTTCAAAAGAAATGCAATTATGTGGGAAGTTGGATTACATCTTGATACACATTTCTGAAAATTCTCAGCTTGATCGGGTCAGCCATTTTGAATGAAAAACATGAAATGTGCTCAATTGGTACCACTCGAAGCCGTGTTTACCTATTTATAACTAAAATGTTACCCAATTGGCGAATTTAGGCAAAAGTTTGGCAATGAGGTCGACATACTATTACTTTCCTCTCGTCTGACAACGCGAATATAGCGTTTCCCTAGTTAACTAGGAAAACGCTATATACGCGTTGTTAGACGGGAGGAAAGTAATAGTATGTCGACTTCATTGCCAAACTTTTGCCTACATGTTTTGGGTAACATTTCAGTTACTAGGAAAACGCTATATACGCGTTGTTAGACGAGCGGAAAGTAATAGTATGTCGACTTCATTGCCAAACTTTTGCCTAAATTCGCCAATTGGGTGACATTTAAGTTACTAGGAAAACGCTATATACGCGTTGTTAGACGAGCGAAAAGTGATAGTGTGTCGACTTCATTGCCAAACTTTTGCCTAAATTCGCCAATTGGGTAACATTTTAGTTTTAAATGGGTAAAAACCACTTCGAGTGGTACCAATTTAGCATATTTCATGTTTCTCATTCGAAATGGCTGACCCGATCAAGCTGAGAATCTCCAGAAATGTGTATCAAGTTGTCATTCAACTTCACACAAAATTTTTATTTATTTGAAAATAAAAATGTTTTGATTTTTTCCGCCGTGTTGTTCTAATGGAAATTTTCGAAATTTATGAAATTCATAAAAATAAAAGTTACCACCCGATGATGGCACGAAACCATACAGATCTGAGCTAGATGAGGAACCATATTTAAAAAAAGTTTGAAGTCGATAGCTGTAGCCGTTTGACCTGTGGAGAACCGACAAAAAAACTTAAAAAAAACATAAAAACTAACACCATTTTTTTTCAGTATGTCAAATTAAATCCTCGCTGGAGCCCGTCTGATGAATGAGTGAAAACTGCCTCGAGTGGTACCAATTTGGCACATTTTATGGTTTATCTTCGGAATGGCTCACCCGATCAAGCTGAAAATTTTCAGAAATGTGTATCAAAATGTGAATCAACTTCATGCGGGATGTCATCCTCATCGAAGCTAAAAAAAATTCTTTTTTTTCCGTCGTGTCATTTTAATGGGCATTTTTGAAATTTCCTGAATTCATAAAACAAAAATTTACCATCCGATGATGCCACAAAACTATACAGATCTGAGTTGGATGAGGAACCATTATGAAAAAAAGTTTGAAGTTGATAACTGTAGCTGTTCAACCTGTGGAGAACCAACAAAAAAAACATTGAAAAAAAAAAACGAGCACCAATTTTTTCCAGTATGTCAAATTGAATCGTCGCTGAAGCTCGTCTAATAAATGGGTGAAAACGGCTTCTGAGAATTTCCAGAAATGTGTATCAAGATGTTATTCAACTTCACACAGAATTTCATTTTTTTCTAAAATAAAAATTTTTCAATTTTTCTTTCCGCCGTGTTATTCTAATGGGTATTCTTGAAATTTTTGAATTTCATGAAAATAAAAGTTATCACTCGATAATGCCACAAAACTAAGCTAACTAAGCTAGATGAGGAACCATGATAAAAAAAAGTTTGAAGTTGAAAGCTGTAGCCGTTTGACCTGTGGAGAACCGACAAAAAAACATAAAACAAAAAAAACAAAAAAAAACGAATACCAATTTTTTTCAGTATGTCAAATTGAATCCTCGCTAAAGCTAAAATGGGTAAATACTGCTTCGAGTGGTACCAATTAAGCACATTTTATATTTTTTCTTCAAAATGGCTGACCCGATCAAGCTGAGAATTCCCGGAAATGTGTATCAGAATGTGATTCAACTTCACACAGAATGTCACTTCTTTCGAAAATAAAAATATTTCCATTTTCTATTTTCATTTTTTTCAACGGGTTTTTTCGAAATTTTGAAAATTCTCAAA
>OZ023328.1:8975272-9017772 GCA_964007535.1 Brachyptera risi | reverse complement strand
TATGCGTAAGTGAGTTTACAATAATAGGAATTATTTCTGTAAATAACACATAATCCTATGACGTAGAACATCGGTACATTACACCTCCGTCCTCGAATTAAACAATATGTTAAAAACTCATAGTTTATATAGTGCATATATAGTGTATATAGTGAGATAGATATAATATTGTTGACTAAATTATTGTATAGGATTTAGTACATATATCATATGATATAATATATATTTTTTTATTCTTTTCTTTTACACATACATTTAGATAGGTGAAGCCCATTCTCAAATCTGATATAATATAACAATTTTTATCACTTGATAAGATTATTCAAGTACAAATACAAAGAAGTATGAAATATTCAATTATTAAGTGATTGACGTGTCGTTTGTAATCTGTATCTATTCTTTCAACTTTCATGAATGTCTGGTACTTCTCCTTGAGGGAGTTTCAGGTTCTAAAGAATCGTCATCAACATCAGTAAGTTCAATTGAGACATCGTCCGTGTGTGAACGTCTACTGGTTTGTTTGCCCTTGAAAACATTTTGGGTTAAACAATTGCTTGAACTTGTACAGCAATTAGAGTCATGATTGTGACCATGATTGTGTTTATTTTTGAAAGATTTACAACAATTCAATATTTCATACAAAATGTAGAAAATTGAGGCTAATGCTGAGACGTATGTTAAGTAACCATATATAGACAGATTATGTTTTACAATATTATGATGTGATAATTCATCTGTGAGCTTTGTCAAATCATCTAGCTTGTGACTTGCTACTCGCAAATCGTCTAGATTCGAACTTGAAATATGTAATTTTGATAATGAGGGGTATGAAATAATAATTTTTCTTACTTCTTCAATACAACAATCATCTTGAATAATGTCAAATTTTGGTATCATTGATGTGTGATTACTCACTAAATCAACGTGATTAGCAGTCAATATTGTAGAGCTGGAATAAGCTTTACATGTATTGGCTAATGACAAAATTCCCGTTTTTGAAAGCGTTATGTCTAATGGATGTTGAGATTGACAAGTAATTGTAATGTGTGTCATGTTGGGTAAGATGTAAATCCATTCATTTCGTTCATGTAATCTATGCCATATTTCTTGTTTGATGATAGATGTTCGTTTGTCACAAGATTTAGGAATGAAGTCGCTTGTTGACAAGAGTTCGGTTTCGCATATTGGTTTACTATGTAGGGAGAATAAAGGTTGTGTAAGTTTGCAAATGTTCATGTGTGTGGATAGTTGTTTACATTCATTAAGATTTTAGAGTGTTGTATATTGTAATTGATTTTGTGAAAAGACTAAATATTTTGTTGTCGGTAATATAAAGATATATGTATCATCATCACCTGTGCTCTGAATTGGTGAAGGAATTAAACCATGAGGATCAAATTTGTTGTCGTTTACAAGTGGATTTTTGATTATAAATATTAATTTTTGATTCATGAAATAAACTTGAAGCGTTGCTATTTGCAATAATGCATGTGCATATATGTTCTCTAATGGTACTGGATAATTAGTAGAAGGTGGAATGTTAAGTACAGTCTTGCGAAGTTCAAATATAAATTGTTCTGGAGTAATGATAGAAGGATGCAATTGATTGCCTCTTGCAAATAGAATTGCATTCATTAGCATACTATACTCTCTATCTAATTCGGAACTCATCAATGTTAGTAATCCCAAGTGTTCGTCCATATCTTGTTTAGCTACAGTGTCAAATAATTTTACAGTAGTATTTTTAGTATACTCTTCGATGAATTTTATATTGTTATTAAATATTTGTTCATTTTGGTGAAGATTGGTAATCGTGTTATTGAAGTTGGTGATTGTTGATTTAATGATTTGTGTTTGTTGTTTTAACAATTGCAATGTATCATTCTCGTCCTCACCTATTGTGATTATAGCGTTGTCGAAATAATCTGCATCGTTTTGATCCATCGATCCAATGATTGTTTTAAAAGCTGATCCAATTGCATTGAACCATCCTCTTTTGACTCTGGCGTGTCCAATAAGATCTTGTAATGTCTGATCCTTGGTTTGAATGGTTGTTATAGTTTGTCCTAGAATACTCAACGATGTGCGACAGAGAGAGAAAATTTTGAATAGAAGTCATTACTTCATATTGTCTTTGTTTTTTGATAAGTTCTTTCTACCAAATTTAATTTAGTTCCAAATGATGATATACCCAAGTATGTGACTAATTTCCATGAATTTTCGTAAAATTTCAGTTCAGATATATGCTCGTAATAAATGCCTGGAGATTTTTCTATCATTGAATTATTAAAATTATGATTCGCCCACACATGTGCTATCAATCTGAAACAAATGCATGTTTTAGTCGATTTGTGTGAACCAATACCTTCTTTCTATTAATTAAAATAGTACAGTTAACTGGCAAGTTTATTTCAGTTACAACATATGGACCATTGTAATTAGGACATAGTTTTATTGATTTACCTAACTGAGTTTGTTCGTTTTGAAGATATACCTTTTCACCCATTTTGTACTCTACAGATTTAGATTTTCTATCATATCTATTATTCTATTATATGTTCCTCAATTTCGATTGAAGAGCAATTTTTCGTGATAATTCCTGTGATTGTCTCAACTTGAGAGTTATTTCATAAATGTAATTATCATAAGTGTATTTGAATTTAGGTGATTTCGTTATAGAGGTAGGAAGTTCTGGTTTGTTACCAAATAAATGTTTGTGTGGTGAGAATTTGGTTGTAGTGTGTGGTGTTGTATTATAAGAAAACATGGCAGAGTCTAACCACTGATTCCGATTATTTTGTTCATGCGATATATAGTGTTTCAGATAATCTTTTAGTGTCATGTGACTTCGTTCAAGAGCTCCATTTGTCTGGGGTCTATGGGCTGTGCATTGAATTTGTTTTATTTTGAATAATTCAGAAATTTCTTTTGATAAGTTTGATGTAAAATCTTTTCCTTGATCTGTTAATATTGATTCTGGTATGCCAAATTTGCGAATGAAGTTATTAACAAGAGTTTTTGCGATTGTAAGTGCGTCATGTGTCTCGACTGCATAAGCATGAGAATATTTGGTTAGATCATCTTGTAGTGTTAGAATATATCTATTTCCTGATTCAGTCATTGTTATAGGACCAACAATATCCAAAAATATCTTTTGGAAAGCTTTCTCTGATGTTGTCGTTATCTCCATTGGTTTACGATTTTTAATGTCTGAGAAGTTTGATCTTTTGACAAGATTCGCAATGTTTGAATATCGCTTTTCATGTTGTGCCATTCGTAATTGTGTTTGATACGATTGTAAGTTCTGTGAAAACCTGGATGCCCTGAAGAAGGATTTGAATGATTTTCTTTCAAAATTTGTTGAATTGTTTCTGCGTTAGGGTTGGTAATTATATCATGATAATATACGTGTATATGTATAGATGTATTTTTGAAAACATATCTTATCATTGAGCGTACTTTGTTCCATTGTAAGCGATCTGTGCCGCTTCCTAGCTTTGGAATACTGATAGTTGTTTGATTGTGCTTTTGTAAATGTTCTCTGAGTTGGATTAGGACTTCATATAGGTCTTCATAAGATGTTTCATCTCAAAGTTTTGTTTTGTTACGAGATAGTGAATTAGTCTATTGTTTTCTTGAATGATTCCAATGTCACGCACTTTCAGATTTTGTGATTTCAATTTTTCAATGTGATTGAATTTCTCTTTAAATTCGAGTGAGATTCCTGTTGACATTTCTAAGTCGGCTGATAGGCAGTGAGCTAAGTTACCGCTGCTAGTTAAGTAATGATTCATTGCATTCGTCTATATTAACATAGTTGAGGATAGTTGTTCCAAGTTTATTCATAAAATCTTGATATGATTCGGATGTTTCATTAGTGTTAATTTGGTTTACGTATTTGATTCTGCTCAAAGCATCTGCATTACAGTTTTGTTTTCCTGGTTTATAATGAATTTCATAATCGTATTCTTCTAATTTTAGTCTCCATCGAATGAGTCTAGAACCTGGGTCTTTAACATTGAATAATCATATTAGTTACTTATAATCGCTATAGATGTTGAATCTTCCACCGTATAAATAAGGTCTGGAATGTTTCGATGACCATACGATTGCTAATAGTTCTTTTTCAATAGTAGAATAATTTGATTCTGCTTTGTTAATGTTCGACTTGCATGAGAGATTGGAAGATCTTGAGATACAGGACCTTGTGATAATACTGCGCCGATTGCGTAGTTGCTTGCATCTGTAGTGAGATTGAAAGTTTTAGTGAAATCAGGATACTGCAGAATTGGAGTACTGCCTAATTTTTCTTTTAACATTTCGAAAGAATTTTGCTGTGAACTAGTCCATTCATATAACATATCCTTTTTCAAGAGATTTGTTAGGGGATGAGTGATTTTACTGAAATTTTCAATGAAACGTCTGTAATATCCAGCTAATCCCAAAAGTGATTCGATTTCAGTGGGTGTCTTTGGAATTGGAAATTCACGAACAGCTTTTACCTTGAGAGGATCAGGTTCAACTCCTGATTCTGTAATAATGTGACCTAAGTACATAACTTCACGTCCAAGGAATTCGCATTTGTCGGGTTGTAACTTGAGGTTGTAATCTGAAAGTCGAGATAGAATTTCTTTCAATTTTGTGATGTGGTTTTCGAGTGTGTCTGAGTAACAAACTATATCGACTAAAAATACGAAACATCGAGTGCCCTGTAATCCGCTTAAAACATTGTCCATAAGAAGCTGAAATTGTGAACTAACATTTTTTAATCCCATTGGCATACGTGTGAATTGATAGTGACCTAATGGTACAGTAAATGCAGTTTTTGATGCATCGTTCTGATCCAGGTTTATTTGGTGAAATCCCGAAGAAAGATTCAGAGTTGTGAAATATTTTGAGTGACTGAGTTGATCTAGTATATCCGATATATTAGGAATTGGATATGAATCTCCGATTGTTATTTCATTTAGTTTTCTGTAATCAATTACCATTCTCCATTTCTTCTGCCCTGAAGCGTCCATTTTCTTTGGCACAATCCACACTGGTGAATTGTAAGGTGAATGACTTGGTTCTATGATGTTTTGATTCAACATGCTGGTTATTTGTTTATCCACTTCCTCCTTATGAATATCTGGAAATCCATATGTTTTTGTGTGTTTTGGTATTCGTGTTGTAGTGGGAATTTGATGTTCAATTGAATCAGTGGAAGTCAGTTTGCCACCTTCTAGGTTAAATACGTGATTGTATTCATGACATATTTCTATGAGTGCGTTGTACTCTCTTATATTTAGATGATATGTATGTATGTATGTACATTTTTTATTGTTTCAAGTATTAATCTCTTACTTGTTTACAATATATTCATTTCATAGTATCCAATTGCTGCTCACTCTTTTCCATTTCATTTCTTCTTACCTCCTTCCATTAGTTTCTTAAAATCATTCACCGATTTAGGCCACTCCTGATTCAGTTCATCTCCCAGTTTGTTCCCTTCTGGGATGGTGGCCCCGAGAAGAGAGAATTTACCCACGTCCGTACTGTAATTTTGTAATGCCAATTTGAATTCATGTCCAACTCTTCCTTAATGTCCGTAGGGACTTTGTGATTTCATTGAGGCTATCGGAGTTGGTGTTTCTAAGATTCAGTCTAGAGTTAGCATCATGTAAGTCATATTCAATAATAGGATCTAGTGTTATTTCAATACGATTGATTTTGACTGATTTTTCAGTTGTATTTAACACTGACGTAAGAGCTACAGAGTTCGAGTTTACGCTTATTAGACTCGGGCATAAGTATACACCATCGAATATTGTTATTTTATCAACGAGAATTGTAATTGGAATGATCGTTTCGCATCTTGGCTTTATTATAAAGGATTGCAAGATTTGAAAGTCTGAGATGGATTCAGGAATGTCATGCACTTGAGTATTTGATATTGGAATTTGAATATGATTTAGTGCAATTACATCTTGATTTATGATCAATTGATCAGTTTCATAATCGATTTTTGCGTTGACTGATTTCAAAAAGTCATTGCCTATGATGCCATCATAGCTTATTGGGAAATTGTCTTTAACAACATGGAACACTTGGTTGTATACTCTATTGCTAACAATAATATCGAAATAACAGTAACATGTAGTTTCGATGGGACTATCAGTATTGTCTATTCCGCGTAACGTTATTTTATTGTCTTCATAGCAGAGTGTGTTTATTTTATGAGAGATATGTCAGCACGTGTGTCCAAGAGATAGGAATTTTGCATTGATTTTGTTTGATTTGTTTCTAGTATGACATAAGTCGTTACTGCTTTCGGATTCGGCTTGAGCTAAGTGCGCCGTCCTTGGTGTAGCCGCCATCTAAGGACGTTGATCGTTTAAATTGGTGTGAGGTGTTTTGTTCGAATTATGATGTTTTGATTGATATGAGCTGTTATGTGTTCGAGTATCATTCGAGTTACTAGGTATATTCTGTTGTGTGCGTATGCGATTATTGTATTCTCTTTTCCTACATTCATTTATTACGTGTCCATCCCGTTTGAAATTGCAATTTTTTTTTAAAGTAAGTGTTTTGACCAGTTGAATTGTTTTTGAAATGACGTACATTGTTTTCTTGATGAGATTTGTTGGAATTTTGGTTAAAGTATCAATTGAAAGAAGTATGTCCTGATTTGTTACAATGATTGCAATGCTTAGCTGAAGAATTATTCACACTTAGATACTTTGGAATTCCATTCTTTGATTCATGTTCCTATTCTTCTACTGATGCAATTGACATGGCATCTTCAAGTGAATTTGGTTTCTGTGATTTAACAATTAACGCAAGTTCTCTGTTTAAACCTGTGATCAAAACGTTCATTGCTTGGTTTTTTAGCAAGTTGACACAAGCGATTCTACCGTCTGCATTTAGACCTTCATCCAAAGAATTTAACAATCTCATGTAGCAATTTTCTATTTTGTTTGCATGAGACATAACATCTTCTTTAGGATTTTGTTTGCATGAGTTGCCATTGTCTTACTGTGCGTTTTTCAGAATATGCTTCTAATAGATAAGATTTAAGTGCTTTCCAATCATCGAAAGTTGGGTTTCTGATTAAAGCCCTGGCATTGTTATGAGTTCAGTTACAATGATTGCGAACAGTATTGGTTTCAATTCATCTTTAACTAATTTATTTGCCTTGTCACAGTTGTCTATGAATTCATACAATTTCGATTTTGTACCATCAAAACGTACTAACATTTTTTCAGCAATTTCAATAGATATTGTAGGAGCTGCCATTTTCGGTTTGTATTATTATTGAATTGTGACTTTGATTTAATTTATTGTTATGACACTTATGAAATTTGAGTCTTTAACTTACAGTGGAATGATGACTAACTTCATTGCTGAATGGCTTGATACTCTTGACTCTTGGTTCTTGACTCTTGGTTCTTGACTCTTGATTCTTGACTCTTGGTTCTTGACTCTTGGTTCTTGACTCTTGATTCTTGACTCTTGGTTCTTGACTCTTGGTTCTTGACTCTTGGTTCTTGACTCTTGGTTCTTGACTCTTGGTTCTTGACTCTTGACTCTTGATTCTTGATGCTCTTGATTCTTGGTTCTTGACTCTTGATTTTTGATTTCGAATTCTTAACTCTTGATTTCGGACTCTTGATTCTTGATTTTGATCTCTGAGTTCTCGATTTTGATCTCTGGATTCTTGGTTTTGATCTCTGGATTCTTGATTTTGATTTTGAGAATTTATTGAAGACGTGCGATTTATTTGATATCGGTGTGGATCTTCAGGAATGATTTCGTGCTGTTCTTTATTGTATGGTACTCTTAGATCAGAATAGAATTGGTTAGCTTACTGTTTGATTCTCTTGAAACGATTCTTGCACAACTGAGTGAGTACTGTAGCGATGTTGGTTCGTATTAGTCCGTAACACTGTAATATGTTGATCACTCGTATTGTTTGTTACTCATTTTGGATTCGATAACGATTAAAGATTTGAAAATCACCACTATAAATTTGATCTTGTGAATAAGACGATTATAAATTTATAAATGTTTAGTTACACTAATCCCACTTCTGACACCATTTTCTTGTGATGTTTTCGTTGATATGAAAGAACAATAAGGAATTCTGTATTGATTTATCAGGAATACAAATAAAGATGTTACATTTGAAACAAGAGTATGACTTTGACAACTCTGACCACTCTCTGACTCGATTCTAATCTGTTTATTCTTCTCTCGTTCACTTTTTAGATCCAATTGTACAGAATAATATTATACAATTCAAACGGATCTTGATGAATAATGATAAGATGATGATGATAATAATAATTTTTGATGGATAAGATGTTATTATCATTTGATGTTATGATCGTCTTATATATTGAAGAAACCATCAATAAAACATTTCAATAACATACAGAAATCTCAATAATAGTTCATGCGTGAATGAGTTTAAAATTATGGGAATTATTTCTGTGAATAACACATAATCGTATGACGTAGAACATTGGTAGGCCTACATTACAAAATCAACTTGATGGAACAATGAGAAAACAAAAAATACATGCCGTCGTGAAATACTTGGATTTGTTAGTATAATTCATCCATGCCTAATGTAATTCCTACATCTCTATATGTAAGTCATTTTCATTCAGTAATTTTCATTCAGTGCTGCCCACACGAACCATTCCCGAGTTAATCCAGAAATAATCGAACTCAAACAAGTTTCATTCAGTTCGAGTTTATCCACTCCAATATGAATCATCTTGGTCTCGGAATAGGGTTCATATTTTGATTCTCATCATTTCGATTCTATCATCAATTGGCTGAATTGAATCATGTGTGGATTTAAGAAATTCATTCCAGGCCTACTTGAATTCAAATCAATAGCTTATTTCAGTATATATATATATATATATATATATATATATATATATATATATATATATATATATATATATATATATATATATATATATATATATATATATATTTATATATATATAATTATATATATATATATATATATATATATATATATATATATATTCATATATATATATATATATATATATATATATATATATATTCATATATATATATATACATATATATATATATATATATATATATATATATATATATATATATATATATATATATATATATATATATATATTTATATTTGGTAGTGCAACTTATCAGCAAAGTTAACTCAGTTAACTCAGTAAGTAAAAATGATATTTTTTATGTTCACGTTACTCAAGCACATCTTACTTCGATTTCAGTTCGAAAGGGAATGAATCAGGAACTCTCTGAAAACAAGAGAACAACAATATCCAACAATATTGACACTCAACATCCACTAGATCTCTCTGGTCCATGACCTGTAGACTGAGTCGCTACAGGACTCTCCTCCCAGTAATGAGAACGGAGTGAGAAGAAGAGAAAGAATCGCAGAGACTCGCAGAGAAGATCAAGGAAGAGTCTATGCAGGTTTTAAACGATCAATGGAAACAGCCGTGGTAGTATTTCCGCGTCGAATCAGGTAAAACTTGGGTTCTCGTGCCACGATCTCGAACGGGCCATCATGAGGTTGTTGTAATGGTGTCCGGACGGCGTCGTGTCGTACAAAAGCGTGCGTACAGGTAGCAAGATATTTAAAAATGAAGGTGGCTAGCTGTCCCTGGCGAGTAATGGTTGTTGGCCGTAGCTGTTTCAATCCTCGTTTGAGTTGTGTCACATAGTCAGCCGTGCTGTCCACAGAAGTTGTTGATGAAGCCAGATATTCACCTGGTGGACGAAGTGTTAAGCCGTAGACGAGTTCGGCAGGGGTTGCCTGCACGTCGTCCTTCCACGCTGAACGGATGCCCAGTAGGATTAGTGGCAGTCCACCACCCATCCTCGTGGCTCTTGAGAGCGGACTTGAGCTGTCGATAAAAACGTTCTACCATACCAATAATGAGGGATTGTATGCTGTGGTTCGTAAGTGAATTATTCCTGTGATCTGATCGAGCGCTTTGAAAAGCCGGGCTTCTAACTGACGACCTTGATCCGAGGTGATACGCAATGGTGTTCCAAACCGAGCATTCCATCCTGAAAGCAAGGCCTTAGCAACTGTGTCAGCATTGATGTCAGCGATTGGTATAGCTTCGGGCCATCTTGTGAAACGATCGACGCACGATAGGAGATACCTGTAACCAGATGAGATGGGCAAATGACCAACTTGGTCGACGTGGATGTGTTCGAAACGTGACCCGGGCAAAGGAAAGTCGCTCACCGGCGCAGAGACGTGTCGGGTGATTTCGATTTCTGACACATGAGACATGAACGAGCCCAAGTTCGACAATCTCGCTTGATGTATGGCCATACAAAACGCTCCGTAATCAGACGGGTAGTTGCTTTTATACCGTGCAAACTATTGAAAATTTGACGTCGGAATGGCTCTGGGACGAATGGACGTGATATCGATGTTGAAGTATCACATTGGATCTCCAGATTTGTGCCGATAAGCGTTAGAAGGCGTATCTGAGTGCTGTGCTCGACTGCAATAATGCCCGAAATTCAGCGTCATCAACTTGAGCACAGGCGAGCGCTTTATGGTCCATTGGTGCACAAATAGCTCCCACAAGTGACAGTGCATCGGCTACTACGTTGTCTTTCCCTGAAATATGCCGGATGTCTGTTGAATACTGACCGATGAGATCGAGATGGCGACATTGAAGTGGTGTACACTTATCCGGACGTTGTTGAAACGCGAAAGTTAACGGCTTGTGGTCAGTGTATATTGTGAACGTTCTCGCCTCCACCATGTGCCGGAAAAACGTTTGGCTTCGTAAACAGCTAGTCGCTCACGGTCGTACGCTCCATATTCCCGTTGGGCTGGATTCAACTTTTTAGAAAAGAAAGAAAGAGGTTGCCATCGACCGTTCTTACGTTGCTGAAGTACTTTTCTATGCTAGTGTTGATGCATCAGCGACAATAGCCAGCTCGGCGTGGAGGTCGGGATGTGCGAGAAGAGTAGCATTGGAATGGCTGTTTTTGCATTCTGTGAACGCTGTTTGAAGCTCTAGATTCCAAACAAGGGGCGTCTTACCCGAAGTGTTGGAACCAGTGTGAAAATTGTTCAGAGGCGCTTGTAACTTGGCAGCTGGGGGTAGAAAGCGTCGATAAAAATTCACAATACTCAGAAATTGTCTCAGTTGCGTCACAGTAGTCGGCGTGGGAAAGTCGATGACAGCGCTGACTTTTTCCTGTAGTGGTAGAGTTCCCACAGCGTTCACGGTATATCCCAGGAACTTCATCTCAGATGTATCGGAAGAACACTCGGCAACATTGATTGGTATTCCGTACTCTGTCAGTCGTTCAGAAAGAAAGCGGAGATACTGTTCGTGTTCTTCATTCGAAGCAGATGCGACAAGGATGTCATCGATATAGGCGTAACAGAAATCAAAATCTCGAAGCATTTGGTCTACAAATCGCTGAAAAGTTTGAGCAGCGTTTCTGAGCCCGAAACTCATGTATGGAAACTCGAACAAACCGAATGGCGTGATTATAGCTGTCTTCGTCATATCTTCCGGAGCTACAGGGATTCGATTATACGCTCGCACGAGATCAATGGTTGAGAAAACTTTCCAGTTTGCGAGTGACTGAGCGAAGTCTTGGATGTGAGGAACCGGATAACGATCTGGAATTGTGCGATTGTTCAAGGCTTGATAGTCACTACAGGGTCTCCACTGATCCTCTTCTTTGGGGACCATATAAAGGGCAGCAGACCAACTATTCGATGAACGTATGGCAACTCCAGCCTCCAACATTGCATCGAATTGTTGCTTAGCAATACGTGAGCGATCTGGAGCCAAACGTCGAGACCTGCATGTTGTTGGTTGTTCAGGCGTTGTTTTTATATGATGAACATTATTGTGTTTTACTTCTCGACGAATCCCAGCGGGACGCGTGATGTCAGGGAATTGCATGAGAAGCGAATGATATGGAATGTTCCTCGTAACGACTCTCACCGTCACCACCTTGTCGGTTGAAGGAAGTCCTGTCACTGTATGTGGAGTGTCGCCATCCTTAAGACGTCATTGACGAACGTCGACCAGGAGGTGATAAAATCACACAAAATTAACACCAATGATCGGTTGAGAGACATCGGCAATAACAAAATTCCACGCATATGTACGGCGCAAACCAATATCTAATTTTGAACTAACCATACCGTAGGTTGCAATGACAGACTCGTTGGCGGCGAATAATCCATACGATGTCTTCTGTCCAGGTCCGAGCATCTTCTTCCTTGGATAAAAACAAAGATCGGACCCTGTGTCGACTAGAAACTGTATGCGTGACTCGATATCTGTGTCGTTTAAGCGGCGTGATGTTAGGCAGGTGTAGGCCGCAGCTACTGTCTGCCCGACAAGTTTTCCGCTTCAAAATTGCATGGTTGACGGCTTTGGGTGGCACGATCACAGTAGGTGCGATGATACCAGCAAATTCCTCCTGCCTGTTGGCTTGGTTTGACTGACTTGCCTGTCTGGGTTCCATTCCGGTCTTGTGACGTGTGACCGTTGCAGTCGCACTGGCAGTCAGCCCGTTCTGAACTTCGCTTGGCGGATGAAAGAAAAGCAATTTGCTGCCCCATTTCGTTTAATTTGGCCTGAAGACTTTTAGGTGGGAAATATTCTACACTAGCGACTTGAGATGGAATTGCAGTGTTTTCACTGATACGATCGGCCATCAGTGCCATTGCATCGAGATCAGTAGTGCTCGCAGAAGCCAGTACGTCCTGCATTCGCAATGGCAAACGACTGAGCCCTAATGTACGTAATAAATCATCGTTGACCACTTTATCTCCCAGACCACGCAAATGGAGGAGGAAATGCGATGGTTTTCGATCTCCCATCTCCTCTGATTGTAGCAACTGTTTGATACGGGCCTCAGTTGATGGCACAAAACGCCGTATCAACTCTGATTTCAGACGCAAGTATTCATCGGTAGCAGGGGGATTGAGAATAATATCTCGTACTGCAGCGGCATACCTTTGTTCAAGTGCTCCCGTCACAGCATGGAATTTGGAAACATCTCGAGAAACTCCATCCAATGAAAATTGGCTCTCCAATTGTGCGAACCATAACATCGGATCGTCGGTCCAGAACGATGGAATTTTCATGCTTACACGGTTTACATCAGTCGCTGAATATTGTCTTGACTTTCCATAGCGACACTGAATTGAACTAGTGAATGAACTGCTGACGCACCACCAAAAAATAAAATAAAATTCGTTGAAGTTGCTGTTTGAATACGCTTCTCGATTATTCAAGAAAGTGCCTATTTGGATCACGTCGGGGTCACCACTTTGGTGGTACAACTCATCAATGAAGTAAACTCAGTTAACTCAGTGAGAAAAAATGATATTTATTGATGAGCGTAGCGGAGTCTCCATCCCACTCTTATGGGGCTTTGACTGTGTGTTTTTCTTTGTGAGCACTCCACAGGTCGCAAGGGTTAACTGATGGACATGGAACTTATTTTGTACACGCAAACTCATCCAACTCAGAACTTTTCACTTCTCGGAATCAATCGGATGAACCGATTTTGAGAAAAGTCATCTCAAAGTTTCCAAAAACATCTTAAGATTTGGCTGAGCGGAAAATGTTGAGGAATAAAATCTCTCCATATGGGATGAAGTTTTCTCTAAATGTGTATACATAGTTTCACACATTATCACGATTTTGTGAGCGATTCTGATCCACCGTTCCGAAGAAAAAAAAATGACTGATAATATTCATAAAATATATCATGAAAATTGTGACAGGATCAAATTGTCAAGATTCACTGCTTTCTATATTCAAGAGTTGCCTTACAACAAAACAAACGCGAAATATGCGTTGTTAGATGAGCGAGATATCCTAATGAGGTATGAAAGTCAATGAAGTAGTTCTACCCTTGCTACTTTATCGACTCTGGTATTCTACACACTCCGATATCTGAATGAGCTATAAAAATCGTTGAAGTAGTTCTAGTCTTGCCACTTTATTGACTCTGGTATTATACACACCTTGAGGCATATAAAAAATACTTCATTGTTGGTCAACTCTTGGATCTAGAGGGCAGTGAATCTCGACAACATAATTCTGTCACAATTTTTATGATATATTTGATGATTATTAGTTTTTTTTCTCCAAAACGGCTTATTGAAATTGCATACAAAATCGTGAAAATGTGTGAAATCAATGTATACACATTTTGAGAAAATTTCATTCCATTTGTAAAGATTTTATTTCTCAACATTCTCCGCCCAGCCAAATCTTATGAGGTTTTTAAAATTTTGAGATGATTTTTCTCAAAATCCGTCCGACCGATCCATTCAAAAAACTGTACAGTTCTGAGTTGGATGAGTTTGCGTGTACAAAAAGAGTTTCATGTCGATCAGTCAACCCTTGCGACCTGTGGAGTGCTTACAAAAGAAAGAAGAAAGCACAGACCAAGCCCTATATCAGTAGGATGGAGACTTAGCTACGCTCATCAATGAAGTATTTTCCATATGTGTCAAAGTGTGTAGAATACCAGAGTCAATAAAGTGGCTAGACTGGAACTACTCTAACGACTTTTATAGCTTATTCAGATATCAAGGTGTGTTTAATACCAGAGTCGATAAAGAAGCAAGGGAAGATCTACTTCAAAGACTTTTATACCTCATTCAGATATCTCGCTCATCTAACAACGCATATTTTGCATTCAACCAGTTGATGAGCGTAGCGAAGTCTCCATCCCACTCTTATAGGGCTTTGTCTGAGTTTTTTTTTTTTTTTTTTTGTAAGCACTCTACAGGTCGCAAGGGTTGACTGATGAACATGAAACTCTTTCCGTACACGCAAACTCATCCAACTGAGAACTGTGAAGATTTTGAGATGAATCGGTCAGACCGATTTTGAGAAAAATCATCTCAATGTTTCTGAAATCCCCATAAGATTTGGCTGAGCAGAAAATGTTGAAAAACAAAATCTCTCCGAATGGGATGAAATTCTCTCTGAATGTGTAAACAGAGATTTTACACATTTTACGATTCCGTATGCAATTCCGATCAGCCGTTTCGAAGAAGGAGAAATATAATTGATAATATTCATCAAATATATCATAAAAATTGTGACAGAATTAAGTTGTCGAGATTCACTGCTTTCTAGATTCAAGAGTTAGCCAACAATGAGTTTTTTTTCATATGCGTCAAGGTGTGTAGATTACCAGAGTCAATGAAGTTGCAAGAGTAGAACTACTTTACGACTTTTGGAGCTTATTCAGATATCAAGGTGTGTAGAATAACAGAGTCGATGAAGTAGCAAGGATAGAACTACTTCAAGGACTTTTATCCCTAATTCAGATATCTCGCTCATCTTACAACGCCTATTTCGCGTTCGACTAGTTATGTATACGTTACTTGAGCACATCTTACTTTGATTCTAGTTCAAAGAGGAATGAATCAGAAACTCCCTGATGACAACAGAACAACAATACCCAATGATATAAACACTTCACACCCACTAGATCTCAATGATCCAAGACCTGTAGACTGAGTTGCCTCATATATAAAAAAAAAAAAATATTTATATATATATATATATATATATATATATATATATATATATATTTATAAATATATATATATATTAATATATCTCTGAATATATATATTCATATATATATATATATATATATATATATATATATATATATATATATATATATATATATATATATATATATATTTATATATATATATATATATATATATTTATATATATATATATATATATATATATATATATATATATATATATATATTTATTCATATATATATATATATAAATATATATATTTATAAATATATATATATATATATATATATATATATATATATATATATATATATATATATATATATGAATATATCTGTATTCCGTACTCTCTCACAGTATGAGATTGCAAAAATACACAAAATAAAAATCAATTAATCGAAATATAAAAATATATCAATCCTAACATTCTGGAGAGAATGACGAAATCAATATGATTCTACGAGGAACAAAATAAAAGTTAATTTAATCTAAGAATGGTGGTAATCGATATGAAGTGATGACAATGAAAATCCGAAGAAAACGAGGATTATTGAATCAATGTAGCCTATGATGTTTGAATGAGAGAATGAGAAGGAGGAATGATGGGATGATGATAACGGAATCATGAAAAAATCTAGAAGAAAAAAAATAGTGTGCAATAAAACTAGGCAAACGCGAAATATGCGTTGTGAGATGAGCGAGATATCTGAATAAGGTATGAAAGTCGTTGAAGTAGTTCTACCATTGCTATTTTATCGAGTGTGGTATTCTACACACCTTGATATCTGGATAGGCTATAAGTCGTTAAAGTAGTTCTACTCTTGCCACTTCACTGACTCTGGTATTCTACACACCTTGACACATATAAAAAATACTTCATTGTTGGTCAACTCTTGAATCTAGAAAGCAGTGAATCTCGACAACTTGATTCTGTCACAATTTGAATGATAAGTATTTGATGAATATTATCAGTTATTTTATTTTTTCTTCAAAACGGCTGATTGGAATTGCATACAAAATCGTGATAATGTGTAAAATCTATGTATACACATTTAGAGAAAATTTCATCCCATTTGGAGAGATTTTATTTCTCAACATTTTCCGCTCAGCCAAATCTTATGAGGTTTTTAGAAACTTTGAGATGATTATTCTAAAAATCGGTACGACTGATTCATTCCAAAAACTTCACAGTTCCAAGTTGGATAAGTTTGCGTGTACTAAAAAAAATTCATTCTCATCAGTCATTTCTTGCGACCTGTGGAGTGCTTACAAAAAAAAAACACACACACATACAAAGCCCCATAAGAGTGGGATGGAGACTTCGCTACGCTTATCAATAAAATTGGGAATCAAAGCTGAAGGCTGTGAAGATGATGTCGTAAAATTTGTGGAGATCCTCGAAGGGCGAATTTCATCTATCCCCTCCTCATCGGACATTCAATCTCATGCCATGATCTCTTCACGATTCCCAATGAGATATTCCTTTCACTCAGTCAGATACTTGCCTCCTAGCATTCAGTTTTGATTCATTGTGATCTTCACCAGTATCTGTCAGTAGCCAGTAACTTTAGTAGTGTCGATATTTGAGAATATTCAACTAAGATTATTCTGATGGATCAGGAAGCATTCATCAAGAGTGACAGAAATCAGGATATTTTTTCAATACAACTTAGCTGAAGTGTGTTCGAAATAGCGAAAAATCTGCTAATCACAATCACACCTCATCACGCAGTGAAACAGAAGGTATGGCGTGATCGAAGAATTGCCAACCTCTCTTCAATCGAGTTATCTATCTACGACGGTGGATCAATAAGCTTGCCGCCTCCGGTAGCTCGGTCAGCTGAGGCATCGCTTCACCAACTGAATTCACTGTGGGCGTGGGTTCGAATCGGTCGTTAAGCAAACAATAGTCAATCAATTGAATCAACAAGTTATCGAAGCTGTATGAGGTGAAGTTGCTGTTACACTGACATATGGACGATGAATGATATTTTGGAACTCTCACCCTGATTCAAGAAATAATCTGATTTCTTCCCACCTATTTCTACAATAAGTGTCATAACTGACCTTTGTCATAATCGATAGCATCACAAACAAGCACGCTAATATATAGCTCTCTGACGGTCGAGATCCGAACCTCAGAATGAGAAGGTGGAAGTGTGTGGATCTTATATGTATAGTGAGGAATACAGTGATAATGAGTTTCATTGCAACATCGAGAGGTGGATCTATCATCCACGATACAAAAGAAAATGATATTATCCGATTCACCTTCGATTCCTCGTTGCCCCACTGTACACAGGTCAGTGTGACATCAGTGGGCGTATCCACGTGACCGGTGACGTCACGTGGATGATGATGGAGGACGCCGTGGGGACGCCGCAGTTGGTCGTCATCTCTGGACCGACGCCGACGCCGAGAGCCAACGTCGTCCTCAGAGACAACGTCACGTTCCAGCTGTATACCAGGTAAACCTTCTCCTCATCCTTATGCTCCTATACCGTGAAGGATGATATCCGCGTCATGTTACCATATGGGGTGATTTGATTATGATTGGTTGATTGAACCTTTGGTCCAGGTTTACGAACATTCTCTATGGGTTCTGAAGTGAATCTTGATCATTTTACTTCTTCAACTACACTGCAAGCATCAGAGTTTTTGACGCAAATTTCAGATGTTGGATTGATCACTCAAACTTGAGAGCATACGATTCAAGATTGAACCTTGCGGTATTTCATGTTTCATCATTGTGACTCAGAAATGGTGAAACAAATGGTCGAATTGTCGAAGAGTCAGAAATGGTTCATTCAGGTATTCTGATATGAATACGGTTAGGACCTAATGTCAATCCCATGAGTATCCTGTGTTCCATTATACGTAACTTGGAAATTGTAGTAGCACAGTATCCATTCTCACATCCAAATTTGTGTTTCCCAACCTTCAAATATGATACGAGCCACTTGGATACGACCTCATCTATGCACATCTATCCAAACTTCCAGTAATTTTGATGAGTGTTTGCACGTCAACTGTGAGTTTTGATATGAGTTTGGTCGTCACTTTCCGTAATGAGCTCAGAATTCCGTTCCATGTTGTGGTATTGTATTATTATATCTCTCATTCCATCATTTCAGATATTTCATCAGTTGCTTGACGGGTCATTTCAACTTTTGACTATAGTTCTACAGTGTATACTATTTTCCAGTTTGTCTCGGGTTCATTCATTGAATGGAGGCTGAATTTTTGTCCCAGGTTATTCACAGAGCGGAAATAAACTGTCTTGAAACTTCCAGGGAGAACAGCGATGAAGGATCCAGGCTGTATGTTGATGACCTGGAGGCTCTTCAAGGATCTGGATTCAATCCTGACTTGCCGACTAAAATCATCGCTCACGGCTTCGGGTCTAGTCTGTACGACGGTTTAATTCAAAAGTCCAAACTCAGTGAGTACACCATCACTCATTGATTCATTATGCACTGGATCATTTCGATAATAAAGTAGCAATTATTGTCATTTGCATATTTAAACTATGTATATAGTGATATATCATTGATATTCATGATCTCATATCTTCGAAGTATTAGACTGAAGTGGAGTGGAGTAGATATTGATTCAGGAGCCCTTGGTCCTGAAAAAACAGCACGTCGTCCTTTATTTCACTCCTTTGCTGGTTAAGACACTTGCATATCATTCGCAGGCGTAAGGAAAACGTTAGTGTGGAAACTGTGGGTCTTTCTTCCTGAAGTAAACCTAACCCTCGAACAATTGTCAGCACCACTTTACTATGGTAGGTGAGTTTCGATTTCTATGGTTTCGATGAGACCATTATCCCCAAAACAATTATTTTGATTCGAACATCCCCAAATTTGTTCACCCCTGCCACGGTCGCAAGGGTGAACTTTTTTTCCCACCCCATCTGAGATTGATCAACTCATTTTTCTAAGCATTTGAGCCAAAATTCATGCTTTTATGACCAAACCCCGAATTGTGATGTTTAGTCGACCTAATCCGCTTAGCTATGGAGTACATTATAGTTAAACTTCACACTATAACCTGGTCAACTCTCCCAGATATATGAAAGGACGCTTCAATCAAATCACTAACTGGGAATATCATGCATGAACACAGAAATGATCACAGTCCAATCAGCATTCTCCCAACATCATCCGAAGTCATTGGGAAGGAACTTCGAAAGCAAACATGGATTCCACAGTTGCAATAAATATAGAACCGAACAAATTCAGTCATGTCTCTGAGTAGGAAATATGACTGAAACTTGAATTTTAGTAACTGAAAAAACAATAAGAACCAACCTGAAGCGTGTATTGGTCATTATCATGCAATTAGACTATTCCAAAGCTCTTAAAGTTGTGACTTTTTGGAATCCAGATATATTTTACACATTATCCGAACTCAATACCTCAATCGTTCCAAATATAGCATGATAGCGAAACTCTGACATCCGAGTCTCTATTACTTTTCACAGGTATTTGTATAGAAAATTGAAACACAATTCTCCAACTGATGTATATATTATGACCTGACAACAAAGTAATTCACATGAGTAGGCCCCACTGGGCAGTGTGCAGATGATATACAGTTAAGTATACATTGCACTGGATTGGATCGCATTGTTGAATTATTGCAATGTGGTTATAGTTGTGTTGATAGTTCGGGGAATATATTGGATGTGGTTCAGTCGGATGCGTCAGTGATAAACTTATTCGCATATGGGCCTTCGGTGAAGCAAAAATGTATGACCTGTCTGTCCAGAATACTTCACCTTGGAGGATTGCAACGTGATCGGTGTGGGCCACGGCTCCCTCGTTCCCTCTCCGTTGTACAACGTGGCCAAGGATCATGCCATCCTCGTCGGTCACTACCTGGGCGACCTCATCAACTTCTTGGTAGACAGCGCAGGCGCACAGCTGTCAGACTTCCACCTGATTGGCCACAGTCTGGGAGGTCATGTCGTGGGCGTGGCCGGGGGCAGTTTGACCAGCGGGAAGGTGAACAGAATCACTGGTGAGTTACAAGTGGCACAAGTGGCAGGAGTGGCACAAGTGGCAGGAGTGGCACAAGTGGCAGGAGTGGCAGGAGTGGCAAGAATGGAGCATAGGTAATGGACCACAGGAGGAAAAAGAATGGGAATATCCAGAGTGAAAACTCACTCATAGATTCCGGTGCATCCATATTTATTGAAACGTCGGACCGAGTCAATCCATGTTGTTGTTGTTGTTGTTGTTGTTGTTGTTGTTGTTGATGTTGTGTGCAATTGACATTCCAGTACAAGGATCAAACTCAATCTCACTTTCACTATATTATCTTACTCTCATCTTGATCTTTCTAGCCGAAACAACTCAATCTGAAACTGTGTATGGAAATTTACTTGCATCCCACAAAATATAGAATATATACAGGTCAAATATAGAATGTACAGTGTTCTTTCCGCGACAGGTTTGGATCCCGCTCTACCGCTGTTCGGTGGTGAGACCGATAATAGCCGACTGGACGCGAGCGATGCCGAACTTGTCGACGTGATCCACAGCGATGGCGGTGCTTTAGGGTTCTTGGTTCCGCTTGGTCACATTGACTTCTACCCCAACAAGGGTAAACTTCCACAACCGGGATGCGGTGTCGATCTTTTTGGTAAGTGAGCGTATTGGCTCTCATCTCAGTTAATTCAATGATCCCTTGTATACTATAGGCAAACGCAGCAAATACGTTGTGAGATGAGCGAGATTTCTGAATGAGGTATAACAGTCATTGAAGTAGTTCTAACCTTTCAACTTTTTTGACTCTGTTATTCTACACACCTTGGCGCATATAAAAAATACTTCGTTGTTGTGCAAATATGGAATCTAGAGAGCAGTCAATATTGGTAACAATTCTGCTACTATTTCCATATTTTCGATGAATAAGAACAGTTGATTGATTTTTTTCTCCAAAACGACTAATACGAGTTGAATACAGAATGGTGATGATGTGTATCATCCATGTGTATACACATCCAGAGATTTTCATTTTTCATCCCAGAAATAATTTATTTTACACATTCTCTTGCCCAGCCTAACCTCATGAGTTTTTTTAGGAACTTTCAGATGATATTTCTCAAAATCAGTCTGGCCGATCCATTCCCAAAACTATACACTTCTAAGTTGTATGAGTTTGCCCGTACAAAAAAGTTTCATGTCGATCAGTCAATCCCTACGACCTGTGCAGTGCCAGAAAAAAAAACACAGACGATCCGAAGCTCGATAAGAGTGGGATGGAGTCTCTGCTATCGCTCATCCAATTGAAGAACATGGAACCGCCGAAACTAGACTCCAACGAATAGAGACGATGGTTATTCTGATTTCAGAGAGAACGAGAAATCCTCATTCCAATTCCAGAAATTATCTTCAATTCATTTGTCCTCCAGGACTCGGACTTTTTTCTGAGTCGTGATGTGGTATTAGTAGTAGTGGGCCTATAGTATAGTATTCATTCCTTCAACACTCATTTGAGAAAATCGGTACACAATTCACATATTTGACAATATAACTTAATATTAACATTACAATTGAGTATGGCATGCAGTATAAGACATTATTCATGATTCATCAACGAATTAGTAATTATAGTACATCAAACAAATTAGAACCAATAATGATACATTACAAGATTTCAGTTTGATCGATACGGGATTGAGATGATTCAATAGAGCTTGATTTTGTTCATATTATCATACATATTCATGGACGCCCACGTCATGACTCATGGTCCCTCGAGGATCAAAACTTCAATTACAATTTCGGAAATGGTTAATATTCCACACAGATTATGTTCACAAATTTTCTGGAAAGTTATTGATTGAAATTCCTCACCGAATTTTGTGAACAATTCGAAATAAATAAAGAAACATGGATCACATAGACCATGCTGGCCTCAAGAGCTTCAATTGAATGGCATCCCAAGAAATCACCTTTAATAATTATATATATGGTCTCAATATGATATTTTTCAAACACACGCTCTTACGTGCACGAGTTTGTATGGTTGCTCCATTGAGTTTATTGATCTGTTCAAAATATTTGTATTGTGTTTTGATAATTTCCTACAATGTATCAGTCATTCATTCACCATATGATTATTTTCTGATTATCACTACGTGCATCGATCATTCTAGTTCACGATAATATTACCATCATTATGTGCATATTTTCTCTTGTAATTGATCATTTGTTGCTTCCGTCATACCGACTCATAGTGAAAACCGTTCTGTTGGCAGAGTTTCGCTAAAAACTCATTTATAGGCCTGTGAGAACTGCATTGATATTGTGAAAACTACGGCATGAGAACTCACACACTTGACTGATATTTGCGGCCCAGTACGATTAGATTCTTGTAGTGAAGTAAGTGATCAAATATCGATCAACTGAGATTCAAACCGTGTTTTTCGCAGGTTCTTGCGCGCATAAACTGAGTGTCGTTTGGTTCATGGACTCTATCCAGAACCGGGACGCTTATCCCGCCATCCAGTGTTCCTCCCTGGAAGAAGCCACCACTGCTTCGTGCACTTACGGCGTGCAAGGCATGATGGGGGACAACATAGGAGACACGTGAGTTGAATTACATCTATAGGCTGTTATAGGACTGAATTTTCTTTTCTTTTTTCCAATTGGTCAAATACACTGATAGAGAAAGAAAATTACAATAACAACAGAAAAATCCACGAAGCCCTTCGAAAAAAGCCCAACTCTGGGTTCAAATAGTAAATTATGAGTCCAAATTTAGAATTAGGATCGCCCTTGTGGTGCCCCGTCCAAACGATCCTATCTTTCATCCATAGCCTTAATTGGGAAACAATGATTTTGTATCAAGTTTCGATGTTATTAAAAAAAAAAAAAAGAATTAGGACGTATTTCCCATACATACAAATTGATACTGTAGTTGGATCAAACAGAAAAATCAAAACAATTGAATGATTTATTTGCATTCTACTTATAGAGTGTGAAGTATCAATCTTAAGTCATCTAGTTACATCAAGTGGTGAGAAAAAGTAGAAAATTGTACAAGATTGTAAAAAAATACATAAGTAGCCCGTATTGAGACACTTTTGATTCGGAAAGTATCTCGGCTAATGAAACATAATATTGTATATTTTGTAATTAACATCTCTAAATATCTTTCTCCCATCAATGTTCAAACTCAACATGGAGTCATCTCCAACAAGTAGGAATGAGAGTGACTGAGTATTATAATCGTTCAGAAGACTCGACGAGTAACCACAGGAAAATGCTTTCATCACTGGTTTCCAACTATCCCCGCCACAGTTCCTATACGGATTTCTCAACATTCAATCCGGAAACTATTCGGTCTCAAGCTATGTTAGTTAGCCTCTTCCAAAAAAATAAATCCAATAATATCGTGCATGTTCAATCAGTGATAAGCAGGACCATCGGTCTATGGCACCACATGCGGACGTTGTTGTTATTGTTGTTGTTTTTGCACGCAACCTCAACTTATTCAAATAGCCCAACTAATTTGATTAAAGTAACCCATCAAATCTTGAATAAACTGACTGACTAATCGAACCAAACAAACATTCTGAACTAATCCAATCCAACTTTCGACCAATTTGAAATGTACTTTCTGTCCAACGAATAGCCACTTCGAATAATCAATATCCCACCATCTGAAACTGATGGCTTTCCTTGTATCCACTCGACCAGATTGTACAGACATATTCCAGAGATATCATAGTTCATTTCTATTTCAGGCCTCATGGAATCTACTACTTGGAAATATTACCCACCAAAACCGACTAGGTGCACTCAAACCTCGCTGGTGCAGGTGCAGGTGCATCGACCTCGCTGTCGATGCGCCTTTAAATCCTGATATTCATTTACCGACTAGGTGTGACGTTTGTTCAGATTCCAGCGTGATGATAGCAGGGCCTGTAGAGTAGTATTTGAAGTGAGATATTTGACAATGATTGAGAGAATGAGATAAGTAAATAGATATCACTCAAACGATTCAATCATCATACAAATTGCATTAATAATTTTGTGGATGTTTTTTGTTCATATATATATTGTATAGCTGCTTAACGACCCCACAAGCAGCTAGGTTATACGGAGGTATACGAGTGAGCAGGTGATTACCGCACACCTCTGGACTATTCTCACCACAGAAGTCAGCAGTAAGGTGCATGGCAGGCGCGAGCTCCAATCCTTGCGCTGATACATTTTATAAAGACTCTTGTATAGACCGCTTTTTGAAAAACTAGGAATTCTTCCACTGACATGTCTTCATTTATATAACTGTATTATCTTTATCAATGAAAACAGTCATCTATTACATGTTGATAAAGTTGAACATATAACTATGAAACGAGGCGCATAGAGGATTTTATTATGGTTCAACACAATCTCACTGCCTTTGCTAAGGGTCCTTATGCTGGCTGCAAACTTTTGAATGCTCTTCCTACCAATATTAGGAATCTAACATCCAAACCAAATGTTTCCAAACCTAAACTCAAAGCATTATCATCGACGAATTGTTTTTATTCTGTAGGAGAGTTTCATGATTATGGCTGCTAATTATATACATGTAACCTCGTCTACTAGGAATGCAACCTATTCCACCAAATATCTAATAGTCCACTATATATCTGCATGACCTGTCAAATATCATGTCGATGATCAATCTAATCATCAATAAATGATTATCATTATCATTATTATCATTATTATCATCATCATTATTGATCATTTATTATCATTATTATTATCAGTTAATGACTCAACTCGAGATGAAACTGTTGAATCTAAATATATTAGAGTGAAATTTGATGAAAAATATACTCAGACGTATGTTATTAACCTGTGATTGGAACTCCATGAATGAAATAGACAATTGCTGTGAATTATATAACAAAATGGTTGATAACTTCAGTGAATGTTATGACAAAGCATCTTATTCCCATGGAATCAATGAATCTATTAAACGTGGTAAGAATCATAAGTTGTGGATAACTAAAGATATTCCAAAGTTGATAAAGATTAGAGACAAATTATTCATTAAATGGAAACAATGTAAAAATGCTTGCTGAAGATTTTGTTCAATGGAGACTACGAAAAAAGTAGAAACAAAGTAAGAAAGTCAATACGGCAAGCCAAAATAAAATATTTCAGAGGTTCCATTGAAGTATCGAAAGGTTGCCTTGAAAAAACATGGCAAACTATGAACTTATTCATTGGGAAAAAAACAAAATGTTCTGTAGACGAAGTGGATAATAAATTTCTGGGTAAGAAATATGCAAGTGTGGAGATTGCAAATGGATTTGTTGATTGTTTCATAAACGAGGTGGCGAGTATTCGACATGATTGTAATGTGTCTACTTGTGACGTCTTGGTCTCTAATCATGAGCCGCGGTCGATGTACAGTACATGCCTCCTGTAACTATTGATCAAATCAAAGATATCATACAAAACTTGAATTTGAATAAGCAGGCTGGATTTGACGGTATTAAATCAAAAGACTTGTTACTTTTATCCAATGAAATAAGTCCTTCAATTGCTAAGCTCTGTAATCTGTCTTTTGAGAGTGGTCGTTCCACCAATGTTGAAAGAATCGGTAGTTCGCCCTGTGTACAAGAAGGGTGACCATTCATTGTATTCGAATTACAGGCCTATTGCTCTATCATCGATAAAATAATGGAAAGATGTGTAGCTAATATTTTATCCAAGTATTTATGCACAAACAATCTAGTAAATTCAATGCAATTTGGTTTTCAGAAAAAGAAAGGTATGGTACTAATGACTTGCTAGCCATGTTTTCGAATATTGTTAACTCTGAATTGAATGACAATATGCATATTTTAGCTTTATTCATTGATTTTTCGAGAGCATTCGATACGCTAAATCACACCAAATTAATCAAATTGTTGGACAATATAGGGATAAGAGGACCTATGCTCAGTTGGTTCGAAAGCTATTTGAGTGAAAGGCTCATTTTAGTAAAAGTTATTGATGCATTCAGTGAACCTAAGATGTGTGAAACCGGAGTAGCTCAGGGATCCATTCTGGGACCTACTTTGTATCTCATTTATGTGAATGAAATGTTCAAACATATGAATAATTGTGTAACTTATATGTACGCTGATGACACCTTGATTGTATCGGCTCATAAACATTTAAATAGTGCAGTCGAAAATTCACAGAATGATTTCTCTAATTTATTGAAGTTCGCTCACGATCACGATTTAATTATAAACGCTAGCAAAACTAAAGTCATGCATATTTGTACACCCTTGAATCATTCTGGATCTATGCCGTTCAAAATATTATTCCATACAAATGAATGTCTTCAGAGAGAAAATCATTTTTATTGACGGCTGTTCATCTTCTTGATGACTGACCATGAAGGTCCAGCTTACTACGAATTTGGAATTATAATTGCCGAAAGTGAAAATGAGTTATACAAATATAGTGATGAGATCAAAAACTTAATTATTATACAAAAAAAAAATTAGAATTCAAGTAGATTGAGATACGCTGAAGAGATGATTGTGGAGAATATAAAATACTTGAAATGTAATACTCCCGTCTATATTTGTAATTGTGAAACCGGTATTGAAATAGTAGATACACATGTTTATTTGGGAATAACCATCGACAGTTCATTCTCGTGGCGGCCGCACATCGATCAATTATGTAACAGGCTACGTTCCGTAGCTTTTCGCATTCATAATCTCAAAAGTATTTTACGATTTCAATTATTGAGAACTGTTTATGATGCGTTAGGAACATCCCTATTGCTATATGGTCTGTTGGCTTGGGGAGATGCCTCTCATTATCATCTGGATAGCATTCTAAGATTGCAAGATAGAATTTTCAAGTCAATGTTACCTCATCATGTTAAACAACATCTAGACTTCAACTTGAATAGATATTATTTTCACTGCAATGTACTTCCGATCACTAAATTGTATACTTATAGATTAACTCTTTTATATTATTTCAAAGAGGATTATCAAATAATGAATGTTCACCCTGTTAACACAAGATTAGCCTTAATCGATACATTTCAGATTCCTTCTTGGATTAACAAGTATGGTAAGAGAAGATTGGAATACTTCGTCCCATTCAACCTCAATCAACTTCCCATTAATTTGAAAAATGTCAACAATCATAACGAGCTAAAAGTATGTGTCAAAAAATTGTTACTTTCGATTATGGTATGAGCGATATCTCAACTTCAAATGTTTATATAAGGTTTATTCAGGTTTATTTCGTTATACTGATTTTCTTTCGACTTGGCAAGTTGCTCTTTTATTATTATACATATGTAAATGGCTTCATTGATTGAATTATCAATTTAAAATAATCTGATAATTGTATATTTTTATTAATCTATCTTCATCATCATTATCAAAATAAGTTTCTCTCATTTCTTGTTACTATTTGACCTTATTCAACTGGCTTATATTTGTCTTTATACTTTTAAACTTGTGAATGTGTAATATGAATTGTTTATTTCTACTATGTATTATTGTATAATTGGGTATTTTTTTCACTTCCTCGAGCTCTCTCTTCCTATGTTGTTTGCATTCTTCTCTACTCACTACAACTGCAATTCGAATATAATTTTGTTGATTCATCCTATTTTGTTCATTCTTACACGTTCTCGTCAATGTGCTTCATTGTATTGTTATTGTATTTTATTATCAGGAAGGTATTTGATTTTTTCATTGCATTATATTCAAGTGAATTGTTATTATGTATCTCCACAGATGAACCCCATGAGGGTTTCGTGGAACCTCACAAGAGTACCATTTATTGTTGTAACGCTTCTATTTGGAATCAATAAAAAAAAAAAAAAAAATCATCATCATTATTATTATTAGTATTATTATTATTATAAAACTATGAAGTAACGATTCAAGTGGGAGGGCGTTCACAAGTACGCATGCTTCATGCGGGACTCGAACCTGAGCCAGACCTGACTTCATTTCCTAACGCAGTGTGATAGTTGATTGAGCTACGAGGGTGGATATTGTGGATGACAATGATGACAATCAGCCGTACAGAATGTATCACATTTGATTTCTTGGGATCACCTATTTAATTTCATGACAATCTGGAACATTATTATCATATATCCAGTGTTATAGGCATATTCGCTATTGTTGGATGGCAGATTGAGGAACTGATGATTTTTTGTATGTACTTTAAGAAACAAGTTCACTGCTTATCGGAATGAATCATGGATAATAATATTGACATGATTTCGGATCAGGAATATTGAAAACATAATTTAATGGAGAATGAAAAATATTCTAGAATTAACTTCTCCGAGTCGATTAGTTACGTTGTCTTCTTCTAGGTTGCGCTCATACACAAACAATACATACAAGCGAACCTAACATTCGCACGTGAAAAGTTACCTTAGCAGAAGTCGTTGTTACGCTCATACAACGACGTACGTGCCATTTCCTCGAGGTGAAACCCGTTTCAAGTAGGAAACAAGTTTCTATACGGGAACAATAAAATACAATTGTTACTATAGTAGATTCAATTCTACTAGGGCAACGTGTTATGTGTTCCCGCGTTGATGGATGAGCTACAACATTTCAACTTATCTTTCGATTGTTACTATATAGTATCCACCTTGAGATGCAAACAATTACGTCACTGCCATCCTATTTCCTGAATGATTTCTATGATAGTAAGGAAGGCTTTGTTTTAATCGTTCACAATCAATTATTGATAACACCTGTTGCTTGGATTCAGTTGGTTTCTCATAGCTTTTGCATGATTTGAAAAAATTGGATAAAATTTTTTTTAAATCGAATTGGCAGATCTGATTCAATTGAGAGTTCGTAATGATGCGTATAATTATTAAATTGAAATTCCCTGAGAATTTGAATTCTCTCGGAGGAAATATATCCCACGGATTTATTCCTCTGGGTTATTCTCACGAGATTTTGGAAAATTTTAAATTAGTTATTTCAGAAGTGGTTAGACCTATTGCGCCTCAAAACTATACAGTATCAGATAAAATAAAAACACCTGTGTATGCCAAGTTTCAATTGATTTTAAAGTTTCGTTTGACCCGTGAAGCGCGATAAAAAATAACTTTTTTTCGAGTTTGTCGAAATTGAGTCTTCGCTTCGCTCATTAGATTAGTCCCAGTGATCAAGAAGGATAAAGAGTGGAGAAAGAGAGAGAAAATGATGGCAAAGGATAGAAAGAGTGTGGAAAGAGAACATTCAAATTATTCCATCATATTTTAATTCAGTCATAATAAACCCTCTACATAGAATATTTTCAGTTTTCGATCAATGAAAAAATATTGGTCTCATGACTAACTGTTCACTGTAGTGAATAATTTGACGATCATTACAGTCAATGAAGCAGTTCCAGCTTCTGCACCTGCTGTGAGTATGATTAGTATCACCCCAAATAACCCAGCTGTCGGTGGGCTCTCTCAGCACGCAATGGAGGTTCTATAAACGCAGTTCATGACATATCCGACGTTTCACACTACTATGTTGATCGAATGGTAATCTATACAAAATACATTTGATTAGATGAGCGTAGCGAAGCTTTCCATTTCACACCCTGAAAAAAAATGGGCTTCGTTTTTTTTTTTTTTTTTTTTTGTTTTTTTCTTTGTAATTATGTACGCGGCATACAGGTCAGAGAAATGAATCAATCGACTTGAAACTTTTTTTGAACGTTGGTTTCATACCAGAATAGGTTGGGATTGTTATTCAGAGGAATCGGTCGGAAGGTTTTTCCGGAAAATAATCGGAAAGTTTGGAAAATCCTCATAAGAATAACCCGGAGGAAAAATACTTGAAAAACGAGAATTTTTCAAAAGCTCTCAAACTCTCACAGAATATGAAAAATACTATTATACACCTTTTCAGAGACTTTTACAACAATTGAATGAGAAATAATGAAGAAAACGCAATAAACGTGTACATTTTATTGAATATTTGGATCAATTGGTTTTGCAAAGTGTTTATGCGACAGGTTGCAGGTTACTATAAATATCAACAAGTTGCAGGTGAGGTTTTTGAACGTTTGAAGTAAGTCAAGGTTTGTAGATGTAAATTGAGCTGACAAGTTATTTTTCATTCTAGATTGCCATACTTCTAAGGTCATCTCACAACGCGCATCCCGCGTTTTCCTAGTATACATTAAAATTCAGCTGCCTTCGGTAGCTCAGTCAGCTGAGGCACCGCTTCAGAAACTGAAGTCACCGTCAGGCGTGGGTTCGAGTCCCGCATTAGGCATGCATTTTTGAAAACGTCCATTCACTAACTTATCATCACTCCATATAGTTTCATAATCGGAAATTGGGCGTAGACTTGAGGCCTTACGACATAGAAAGAGCCCATCGTATTTCTGGTAGCACTAGTCCTCGCGCAATCGTGGTGAAATTAAACTCCTTCAAAAAACGCGATGAGATTTTCCGGGCCAAAACAAATCTCTATAACACGAACATCGTAATCCATGAGGATTTCTCACAGAGGGTCATCAATCATCGAAGAGTCCTAATTGCGGAGATGAAAAAAGCCAGAGAGGATAACCACGATGCCGTTGTGGTTTTTGACAAACTCAAAGTTAATGGTAAGCTGTACTGTGTCGATGAGACGACCGGCTGTGTTGTGCCGGCGTACGCTAAACGTCAACCGACGACAGGACGACTCCCAATGCAGCCAATAGTGACGCTCTCCAATCTCCAATCATCCGATCATCCAATCATTCACAATGTTAATCAAGAATCAAATCGGCTGCAGCGACTTCAACAACCTTTTATTGACCACAAGCGAGTCAACCAAGCGCATCAGCAACAAACGGATCGTCAATCTCCACGGCATGAGCAATCGCGTCAACTGCAACTCAGCATCCCTCAAGGCAGCCAGACGTATGCGTTGGCAACTTCTGGCGTGATCAGTGAAATGAGCGGACATGACCGTCGACAGAATGCAGCAGCATAGGAATCGATAAGCGGAGATAATAACCTGACGAGGTATGCAGTGAGAGTATGGTGAAGATCGTGTTTATGATTGGTCGGATAACATTCATCATTTTACTATTGATACTCAAACTTATCCCAACACTCTTTCGTCTGAAAAATCATTCCCAATCAATGGTACTAGCGTTCTTCATCTGAATATAAAGAGCATATTCAAAAACTTTGATGATTTACTTGTTCTATTGGAAGATATGAAACTTGACTACGCGGTCATTGTATTAACTGAGGCGCAAATAGGAAACAGAGAAGATACCCAGTCTATACCTAATTATAAAACCTTTTCTAACAATACCAGCAACAACCCGGCTAAAAACGATGGAATTGTTCTATTTGTGCACAAATATTTCTCCGTAGAATTGATTAATATCTCAACAGCCGAATCTAATAGTTTAACAATCAAATTGTACAACAATGCCAACCACGAAAAATTTGTATTAGTTTCTGTATATCGCTCTCCTTCATTCAAAGATCCATCTATATTCATACATATTCTGGATAATATATTAAACTATTTGAAGAATGACTTGGAACTGAACAAACTCAAAACATTAATTATAGGTGATCTCAATATAAATATTTTAGATGATAATGACAAACATGCTGAAGATTATGTGAATGCACTTAGTCAATATGGTTTCATATCAAAAATTCATGATTTTACTAGAGTAACGGAGACTTCTAAAAGTTGTATAGACCATATCTTCATACGTCATCCACCTAGTTCTAATAATCACTCATCAGTTACGGCAGCTATTCTCCAAACAACCATTACAGATCACTACACAATAATGATAAATATGGATTACGCGAAAAATAACAAATCGAAAAATGATAGTAACAAATCTAAATCATTCAATATATCCACTATAAACTACCCTCTACTAAACCTGATATTAGAGCATGAAGACTGGTCAACAGTAATGAACAGCAATGATGCTAATGTGACGTCAACCAATTTCATATCTGTTCATATCTGTAACATCATACAATCACCGCGTCTCAATCTAAATTAATCAAAGTAAATTGTAGAAACAAAAAAATCAAACCATGGATTACGCACGGACTAATTATTGCAATAAGGCAAAGAGACAGACTATTGGAAAGAGTTAGGAATACAGACGATATAGCTTCAAAACGTAAACTGACAAATAAGTATGTAGAATATAGAAATAATTTAAGTAGACTGCTGAAAGCCACGAAGAACGAATTTTATAAACAGAAACTAAATAGTGCGAATAACGATCCCAAGAAAGTTTGGGGAATTATCAATGAAATAACTGAGGGCAACAGTGACAACTTCGAAATAAATAGAATAGAACTGAATGATGAAATAATCATAGCTAGAGAAAATCCCAAACTAGTTGCAAATTCGTTTAACAATTTTTTTGCGGATATTGGAAAAAATTCAGCTGATAGAATGAATGATAGAATCAACACACTTGATCATAGGCCTAATAACATGCATCTATCATTACGTCGAACTGATTCGTCAATATATTTCCTCCCTAACAATAATGCAGGAATATCTAAATTCATACTTGAGCTCAAAAATAAGTCTGCGCCTGGTAATGATGAAATTAACAATGTCACGCTCAAAGAAATCAGATCACACATTTTAACTCCTCTTGTACATATCTTCAATATATGTCTAAATACAGGTATTTTTCCCAACATATTCAAGGACTCTGTAATGAAACCAATATTCAAAAATGGATCCAAGACTGAAATAACAAATTATCGACCTATATCTCTCACAAAGCAGTTGCGCTAAGCTTCTGGAAAAGTGTATACAATCTAGATTAGTTAAATATTTAGAACATAAAAACTTAATATCTACCAACAAATTTGGTTTAAGTGAGGGAATGGGAACGCATTCAGCCTTATTAGAGCTCACTCCTGATATATATCAAGCTCTAGACAATAATGAAAAAGTACTCACTATTTTTTTAGATCTGGCTAAAGCCTTTGACACTGTTTCCCACAAAATACTATTTGTCAAATTAGGGGCTGCAGGAATAAGAGGTATTGCACTTGTTCTTGTTAAAAGCTACCTTGAAAAAAAAAAACAGTTCACAATTATATCAAATCATCTTAGTGATGCCAGAATTGTAGAATATGGAGTACCACAAGGCACGGTTTCAGTCCGATATTATTTTTATTGTACATAAACGATTTGTGTAACATCGATCTGAATGGTAGAGTAATATCCTTTGCTGATGACACAGCTTCAATATTCAAAAGTCATTCTTGGGAAACCGTATTTCGAATAGCTAATGAAGGTTTCCAAATAGCTAGTAACTGGCTTGATAAAAATCTACTTACACTCAACGTGAAAAAAACTAAATTTATACATTTAACCATACATAAACCTCCCAACCTAGAGCAATACTTCCATCAACTCAATACAATAGAATCTGTTAGCTCTATCAAATACTTGGGAGTCACAATTGACCAAAATCTAGAGTGGGATAAACATATAGAAGCTAGTGCAAATAAAATCAGAAGAAGTATTCATGAATTCGTCCAATTACGTAACATATTGGATTTCATCACAATAAAAAAAGTTTACTATGCTTTAGTTCGATCTATTATTACATTCAGCATCATAGGATGGGGTGGTGTTTATCGAACTAGTTTGGATCCAATAGCGAGAGCTCAGAGACTTATTATGAAAATCTGCTTGAAAAAAGGAAAGAAAACCCTACAGATAGGCTTTTTGAAGAATTCCAAACCCTGGATATTCGTCAATTATATGCGAAACAGGTTCTCATATACATAACCCGTGATTCCCCATTCGAAAGTATTGACCACACACACAACACTCGACTGAGCGCATCAGGTGGGACACGTACCCTAAGAAAGACAAAGAGATTTGGGCAAAATCATGCTACATATATAGGTCCTAAATTATACAATATCATACCAACCGAAATTTGAAAAATAAAATCAGCAAATAAATTCAAACTCAAACTAACTAAATGGATCAAAAAAAAGGACGCGACTATATTAATGACATTATAAGCATCCCGTGTTTCAATAATACTAGATCATGAATACTCTGAAATTATATATTCAACTCCTGTAATTAATTAAATAGATGCAAATTCAGAAATGGATGCTACATGAAATAAATTATTAGCTATTATTTCTTTCATTTAATATGAGCTAATCAGTCAAATTTGCGATGGCACTTGCTTAAATTATTTCTAAATGTTGAACACTATAGTCTACATACATTAAAGATACATAAGTTGGGCCATCATAATCATCAATTTGTTTCTTCATTAGGTGTAATTATGAGAATATTTTACCTCTCCATCTATTTCCGAAGTCATTATCATAGTTCTCATTTTATTTCAATAATCTCCAATCCACCATATTCATGGAATGAAGACATATATAATTTTAGTTCCTATAATCTGAGTGCAAACTCAAGATCTCTTCTTTCTTGCACTCAGTAATATATTTTCCTTTCATCATGTGTTGTTGGTAATTGTATTATTTCATTTGTAATCTGTTGTATCTGTTGTGCGTAATTAGACGAGCTTTAGCGAGGATTCAATTTGACATACTGAAAAAAATTGGTGTTCGTTTTTATGTTTTTTTTATGTTTTTTTGTCGGTTCTCCACAGGTCAAACGGCTACAGCCATCAACTTCAAACTTTTTTTCGTTATGGTTCTTCATCTAACTCAGATCTGTAAAGTTTTTTGGCGTTATCGGGTGATAACTTTTATTTTTATGAATTTTAGAAATTTCAAAAATACCCGTTATAATAACACGGCGGAAAAAAAATTTAAAAAAAAATATTTTCAAAAAGATTGAAATTTTGTGTGAAGTTGAATAACATCTTTATACACATTTCTGAAAATTCTCAACCTCATCGAGTGAGCCAGTTGAAAGAAAAAAACATGAAATGTGCTAAATTTGTAACACTGGAAGCAGTTTTTACCCATTTATAACTTAAATGTCACCCAATTGGCGAATTTAGGCAAAAGTTTGGAAAAGAAGTCGACATACTATTACTATCCGCTCGTCCAACAACGCGTATATAGCGTTTTCCTAGTTATAAGGAGAGGAAAATAAACGACATGAATAAATAAATAAATAAATAATCACCTTTTCCTTCATACCCCCGTTTAACCTAGCTGTTGGTGGGGAAACAATGATAATCATCACATTCAAGTTCTGATCAATATTCAATAAACCATCTAGTTTTAACAAGGTCGTATGTTGGAGCGATCCTCAGGAAATTTCATCACATACTGAATGTGGCTCTTTTTTGCGGTTATAGTTTCATCTTTATTATATCTCCGTACTGTTAACACACAAATGGAAACGATTATATTATTCTTCTATGAAATTGAATATATATGGCATGTTCACATAAGGTTTGTTCGATTTACCTGCACCAGGGGCAGTGGTGTAGGCTCAGTGCACTATGAAAATGACGTCATGTCAGTTTGGTGTAGCACACCAAGCAGCCATATATTACACCCCAAAGCGAACACGTCCGATTTCGTGACGCGATAAAAATGTCGGACAAAAATGCTGCATCTTTTCACTGTTGACATGTTCGTAGATTTTCTATATTATTATGAACATAGGCTACAAATCACTAACCGTCAGAAAAAAGTATATTGCTCGTTCTGAACAGGTGCGTGACACCAGCACCCTCTTTTTGAAAAAAGGGACAATTTTTGACATCAATCGTTTGTGCTTCGTTTGTGCTCGATTGTGCCGTTGAAATTTTCGTTTGTGCTTGATTCCTTGTGCCCTTGAATTGAATTTCAAAAAAGGGGGTGCTGGGGTCATGATAGCACCCCCTTTTGAAAAAAATCAACTTTTGAATAGTGTAATCGTTTGTGCTTAGTTTGTGCTTGATTGTGCCGTTGCAATTTTCGTTTGTGCTCGATTCCTTCTACCCTCAAATGGGTATCCAAAAATGGGGTGTCAAGCACCCTCTTCTGAGAAAAAGGTTGAAAAGAAAAGTATAAAACGGTATTCAAAAGTTGATTTTTCTCATAAGCGGGTGCAAGCCCCCCATTTTTTGAATACCCATTTTAGGGCAGAAAGAATCGAGCACAAACAAGAATTGCAACGGCACAATCGAGCACAAACGAAGCACAAACGATTGACGTCAAAAATTGTCCTTATTTTCAAAATGGAGGTGCTGGTGTCACGCACCTGTTTTGAACAACTGGATTGTGGTTAGTGATTGATATTTCCATGATTTTCATAAAATGCGTCAAAACAACCTGCAATACACCAACACACCACCTCCAGAGCTGGTGCGCTAAATAGCTGCCCCAAAGTTACACCCGCGCCACTTGACCATTGTAGATCGTCCGCCCTCGTGATGTCGCAAAATATAAAAACCAATCAAGTGGACAGTGAGGCAGGAGAAATAGGGATATAACCAATCAAGGCATCTAAAATTTCCCCTGCTTCGTATAAGTCACACCCATCTACCATGGTCAATTCGAACGCGCACAGTGCTGCACCAGAGTCGGCAAGGTAGTCTGCACCAGACAAATATCGAACGTGCTGATGCAGTGGTGTAATTTGGTGCAGACAAATCGAACATATCTATAGTATATACAGTATTGCACCTTATCCACATTTAACACAAATTTAACGATCCATTGACGTAATTTAAACATCAGTTGATTTCATTTTGTCTTCTACGTGTAATTGTTTTTTTTTATCCACGTTGCAATCACAGCCAATTAACCACTCACAACTGTGTTGTGAAAAGACTCTCGGAAGTGTGTAATGCTACGGTTCTCAAGGTTCTTCGAACTCGCTGGTTTGGTGGGTCAGTCGTACTCGAAGCGTTCCAGTGGTTAGTTCTAGTCGCACGCACGCGCGGTACGGTCTCAACGCTCGTTCGCGGACTGTCATCTATCACGAAACTGTATGTATTTGTATCTATATTTTCATTATTCACATTGTACAACATGTATAGAGTTGACATGTCCAGCATCACCATGTGATCTATTGGGATTATCAGAAGAAGAATGAAAATAAAAATTATTTCATATTGGGTTTTAACAACGCACTGTAATGATTACTAAGATCAATTGGCGTCGGATGAATGATTGATGAGATGATGGGATGATGAGATGAAGGATTTTATGAGTAGTGGGAAGGATAGTGGAAAGGGAGCGGTCGTGGCCTATATTGTGGAAACCATCCCAGCATTAATAGCCTAGACTACAGAGGAAAACCACGAAACACCCCTGTGAAGATGGACGGTGGCGGGGATCGAACCGGGTCCGATATGTCCCTCCACCTCCAGGATCACACGAAGCAAATGAGCTAACCACTCAGCTAATGTGCCGGTAGTAAAAATTATTTCTGATATTAATATTATTATTATTAATATTATTATTGAATAATACCATTCATTGAATAAAATAACGGTCAAAGTCAGTTTCGACATATCGCACGGATATATGATATCAGCAGGCCTACTTCGATACATATCACTTGAGTCTAAAAGTACACAAAATAATGGCATTCACGAATTAAAATTACTGAAATGGATACTTTAAAACTTCATTCCTCATGAAACACTGATAATAATATCAGAAAAACATGTATATATATATATATATATATATATATATATATATATATATATATATATATATATATATATATATATATATATATATATATATATATATATATATATATATATATATATATATATATATATATATATATATATATATATATATATATATATATATATATATTGAATATATTATATATATATCGATGGTGGAAAGCCAAAATCTCGTAAGCGACATTTTTCATTTTTTTTTTCGGTAAATATAAGCTAGGACGTCATGTCCATCGATGTGCAGAGTGTCGTTACAAGCGACATCTCACCATCTATTGGTAGGCAAATAGTATTGTAATTGATTCACTATAGTTATTGAGCCAAGTTATCGAAGATAGTGGTGCTTGCGGATACCTATCTAATGATTGATTGGGATGAAGTTTCGATTACAAGGACCTGGTGAACTTGTGTGACAAGAACGTAATGCCCTTGAAGTTTCACGCAGAATATCATTCATTCTCTTCTAGTCCAAACGTACCAGACCAGTTACACGTAACAGACGAACAAGATATCCTGGACGATTGAAGTGATTCCAAATAATGTGTATTGTTCCAATTATAGGACTAATTATTTTTCTTCTCGAGTTTCATGATCATCATCTTTGTACGTTCATTGATTCTTATATTTCAATCATTCACTCTTACTGAAAGACTCTTGATATTTGTTTGCATTATTGAGCATACTACATCCCAATCAATCATCAGATGGAAGTTGGACTCATCCCTCATGAAGGATGTATGATTCTTAAAGTACCTAGTTTTTTTCAATAAGAGTGGGGAATTTTGTAACAATCTATCTGAGCCTATCATTGATATTATAACAACGCAGATATTGTAGCGGAATATTGTGGAATCTATCGAAAGAAATGACCTGGATGAAGATTAGACACAATTCCAGAAGATAACTATCGGAAAACATGTCGTGAGCGCCAAATATTTTATGCAATTTTCCATAAGGAGAACAACATTTTGTCGTGAGCGCCAAAAGTTCGTGAAAACTTCATGAATCTTCATGAAAATTGGTGACGATCTGAGAACGTATGGACAAAAATCACATATGAATTTTAAGAATCCAATCTCGAATACTGAATTTATCAAACGTTTTTAACCTCCTGTGAACAATATTCTGAATGGCACTCACGAAATTTTAGCCTTCCACCATCGATATATATATATATATATATATATATATATATATATATATATATATATATATATATATATATATACATATATATATATATATATATATATATATATATATATATATATATATATATATATATATATATATATATATATATTCATATATGTATATATATATATATATATATATATATATATATGAATATATATATATATATATATATATATATATATATATATATATATATATATACATATATATATATATATATATATATATATATATATATATATATATATATATAAATATGAATATATATGTTTATATATATATATATATATATATATATATATATATATATATATATATATATATATATATATATATATATATATATGAATATATATATATATATATATATATATATATATATATATATATATATATATATATATATATATACATATACATGTATATATAAATTGATGGAATTCGATTTTTTTGTCTTCATGGGTAATGATCACTGCTGGAAAACTTCCGTTTGTTGTTTGAAAAACAACATTTTGTCGTGAGCGCCAAAAATTCGTGAAAACTCCATGAATTTTCATGAAAATTGGTGACGATCTGAGAACGTATGCACAAATATCACATATGAAATTTGAGAATCCAATCTCGGATACTGAATTTATTAAACGTTTTTAACCTCCGGTGAACAATATTCAAAATGGCACTTACGACATTTAAGTTTTCCACCATCGATATATATATATATATATATATATATATATATATATATATATATATATATATATATATATATATATATATATATATATATATATATATATATATATACATATATATATATATATATATATATATATATATATATATATATATATATATATATATATATATATATATATATATATATATATATTTATATAACAGAATAAATGACAACAACATGAAGATCAAATTCCCCGCAAAAGCAAAAATTTTCCAAATTTCGATAACTCCTACACTTTATAAAAATTTAAAAAAAAAAAAATATATATATATATATATATATATATATATATATATATATATATATATATATATATATATAACCAAATCTACATTAGACCATCATGACAAATACAGACCTCCTAACTTGATAAAAATGGACCTGGCACACACACAGAAGAACATACTACACAATAATAAAGACGCACCCACGCCGCAGCTAGTTTAAAGACAAAATCACGGTCAAAACGACATATTTCAGCCGTAGCTAGTTTAACGACAACATCACGGTCAAAACGACATATTTCAGCCGTAGCTAGTTTAACGACAAAATCACGGTCGAAACGACATATTTCAGCCGTAGCTAGTTTAACGACAAAATCAAGGTCGAAACCTACAATTCACGGCGCTTTGGGTCGGACATCCCACCTAAACGCATACCCTTAGATCACAATCACTCATTATATTCGCGAAATAAAAATGATCGGAATAGTGATTAACGGACAGACAACCGCCCATAGTCCTCGGCTATCAGAAGATTCAGTAGACACCCACTTATATTAATGCTTTAAGATATGTCCCTACAAATCTTTTGTCAACCTCGCAATTTTCGCATACAATTCGCACCTAAAAATTAGAGTACTCAAAAATAAATTCCGTTTGAGAAAAGATTATGCCAGGAAAAAAATACCCTATAATATAAGTGAAAATAACAGAATCAACCCACCAATTCACCAAACAAAAAAAACGACGTCATTTATTTTTAAATGGCTTGACCAACTAACCACCTCCGTGTAACTGTAATCTGAAGTAATTGTTCGTACAATATCTGTAATATCGTCTTCATAATAATCATACGCTCAGTCCCCGAGCATACTCGAGACATCTGTGTCTTCTTTCAATAGTGTGCCAAGTTTCAAAATGAGATGTAATATAAATATATATATATATATATATATATATATATATATATATATATATATATATATATATATATATATATATATATATATATATATATATATATATATATATACCCAGATGAATTGTCAGAAGGTCCATCTGATAACCAAAAAAAAACTTTATATCTGTGAACTATCACCTGCTGTTTGCAATTTAATGTTATAAAATAAATAAATGCTCAAAAATTAACACACAATCAGCGAAATCACTGATCACTTTAACAGAAGATAACAATTTACCCTCTCCTCATTTGACTATACATCATACTATCATTGTTCAATTTCTCCTAACTCTTGCGTGGAATTCAAAACTCATGTGCAAACTAGATTATAACCCCAAATAATCTCTTCCCCCAAAAATAAAATCTAACCTATTCCCCAAAACTAAAATAAACATAAAATAAAATACGAAATAAAGTATAACCCCGGATGTATCGCAACGATTTTCAGAAGCGATTTGATAATCATTTGTCATCAATCATGTATCATGTACAAAAAAAAAAAATTCCATACAGTAAGCAATATTGCCAAATTACAAATACTACGGAAACAAATAAGAATGTGCTAGTTCACTATTCCGTACTTTAAACCTGTCACAATATACCACCGTTACACTACATGACTGCAACCGTAAGAAAATATATGCATCGCTCGGCACTTAACCACAATAACACTGATTCCTACTTGAACGCTTACGAAAACTAGCAATGTCTCAACACCATGAAGAAATCTATGGTTCGCAAAAATAAACTATGCCAATAAAACAAACGAAAAAAAATAAATAATAATAATGAAAAACAAATAATCATGTCCCCATACAGTAATAACCAATCTTCTCCCCTCTATCTATACCCTGATTACACTCTAACCATTACTTTCACAAATTTCTACAAAAATATAGAAAAATAAAAATAATACCAAATTCACCTTTACAGCACTGACCATTTCTTCATTACTGTACGCCACGATAGTGATTAAATAATAGAGATCCGATAACTTTTTCACCACCTTGTATGGTCCATGCCATCTTAACATCAATCTATTCGATCTACCAACTTTTCCGATAGGTGAATAAATCAAAACTAATTGTCCCAACTGATATTCGA
>OZ023328.1:8969572-8975072 GCA_964007535.1 Brachyptera risi | reverse complement strand
ATACATATATATATATATATATATATATATATATATATAAATATATATATATATATATATATATATATATCTTTAAGACTTTAATCTTCCTATTAAATATATCATTATTATATATATATATATATATATATATATATATATATATATATATATATATATATATATATATTCATATATATATATATATATATATATATATATATATATATATATATATATATATATTCATATATATATATATTCATATATATATATATATATATATATATATATATATATATATATATATATATATACATATATATATTCATATATGGATCTTATATATATATGTAGATATATATATATATATATATATATATATATATATATGAATATATATATATATATATATATATATATATATATATATATATATATATATATAAATATATATATATACATATATATATATATATATATATATATATATATATATATATATATATATATATATATATATAAATATATATATATATATATATATAAATATATATATAATATATATATATATATATATATATATATATATATATATATATATATATATTTATATATATACATATGAATATATCCATGAATATATATATATATATATATATATATATATATATATATATAAATATATATATATATATATAGATATATATATATATATATATATATATATATATAGATATATATATATATATATAGATATATATATATACATATATATATATATATATATATATATATATATATTTATATATATATATATATATATATATATATATATATATATATATATATATATATATATATATATATAAATATATATATATACAGGGGCGTCGGAACATTTTGAAAGACGGGGGGGCCAAGACCAATTCCTGACTATGGGGTCACGGAGGGGGGGGGGGGGGGGGAACTTCATAGTACTTCAAATATTCTCAGTATGAGTTGCTCAAGATATTCTCTGGAATCATTTCGTTCTCCATTGAAGCTGATTTCTCTAAAAAAAAGAAATCTCTGTGAATACATTTTTTTTCAGGGACGTCGCTGGAATTTGTGTATTGGGGGAAGAGGGCACACAGGTTACATGAATTAAATGACCGCTCATAGCTGGACACCTGCAGCGCGTGAAAAGGGGGTCTGAGGGTGGGAGTCCCCCCAGCATAGCTCCGCAGGGAATTTTTGAAAATATGGACCTTTTTTCACGTGAGTTTTGCAATTCACAAATGGTTTCGGAGTCTTATGATTGAATCATCATTGACATTTTCGAAGTTTCACTTTGGCGATTTCTTCCAGCCAAGCCCCGCAGGGAGTTTTTCGAAATTGTCTCATGTCTTTTCTCAATTGATTTTTGATATCTACTAGCAATTTTGGAGTCCAATTATTCAATCACCATAGACATCACCGAAGTGATAACACCATGGTAACCATGTAAATAAAAAGGTTCCCTAAGTTTCAGGCTCTGCCATAATTTATTCTAATCACCTGTCACAAGTGGTATCTATCTTTCGCGTGTGAATCAAGATTTAGCTGGAAGATCGAGGATCATTTTGATTGATAAATCTTATAAATCCGTTTGTTGTGAGTGATGATAACGATATTCGAATATTTTGGTATTTGAAAAGTTTTTATTCACAAGAAAAGGTAACGGCCTTCCAAATACTTCAAGATTTCACGGCCTCATTGATCGTGACGTTATTCAAGGTGCGAAATATTTTCTATACATATGAAAAAGCAAGGTATTCAAATTGATCTATATTCTCAATTATTAGAATACTTGTCCATACAATTTAACAAGACTGCAGAATATACCAATACAATAAACTGACTATAAATACTATAAGGAAGACGGTTCGAATATTTTACTGGCACAACTGAAATTCTTGAATATGACTTCGTTTAAAAAAAAAAGGTCCATTTTCTTTTGTAAGCCAAAATGAAAAATAACACAAAAGTAGAGTCAGTTTCGGAAAATAAGTAAAAGTTATAATAAAAATGAAAAGGCGAGGTAATGAAGGGAATAATTGTTCGTCTATCATGAGTGAAGAAAATGATAGTGGTCAATCAACACAAACTCTACATACCTTACCTGTCCAAATTGTGACGAAAAATTTCCGCCCTCTTCAAATGTAGATTTTTTGGATCATTTTGATCATTGTGCTCAGCGTCATCAGAATAACACTCAGGTACAAAACACTGGGTCCCAAAGTGGAGATAATCGTGCCCCTTGTCCATATTGTGGGAAATATTTTCTTCGAGTCAAAACTCACATAGCGAAGTCTCACCGTGAACATCAAAAAAAGTCCATCAAAGATAAGGTAAACTTGAATGTGGAGTGTATCATCTCCAGTGGAAATACTTTACAAAGTAATGATGGAGTTAACATGGAAAATGACGAAACATTGACAACAACACAGAACAATCCAAACTCAAACCTTGTCCACATTGTGGAAAACTTTTTCTCAAGGTCAGAACCCACATTACACGTTCTCACCCTGAAATTCACCGAGAACTGATAAGCAGTAAATATTCCGAGAAGAGAGAAAATACAAAACTCGAACAAAAACATAATCCATACACCGGATTACAAAAGGTTACTAACACTGATGAAGATTCTTTGTTGCCTGGGAACACTGTTTCTACTAAGGATTCTAATGAAGCACTATTGCACACCGAACTAGACGAATGGATTTCAGTTTTCAAGTCTGATTTGCAACAAGAAGAGTTCAGCTTGAAAATTGAACAACTTTCCACTTACCTATCGAATTCAATTAGATACCTCCCTGGACCAAAACACCCCTCAACTAGATATTACCATGCCAGAAAGAACGGAAATTTTAAATCAAATGACAGAACATTCAAAGACACTACAAACCCTCAAGGAAAAACCAAAAGAGAGCGAATCAGACGTAACGAGGAATTCATATATCAGAAGACTCAATACTTCTACTACAATCAGCGCAAGAAAGCAGTCAACACTATCATTAGAGGTGATAGTCCTAAATGTAGAATCGGAAGTGGTGCCTTATATGAAGCCTTCTCAAATAGATTTAGCAGTGCTAATGATCAAGTGCGCGAGGAATATACTTCGAGACTATCAGACGAAGAACAAGCGATGAGTTCAACGTTATCAACGTCGATCTCAGAAGAACACATCGCAGATGCAATCAAATCTATACGTGTAGATACAGCTCCAGGACCTGATAGAGTGTTGATGAGAATTGTGAAGTCGAAACGAGTGATTAAAATTCTATCCTTGATTGCTACAACAATGCTCAGCAAATGCTGGGTTCCATCATCGTTCAAGAAAGCAAGGACAATTCTCATTTTCAAAAGTGGGGGTACCAGTGAACCATCAAACTGGAGACCAATTTCAATTTTCTCGGTTTTAAGGAGAGTTATAGAAAGAGTTCTAGATAAGTTTGCCAGATATTATGAAACCTTTAATCCACATCAAAAAGGTTTCACACGAACACCCGGAACATACCTGAATATCTCTATTGTGAATGCTATTTTGGAGAAGGTCAAACGAGAAAAGGGAAATGCAACTTTGGTTTTTCTCGACATTTCGAAAGCCTTTGATAATGTTGGTCACAAACACCTGGCAGCAACAATTCGTGCATCTTCGATCCCCTTACCAGTTCAAAACCTAATTATAGAACTTCAGGAAGGAAACACAACCCAAGTTGAAGCAAACAACGAGAAAACCAAATAAATAATTATAAGTATGGGAGTTATGCAAGGCGCCCCACTGTCACCATCCTTATATAACTTAGCTACTGACCATATATTGGACGAGCTATCAGAGAATGAAGTGTCTGATATGTATGGATATAGATTGGTTGACAACCTTGATAAGTTATCAGTGTTGGGGTTTGCCGATGACACAGTGATAATTGGTGAAGATACAAGGTCCGCAGCCAGTTTGACACTTATGGCAAAGAGTCGTTTTGAGCAACTTGGTTTGGAACTAAACGTCACAAAATCGATCGCGATCGTTATTGAAAATGGAAAGCTGAAAGAAGAGCCACTCCAAATAACCAAAGATATGTTAATAAAAAGCATTTCACAGAATGAGTCCATACGATATTTAGGAGTGTGTTTCAACAAGTCAATAGTTACCGATCATGGTGCTCTCATAAACAATCTAAAATCTAAATTACAAACTCTCACATCCTCTTATTTATTGAAGGCAGACCAAAAACTCAACGTACTTGATCAATATATTTGGCCAACACTCATATACCCTCTACAGAATGCTCCCATCTCATCACTTCCTATGAAATATCTTGACGATCTTGATCTTGACAAAATAATACGAAGCACTATCAAAGAAATCTTGTCTTCACCAGGAGACACCCCTGATATCATGTTATACACAGACAAAAAATACAAAGGATTAGGCACGTTCAGAGCGAAGTGGGAAGCATTCGTACAACATCACAACATTTGCCAGGTTATTGAGAAGGCTAAAGATCCTTACGTCCAAAAAACTCGAGACACACAAAAAAACTCAATATTAAACCTGAAGAATTGCAACGAAAAGGGGGATCTGGTAAGTTGTTAGGCCGAACTATTAGAGAGTGCTTACGCGATAAAGAATTCGATAGTTGGTGTTCTCTCATTCAAAAAGAAAAAGGTGTTGTGATGTATAAAGATTTTACCCTCGCAAATAAGTGGGTATCAAATAAAAAAGGGCTGTCCTCTTCAGAGTGGCGTGACGCCCTTGAATTTACGTGCAACACAGCTCCTGTTCGAGCTCTCCATGGTCGAAGCCAAGACGGTTACCACTGCAGGCATTGCCTCAGTGAGAAAGAAACCTTGCCCCACGTACTTGGCTTCTGCAGTCATGGAGAGCTTCTCAGGAACACACGTCATCACAGTGTGCGCCCCGCTCTGGCAGTCGAACTTCGAAAAAACGGTTTGGAGGTAAATGAGGAAGTGTCTTGTACTGGTATCAACGATAGCTCTCGACGTGTGGATATCATTGCCATTGACCGCGTTACAAGACAAGCTTATATTCTCGACCCCACCATCCGTTTTGAGACAACTTCCAATCAAGCTGATGAGGTAGACGCAGAGAAGAAATTGATCTACGAGCCCACCATACCATATTTTTTAGCCTTACACAATCTGCTGGACGTGGAAGTGATTGGACTTCTGATTGGTGCCAGAGGCACAATTCCTCACTTCTTCGTGGAATTTTGTAGAAGATTCAATATTAGTAATAGTTTCAATCATTCAATAACTCTTTTAGCCTCAAAAGGATCCATTTCAATTTTCGGAAACCATTTATATAATTTGAATTGATTCAGTGTGTAGCCATTTTTCTCTCTTTTTTTCATATTATGTGCATTTTTTTTTTTTTACCATTCTTTTTCTAAATAATTAATTAATCCACTACAATTTTTTTTTCTCTCTAGAATTAGCTCAATATTGTTATTATTTTTTGTACCATCACTAATTT
>OZ023328.1:8899572-8964572 GCA_964007535.1 Brachyptera risi | reverse complement strand
AACAGATGATTCCTTCAGTTCAGGAGTGAACCAAAACGTCTTACTTTTCTTGGGGCGTTTCGAGATATGTTCCTTCTTAAGAGGAAATGCCTTATCGAACGGGAGACGTAGAATTGACATGGATTGTTGAAACATGTTGTCCACAGAGTCACAATTGAAAACTGGATCCCACCGTACTTCACTCAGATCCTCGATATATATATATATATATATATATATATATATATATATATATATATATATATATATATTTATTCATATATATATATATATATATATATATATATATATATATATATATATATATATATATAATATATACACCTTGAGATCCAAACCCATCATTGAGATCACTGCCATCTCATTCTTCATTATAAATTTCTATGATTATAAAGAAGGCTTTGTTTCAATCGTTCACAATTGAGAGGTGACACCTGTCGCTTGAATTTAATAGGTATCTTAATAGCTTTGAGTGATTTGAAAAATTGAATTATATCTTTTTTACATCAAAACGTCTGATCCGATTTGAGTGGAAGTTTGGAATAATGTGTATCATTATTATTATAAAATTCCCTGAGAATTTGAAATGTCTCGGATGAAAATTATCTCATGAATATTCTCCTCTGGGTTATTCTAATGAGATTTTTGAAACATTCAAAATGAGTTTTCTCAGAAGTGGTTCAACCAATTGCGCCTCAATACTATACAGTATCGGATTAGATAATGACACTTGTGTTTGCGAAGTTTCATTCGATATTGAATTTTCGTTTGACCTGAGGAGCGCGAACAAAAAATAATAAAAAACAGTCACTTTTTTGGGGGGTATGGTGAAATTGAGTCTTCGCTTCGCTCATCCAATTACGTAACAAAATGTAAGAAATTCTTGTGTGTGATACTCGTTTCAGTAAAATGTCCACAAAATAATTGCGCAATCAATCTATATCGTTCACTGTTCGGTAGATACATTTATTACTGTCATCCTGATGTTTGTTTCGCCTTTTTTCATAGGGTGCTACATTTTTTATGCTTCTTTATATGTTTTATTGTACTTTTAGATATCTACTAATCTTCAAATGAATATCATCCCAGATTGTGGCGTTGTCACACGACATAACCAGGGACTACAACGAAATGTATGGTATAAGACCGCCCACATACACAAGGTCAAATTCAACTTTTTCTGCTTTGATTCACTCGACGAGCTACTTGATACTTGATATGACTCACGTTGACATTTTTTTATCTATGTTTAGCTTCGATCATTCCGGTCGGTATTATTTTCTCAAAGTACGTTATTATTGTATGTATGGATAGAAGCAAGTTTACACACTAATTGTTTCTGATATTGTCTACGCATGTATTTCGTATTTATCTCACGGGGTTTTCAACCTGTATTTTTTTGTTCCCATTATATTTGAAAACCTTGAATGTATTATTGGAATAATACATTATTGGTGTATAATAAGTCATATCTGATATGGGATATGAGATCCCATGAATTTTCGAACACATATTTTCACGTGGGCATATCATAATTATTATCGCAGATCTCGAAAAGATAAATAAATGAGACCGTGGCACGCGCCAGCGCTGTAATTTTAACTATGAGCAATATCTCGTTCCCCAGATAACCTAAGTGTTTGTGGGGTAAACAATTATCTAATCGGCAACGAGAAATACGTCGTATTAAATCACTGTATTATGTATCAATCCACTTCTGAACGTCTTCACTGCTTCGCCCGCTTTCTTCCGCGGAAATATGTACAGGTCAAAAATAATTAGCTTCAACACCTCAACAGCTGCTTAGGCTTATCAACAAATTTGGGGATTCTTATTGGAAGTGATTCGGGCTCCCTCTTGCGCCTGCCCGTAATTGATTATTATATGAGCGTACTGACGACTTCTATTTCACATACCGAGAAAAAATCGGTTTTCGTTTTTTTTTTTTGTGCGCGACACAGAGGTCATTAAAAGTAACCCTCCGGCTTGAAGCTTGAATTCTGGATATTGGTATCATATCAAAATGGATCCCTGTGTTTTTTTATCATTAATTTATGAAACCATTCATTATATTTATTATTCATTTCAATTTTCTGAATGAAAATTCAATTTTTTTCTCAGATCGAAATAACAATAATATGATAATACTGAAATCTTTCAAGAAAATGATCACGTGCATCCAATTCACTATGTAACACGATTAAAATAATCAGTGAGTTGATCGAATAACTGCGCAAGTAGGCTTCCAGTTTCAACACCAATGTTGGGAGAAATCGATCACGGTAATTCAAAATTATAAATAGCGCGATCATCATGCAACGCATAAGCTATAAGTTCTCCTAGTTACATATAGCACATTTTATTTCTTGAAGATCCAAATTGAATACTATCAACAAGAAGTGAACAATTACATATTAGAAAAAAAAGTTCTTTGAACTATAAAAAAATAAATATTCAGAAAAAAACAGGCCACAATGTGTATTTTTCTCTATGCCTATAATGGAGTAGGCCTACCTAAGTTCAATCCCGACACAGTCCAAACAAGATGGAAAAATCATTCTAGAATACGCAAGTGGACACTCCTAATTTCCGGAATTCAATTTCTTGTGGGGCTGGAGCCTTTTTCTCTCCCCCGTTTGTGTGGAGTTTCATTTTCGATAATGATTTGATTATTAGATGCCAAAACTGCTCGTAAATCACAAAAACACTTCAAAAATGATTTTTTTTTCAAAAAATTCGCTCAATCGCGAAAGTAACTTCGAAAATGTTCATAGCGATTATAGCGATGTCCATTGCAGATAACTTCGGAAATGTCCCCAATGATTCAATGACTCCAATATTGCTCGTGAATCGAGAAATCACTCGAAAATTGACCAAATTTCTAACAATCCCCTGCGAGGCTTTGCTGCTTTAGTATGCTCATTATGATAACTTATTTGAAAAGCCTTAATTGATCGTAACATCGTTCGAGAAAAAATTATTATCACATTACTATTTGGCCCCAATTCGGTTCGATTGTTAAACTCCCTAACCCGACCTCTGTTGGATGTAGGACAAAAAAACTATATTAACCTTGGATGTAGGATATAATTATATTATTCATTGGGCCTACATTATCACCAATAATTCAAGCACTGTACTTTTAACGTATAAGAATTATTATAAAAGTGTTTGTTCTCTTGAAGGAAACTCTGTAGTTGAACATCTGTGTTTACCGAGACGCGTGGTCGAGTGGTAACACACAGAACTGTCATTCGGGAGACCGGGTTTCTATTCCCGCCATGGTCGACCATCCTGACAGGGGTTTTTCGTGGTTTCCCTCTGTCGTTTAGATTAATACTGGGATGGTTCCTTAACAACAGGTCACGACCGACTCCTTCCCACCATCCAGAACACATGATAAAATAACCTTTCATCTCATCATCCCATCATCTCATTTATCATCCACCGACGCCAATAGATCGTAGCCATCAGTATAGTGCGTCGTTAAAACCCAAAATAATAATAATAATAAACTTCTGTGTTGTACCGAAGTTCTCTTACAAGTAAAACTACCCGTACTTGGCATCAGCTAGTTCTGTTATCGGCAACATGCCTACACTCAAACGTTGATGATAATTGATAAGAGACGGTCGTTTGAGCTGTAGATGTGTTCCGACTCGGAAGCACCGAAACACCATGCGGCGACAGAATATACAATGAACAATGAACAATATCATCCATGTGCCGATGAGTCTGTGATGTAATGGAGGTTGAATATCTAAATTGACAAAATTTTATCGCTTATTGATATATATTTTGATAGTATTTTTATCAATATGATTCTCAAAGCTGAAAGCTGTGCATATTCTAATGGAACGATCAACTTACGCTTGGAGTTATTGCATTATCTACAACAAAGGTCACCCGCCCGCTATAGTAGTGAGATATAGTGACGACTTATGAAATGTATTGCCAGTTGTAGTCATTTGATCTGTCGTTTCTCCCATCAAACAACATTCTCGTCCGGAAATGTCGAGGTGGGATTGTAAAAAACTGATAATAATGATGGTTCAGCGACACATTATATATTTAGCTCGTTATTGACGGTTGAAACACCCAATCGTCAATAATAATTGATGGAAGAGACGACCAATCGTCCTGTCCTAACCTCGGATCAAAAAATGCAGAGGGATGCCGACTGACCTTTCCAGGCCTCAGTGTGACCATTAATAACCTCTATCCTTGATGCTACTGTCTCTCATGGCTCTGGTATTATGTCATGGGTGCAATTGCGGAGGAAGATAGGCATGTAGGCCTACATGAAAGAGTGGCTAAACAGACTACATCGGGATGCATTCGAGTTGAGCCGTGCAAGATTTTGTGCAAGGTTCAGATTGCCAATAAACCTTGCGCGGAACTTTGTACAGGAATTGAACAAATTTAAAGGACCTCCAAAGAGGGCCTCATCATCATCGAATGCCGTAAAAGTGACACAGTTTATGTCAGTATATTGTCAAATAGGCCACAGACATTGAATTTGATGTGTTATAACCCAACCTAACTACACACTCGAAGCTGAGCTAGGCCCTATTCTATTGTCTCCAACTAATCATGGGCCTAGAGAGGCTAGGTTGGTTTTTGGAGGTTTGTTATGAACAGTATAAAAGTAGTTTCACTGCCGCTTGTCTTAGAGTCATGGCCTAGTGGTAAATACCGGGCCAATTTATCGAATTCATGATTCAGATGTTGGGGTCATGTTAGGTTGCGATAGGCCTTGGACCAAGATGATGGTTTGAGCATTCGACACAAACCTTTTCCTACCTAATCATGACTGCCATTGAAAATAACAAAATCTTGAAAGCCTATGAAACATTACCCCATTCTTCAGGCCTACCTCTCACCATAGTGCAATGATAATGAGTGGGGCCCACCATAGAGGAATAGATTAAAGGCTGTGAATAATCATACAGTCAGCCGTATGAATACACATGAATAGATTGTACGGTCAGCGTTGTCATTGGTTGTTTGTGTTAGTGACGTAGGATTCGTTCGGTTTCGTTCGGGAGGATAGTCTAGTTGTAATTTTCACTGCTAGATTGCACCAGACACCAGTTACCAATGAATGAACACGTTCCGCCTGCCGGCGGTATTCGCGAGTATTAAACCTAACCCAATAACCTAACTTATTGTCCGCAACCTGGCTTTGTCCACATAATGGCGTTCTTCACTGCACAATGTTCTCACTCGTGGCGCTAGTGCGCCATAGCCCTGCACGGTCGACTTTTCAGCTGTTACAGTATTGTTATTGTGTTGTGTACAAATTTACATCTCGGTTCACATATCTCCGATCTTGGAAATTTCAACGGCATCCAATAGTGCTATGTTGGTGCCGTAAAATTTACCGTTAGTGCCGCTTCAGTTCCGCCGTCACGACGAATTCAATTTTCAGAACCAGCCCCTCACATATCTCTGATCTTGAAAATTCCAACGGTATACGTTGATGCAACGTTAGGGCCCGTTAGTGCCGTGAAAAAATCGTCAGTTCCGCTTCGGTTTCACCCTTACGACGCGTTGTCAATGTGAGGGGCCAACTTCACGCCAGCCCCTCACATATCTCCGACCTTGAAAATTCCAACAGCATTTGTTAGTGGTGCGTTAGTGCCCGTTAGTGCCGAGGAAAAAATCGTGAATACCTCTTCGGTTTCGCTGCTACGACGCGTTGTCAATGTGAGGGGCCAATTTCACGCCAGCTCCTCACATATATTATCTCCGATCTTGAAAATTCCAACGGTATTCGTTAGTATTGTGTTAGTGCCCGTTAATGCCGTAAACATTTTTTGTTAGTGCCGCTCTGGTCTCGACGTTATAACACGTTGTCCACGTGAGGAGCTGGCCCCTCACATGGACAACGCGTTATAGTGGCAAAACCAAAGCGGCCGTAACAAAATTTTTCTAACGAATGCCGTTGGAATTTTCAAAATCAGAGATATGTGAGGAGCTGGCGAAACCAAAGTGGCACTTACGAAAATGTTCTAACGAATGCCGTTGGAATTTTCGAGATCGGAGATAAATATGAGTGGCTGGCGTGAAATTGGCCCCTCACATTGACAACGCGTCATAGCGGCGAAACCGAAGCGGTACTAACGATTCTCTCACGGCACCAACGTATACCGTTAGAATTGTCAAGATCGGAGATATGTGAGGCGCTGGTTCTGAAAATTGAATTCGTCATGACGGTGAAACTAAAGCAGCACCAACGAAAAAATTCACGGCACTAGCGAGCACTAACGTAGCACTAATGAATGTCGTTGAAATTTTCAAGATCGGAGATATGTGAAGGGCTGGCGTGAAGTTGGCCCCTCACATGGACAACGCGCTATAACGGCGAAACCAAAGCGGCACCAACGAAAATGTTCACGGCACTAACGGGCACTAACGTATATCGTTGGAATTTCGAAGATATGTGAGGGGCTGGTTCTGTAAATTGAATTCGTCATGACGGCGAAACTAAAGTTGCACTGACGGAAAATTTTACAGCACTAACGGGCACTAACCAATGGTGAAATAATATTTCCATATTCTGACATGTGACCGTACACGTGTGACAACTTCACGGACGTAGTCAACCATACATAAATCACTCGATAACATGGCTCATAAGCAGACAGTTACAAAACTAGAGCAGTCCGCTGCTAGCGCACTCTGTCCGGAGCTTCCTTCATATATAAACTCTAGAGGAACCAATTCAAAAAAATAAAAAATCAGTCACAGACGGGATACGCTCACCGTTCCCTGGCATGGGAGTCAGCTGTGCTAACCCATGAGCTACAGTAGTCACGTTGTTAAAGAGCGTTATTTTGACAATTTATAGTCATAGACCGAAACATCGCGGTCATGATATCACTGACCGTATTATTTATTCTAATAATAACTATTTAAATAATAATTTATAATCTAATGACCTTTGAAGATACACCATTTATATTTAAGGGTCGTTTAGCGCGGCCATTTTTTTTCTAACGGTACTTCGGGTATTTTAGGCTCAGTAGAGTTCCGACCGTCTTAGAGAGTGGTCATGCTACATTTTGCTCCTGACTGAAATATTTACGTTATTCGGGTAGAACTCTGACCAAGGGGTAGGGTCGGGGAGAGGAATGGGGAAGTGTAGGCAACAGACAATACCCCTAACCCATCTCGAGACCTGAGTAAGCGTGAACAAAGGATCGACTGCATAGGGCCTACCTGTTATTAGAAAACAAAGACCATCAGAAATCACATAAAAAAGGACGGCATTTTTTTTTGATAATGGGTATTAAAACACTGGGAGTGCTTCGAGATTGTTTATGTGACAACAAAACTTTTTGTTTTAGAAAATTGGAGCACTTTTCACTGAATTAGAGAAATTGATACAAGAAGAATCTCTACACAGTATATACCCAAGTGGAAATAAAATGTATCCACTGTTGTTACCATCTATGATCCACAGCTACTTCCCATGATGAATCCAATATGTTACCACTGTATAGATCCATTATATAATCAATGTGTCAAATGGATCATTTGGTGGCAACATAGTGGCTGTAGATACAAGGTACTACCTCTTATTACCACTTTACATTAAGAATGCACCCATATTAATACCACAGAAGAAGCCATCTTGTGACCATTAGCGGCCATTCTCTTGCCACAAAGTTAGCACCCTTATTACCACCATATACCCTCAATGCAGCCACAGATGGCCACAGCAACGGACCATTCTATACCCACAATGCATCCACAGATGGCCACAGTAACGGCCCATTCTATACCCAAAATGCACCCACAGATGGCCACAGCAACGGCCCAATCTATACCCACAATGCACCCACAGATGGCCACAGCATCTGCCCATTCTATGCCCACAATGCACCTACATGTAGCCACAGCAACAACCCATTTTGTACCAAAAATATACCCACAGCTTCCCACTGTACATCCACAGTAACCTGAATTTTGTACCCCGATGGCCCGCATACCCTACGATTTGTGGACAGAAAATCAGGATGATAAAGAAAGATATGGACAGAGATATATGAGAGGATACATGATTTTTCGTAATAACTTGTGATTACAGAAGCTTGATTGATAACTGAAACAAGTCAAGTATGACATGTTGCTCATGCTTACAATATCCATGGTTAAAAGTACACAACCAAACACACAACAGGATTATAACAATGAATTAGTGATAAGTTCCAAGAAATGTGTGCATTTTGAAATACTTTCAAAGTTGAATCAGTTATTAATCAATACTTATGTGGGACACAATTATTAAATAAGAAATACAGTACACATTAAATAATTTCGATGAAATTTATTGTAATGCAAGAAAATGTAAGAAATTATGAACATTATTGTTGTACAAAAACTATTATTCTTATAAATCTACAACATTATTTCAAAATCAATGGATTATGAATAATTTCTCACTGTAGCTGCCTTGTGTGACAATAATTCAACCCAGGCCACTAATAATAATGATATGAACTGTTAACTTTATTACTGTACTATCATAATCTGAATAATATTGAGAATATATACAGCACTTGGACATAAAAAGCTACAAATTGTGTAGTAGGCGCCTATAACACTCATTGGCAAAAAGAGGTAATTCTCCAAGCTGAATCACAAGTCTTGATATATCAGACATCATTCAAGGAACTATTAATTTTACATGAGACATCATATTACCCTACAATTGATAAAGTACAAAATATAATAATATATTCATATTTTGGAAAGATTCAATAACTTGAGAAATCTTTCTGAAACATGAAAGTTGTGTACTGAAATCAATGAATTCAAGAGTGGTCAGGATGCAGGGTTTCGAGCGTGACAGGTGATTATTTGAAGATAACTTTGGAACAAAGGGATATCAAAGTTAAAATACAGCCAAAACACAGATAGTTTTTATACAATCAAATTATATGGACAAGAACTACTAAACCTGTCCTACTGTAAATGTCATTTGTATGGAGCTAAAGTATGTAATTATCAGAGTTTTGACTGTATTAGGAGCTTATTATCTCTTTCAGAAAAATTGACTCCAAAAAATTCGTTTCACTAAAAACCGCAACTTGCTGATGCCTCTCAAGGGTGCACTGAAGACCAGTTGCACTAGTGATAGTGAAGTCATTGTTTTATTCACATTCAAACTCTTGAAATACAATATAACAAAATAATAATTTTAAAAACTGATGACACTTATATGATCTAAAAATACAGTACAACCTTGATGGTACTCCGCTCGATACCATGACGATTGCGATAGTACGTCGTTTTACGTCCCCATAAGACCCAATGTTATTTTTTGCAAGATTTGGTGCAACTTATACGGGGGTGCAAATTATACGCGAGTGCGACTTATACGGGGGTGCGAATTATGCGCGGGTGCGAATGATAAGCGGGTGCAGCTTATAAGAAGGTACGCAGGTGTGAATAATACGCAGGTGTGAATAATGCGCGGGTAGGAATAATACGCGGGTGCAAATAATATGCAGGTGCGAATAATACGCAGGTGTGAATAATACGCGGGTGTGAATAATACGCAGGTGTGAATAATACGCAGGAATGATACGCGGGTGCAGCTTATACACAAGTGCAACTCATACACGGGGGTGCGAATTATACGCGAGTGTGACTCGTACGCAGGTGCAGCTTATACGCAAGTGCAACTTATACGGGGGTGCGAATGATACGCGGTTGCAGCTTATACGCAAGTGCAACTTATACGGGGGTGCAAATTATACGCGAGTGAGACTCGTACGCGTGTGCAGCTTATACGCAAGTGCAACTTATACGGGGGTGCGAATTATACGCGGGTGCAACTTATACGAAGAGCAACTCAAACGGGGATGCGAATTTTACGCGAGTGCGACTCGTACGCGGGTGCGAATGATACGCAAGTGCAACTTATACGGGGGTGCAAATTATACGCGGGTGCGAATGATACGCGGGTGCAGCTTATACACAAGTGCAACTGATACAGGGGTGCCAATTATACGCGGGTGCAGCTTATGCGCAAGTGCAACTTATACGCGGGTGCAGCTTATACGCAAGTGCAACTTATACGAGGGTGAAAATTATACGCAGGTGCGAATGATACACGGGTGCAGCTTATACGCAAGTGCAACTGATACGGGGGTGCTAATTGTACGCGAGTGTAACTTATACGCTAGTGCAACTTATACGGGGGTGCAGCTTATACGGGGGTGCAAATTATACGCGAGTGCGACTCGTACGCAGGTGTGAATAATACGCAGGTGTGAATAATACGTGTGTGTGAATAATACGCGGGTGTGAATAATACGCGGGTGTGAATAATATGCGGGTGTGAATAATACGCGGTGAATATGCGGGTGTGAATAATATGCGGGTGTGAATAATAGGCGGGTGTGAATAATGCGCTGGTGTGAATAATACGCAGGTGGGAATAATACGCGGGTGCGAATAATACGCGGATGCGAATAATACGCAGGTGTTAATAATACGCGGGTGCGAATAATACGCGGGTGCGAATAACACGTGGATGCGAATAATACGCAGGTGGGAATAATACGCAGGTGGGAATAATACGCGGGTGCCTATAATACGCGAGTGCGAATAATACGCGGGTGTGAATAATATGCGGGTGTGAATAATACGTGGGTGTGAATAATACGCTGGTGTGAATAAAACGCAGGTGTGAATAAAATGCAGGTGTGAATAACACGCTGGTGTGAATAATACGCGGGTGTGAATAATATGTGGGTGTGAATTATACGCGGGTGCAACTCATACGCGAGTACGACTTCACGGGGGAGGGGGGGGGGAAATTATATGCGAGTGCGACTTGTAAGCGAGCGTGAATAATTCGCGGGTGCAGCTCATTTGCGAGTGCAACTTATACGGGGTTGCGAATTATACGCGAGTGCAACTTATAAGCGAGTGCGAATGATAAGCCGGTGCAATTTATACATGAGTGCGAATTATAAGCTGATGCAACATATAAGCGAGTGCGAATGATGAGCCGTTGCAACTCATACGCGAGTGCGAATTATAAGCTGGTGTAACTTATAAGCAAGTGCGGATTATAAGCCGGTACAACTTATAAGTGAGTGCGAACTATAAGCCAGTGCAACCTATACGCGAGTGCGACATACACGCGAGTGCAACTCATACGCTGGTGTGAATGCTACGCTTGTGCGACTTATAAGCAGGTGTGACTTATAAGGGAATGTGAATGATACACGAGTGCAAGTTATGTTACGCGGGTGCGATTTATATGTGCTAAATAAATAGAACCTTGTAAAACTTGTAAACCTTGTGAACCCAGAAAACAATAATTATAGAAATAGCAAGTATATTCATGGTTGAATTGAAAAAAAACTAAAAAAACTAATGAATGTGTAGGCCTAGTCTTAACTGACTAGGCCTACTTACTAATGCTCGATCATAAAATGAGTGAATCCGTCATTTCTGCATGGATTTAAAAGTAGGCCTATTCACAATAACAATTTGGACTAAATCATTATCAACGGCATTATCACAACAAATACATACTCAAGGGCCAAAGTACCATAATAACTTCATGTAATTGAACTGCTACTTTTTATAAAACTCTTTATAAATGTTTGCAGCCAAAAACATTGCTACGACCACATGATCACGTAGTTTGAAAACGCCAATCATATTTATGCCAAGTTTTGTGGCGCTGAAATGTTAGTTTTGCCTCCTAGGCCTATCATCTTTGGAGAAGGATTTTCATGTAAAGGTACGGTTTCATGGCTCGCGGCAGACGGAGGTGGTTGAAAAACTCGTCTGCGATATCACAAAGTCGCATTTTTTCGCATTCACTTGAGATTTGATTTATTCATTTGTATGTAGCCTATTATTCGAGTACAATTGAGGCGGTACAATGATTTTCAGCATCATATTTTGTGGCATGCAAATACTATAATGAGGAAAATTTTAAAAGTACGGATTCAGAAGTAATATTTGATTATATTTCGACATAACCCTACTTTTTGTAGGCCTATGAGAGAGAATTTAACCGCGGCGTTTCATTTCAAGAGTTGAATTTCTCTCGAGGCAGCAAGAAACAGGTTCAAGCGGCAGAATTTAGGGCTTTCTGATTGGTCATAAGAAAAATATATGCCGGCTTTTTCCCGAGCCATGAAAACGCGCCTCAGGTGAGTGCTCAAGGTATTGTGCCAGCACCACATTTTGACAAACTTGACAAATGAAACCAAAGTCAAGCTTATATGCCACCAATATTACAGTCACTCACAAAAGATAGCCTCTACTTCATAGACGGTAATCTTTAGCCGCTTGTGCGCCCTTTTTCTGCCCATCGTCTCAATTATCTTCCGTTACCGGTAACTATATATTTCAACTAGAAATAATTGAAATCAATCACATACCAGTATGTACTATCACGGATGTCAAAATTTTGTTCATTGCTGTCATAACAGCCTCAACCTTAACTGCAAGTCCGCTCCCTCGTCAACTCACTATTTTCATTTCCGTTCTTGTTAGTCCCGATGATCTTCCAGTCACGACGGAGTATTTTCATCTTTGGACCGCCTCAGTTGCTCTACAGTAGTTTTGGAAGCGTATTTTGAATTGCGTTGCTTCAAACTGGAACTGATAGAATATGAGTTATGAAAAGTGTATTCCAAATTGAAATAGCCATCAACATAGATTCACATAAGCTGTAAGTTCATCCAAGTAGGACAAAGGCTATCCAAATAATTCTAATTCAGATTGATTGCTATCCGTAACAGTAGGGACTAGTTAGGTGAAGTAGACATGTGAACTTGTAACATAACATACAGTTTCTACGTTTTATTTTATTTCAGTATCATTATTCATGAAATGATCTGTCAAGTGGTTTTGGTCTTTAACTTAAACAGTCCTAACAAGGAGGTGTCAAAGATTAAGAGGGAAAACAGAGTTTTGTAGTGTTTGGGTTCGATAAAGTGCTAAAAGCAATTAATTTTAATGGTTATTACTTTAAAAAAGAGGGTGATTATTTTGTTTCTAAAAACAAACCCTTCACGATGTGGACAATATCAATTCACACACGTTTAATTTGTAGTTCTAAAGTCAGTAATGAATATATAGTTTCAATGTGGGGGAGCAGGCATCTTTTAAAAGCCATATATGACCAAAATTTAACAAAGACAACCAATCAAACCTCTGCGTTCTAAGACCTTATCAATCAAACTTTAGTTATGATGGTGTAATACATTTAGGGAGTGAACTAAATGTAGTTGCAGTAGAAATTTAGGAAATATCCAAACAGTTCATTATGGACCGCGACACAGGCAAGTTGTGCCAAAAAGCTGTGAGAAAGTGGTGAAACTTACGGAATGAATAGTGTTTTCTAAAATTAGTGAATTTTAAAATTATGTACTGAATCTGTGACAATTTATTCTATTGAAATTCAAAATTACGTTATTTTCACTTCCATCTCGACTCCGCCACTGGCTATTCCGTCACCAGGCCGAGGGGATCTCACCTCTGCAGCATCAAACATTAAGTACAAACAAATCCACCACATTTGCCCTTTAGAACCCTCCACTACCCTCTTCAAGAACAATAATAATCGCCATAAAGGACTTGTATTATTTTCACTGTGTAATTTTAAAGTGTAATAATTGTAATAATGTGTGTTTAAATCAATATATTTCTCTTTTTAAATATAATTTAAGTATTTATTTGAACCGGTAACGTTAAAAAGTGAATGGTGAATGAAAAAAAACATAGGCCTATTGAATTTATTTCCTTTTTCAATGGGTTGTAACAACGCACTATACTGATGGCTATGATCTATTGGCGTCGGTGGATGATGTATGAGATGATGGGATGATGAGATGAAAGGTTATTTTATTAGGTGTTTTGGATGGGGGGAAGGAGTCGGTCGTGACCTGTTGTTAAGGAACCATCCCAGTATCAACCTGAACGACAGAGGAAACCACGAAAAACCCTGTCAGGATGGTCAACCATGGCGGGAATCGAACCCCGGTCTCCCGAATGACGGTTCAGTGTGTTACCACAAAAAAATAATCAAGTTTTGGTGCACTTGTGGTGCTCTGTCCAAACAATCTTTCCTTTCATTCTCATCTCGTTGCTTCCATTGCAATTTTAATGGAGGATCAATGATTGAGTGACAAGTCTCGATACTAATTTCCTGAAGTCTCAAATGCTGGTTAGTAATAACACTTGAATCAATTGATGCTTTTTTCAATCAATGCTGGCTGAACAAGACAACATGAAACACTTACGATGAGAGCACGCGTTTGTAGAGCCCACTGTTGGAACTCGATCTTCCCACGTCCAGACCTGTCCATGAGTTGAGCCGGTATTCGATGTTGAACGTTTCTAATCAAACATCTTCCTCTACTTTTTTTCCCCGAGAAGTCGACCTAGAAAATCAAAACATTTTTCCTAAATTGAAAATGTCCAAGTTATGTAATTCAAGTCTGGAGTGAAAAAATAAATATTATTTGTAAAATTTTAGGCCTACTATGCCCAACTCAACTGGGTCCATTGCTAAATGCATGGGCCCTTCTATTTTGTGAGGTTATGGTAGCCGATAGAGTATAGGCCTAGCCAATTAGTTTGAGCTGAGTGAAGTGGTCGCAGGACGGAACCTTGCTCTTCTGATTATAAATCATACAATGACAAATAAAGACATCTAGGCCTAGCAGACCTAAGACCTCAATATTTTAATCGCACTAAGGAAGTAATTCGGAACTCACGAAATCAATGCCCTAGGCGGAGCAGCTAGGCCTAAATAAATAACCTAAATAACCTTGAAACAAACCGGTTAGGGATACGGCATATTCACCATAATTTGGGCTTGAAACTAGAGATAGGTTTCATACAATATCAATTATTATCCATCAAATGTAACTTACCTCCTGAATCTCTTCTAAAACGACTTTCACAATAACGGCAGACGGACGAGTTCGAACCAAACACATGTCTTGCGCGTAAGGCTACCACGCACACATCTCGTCAGAAGTGCCAACCCAAACATGACAAAGATATGTAACAGAATGCAACTACGTCAATGATAATGACTGGTGGCAACAGTATGGATTGAATAAAGATACCATGTGGATGTAAGCGCTATTATTCAAACAAGATTATATTGATTTGAATGATTTTGATCTAATTATTTTTTTAATACCGATTACTTGAGTAATGCACTCTATAATATCATAAAATAGTGTTGAGTCAAATATCCACTCCGTAATAATCAGCTATGTCAATTTCAAAGCTAGAACATTAATTACTAGAGAACCAGATCAGGTAGAATGTTCTTTCTTAGATTGTTGTTGATCGATTTGGTCGTAGAAAAAGAAAAATCACGTTTGAAGATATTCTCCAAAACTTCTACAATTATGAACGTAGAGTATGATGATTGATTCAAAAAAATTGGAAATTAGGGCACAAAAAATCCTGAAAGTTTCATCACAATCGGTCGGATAATTCCGAAACTAGGGCATCGCGAAATAAAATTATCGCGCACGCCTGATTTGGGAATTAATTGCGGGCGAACGTAAGGAGATATTATAGTAATTCTATGACAGAAACTCTTAGAATTGTGACTTCTATCATCAGTGACAGAGTGGAAAAAATTGAAAAAAATAACACAAAAAATGTAGGTTGTGAATACGATTTTAGCATAACTACTAAACTTTTCAAAAACATCTTGTGAAATTTTCGTAAAAGCTGTGTTTGAACTTTTTTTCTTGATATGAAATAAAACGGTTATCTGTATTGGAAAAGTAAGGAAAAAAACATTAAAGAGAGAATTCAACGAATCCACTGGTCGTAGCGATTTTTTAAAGATTAATATGTGAAATTACTGAAATCTCCAAATTGAAATCGATTTCGATCATATTCGGCTTGAATGTAGGTACCATCAATTAAAACAACTGGTACGATTTTGAACCTCATATATGGGCTAGTTGTTGAGATAAAAATTGCCAAACTTTGCTAATTTTTACTGACTTTTTGCTGCGCTCCTGCTGGGTCGTGGAGCGTGCGTGCGCATTGATGATAGCACGTCAGGATAAAGGAGAGCTTAACTACATAACAAATTCTTAGACTAATCGAGTTGAGAGGGGGGCTGTTTCTTCTCATTTTCATGTTTTGTTGCATTTTTAGTCATCAATAACTTGTTGCACACAACCATCATAATGACCATATGGCTTGTTACGCACCGAATATAATGGTGACAGAAAAAATATATGATGGGTAGAGAATGGCGTCAGTGCTATCTCGTCATCGATCAGGTGGCAGTATCTTGGATCGAAAATAGATATATGTGGCTTCAATATACAAAACTGCCACGATACATCCACCGTACAGCCATGTGCCTTCAAAGAACGAGAAACAATGGCAACAACTAAAATTTACAGTGGGTATAGAATGGTTGTATGGCCATCTATAGCGGTACTATCTCCATGATGTGACCACACATCGATTGGGTGGCAATATCGTGGATTGAAAATGGATATATGTGGTTTCAATATACAAAACTGCAACGTTACATCCACTGTACAGCCATGTGGCTTTAAAGAACGAGAAACAATGGCAACAACTAAAATTTACAGTAGGTATAGAATGGTTGTATGGCCATTTATAGCGGTACTATCTCCATGATGTGACCACACGTCGATTGGGTGGCAATATCGTGGATTGAAAATGGATATATGTGGTTTCAATATACAAAACTGCAACGTTACATCCACTGTACAGCCATGTGGCTTTAAAGAACGAGAAACAATGGCAACAACTAAAATGTATAATGGGTATAGAATAGTTGTATGGCCATCATATGACCAACGTGGATTGATGATGGATGTTGGTTTAGTGGCAACATATTTTCTGTGGATCTATGTGGTCACATTGTGGATCTGCATTGGATCTCAAATATGGCAGTGGATGTATGATGGTCGGAAGGTGGTCACGCTATGGATATATAATATTTTTACTTGGGTAGTATATAGCCTATATGCTATGATAAGCACTGTTACCGGAAGAAATATTTCAGAAGTTTAATAACTAATCATTCAAATAGTATATCTTGTAATCATTCCATTATTTTGTATTCTTTCATTGAATTCGATTGAATTCGAATTTGAATTTAGGCCCACTCTACTTGAAAAAGCAAAATGTTCTTGTTTTCTGTCGCGCTCGACAGGTCGAATGAAAACACACATTTGATCAAACTTCACATGCACATGTACCATTATTAAACTTGGTATTGTATAGTTCCGAGTCACAATCAGTTCGACCCCACCGAGAAAAAACGAGGAATTTTAAAAATCCCCCTGAAAATATCAAGACGGTACCCTTGGCACTCCATTTCAATACTATCAAAATTTTGTTGACGCCAAACATTTTGTGCTATTCTCCGGATTTCTGTTCCGGAATTGAATTTAAAGAAGGAGGGTGCTAAGGGTACGCCAGCACCCATATATACGTATGAACGCATATGTACGACAGCATATATATATATATATATATATATATATATATATATATATATATATATATATATATATATATATGAAAATATATATATATATATAAATATATATATATATATATATATATATATATATATATATATATATATATATATATATATATATATATATATATATATAAATATATATATATATATATGAGGTTTCTAAAACTTATGCTTTCACGACCCGAAATATTTATAAATGGCATTATTTTAGGGTTATTTTCGTCGTGTACGAATTAAATTATGATATAGGTTAAATGAAAAACCTTGGATTATCCTTTGGATTAATCAGACTGGACTCATCACCGAAAAAGATTGGTTTGTCAAATTAAATCATCAATGAAACGATAGAACTTAAGACAGAAAGAGGCGCGTATAGTCAACTCGGCTATGAAACTACCGGTAGTCTGTTTTTGTTGATCATGAAAAAAACCTGTTCAAATAATGTCGAAACTGAATGTAAAAAATCTCTTTTTGTTCAAGATGAGAATATAATCATCTGTATAACAATTTTTTAACAGGTCGGAAATATTTTTTCTCACGTAATACAATTTGTTTGGTCAAATCATCGCGTCATGAATTTCCATCAGACTTCAACAATGTTAACGAAGTATTCAAATTCAAACTGTATTTAGTATTATCTCTCTCACCATTATGATAGTTATAGAAAGAGAATACTAAATACAGTTTGAATGCTTGGTTGAAATTGTTGGAATTCGATGAATATTTAGGCCGCGATTATTTGATCCAAAAAAATGTATTACGTAAGAAAAAATATTTCCGACCTGTTAAAAAATTGTATACAGATAATATATATTCTCATATTGGATTACAATGAGATTTTTTACATTCTGTTTTGAAATTGAATCTATTTCAACAGATTTTTTTATGAAGTTCCCACATTCCCTACTCGTAGACGTAGTGTAACAATCCAGAAAATATGTCCAGGAAATTCGCCCATATTATTGTATTTCAAGATTATCATAGCCCTTGGTTTCTACTATAATATGAGAAAAAATAACTGAATTGTTCACCAAAAAAACCTAAATGTTATTAAAGCATGTTGATCCATTTCAATCTATAGTTCATCAATTTTTTCAGATAATGAGCGTAGAAGCGCACTGAGTGTGAACTTTTATGAAAATGAAATACGAATTTGAATATTTTTCTTCTTTGAATATTTCAAATCGAAAATTCAATTTCTCATATTCTCATAAAATGATGTGAATGACTGGTCAACTACGAACTTGTGTGTGTTGTAATTATTGTACGGCCGCCTCATTTGGTGTCTAGACTGGTAAATTGGGAGTTCAATTATTATGTTGTCTTATGATACCTCATTTTATAATTTTTCTCACACCTTATGGAGTCAAATATATCTCGAACTTTATTTGTTTACCTTTTTTTTTCACCTTCGACTTTTTTTCGAAATTTTACTGTTCTGAAGTATTTTGTTGAGGTGTTGCGAATAATATTGAAACTTGAATGGATACTCTGTGGTTATTGCTTGTCAATCACTTCTATAATCCCTCGTCTCGCCACTCCTTCCTCCTAGCTGAGAAGAATCTACCTGACGGGTGATACACATTCTATCTCTCTCTACTCGCCACTTGGACGAAATTCCGCAATACTACGCTACTAGACGGCAGAGAACAGTAATTTATGAACAATTTTTATCTCGCTGTCTAATCAAGCTATTGACTTTTATGAATCAACGTACCTTCAAACAATAGTAATCGACAATCTGAGAAAAAATGAGCACATTCGGTCAACAAACACGCCGACTTCCCGGAATTATCTGAAATTGACCTACACTTTGACACTTTGTGTTCCCCGACAAATAAAAACCGATGAGAATAAAAAATTGGGACCCATTTTGTTGGAAAGCTCATTAAATTTTGATTGTCTTGACTCTTTTTCAAGTTTCTGGTACTCACGAACTTGTTGCTAAAAAATGTTGTTTTAGTACACAAATTATTCCCGAAATATCGCTGAAACCACCTTAAAGAATTTTGTCTTATATCAACATTGTCACTATTATATTTTTGAATGAGTTATCTGTATCATGTAGACTGAAAATCTGGGACCAAGATCAGACTAATTGTTTCAATTGATTTCACATTTACTCCATGTCGAGAGGAGAGGAAACCGGGAGAGACCTACGTGATTCAATTTACTAGGAAAATGTAATAAATGCGTTGTACTGTATGAGCGTGTAAGTATGATTTTGACACATTTTATTTTTTTCTTCAAAACGGCCAACCCGATTGATCCGAAAATTTCGAGAAATGTGTGAAATCATAAGTTTAAAAACCTCGCAGATTTTTTTTTTTTAAACAGCTATTTTCACGTTCATCCGCTTCATGACATGCTCATGGTTATTTTTTAATGAAATGTGAAAATTTTTTAAAAGTTCACTTTTACTTGATGCTCTACAACAGTACCCTGGGGCTGTTTGAGAAGATTTGCCAGGGCCGGAATATTTCCCCAGTCCGCCCCTTATGACATATGATGTTTCTTACTGCAAACAAAGTGAAGGTAGGCCTATAGGCCTATGGATATATTTCAATAATTTTGAAGTAGGTAGTCTACACACTGAAGATTTTGGAATAATGCACTCATAGTTATATAGTCAACATCAATTTTAATTTCTACTTGGTTTCTGTAGACAATTTATATATTGTGTCCAATCATCAACAAAGATTGGCAATGTTTGTGCTATCATTTGTGGTCAAAATTACTAAAGGCTAGGTACCAAATTAACTATCTGACAACATTTGTTATGCCAAGTGAGATCCATAATTACAATACTAGAAATGCAAATAAATTGTATTCACAAGGTAAAATGAAAAGCAGTGGTCACAAGACACTCTTCTACAGTGGAATAAGATTATACAATGAACTTGAAGATGAAGTAAGATCGAGACTCGTGGCCGAGTGGTAACACACTAAACCGTCATTCGGGAGACCGGGGTTCGATTCCCGCCATGGTCGACCATCCTGATAGGGATTTTTCGTGGTTTTCCTCTGTCGTTCAGGTTAATACTGGGATGGTTCCCAAACAACAGGCCACGACCGACTCCTTCCCACCATCCAAAACACCTGATAAAATGACCTTTCATCTCATCATTCCATCATCTCTTTCTTCATCCATCGACGCCAATAGATCGTAGCCATCAGTATAGTGCGTCGTTAAAACCCAATATGAAAAAATATATAATAAATAAAGTAAGAAATCTAGCATCTACGAATGCTCTCAGGAGAGAAGTCTTGATATTTGTGAAATGCGAGTTTCCTAAAGTAGTTCAACTCAATTTTTTTCACACACTGATTTATACTAGATTGAAAAAGTTTTCCATTCTCATCTGGATATATTTCATACACCTAGCCCAATGTCCTTGTGAGGTCTGGTCGTTTTGTGACACTCGGAGCCCACCAATATTTCACTAAATACAGTATTTTTAGATTATTATATTAGGTCCACAAATTATGGCCGTAGGCCTACCACTGACAATTTGACACTGTTTTTAATCAACAAACATAACTGGTGTCTGTCCAAATATCATTTTCTTCCTGCTGAATAGAGATAGCACTTCATAATCGCTTATTTATTGAACACTCCTGGTCTCATGTCACCAATAGTTTTCGTGTCACGATTTAGCGGATTCCCTTGTGAACTAGATGTATGATAAGAATGACTACGGTACCGGTGGCATTGTTGAACTAACAGAATTATTAATTCTCTTAAAAAACAAATGCACAACTGCCAGCATTATAATTCTACTGGGACGTGTATATAGCATTGTTGTCTTGTAGTTCGATATAAAAGCGAGGGTTGTGCTACAAGCAATCGCGACACTGGACTTAGATTCTGACCCCGGAAATATTTCACTTTCAAGACCAAAGTTGGAGCACCTTCTTTATATTATGATAGAATAGGTTGATATCACTTCACCGTGCTGCTGATATACACTGGTCTTATGGAAATAGTAACCAATGAGTGAAGGCCACAATAGAAACTATAGATAGGAGAAGAGCTTAACATAGAGGGCTGTTAACATGGAAATGTCCGGATATATATATATCACAGGAATGGTTTCTACTTGTACAGTAATGTGTTCCAGACTTTTGAAAACTGGAAATCTGCGAATCTGAAATCTGCGGCGAAAAATTATGGTCACAGACAGCGCAGTTCTGATGTAGAAGCTAGTTGGTGTTAAATAATTAACATGGGGTGGTAAGATCACCCTTGTGGTACCCTGTCCAAACGATCATACATTTCATCCATAGCTTTGATTGGGGAGCAATGATTTTGTATCAAATTTTGATGTTATTGAGAAAAAAGTTCATGATAATTATTTATATTACTTACCGGTAATTCAACTTTGATGGAGCATTCGGCACGCCCTAGCTGTCATAAGCCATAACGTTCCTGTCTGCGTCACTTGGATGTCACTTGTAGCAGGGGCTAGCAAATTCAAATTCAATTATTCAATTCATAGCAGATTCAAATACAAATATGATGAATATCATGATGTATACTTTGTAGTGTTTTTCATTGCTAGTATGTAGTAAGAGATGAGGGAGGCCTAGGAGTATTCTAGGTGGGAACGGTCTATCGTGGCACTTCAACCTTCACTCGACTCGGCAGACATCTCTTCCAAATGGAAAGAGACAACTTTATCGCTCGGCTGAAATCACACCATCTCATTGGAATAATTTGTACTTTGAGTCACAACAGTTTTCATCCAAGCAATCGTATATCATCACAGTTGCCCAAGCTTGCTTGGCTGAACTCATAGCCACAAGGTTATAGGGTCAGTGGTAATTAATATGATAATGCCCGTACATGTACCCACAAGTACGGGCGTAGGCTAGTTGATATTCTCAATGTATTGTACTATTGAATAGTCGTGAATCGATTCAAGACTAAGTAGATTTGTTCACAATATTAAACCGGTATATATATTTAGTTGAAATGGGTGAGTTGGCCCATGTGTTCTAATTTTGCTGTACAGCTAAAATTATTATTTCAAGAGTCAAATTATATTACGTAGGTGCCTAGGCCAACTCGCATATATAAAAAAAAATGTAAAATCGAAGCTTCAATTGTACGATATTATTGTACCAATTGTGAATATCTCCAAGGAAGGTATTATGAGAAGAAATTTTGCTGTGGACCTAATAATCAGTTTGAGCAATACGGAATATTACTTAGGTTAATGCTGTTTGCCATGCAGATTACAATAATATCACATTTTATTGTAGGCCCTAGCTTTGCTTTCTGTGTGGCACTGCCAAAGTTTTGTATTAGGCTCCTGTATTTTTCTGTGGTTTCCTACCATTAATTATTGTCAATTACTCTACATGTTTCTTTCTGTAGGATGGTAATCCATGCCAGTGTTGAGCAAATGTTAGGCCTAGTTATTATCGGATGCAGCAGAACTCAATTGATTGAGATTTCTTCATCTTGACTGGATCATTTAGGCCTTCTCCCTTTGCCACTTTTAGTTTTTTTTTCAACCATAATACTGTGAAGTGAAAACAATTGGATGCTGTGTTGAAAATATCTGTAAACGCCTCTGGTCAGTCTTGTTAGAACATCCAGTCCCTATATGGAATAAATGAGCGAAATCTTTTGGCCAATATTGCGCAGTTTATAACTTGCCCCAGATGTGGCCTACGCCATTGTGGTGTATTTAGCTTATGAATCACCATACTTTATGATAATTTGCTGGTAGTTTTGCATGTTGATGTACATAAGTAATGGATATTATGTAATTTGTGAGACCAGCTCTTTCCAACTGGATTAATCAACATTGGAATCAATTTCATTTGAATTGGCCAATCTGAATTTAAAATACATTGTAAAAGCTAGTTGAGAGCCAGACTGCTATATTTACCAAGTGATAACTAGACAATCAGTTATCATCTACGAGAAAGATCAGAAACAACGCACCGAGACCCGTGGCCGAGTGGTAACACACTGAAGCATCGTTCGGGAGACCGGGGTTCGATTCCCGCCATGGTCGACCATTCTGAGAGGGGTTTTTCGTGGTTCCCCTCTGGCGTCCGGGTTGATACTGGGATGGTTCCTTAACAGGCCACGACCGACTCATTCCCATCAACCAAAACACCTGATGAAATAACCTTCCATCTCACCATCTCATTCATCAAATCCACCAACGCCAATAGCCATCAGTATAATACGTCGTTAAGACCCAATGTAAAAAAAAAGCAATGCAATTATACAACTATGTACTATGCATTGAAATATGAGCCTAATATGTACGATTTGATTTGAAATTGTGAATCTCAGAAATGTACACGACAGCGCATGTCATGGCTAAATCATGTTTGGATAGACAATATTTCAACATATAGGCATATATACTACTTGCACGTAGTAGAGTGGAATATGTCGAGCTTCGTTGAGCTTTTTAGTTTTTATGGTCACTAGAGAAGATGATAAAGAAATAAGATGATAATTACCTGTATAATAAATGCTGACGTAAAGCTTGCCCTCGGAACCGGCTTGAATTTGACGGCATTTACACGCTAGTTTCGGCAATTCATCGTAAAGGTAATGCCACTAGAGCTGCTTCCATCATGGTGAAAATGGTCCAATGTTAGTAGGATAGGAAATATGCCATGTTGCTTATCTTGTTATGTAATTGATAGTCATAGGCCATATCTGTTTATCCGAAGTAAAAATCAAATTTCAAAAGATATGTCAGTAGCCTACGATGTAGGTATTACTCGATCAAAATTGAACGCTCTCATCTTCAAAAGGTTTAAAATAGTCGAATAATTATCAGTGTATATACTCACAGTTCACCAATACTGACCGTAAATCAATTTAAGGAAACTCATTCTTACGATGAATCTAAAAAAAGATGGTATTGGACAGATGATTAACAAATTAATTGTAGCAATATCTTCAAAAACTAAGTCAAAGAAGCCTGGCCTATGAAGCATAATATGTAATCTCCAATACAACTTCAATTATGTCATATAATATTTGGCACTGATACTTTCCTTGAAGTTGGCTTGTATAGAACTGCTTGTCAATGTTGACTGAATTGAAAAAAGGGTTGTTTTATCACTCAAATTACTGATAAATCAGATTAAAAGCAGAAGATAATATATACACATCCGTTGTTTATAACATGTTACCATGGTTACGAGAAAACCAAAAGTGGGTGCTACCCACATTTTTTCCGTTCTTTTTTAATTATAAAATATTTAGGCTATACGTGGACAAAAGTTATTATCGTATGGCCATAGATTATAACTAATTACAACGTTTTTTTTTGACAGACTATTCAGTTAGACAGGTCGTATATTTTGTTATATATCGACCAATAATAATAATAATAATAATAATTGGCGCGCTTTTACAACAATCAATTATATTGCTTATAAATACAATTAAATGCTCTGAGTCTCTGATGAGTGGCTGTATAACCTTACTGATTAGTGTTTAGTGTCATCACTCATCACTCATGACAGTTACCAGTCAACCATCTCGTTATAATTGTAATAGTGTGAACAAGTTCACAGAATAAAACTCAATTCGTTTGAATACTATTTAAGCCTACTATAGCAATGTTAAAGAACAGTCAGGAAACCTTTCCATGTTAATATTTACATGAACGTGATAATTATTACCATGTATACTGCAACTGTTGCCATATGTGATGACCACGACGACGTTTACACCTTATCAGATTTTACAGACAGAGAGAGAGAGATTCCTGGTTCGTTTCAATCATTTCTTTGTCGGGTCGATATAATTAATCTCTTCCCGACACCACTTTGAAATTACGAAAGGATTTCAGTTAGAGACGCATCAAGTGAACACGCTTCGCATAAAGCATTTTTATTCAAGACAAATCAATCCTAATAAGATATATTTTATTATGTACTACTATGTCGAATACGGTTTATTTTTATCAGCATTCTCGTGTATTCTGTCGCCATCTGTATAAGTTGGGGTTAATACAAATTACTCTAGCCCTTTGTTGATAAATATCTTCGAAATAACAATTTATTCTCAATTGATATATAAGACATTCGAAAGAATATTACAGGTCTATTTGCCTGGGCCTATTTAGTTCAAATGCAAGTTGATTCTATTGAAGAGATAAAATGTGTGTGTCGTGGATTCGAGGCGCCAACACAAATATAATCACAAATGAGTGTTTAATGACTTAAAACATAACAAAAACGTAACCATTATTGAAATGTATGTATTTTGATTTCCTGCTTTCATCACATGTATAGATAGACCTGTAAGTAACGACGATAATGATGACGTTTACAACGTATTCAGATTATTACAGAAATACATTGAATCATTTTCTTGACGAGTTGACGTAATTAATAACTACCTTTGACGAACAAATTATTGAAGGATGGATTAGGAGAAGGATATTTTTTATTCAATCTGTGTCACCATTGTATGCCTAGTTATTATTATACCGTTTCCAGCAGAGCGACTATTAATATCATTATTGGATTTCAAAGCCATCACAACTGCTCGCAAGGCTTGTCAGAGGCGCCGTGAAACTGGAATATTCGTTCGCGCTCCTGCTCAAATACGAACAGGTCGGTCAGGTAGTTTCTAGTACCTGCATAAGCCGCAAAATCGCGCGAAACACTCGACAGGTTTCGTAGCGCTCCAAGTGTCTCACCCGGGGTACTACTTCTAAAGCCGGCTGACTTTTAGACAATGGGTTGGGGTCTCTATCTAAACCTCTATACTTAATGGTGTGACTGTATTAGTAGGCCTATATTTCTTCATTTTATTGTATCAGCTACTTGACACGATTCATTCACATCATTCATCACCCAGACCAGCCAGCAGTATCAGCGTGGGGGGATGTACCAGAAAAAATGTCCAGCCTTATTATTGGTTGATATGAAATTGGGGCGGGACTTCAATAGGATAATTCGAATTTGCTCCTCGGAGCACGAAGTTATATAGGTCTGCTCTCATCGGCGATCTAACGCAAAGTGAAGCGAAGCGTGGTCTACTAGCGGAGTTATACATCATTTCGTCGCACACATCCTTAAGCTGGCTCTCCATGCACGCGATACTATGTCGCGCGTCATGGCGGCTCGAAGTCGTGAGGTGGCAGACCACTGACCAATCAGGGACAAGTCACGAATCGCTTCACGATCGTTAAGGTTGGTTCAACATTCGAGCGCGCCTCTTCGACGCGCGACATGGTATCACGCAATATGTGAATCGCGTGCATGGAATTCCAGCTTTAGCCGTAACGCATTGGCAGTAAGCGCAAGATTCGCAAACTCCAAACCTTGCTGTTAATTGTACAAGTTTGTATAAGTGCTGACCAATCAGATTTGAATAAATGTTCGGCGCGCCACAGGCTTCTATCGTTCGGACGATGTCTATCAGGCTGTCTCTGAACACACCTCCCATCAATGTGCCATTAGTACCACAGTTTGAATTGAATCCATGATTTTAAATTTTTTTTGAGGAAATGTATGATTTTGGGGTATTATGGTGAAATGGTAGATATTGGGGTGTATGATAGTCAATTTGATCTTGACCTGAGAACTAGACGTAATTGCACAAGGGAAGATGGAGGCTCAATCAGATTAACAGCTGATGTAAAGAAGCTATTTCATTGACTGTTTCTTAATGCTGAATTATTGTTGTAAACAGCTACCTAATAGTTACAATAATGCTGATGCTGATTTTACTACTGATTTCGAAGATGAATGGGCCTCAACACTGGGCAAACGCAGCATATGCGCTGTCAGATGAGCGTGACATATTGGTTGGGAGGGGGGGGGGGGGGCATTTATTCACGTTTATAGCAAGCTCTAGCAAGGCATGAAACCTGTTTGTCATGACGGCAATTTGCCATCAAATTCGCGGGAAGGTTTTTGATGATCGCAAGTTACGATCTTTGCTAGTCGTACTGCATGAACCCCCCCCCCCCCCCCTCCCATCCCAAATAGTAAGTGTCGTTGAAGAAGTTCTACCTTTGCTACTCTTTTGACTCATGGTATCATACTCTTCGATGTATATGTAAAATACTACATTTTGGGGCAAATATCGAATCTAGAAAGCAGTGAATCTTGGCAACATAATTCCGCTAGTATTTCTATATATTCGATGAACCAGGCAAACGCGGCATAATGCGTTGTAAGATGACCGAGATACCTGATGAATAAGGTGTGATAGAGTCGTAGAAGTAGTTCTACCTTTGCTGCTCCATTGACCCTAGTATTCTACACACCTTGACGCATATGGTAAATACTTCATTGTTGATGAGCAAATATTGAATCTGGAGAGCAGTGAATCTTGGCAACCTAATTCTGCTATTTATTCATACATTTGATGAAAAACCTGAACTTATGGAGGTTTTGGAAACTCTGAGAGGATATTCCTCAGAATCGGTCCGATCTATTCATGCCGAAAACTACACAGTTCCAAGTTGGATGAGTTCGCCGGTACAAAAAAAAAGTTTCATGTTGATCAGTCAAACCCTGCGACCTGCGCAGAGGCTAACAAACAATTGACGAACACATAAAAAAGACACACACACAAACAAGGCTATGGAAGTGCACCCACTCTCATAACTTTTTTCCCAAATTGACAATCAATATTTACCACAGCCATGCACTGAGCCATTTGGTCTTTTCTTTGGATAACAGTCAAAAATGGTCTCTTCGGTCTCGAAAATTGAGACAAATATTCTTATATAACGAATGCAAGTCCGCAACAGGATCTTTCAATGGATCCATGATTCATTGGTCCATACCAACGGCAAAGATAGCTTCCTCTGTGGAAAATCGAGGTCAAAAGTCAAATTTTGAGGTTTTTCATCATTTTTTTCATTTTGAAACAAAGATATGAATTTGATTTCCTGAAGTTTGTGAGAATGATGTTCTTTTATTTGATGAATTGGTGAAAATGAAGAATCACGTCCTACAGACCCTTCCAGTACATGGAGTCGGTAAGAATCACACCCGGTGTATTGCTCCATTCATCATCAACCACACTCATTCCAATGCAGTGGGCCTACCAAGAGCCAGAGCCATGTATGTTTCTACTTTCATTCATGAATCATGGAATAAATCACACTTGAAGGATATAAGTCCTCAGATGGAACATATACAATCTGATTAACATAATTTTATACCACCTAATCGATTGATGAAATAGATAACAAAGAATTTATGAATTGATCGCAGACAAGGCATTCGGTGCCGAGTTGGGAAGCGAAAACAAGACGCAGAACAATAATGACCGTTTAGTACGTCATTCAACATTCCTAAGGATTAAGAACGGGATTTTTCAGGGTCGACTCGCTGAATTTGATTTTGCATGGTAAATCAGAGTCACAGTATCAGAGGAACAATTCAATTCTGATGCATATACAATACATTCAAATTCAAACGATGAATAATATTATGAAGAATCGTACAGTCTTCATAACGGCCTGAGGGAACATGCGGGAAAACAAGACCGTCTTACCAACGGAATAAACCCAATTATTATCGTTACAGTATATGTATGGCGGCCATATTCCCAGGATATTTCGCTTACGATAATTACCAAAACTACATCTTTCAAGAGCGTCAATATCCTGTATCAGTACAATATATCCCACCTTCAGAACAGTAAATCCATCTTTCAATACAATATATTCCTGCTCCAGTAAAATATATCGATCGATAGGTAGTTCTGATTAAGCACTTCATGAACATCCAGTAGGTCCAAACTTGTGTGACGTCAGCTCGGGTTGTCGCTCATTGGTCGAGCTTGCTGTTGCTCTGATTGGTTACTCACATTAAGTTCAAATTTCCGTCGTTCATGACGTCACTCGGTACTCAGAGAACAGCCCTCCTCTCCTTCCACCACCCACTGATCAATATACAAACACGTGAGAGTGCCCGATTGGACCTTGCATGTTGCTAATCGGTGATTTTCATTAACAACTCTCCATTAAAGAGTCAGTTGAACACTTTTGAATAAGTCATGAGGAAGCAATTAACATCCACTTGGTCCAATTAATGGGAGTATTATCGAATGATGACGCAGCAACTTTGTATTCCAATGATCGATGGAATTGTATCCCCAAAGTTTTTTTCTCGAATGAACGTGACAGTATGGGATATTGTTAGTAGTAAAGAGCATGTGCATAATGATTCTCCCTCACACTAATCCATTGACTAATTGATATACGTTCCATTTTGAGATGAAATTGACTATATTGTGAGCGATGTTGTTAGTGTGTACATAGAGATAACATATATGTTTGTTAGGTTATCACAGCAACTGGAAACGTCTGGGAGCGAACAAATTAAAACTGGGCATTGACCATTGTAGATCGTCCGCCCTCGTGATATCACAAGATACAAAAACCAATCAAGTAGTCAGTGGAGCAGGGAAAATAGGAAAATAACCATTCAAGGTATCTAAAATTTCTCCTGCTTCGTATAACTCACGCCCATCTACAATGGGCGTGAGTTATAGATTAAAGAGCACAGTTTGGGAAGATTATTGCTCACAACACAATATGATGTTTGTTTTTTGAGGTAGTTCACCCATCACTGAACCCAATATAGACTCACAAGTGGGTAAAGGTTAGGCATTGGTTCACAATTGGAATATGTGTTAGTCATTATGAAATGGTGAGTATATTATATATAGTATATAGAGGTTTGAGCGGAATGGATTATGGCTTTTCCGTGTAACCGTTTACAACAAGAATCTGTGTGTTGGTGATCACGTTGTTGTTATGGGAAATGAGGAAGATTCATTTTTTAAGGGGACCCAGGCCTTGTATGCTTGACTATCTTAAATCACTCAGCTTCGGGTATCTTTTTCTCAGCTATGGTATATTCAAATCTGATGTTTTTTTCAACTTGTCAATTGCACTCATCGCCAGACTTGACCACGAGGATTTTTCAAAATTCATTTTTCTGGCGATATTATGATTTTTTGAGATTTTTTCGACATTTTTTCAGGATTTACTACATTTTGTAACTTGAAAATGATTGATGAGCATAGCGACGTATCCATCCCACTCTTATGGGGCTCTGTCTGTTTTTTTGTTTGGTTTTTTTGTAAGCACTCCACAGGTCGCAAGGGTTGACTGATCAACATGAAACTTTTTTTGTACACGCAAACTCATCCAACTCAGAACTGTATAGTTTTTGGAATGAATCGGTTGGACCGATTTTGAGAAAAATTATCTCAAAGTTTCTAAAAACCCCATAAGATTTGGCTGAGCGGAAAATGTTAAGAAAGATAAAATCTCTCCAAATGGGATGAAATTCTCTCCAAATGTGTATACATGGACTTTGAACATCATCACGATTTTGTATGCAATTCCAATCAGCCATTTTGAAGAAAAAAAAAATAACTGATGATATTCATCAAATATATCATGAAAATTGTGACAGAATTGAATTGTCGAGATTCACTGCTTTCTAGATTCAAGAGTTGGCCAACAATGTGGTATTTTTTATATAGATCAAGGTGTGTAGAATACCAGAGTCAATGAAGTGGCAAGAGTAGAACTGAACTACTTTAACGACTTTCATAGCTTATTCAGATATCAAGGTGTGTAGGATACCACAGTCGATAAAGTAGCAAGGGTAGAACTACTTCAAGGACTTTTATGCCTTTTATGCCAATTTTCATGATATATTCGATGAATATCATCAGTTATTTTTTTTTCTTCAAAACGGCTGATTGGAATTGCATACAAAATCGTGATGATGTTCAAAGTCCATGTATACACATTTAGAGAGAATTTCATCCCATTTGGAGAGATTTTATTTTTCAACATTTTCCGCCCAGCCAAATCTTATGGGGTTTTTAAAAAATTTGAGATGATTTTTCACAGAATCGGTCCGACCGATTCGTTCCAAAAACTATACAGTTCTAACTTGAGAGGTTTGAGTGTATAAAAAAAGTTTCATGTTGATCAGTCAACCCTTGCGACCTGTGGAGTGCTTACAAAAAAAAACACACACACACAGACGAAGCCCTAAGAGTGGGATGGAGACTTCGCTACGCTCATCAAAAATAATAATGATTAAAAAAAACATGTCAGGTCTGGGTCCCCTTAAAACTATTTTCTCAAAACCCTGATGGAAAGCTGAATTCTGACCCATCAGATGATATAATCACTGAAGTGAAGTGACTACCATTTATGTATTTCCGTTATTTCATTTGTCAATGAAAGTCAAATCAGACACTCTCAAGAAACAATTATCGCAGAATGGCTTCTGACAGTTGTCACTGCCACTGAGACACGAACCGTTCAAGAGCAAAATTATGATTCAAGCTGGCGGTGATCCAGATCTTCCGGTGGCATATTGGTGAGATTCACCAACAAAAAATAAGAGGCTATTGTGGCCCACCTATATGTCTTTTAGAGACCATGACCATTTCATAGTGTCTGATCCATATTCAAGTTGTAAACCAGGCTTTATACGAAAGCAAATTGATTTCATTCAGGTTATTTGAAGCTGTCATGGTAACGCCAATCATCTGTGGGAAACTGTTGGTTCACTCAGTGGAACAGACAATCACACACGAGCTAGCATTCACATCCCGACATGTCCTTGGTGCCTTCTGTTCGATTGCAGACAAAGTCTGGTAAGGTTGCATACATCGTTACAGCCCCGGGACTGGATTCGTTTGCATATTGACGCCATCTTTTCCCTTGATTTGAGAGACTGATAGAAATCATCATCCCAATTTCAGAAATGAGAAGCGATTCATTTTTGCTTCAGAGACCCCAAATCATGACGTAGGCATCACCCCACTCTGTATAGAAACGATCAGAATCGATTAATGTCCACGTCATGACTCAGAAATGTAGGCGTGTCTTGGTGAACAAATACATTGATAATGATTTTTGTGATTGAGATTATTGTTTCTTTTTTTATACATATTGGATTTTAAAGACGCACTATACTGATGGCTACGATCTATTGACGTCGGTGGATGATGAATGAGATGGTGGAATGATGAGTTGGTTATTTTATTAGGTGTTCTGAATGGTGGGAAAGAGTCGGTCGTGGCCTGTTGTTAAGGAACCATCCCAGTATCAACCTGAACGACAGAGGGAAATCACAAAAAAAAACTGTCAGGATAGTCGACCATAGCGGGAATCGAACCCCGGTCTCCCGAATGACGGTTCAGTGTTACCACTTGGCCACGCGTCTCGGTTTTGTTTCTTGTCTTCTTCCAAATTATTCGAAGAAAAACTTGCGTCATCATTTATTGAAATCAAGCCACGGGTTTGTGATGGCCCAACACGATCCTATTTATTCTCAATGTTCAAAATTCTTACTTCGCTTCCAATGACAATGTGTTTCGTTTGTTGCGCACGCGCAGTATGATCAGCGATGGATCGCGACGGTGTTATACCAAAATCATCTGATCATCGACATCTTCTTCCTGATGAGCGGCCTGCTCATCACGTATGCCAATCTGGCAACGCTGGACAAGCGGAAGATGAACCCGTTCCGTGCCATATGCGTCAGATACATCAGGTTTGTCACAGCAAGAAGTGTGTGGTGGAGATTCATTCATCAGATTCATGTAGTACCTCGAGTAATCATGAATGGGCCCCTAGGGAGGTGGAAGATCATGCCCTATAGCTGGTATCTCGGAGCTAGCCAGGTCCCGGATGTTATTTCAAGTGACGGTTGCGGTAAGGGTCCTGGATGCTTACCGCGACTGCAACTTGAGCCCCCCGCCTTTATAGGCCCGGCCATGTTGAAATGCTTGGTGGGCCTCTTAGGCGGGGGCTCAAGTGGCAGTCGCGGTAAGCGCCCCGGTCTTTTGTATCTAGCTGGGCCCAGGACCTTATTTCGAGGGGCAATCCCGGTGAGGGTCCTATTATCTTGAAGCTAGCCGGGCCTGGACCGTTTTTTCAAGTGACAGTCGCAGTGAGGGTTCTGGTTTCTTGGAGCTAGCCACAGGGCTAGGAAAGAGAGGCCAGATACTGGGGAAGAGAGTGGCCAACTCTCGCGTATATAGACGTCATTTCTGTTCAATTTTTCTGTCCAAAAGTGTCGTTAACATGCCAGTTAGTCGATGAGATGCCAGAACTTTTGAATAAATTGTTTCCTAGTCTATGGAATGCAGAGCACACTTTATAGAACATCTGATCTGAATTCTGGACCAGAAATGGCGTCCGTGAGTGAGATATTTCAGTATAGCCAATAGAAAACAGTCACCAAGTTGACTGCTCTCTTCACCTGTATCTACGTCTACGGTACGTTGTACCTGTGTCTGGCCTCTCTAGCCTAGGGCAGTCACGGTAAGGGCCCTGATCAGCCGAATGTTTCCAGATTGACTCCAGTCTACATGGCCGTGGTTTTCTTCCACGCCACTCTGATGTACCACATGGACGGTGGTCCTATCTGGCCGCAGGTCATTGGCCCCGAGCGCGAGGCTTGCCTGGAGAACTGGTGGCGCAGTCTGTTGTACATCAACAACTACACGGGAGACGACAATATGGTAACTGAACACGCCCGTTTAGCTCGGGAAGTCGAATTCTTGTTTTGAAAACTGAGGCGAAGATGGCGTTAGTTTGAATCTCGAATAAGGCATCTCCAGACTCCATGGGGTGAAATGTTCTCACTAGAGTGATCTCGCAGATATGATTATTCATAAAGATGCAACAGCTCAAGATATTAAATCCACGAATAGATTATAAGATGCAAACAATATATTTTGTGGAAATTAAATGCTTATGAGTTGACTTCTATGATATCAAAAATGGAAAGATATCACTTGTATGTAGCAGTGACACAGAATATTTTCGCCATCGATTTGCACCTCATAGCGTACCGTTTCATACAAATATCATGTAGCATATTGTGTATCTTCATTATGGATTGACCGCATATCTTATAGCCTAAGATACTCCTCTGAATGTTGTGAAGCAGACACATTACAGTTATGTTCATCCACAAATTCAGTGTCGTACAAGTCACGATAGTACTTGAATGAGCCATCCAGAGTAGTTTTCCTAGTGTGAAAGTCAATTGACCGATGTGGATCGTCCGCCCTCGTGATGCGACAAAATATAAAAACCAATCGAGTGGACAGTGAAGCGGGGGAAAATATGAAAATAACCAATCAAGGTATCTAAAATCTCCCCTGCTTCGTATAAGTCACGCCCATCTACATCGTCCAATTGTTTTTCAATTGGAACATTCTATAGATGAACCATCCTACTCAGAGGTGTGGTAGAGTGGTTAATACTCTGAGCCGCCATTCAAAAAACCGGGGATCGATTCCCGCCATGATCAACCATCCTGACAGGGGTTTTTCGTGGTTTTTCTTTGTCGTTTAGGTAAATACTGGGATGGTTCCTTAACAACAGGCCACTACTGACTCCTCCCCACTGTTCAAAAACACCTAATAGAATAACATTTCATCTCACCATCTCGCCATCTCATAACATTCACCGACGCCAACAGATCGTAGCCATCAGTACAATGCGTTGTTGAACCCAATATGAATACAATTGTTCTCTTCGAAGTCCTCGAACTTCGAACCCGCCTCAGAACGGTCGCAAGTCAATTCAACCTCAACAATGATTGGATATCAAAATCTCGATGTTGGAGGAAACATCATTGTATTTTCTTGCATGCTTTCAGTGCGTCCTCCAGAGCTGGTATCTGCCTTGCGACTTTCACTTCTTCCTGTTCGCCGTCTTCTTCGTCTTGCTGCTCCACAGGCATCCCAAGGCCAGCCCGTGGCTGCTGGCCGGCCTAACGACCGTCTCGCTCGTCGTGCCGTTCGTCATCACCGTCGTTAAACGCAAGCCACCGCTCCTCTACTTCTATCTCGAGTGAGCCACACACTTCATATACCTCAACACCAAACTGGCCATTTCTCGGACCGGAAATAGGGTTGAGATCGGTATCAGTTTTTATTCATTCGTTCAGATCAATTCAGAATATAGTAATTTAGGTTAATGTTCGGGTTTGATTAGGTTGATCACTTCGGTTGGATTGAGTTGATTCAGGTCAGTTTGGGCTGCGCGCAACAACAACAACAATAACAACAACAACTAAAACAACAACAGTACAGCAACAACAATAACAAAATAACAACAACAACAACAACAACAACGACAATAATAATAACAACAACAACAACAACAACAGAAACAGCAACAACAACAACAATAACAACAACAGCAACAACAACAGCAACAACAACAATAATAACAACAACAACAACAACGATAATAACAACAACAACAGAAGCAAGAGCAGCTTAAACATCAACAGCAACAACAACAACAAAAACAACAACAATACATTGTCTGCATGTTGTGTCATAGACCGATGGCTCGATGAATAGCGACCGCCCATAAACTCGTATATCCGAATTAGATAATCGTCTAGACCAACATAACAAACAGAAATATCGTCGTTTTTCATGGCAGCCGCTATTCATCCGACCATCAGTCCATATCCATGCATGCAGACGTTGCTGTTGTTGTTATTGTTGCTGTTGTGGTCGTCGTCGTCGTCGTCGTCGTCGTCGTCGTCGCTGTTGTTGCTGTTGTTGTTCTTATTGTTATTGTTGTTGTTGTTGTTGTTGTTGTTGTTGTTGTTATTGTGGTTATTGTTGTTCTTGTCGCTGTTGTTGTTGTTGTTGTTGTCGTTGTTGTTGTTGTTTTTGTCGCTGCTGTTGTTGTTGTTATTGTTGTTGTTGTTGTTGCTGTTGTTGTTGTTGTTGTTTCGCGCAGTCCAGACTGGACCTGATTGATCCAATCCAGCTGTGTAAACCTGACCTGATAAAAACCAGCCTTAACTGACCAACCTGATCGAACAAACATTTCACACTGTTTCAACCCAGACTGGAGCAAATCTAGAGCCCACTTCCGGTCCAACGAAGAGTCGCTGTTTTTTCTCTGTAACTGTGGTAATTGTAGAGGATCATGATTATTCGGGACGTTTACGGTATGAAACCTCATAAATTCTTAAAATAAGGACTCTAACATTTTTTTTCTCTCACAGTCAGGTCAGACTTTGTGGATGTTATTTCACTGTTCAGTGTATGCATGTATATACAATCAATCGCAATATTGAAAATAGCAGTTTCATTACAATATGTTCAGACGGAAAGCCACTGGAACTGTTTATATGTCATGCTCACACTGGAAATGTGACGCTTTGGATGGTTTCTCTTGAATAATCGAATCTGTTTCTCTCTGGCAGCTTCCTGGCCCAGCCAAGGACCCACGACTTCTTCAGGACGATTTACATGAAGTCTCACGCACGAGCCACGTCTTACATTGTGGGCATCGCCACTGGCTACATCCTGTACAAGACCCGAGCTCACAGGGGCCAGCATAATGTGGGTACCCTCAAGACTGTTTATATGTCACACTGGGACGTATGTTGTATGTATACCTGAATGAAGTCGTCACTGTCGTGTGACATGGACTTCGGGGTACTTTTCAATGGAATGTGGTTAGGGGTTCAGGTAAGATTGGACAACCAAACCTATGTCACTCAAATGAGTCGACTTCATTCCGGTATACGCTCTTCAGGTGCTACTCAGATTGCTTCTGTTCATTGTGAAGTGGTATAATACTGATTAATTCAAATTTTGAACTCAAATATGGGTGAAATATATGTTCATTTCAACACAAAAGCTAACTTTTCAAATTCTTATCATTATTTTATTCACGTTTAGTTATGATAAGCAATCCGGGATTCACGGATGCTGAAGCCCCGGGGCGCAAGAGTCCAGGGGGCGCTTGGGCTCTTCGGGGCTCCGATATTTTTGTTTCAAATGGAATGAAATGTTATCAAAAAATTCAATACGGAGTTAAATCGTGTAGTTAAAAATGAAACCCAAAATATCACGAACTTTTTTTTTCTATTGGGAAAGCAAAAAGTAGAAACATTACAATTAACAAAACTCACATCGCTTGATCCACAAAGCCTTATAAGGGCTTGACTGTGGTGATAACATGAATAAAATAACTCTATAAAACACACACAAAATTAGTTGAAAAACAGGGGGAAAAAAAAGTGCAACCTAAAATTACGAAAGAAAACGAAACATGTGCAAAGTTAATCAATTGAAGAGAGAAGTAAGCACACAATGAATTACTGAGAATAATTCTTGTGAAAAAAACCAGAAATTCACACTCGCGCATTCAAGATGCGATAACTTATTCCCATTATGATTTCCATCCATATTCTCATTAACAATACAACGACATTGGTCAATATCTACAACTTACAGAATAAAATCATGTGGAAGATGATCTTTTCGAAAATTCCCTGAATCAACTGAAACATTGCTGGAATATGCCCTGATATTCCTTTCTTGGACTTCACCCCGGGTATAAGTCACACCCTGTTGTTAGATTAGCGTAGCGAAGATTCCATTTCACATACCGAAAGAAATGGGCTTTGTTTATGTTTTTTTTTGTATTATTATTATTTTGTACGCGGCATGTAGATCAGGAAAAAATATCTATCGACTTGAAACTTTTTCTCATATTTGTGTCAAACCAGAATAAGCTGGGATTGCTATTCAGAAAAATCGATTGGAAGGTTTTTCCGGAAAATGATCAGATAGTTTGAAAAATCTTGATTGGAATAACCCGGAGGAAAAATACTCGAAAAATAAGAGTTTTTCAAAAGCTCTCAAATTATCACCGGATATGAACAATACTATTAAACACCTTTTCAGAGATTCTCACAACAATCGGATGAGAAATAACAAGGAAAACCCAATAAAAGTGTACATTCTATTGAATATTTGGATCAATTGGATTTGCGAAGTGTATATGCGACAGGTTGCAGCACTATAAATATCAACAAGTTGCAGGTAAGGTTTTCGAACGTTTGAAGTAATCCAAGATCCGTAGATGTAAATTGAGCTGACAAGTTATTTTCCATTCTAGATTTCCATATTTCTAAGCTCATCTCACCACGTTAATCCCGCGTACTCCTGGTATACACAATCTGTTACTCATAGTTTTCCGCAATGACTCACATTTATTCCACAATTATTCATTCTTTCAAATGAGCGTGGCGAAGATTTCATTTCACATACTGAAAAAGTGGGCCTGTTTTTTTTTTGTAATTTTGTACGCGGCATACCGGTCAGGAAAAATACCTACCAACTTGGAACTTCTCCTACATATTTTTGTCATACCAGAATAGGTTGGAATCGTTTTTCAGAAAAATCGTTCGGAAGGTTTCTCCGGAAAAGAATCGGAAAGTTTGAAAAGCCCTCATAAGAATAACCCGGAGGAAAAATACTCGACAAATAAGAATTCTTCAAAAACTCGCAAATACTTTCACTTCAAACGAAGCCAATTAAATGTTTAATAATAACAATATCATTTTATTGTCTTCATTAAGATCACATATACATGATAAACGACGACAGTCAGTAATATAATACGATACACACAAACAATATGTAGCAAGTATAGGCTAACACATACAAACTTCAAGATCATAAGAGAAAGAACTTAATCCGTGTCATTCAGGAATTCTGTGACGGAGTAAAAACATTCATCCACAAAGTACTGTTTCAAATGTGTCTTGAAATATTTCTGACCTTTCATAAGTTTGATACAATTCGGAAGGTTATTGAACAGTTTAACCCCAGTCGATATCGGGCTGGTCTTCTGAATAGTGTTCAGTGCTCTCAAATTCCTATTTGTTCTCGTGCCCTGCACATGAACAGCATTGCCTTTCATTGATGAATGTTTGTTCTCAATAACAAATAATATAATGTTGTACATGCATATATAAGCATGGTAGAGTCACTTTTTTTAAAATAAATGAATAGTGGTCTTCATGAGTCTTTGAAATATACTCCTGGTGTGGTAGGATCATGGTTAGCATTAGCAAGATGTCGAACTGCTTTTTTTTTGAGAATAAATAATTTTTGAGAGTGAGGTGACTGGCCCCATGAAACTATACCACAATTTAATTTGGATTCAATATAAGCGAAATGAATTAGTTCAGCCACATTAAGATTGCAGGTTAACAAGACGTGTCCTCAATCAAATTAAAACGATTGAAATCAGTTATGAATGAACATGGAGGCCGTGACATGATTGATTCCGGTAGGGTTTTAAACGTTTGAAGTGATCCAATGTCTCTAGATGTAGACTGAAGTGACGATTAAATTATTTCTCATTATACATTTCTATACTTCTGAGCTCATCTCACAACGCGAATCCCGCGTTTTCCCACTTTATTTTCACACTAGTCTCACAAACATTTTGAGAATAAGTATGGGGCGCTGACTAGGCTCAGCCTATAGGGGCTCTGGATTCTTAAGTCTGAGCCTGACAATGTGGAGATTCTGAGAGAGTATTTGTTCTCAAAATGTTTCCGCCCGGTCCAATCTCATAACGTTTTTCAAAATGTCGAGATGGTTCGTCATCTCAGAAGTTGTCTGAGCCATTCATTATATACAGCTCCAAGTGGGATGAGTCCGCGTGTCCAGAAAGAAACGTCATGTTCAACGTTTGACCTGCATGGAAGTCGCATTGACGAGATATCAGCTTCTTGATGATGAGCTGTGTGAGATATCAAGATTCTGAAAAGGTATGAAGGATATAGGCCTATAGATATTTGTAACTTGTGATACATTCGAGTCAGTTCAAGTTATAACAATTCAACTCGTATCACAAAATTGTCAAGCAAATTCAGCTGGAAAATAACATTTGCAGCCGTATGTGCATTGTTACAAACAAGCAAGAGAACAAACAAGAATACACACACACAAATATACCTGAGAGTAGAATGGAAGTACGCTGTCGCTCATCCAATATATGCGTCCAATTGCATCATTCATGAGCATTCAACACCAGTTTCAATATGGGCCTATATTCAATTGATGACATATTATTATTTTTTTTTATATTGGGTTTCAACGACGCACTGTAAGGATTACTAAGATCTATTGGCGTCGGATGAATTATTAATGAGATGACGGGATGATGAGATGAAGGTTTTATGGGTAATGGGAACGATAGTGGAAAGGAAACGGTCGTGGCCTATTTGTGGGAACCATCCCGGCATTAGCCTAGACTACAGACGAAAACCACGAAAAACCCCTGTAAAGATGGACGGTGGCGAGGATCGAACCGGGTCTGATATGTTCCTTCACCTCCCGGGTCACATGAAGCAAGTGAGCTAACCACTCAGCTACTGTGCCGGCTTTGTACCTATTCATGACTGAATTATGATACTATTTGATATTTGATTTCAACTCAAATATGATATCAATAATGATGCATTTCATTTTCACTAATCAGTATACATATAATACAATAACACATGTGTGTGATTGAGGTTTTGAAACATGTCAAAGTCTATATGTGAATAGGAGTGAAAAGTTAAATACATTTAGTTTTATGAATGAATGGCTTCACAAAGCGATATCAACTAAGTGATACAGAGGTTGCATGTGCATTCCTTTCCTTTTTTGAAGTTCTGACATTTCTGGAATTGACGACTAGTGATTGACCCGCCCACAAACGTCACAAAACGAAACATCCGATCAAATGGGGTTTGTTATGTGGGAAATTTGACATTTAACTATTCGTGATTAAAAGCGAAGTGGCTGACATCTGGTGACGTTGTAGTGAACTGGGTGGAGACAGTCAAATACTAATTGCAAATAAAATGTGTGTAAGCAGACAACAACATATCTAGGCCTAACTGCTTCCGGACGGACAATCGCCCACTTCGACAGTGCTGCCGCCTGGTTAGATTATAATCACGAATCAGAGTATCTCTAAATGCCCACATGAAGTATAGATCTGGGTAGCCTGGCGATAAGCCACGCCCATCACTAGTGTTAAATTGAGAGGTAACTTCATATAACTTCATAATGCGCTTATAGAAACATCATAAATATGTGTCGGAGACGTTATTGATCTATCACCCTGATTAATCAATAATCAATACCGCGGTATAAAATGAAATTGTGAAACCGATGATTATGTTTCCAGTGGCGTCCCGTCCTCGGTTACTGCGCGTCTGCGGTGATCTGCGCGGCGACACTGGTGCCTGCCCGATGGTTCTACGACCACCACTGGGCGCATGACGTGTTGACAGTGGCGTCCTACGCGGGGTTACACCGCCTGGTCTGGTCGCTCGGAGTGGCCATCTTCATCATGAGCGTCGTTTACAGCAGCAACTGTGAGTTTGTGTTCACTCTCACAGCTGCTATTCAACGGTTAATGTAACCACATGCAAACGTTGCTGTTGTTGTTGCTGTTGTTTCTGTTGTTGTTGCTGTTGTTGCACTCAGCCAGAATTGACCCGAATATCTCAATCTAACAACCTAATCAACCAAATTTATCCAAACTATATGACTCAACTGAATCATTCAAACAGAACTAACAGTCAAGATAATTTAATCTTTTTCGAAATTATTCTAGATCTCACTTCCGTTCCGAGGCATTACAACTTCGGTTAATTTTCTTCGTGTGGATTCGTACTTGACACAAATTTAGGAAACACTGAGACCATCATTACTTATGATGGCAATAATTCACAACTTCATGGAAATTAATAGCAAATTCATACAAATCGTTCACAATAAAAATGTACCATCTCAGTGCGTACCAGATAGTGTACTGGTGTACTAGTGTACTAGTGTACTAGTGTACTTCACTATAGCTATTGAGACATTTCCTAAAAGGAAAAGGATATTTCTGAAAAGGAGTAGGGTTTATTGCGTATACATATTTATTGTATGTACATTCTCATCATTTTCATCTTCTCTTTCACATATATCTTCATTCCTATCACATTCCATGTTGTTCATACTGTTAAATTTGATACCTTTTCTCAATTATGTTAGTCAAACAATATTTCAACATTTTATTTTGTTTTCATGCTTGCTGAGTTGTTGTTGATCCATCATGTTCATGTCACAGTCAAGCCCGAATGGGCTGTGTTGGCTCTAGTGTAGAGTAGATTTCACCTTCTCCATGATGATGGTCGATAATTACAATAACAACAATACCAGTAACGTATTAATTCATCATATGAGTTGAGTCGAATGAAAATATAAGTTGATGCAGAAATTCCCACCAAGATGTGTTGTGTTCTCGAGTAGATCAATGTAAAATATGACATTGTTGCTTCTTTTTCCAACTTTCCACCGGCCATATTGAAATATAAACACATTCCATTGTCGCTTTTTTATTTTCTCCTGAGAGTAGTAGCCAAGTGGTTAATACCCTGAACCGTCATTTAGGAGACCAGGTCTCGATTTCCGTCATGATCGATCATCCTGACAAGATTTTTCGTGGCCTCCCTTTGTCGTTCAGGTCAATACTGGAATGATTCCTCAACCACAGGGCACGACTGACTTCCCACTATCCAAAAACACCCAATAAAATAACCTTCCATCTAATCATCCCATCATATCATATATCATTCACCGACAGCAATAGATCTTAGTCATCAGTGAAGTGCGTTGAATAAAATATATAAATTGTCACTTTCCAGCGGTGGTGGGCTGGTTCCTGAGCTCGGCCCCTATGATCTTGCTCAGCAAGCTAGTGTACTGCTCGTATCTCGTCCACCTGGCCGTGCAACAAGTGCAGTTCGGCAGCCAGCGGCGCGCGCAGCACGTCTCCGTCCTCGACCAGGTAGGCAACCCGCACTCCCGTCTGCTCGTCGTCGTCTGTTGTTAAGGCCTGTTCACCCGAGTACGATCGTGCCAATCCTATCTTGTCGAACATTACCATGCGAGTCTTGGGGCATTCAGGCACAAGTTTGGCACCGCGCATCGCGTTGCTGGAAATTCACTGTCACGTGATAAATTGACCAAAGGAAATTTCTGATGGGCGGCCATATTCAATCGATTCGCTTCGTTGTGATTATCGATCACTCGAATTGAAAGTACTGTTTTCCTATTGGTCAGTCATGCATGAACCAACACGATAGCATTGGAATATGGAACTCCCGTCTAACCGAAATTCGTCGTGATTCAGCCTCGTATAGTGTTGACCTTGAAGCGTTAACACAAGGTGTTTCATTGCTCAACAACGTAGGATTGACGCGATCGTGCGTCATCTGAACGAACCTTCAGGGCCCACATGAGGTCTCCACATGGGCGAGGAGTTCCCGCCAGGGGGATTTCACCAGATATGGATGATCATCAAACTTGGACAGTGCAAGATGAAGGATTGAAAGATATATCATCTGATGCGCATCATATCAGTCGAGAATGTTGATTGGTCAAATTTCATAATAACAAATGTGGAAATGTATATGACGGTGATACTATATTTTTGGCATCGATTTCCACCTCACAGCGTACCGTCTCATACAAATAACACGTCACATATTGTCATTGTTTATATTGGAGCGACTGTATTTTATATGATACCAATCTGAATGGTGTGAAGCAGTTTCACCACGAAAAGTTCAGACGGAAAGTCACTGCGATCGTTCATATGTTATGTCGACACTGAATATGTTACGCTGTGGATGGGTTGGATCCTTCTTGACATATGGTTTCCACTTTCGATATTCTCTTGCCGTACGTTACAATTTTCCCCACTAACCTTAATCAGAGCATGATGGTGAACATGAGTAGAAAGGATTAGAAATAGAGATGAAATGGAAATGAATGGACAGGAACCAAATGATGAATATAGTGAACGTTGAATGAAATACATAATTTTGACCTCTCGTACAAACGTTTGCCCATGACCCGAAAATGTTGGGAATTATTCCTGTTATTGTACCATCTTTTGGAATCATGTTTAATCCAAGTTGGGTGTATTCTGACGCAAGTGAATGATTGTGAGGGTGTCAGGGCATACATAGAGGTAACGTCAGGAACGTCAGTGGTGGAAGAGGAGGAGGAAAGGGGCATTTCTCCCTCATCCCTCACCCTCCTACGCGCCCAATCATGTTGAAGTATTTGAGCTTTGATCAAATCGAGCCAAGTTCATGTCGACTTACAAGAGTATTTCGTCAACATTTCTTCGATAAATTAATTTCCAATGAAAATGGAGAAGAAATGGATATATATTTCCAATTGCTGATCTCCAGAATTACAATACGGATATGTGATGCATGTTTCCTTTTTTTTTCAACCTCGTCTCATCCCGCCATGCCTGTTAGAAGTTGCACATTCTGTCTCCTCTCATTCTTTCCTCAAGCCAACCCCACACACTCCTCAATCATTGGCATTTCCGCTCTCCTCGCGTACTCTCTCGTCATCTTCCACGGTCCTCCTCTAATATACTGACAGCGATTGTTCTCTGTAGACCCGTCAGGTGTCAGGAGACCTCGTATTCTCGATAGTCATCGCCCTCGTCCTGCACCTCACCATAGAGGTGCCTACAAGACTCGTCTCCAAGCGACTTCTGGAGCCGAAGAGGTGAGTGTCACACGTTACAGCTAGGACACACAGGATTACTCACAGGCCCAGGACCCTTGACGACATTGTCACTTGAAATGACGTCCTGGGCATGGCTAGCTTCAAGAGATTGATACTCTCTCCTAGATTTCAAGTCACCAGCAGAGTATACCAAGGCAACATGTCCAGTATTGCTTATTTCCATTGTTTTCGGCACAAAATCCCAGCACTGCTCTTGAGGTGGGCTGAAAGTAGATCCATTTTCGCGTCCCAAGAGACCATGACTCTGTCATCATCTCGTATTGTCATGGTGATCAGCTCTCTTTTAGAACATTATCCGATCAAAGTCCTAGCCTCTTGAAGCTAGCCATGCCTGAGATATTATTCCAAGTGACAGGCGTGGTAAGCATCCAGATGTGTTCAGAAAATTATATGTTGCTTTCTTTCTATCCCAAGGAAAATTGAGCCCGCCACTTCCACGATCTCCTTGAAGAACTTCGCTACGTCACAAACAACAAGAGTGGATTGATAAACAGCTTTGTAGCACTAAATTCCGGTTCCAATAAATATCAGGTATTGCGATTTTCGTTCACCAATCCTCAACTTAACAATCTGTAACTACTGATTTGAAGATCTTTACGTCACTAAAGATTGGTAATATCTCTAAGGTGTGATTTCCTTTCCACTTTCAGAGATGACGGTCTTTAGGGTGATCGTTAACTAAGATTTCCTTATAGGTCTACAAGACCCTCATCGTTAAGTTTTTGAAGACTGCATAAAATGGCGTTCACCTAATAATTCGAGAATATTATCAAATAATATTGAATAGCACGAACATTTTAGAGCTTGCTGAATGATTTTGAATTGTTGTGCGTAAATTAAAGAATAAAAAGTATATAGTCATTACTTACGGAATCATTCAGTTTTTTATCTTCTTTTCTGATGCCAAAAGTAAGATGGGGACGAAACCGTTTCTCCTTCCTTTTGTCAGTTGAATGTGACGATAGTCATTCACCCTCTTAAGATTATGTTCGGGCTAGCCCACACTTTTCAAAAGTGAATGAATTAATACCCTTGAATGATTCTCATTCTGGATATATTGAAGAAAATCAAAGTCGCGACAATGAATTATGAGAGAAGTTGAAATTGACAGGAGATCCAGTGCCTTCTAGATCGAGAGGTTCTAATAATATATTAATGTATCAATCCATTGATGTATTCGCTCTCTAGATTCAAATTATGCATACTTTTTTGTATTGGCTCATGATGTGCCATCGATGACGTCGACTAGAAAATACGTCATCATTTCAACAAGCAATGTCAACAATCTACAACGTTAAAGATTGGAGAACGGGACTCGATCTTTAGGGATCTAGTCTTCAACTCTAACGATATGAATTGTTAAAAGTTGAAGATTGTTAAGTTGAGGATAGAGAACGGGAATCGCAGTGCTGGAGCACGATGTAGTGACACCAACATATTTTATCATAATAAGAAGAAGGTACTCCAACTCACATAGTAATAACATGGAAGGCATTTGTGGTTTATTGTGGTCAGCTCAGAGCTGAAGGCCCAGATTGCCTATCGCGATTTAGCGGATTCCCTCGTGAACTAGATGTAGATAAGAGTGGCCACGGTACCGGTGGCATTGTTGAACTCACACAATCTATAATTTTCTTCAAAACAAATGCAACTGCCAACATAATGATTCCATTGAGCCGTGTATATCATTGTTGAGTATTGTTGTTTTATATAGCCTGATATGGGAGCAATAGTTGCGCTACAGGCAATCGGGACCGTGGACTCGAGATCTGATCCCGGAAATATTTTACATTCAAGACCCGAGTTGGAGCACCTTCTTTATATCATGAATCAATAGGTTGGTATCTCTACATCGTGTCTAGAGCTAGCTCGAAGAGAAAGTTCGCCTTCCACTAACGAGCGTGCGCACAGCGTACTGCGTACAAGGTTCTACACACAGGGTACCCGAGCCGCACCCAATACGTCACAAGGAAGAGGACATCTGAATATTTTCTCCCAAATCATCTCCAACATTCAGAACAGAATAGCATTTCTTGTGACAACTCATTTTCTAAAATACCCATGAGATCACTTCTGGTTCCATAACATTTCCCAAAATTGCCTGCTGTGTGGAATGAAAGCTTTTCCAATATCAGCTCGAGATTGTGTACTCTTCCGACTTCATTTCCGTTAAGGGTTAAGCCATGAATATCATAAAGAGCATGCATTTTGATAATATTTCAGTATATGAGATCGTACGGTCGCAATGTGAATATATAATTCGGTTCTCAGCCCACATTCTGGTTTGTGTTTCCACTGATATAGTGTCGACAATATAACAACACTCAACCTCATATATAGATATTCAATTATACAGCTTTGCTGAAAAATTTCTAGAAGGGTCATGAAATGACCTTCTGTCGGTTGGACCAGAAAGAGAAGGGGTTTGAGTAGGTTGAAACAACTCAAACAATTCAAACACAATTCAACAGGTGGGGGTCTCATACACGATTTCCCTTCCTGGAAAAAAAAAAACATTTTCTGTAATGGGCCGTAAATATTGGAATTCCCTGCGAACTCGTATATCATTACTCAGATTGTCTCAGATTAATTTAATTGTGTTTTTAACTGGATTTTGAATTATCACGGTTAAATTCTAAACACAGAGATAAAGTTTTGGCAGAACAGGCTACACACCCTTATGAATTATATCAGTGATAATACGTGATAGGAGACTGATATTTCAATTTCAATTTCAATTCATTCCAAATGCAAATGACATGAGGTAGACGTATGGCTACCAACTGGACGGCAAGTGTTATTGATCTGCCATCTGCCATCATTATTCTAATACACAAAGCAAATGATCAAACTAAAATTGAAGATTGCAGATCAATCTCTCTACTACCTCACTTCTCGAAATAATTAGGGAGATGTTCAGAAAATAGACTAAGGAGCTTTCTAGATAGAAACAAATCTCTATCTCAAAACCAATATGGATTCAGAACCAAACCAAGTACAAGTGATGCTATTTTCGAACTAATAATAATAATAATAATAATAATAATAATAATAATGAAATCATTTTTATTCTCAATTCAAATTCAAATGGAACAACAAAATTCAAATATGCATACATGTATACAGCCAAGAAAAAGAAGTCGTATAATTAGGGCCTATATCGGCTGAAACCAAAAAAATGTAATATTTAATAAAGTTTACTTGGTAAATAAAGAATCGAGAAATCCGCGTAAGAGCGTGACTCATGTGTGCGGACAGACATTTTTGAATGATTATCATGATTTTTCAAGAAGACAGGATACAAATTGTATAGTTTTCTCAAAGTAATGATTTTACAAAAATTAAGATAGTTTTAAATGCTGAATTCAGATTTATAAGAGAAGACTAAAAAAAATGAAGAATGAAAAATACATGGATGATCATATAATATCTTCTATAACACACATACTACATTATACACTACACAAACAAAATGTTTTACATCGTTTCATTCAATATACATAAATGATTGATACCTGTATTCAATATATTTCACAATTTATACCGAAATTGAGGTAATTAATAATATATTTGCTGTTTACAGAAATCACGACCTTGGTCTAGAAGCCACACCTTCATTTTATATTTGAATGAATCTGTATTCGATAAAGACTTCAATTTTTCAGGTAGCTTATTGTAGATTCTAGGCCCAATGAAATCTAAATGCTGCTGGCCTCTGCTTTTGTCTACATATTGTTTTTAAGTTATAAGAGTTAGAAATGGTAGATCTAGTGAAATGCTTCTCTTGATTAATTTGTACTACTTTTTGGAATATATATGCGTTCTTCTGTATGAAAGTCAAGATTGTTTTCAGGTATAACTGTCTCACATCCATAGCTTGAGTACTATAATATGTAGAAGCTGTAGAATGCTGTTTATTTTTATTAAGTATAACTTTTAAAATAGTCCTCTGCATTCTATTGATGGATTCTATAGCATTTTTGCTTGTACCTCCCCATCCTATGATACCATACTGAATAGTGGATTGCACTAATGCAGAGTACACCATCATAAGCAATTTTCTAGATGAAACATTTCTTGACCTATACAAAATTTAAACAACAATATGTCTTAATTTATTTAAGGTACAGGTAATTTGTTCATGCCATTTCAAAAATCTATCAACTGTTATACCGAGATACTTGACTGTCTGGCTTGCTTCTATTTTATAACAATCGCACGCTTGATTTTCCGTTCGACAGTTGTGCAGCTTTAATATGTAATCTGAACCAGGTTGACTTTTTGAGTTGATAAAAAAGGTGAATATACACTTTAAGATTTGTTCAGAGTTAAAAAATTATTATTCAAACATGAGTACACTTTTCTCATGGATTCATTGGCCGCATTGAAGACTGTCTCCCAATTTGTATCTTGGAAAAGTATAACCGTATCATCTGCATATGTAACAAAATGACCGTTTATTACCAGGTTGCATAGGCTATTGATGTATTTAATGAACAAAATCGGTCCTAAAACTGTATCCTGTGGAACTCCACATTTCAAAAATTGTTTCTCACTTCTAAAGTTTCCTATTCTAACAAATTGTTCCCTATCAGCTAAATAACTCTCAATTAGTTTGTGAGGTATTCCACGAACTCCAATTTGACATAACTTTTTTAATAATAGTGAATGGTCAACAGTGTCGAATGCTTTAGCTAAATCTATGAAAACGGCCAAAGACTTTCGATTATTATCTAAAGATTCATATAACTGAAACTTATGAACTTTATATAACTAAAGAGCTATACGCGTCCATGGATGGTGGTCTGAAATCCTTGGCTGTCACTTAGACTTGGCAAAAGCTTTCGACACGGTGAATCACAATTCACTCCAACAAAAATTTCATGAAATGAGAATACGTGGAATTCCTCTACAATTATTCAGAAGCTACTTGTTGAATAGGGAACAAATTGTTAAAATTATTCTTACTTTGAGTGGAACAATTAAAATAGAGTGTGGTTTCCCTCAAGACACTGTGCTTGGACCAGTCCCCTTAATTATCTATATGAACGATCTTTTTTATTTGAATATCGACGGTAGCATAATAACTAACGCAACTGACACAGTCCTGGTTTCTGAAGGTCACAAGTTTTCAAGAATGATAATCTCTCTCTTCAACATGTTTATAATTGGTTAAATTTGAATCTTCTTACTCTTAATAAATCAAACACATGATATATTCCTCACACTATATATACTACTACTCGTACTAGTACTACCAGTACTCGTCCTGACTCTCAGCTGATACTGAAGCTTCATGAATATAACTGTTTATTCATTACTCAATGCACGTGTCACGGAATCCAGTCAGCAGAGAGTATTAAATATTTGGGTGTTATCATCGACAAACAATTGATGTGGAGCGATCACATCAGAGCAAAAATGAAAAAAAATCGTAACCTGGTTCACATATTCTACAGCTATACTGCATATATTGAATGGACAAATGTTTTTATCTGTTCACCAGTCATTAGTAATGTCCATTGTGCAGTATGGAATTCTTGGTTGGGGTGGTGCTTATAAGTCAGATGTCGAGCAAATATTCGTTGCTCAAAAACTATAATATCACAAATTATTCTAAACGAACCAAAACAACTTTTGTCTCAACAAACTCTTGATATAACTCGAGTACTGGATATAAGACAATTTTGATTCACTCTAAAACCCATTTTGATCAAAATAAACAAAATTTATTTATACTCCATGCCGAATGTGCTGCTAATTATACAAGGAGCCATAAACTACACAATTTAGCTATTCCCACGAGGAGAAAACAAACTGGTCGACAAAGTGCCGATTACATTGGATCTCATTTTGTCAATAAAATTGACAAAGAACCGAGTAACCGAGGACCGAGTGCTCGTTGGCAGAGAAACGAGTAGTTTGTATATTCAAAAAAAAAAAAAAATGACCATTGACTGAGGTTGTCTAGGAGAATTGTTTGTCACAACATGCTTTATACCAAATTAATTGGATACATAACCATTTCCACCCCGCTCCAGTAGTACCATATTAATACTATAAGATACCATTTAATAATCACCATATTTTACAAATGTAATCGAATCTACCTCGTAATTAAATATACCACTAATACTAATGTGCTACTGTATATCACTATGCTATGTAAGATACTTTAATCCAGACAAATCATTTCTCCACAACAACACAGTGTTGGTAATTTATTCTTAATTTTTGTTCTGTCTGTCTTCTCTCAAATATCAAAAAATATCATGTGTTTACTCCGTTCCTACTACAAGCTACAATATGTTTGAATGTTTCTTTCTTCTGACAACCCGCACTCAAGAACTTGTGTTCTTACGCGGGCTTCTGTCAGTTCTATCATCCTCACTTTTATTTGTATTGGCTATTATATTGTGCGGAATAAAATGGAATGAAAATGAAATGGAATGAAATGATGGTCAAAGTTTACATATACGTAATTAAAACATAATTATAACTGGGAAGACGCGAGATTCGCGTTGTGAGATGAGCTCAGAAGTATAGAAATATACAAGGAAAAATAATTTGTCAGCTAAATTTACATCTACAGATATAGGGTGTTCGCACGTAACAAACGACAAACAATCGTTAGTATAGCAACACAGCGAACTGGTGGACTACCAGATATTCTAATTGGTCAATTCCAAGTGGTGGAAATTGTTGTCTGTCAGTTTCAACAATGGGTGACGTCAGTTAAGAATACCCTATTGGATCACTTCAAACGTTTAAAAACCCTACCGGAACCAATTATGTCACGGCCTCCCTGTTCATTCATAGCTGATTTCAGTCGTTTCAATTAGATAGGCGTAGCAAAAATTCTATTCCACATACCGAAAAAAATGGGCTTCGTTTTCATGTTTTTTTTGTTTATCATTTTGTACGCGGCATATACAGGTCAGGTAAAAATACCGATCAATTTGAAACTTCTTTTACCAAAAAAGGCTGAGATCGTCTTTCAGAATAATCGGTCGGAAGGTTTTTCCGGAAAAAATCGGAAAGTTTGAGAAATCCTTCTAAGAATAACCCAGAGGAAAATACTTGAGAAGCAATAATTTTTTCAAAGCTCTCAAATTTCTACCGAATTTGAACAATACTATTATACTTCTTTCCAGAGATTTTTGCAACAATCAGATGGGAAATAACTGAGAAAACGCAATAAAAGTGTACATTTTATTGAATATTTGGATCAATTGGTTTTGCAAAGTGTATATGTGACAGGTTGCAGCATCAACAAGTTGCAGGTTGTTTGCAGGTTGAAAAAAAACATAAGAACCGAGCCTATTTTTTTCGGCATGTGAAATGGAATCTTCGCTACGCTCATCTTGAAAAAAATGAACATGATATGTCAGGTCTGGCTTCCCTTGAATGCTATGAAATTGTATCCACGAGTGAGTTAATTGATCGAGCGACAGTTACCTCTATACCCCACCACTAGCGCACAGGTGGTTCGACACTTCATCTCTCGTGTGTAACTCGTATCCACGAGAAATGAAGGTTCCAACGACCGTCCCCCTATCCCACAGCACTAGTGCACAAGTGGTTCGAGGCTTCATCTCTCGTGTGTAACTCGTATCCACGAGAGATGAAGGTTCCAACGACCGTCCCCCTATCCCACAGCACTAGTGCACGGGTGGTTCGAGGCTTCATCTCTCGTGTGTAACTTGTATTCACGAGAGATGAAGGTTCCGAACGACCGTCCCCCTATCCCACAGCACTAGTGCGCGGGTGGTTCGACACTTCATTTCTCGTGTGTAACTCGTATCCGCGAGAGATGAAGGTTCCGAACGACCGTCCCCCTATCCCACAGCACTAGTGGACGGGTGGTTCGAGTCTTCATCTTCCGTGCGTAACTCACGAGACTACTACGAGAGATAAAGGTCAAACACCACCGCAACACATAACAGTATTGTTATACACAATACTATGATCAGGATAATTACACGGTTGTGAATGTGACACTCCTTTGTTTCACCACCATGGGAACAGCCTGATTATCACCGATATATCTCGTTCAGATATACCACTCGATATACCTTGATTCAGTTATGAAAGATTAACTCAACAACATATAGTGAGTTGCCATAGAAATGTACCATTTATTGCATTGTTTGTGAATCAGATCATTTACCCTATCCGTTACAATGATTTGTTTTTGTTTTTATTGTATGGGTTTTGTGTTTTCTCAGTCATACCGCGCATTATCCTGACTCGAGAGTTGGAGGATTTGTCCTGACTGCCATATCCCTTGCTACAACTGTGATCTTCATTCTTGGTTCATACTTACGATTCCTCGTCAAAGATGTGATTTCAACATCTACTTCCTGGGTTGAACGTCTGTTTCCCGGTTAGAACCACTTTCTTCTCAGTGATCATATCTGAAACCTCGTTGAATCTGTGTTTTTCTCGGTTTGAACGAGTTTCTTTGATTCGTACTTCCAGTTCCTTGTCCATTAGATTCAACATCCAATCATAGACCTATCGAATTTCTATCTCAATACTGGTTATCCTTCCGTTCCGATTCAAACTCCTGCCTGTTCCATCTTCACTCTTGATTCAATCACTTTCATCAACAGCAGATTTGATATGATGATTTATCAAGGTTGAACTTTTATAACGTTTCTTATTCCACATTGTTTTTGCTTTCAACCTCTGGTTCACTCATCAATAATTGACCTCCATCACCTCACGACGTTTTGAAGATGATACTACTCTTTCCTTCGTCTTGTTCTTTCTCTTTCATTCAAGTCATCTCTCTGATAGTGAGCGGCCATCTTGTTTGTCATACCCCGTGACATAATTGTTGCTAAGCGACAATCATGCCTCGTTATCCTGATGACGTCAACAGGACGGAGTGATTCTCACGCGTATCGTCGGTCTGTCGTCGCAACAATCGCGTGGAGGACAGCACGGTTTACACGGCGATGGACCACAAGGCTGTGGACAGCACTGGTTACAGCCTTGCGGACAGCACGGATTACAAGGCGGGGGACAACGTGGCTTGCACTTGGGTGGGCAACACTGCTTGGGTGGGCAACACCGTTTAGGTGGGCAACATGTTTTAGGTGGGCAACACGATTTAGGTGGGCAACACGATTTGGGAGGACAACAGGATTTTGGCGGGCAACACGGATTACAAGGCTGTGGGCAGCATGGATTGCACATCGGTTGACATCGCGGTCGACATAGCTTCGGAGGGCAACACGGCTTCGGAGTGCAGCATGGATTACATGGATTACATGGCGGAGCACAAGGGTTGCATGGAGTGTTACAACGAACTATGCATGGTCGTTTCGGTGCACAGCACGGGTCACATGGAGATGCGCAAGGATTGCACGGTGAAGGGCAAGGTCCACATGCTGGGATACAAGGTCTACATGGGGATGGACATCTCTTCGGAAGGTAGCAAGGATTGCACGGTAATGAACAGGGGTTGCATGGGGTTGGACACGGTCTGCATGGAGAGGGACATCTTTTTGGAGGGTAGCAAGGATTGCACGGTGGTGGGCAACATGGGTCACAAGGTGGAGGGAAGCATGGATTGCAAGATGGCGGTCCACACGGACCACAAGATGGCGGTCCACACGGACCACAAGATGGCGGTCCACACGGACCACAAGATGGCGGTCCACATGGACCACAAGATGGCGGCCCGCATGGATTGCACGGTGGAGGACAATACGGTTTGCATATGGGTGGCCAACAAGGGTAGCATTGTAGCTGTCGAGGGGGGCAACACGGGTCGGATGAGGGGGGAATCAGACACGGATAGCACTTCCTGGGGACGCAGCACTGGTCCTGCGGGCAGCACGGGTCCGACGGGCAGGACTTGCACGTCACGATGCAGCAGCTGTTGCAGGGGGAGCAGGGGGAGCAGCAGGGATCGCAGTCGACCTCGGGACGACAGTCGCAGAATCTGGAGAGAAACAAGAAAATAGATTTATCAAAGTTTTTTTCAACGTATACAACTTTTCACATTATCATGCATCCTCTGTGAGGGTTCACGAGCCTGATTCTTGTGCTTTGTGACTGTCGGGAATGATCAATTGAACCAACTTTCTCATCTTTCTTTCTTATATTCATCCTTATTTTCATCTTTATTCTTTCCTCATCCTCATTCTCTCATATATGGATAGATATAGAATCATGGAATTCACGTTCTTGTATTTAATTGGATGAGCAAAGCAAATACTCAATTTCATGACACTCGGATGAAGGCATACATTTTGTTTCCATTCTTTCTCGAATTATGTTCACGCTCCACAGGTCAAACGTAAATTTCAGATTCAGTTGGAACTTGACATTCAATAGTGTCATATTCATATTGTTCAAATTAGATTTGTTGACCGGAACATCCAAGACATATTGGTATCGAAGGATAACAAAGGAGATCATGGGAAGTCGAGATGAAGGTTGATATGTACTTGAGACAGTGGGGAGTCAGCGCTTTCGAAACATCATTCTGATATCCACTTGAGCGACCGAGGAAAACAACTCTACCTGGATGTCGTCGAAGACTGGAATCAAATCTTAACCTCTTGCATATCAAGTTCACTTCCTACGAGTTGGAATGAATAGAATATAGATATTCTTGAGAATGGCATCAATGATCGAGTGGCTAGCCAACTGGACGGTCATTCAGGAGACCGGGTTTCGATTCCCAACATGGTCGACCATCCTGATAAGGGTTATTCGTAGTTTCCCCATGTCGTTCAGGTCAATACTGACATGGTTCCTCAACTATTTAGAAACACATTATGAACTAAGCCATCTTTTAATAGCATTTATCGACGCCAATAGATCTCAAACATCAGTAAAATCAGTTGTTGAACCCAATATGAATGAACGATATATAATAGCCGCCCTCGGTAGCTCAGTCAGCTGGAACACCACTTGAGGAACTGAAGTCACCGTTGGGCGTGGGTTCGAGTCCCTCACAAGGCATGGATTTTTGTAAGCGTCCTCTCTCACTTATCATCACATCAAAGTTTCATAATCACCTTCTCATTCGCACCCCCGTATAACCTAGCTGTTGGTAGAGTCGTTAAGCAAACAATAATAATCGGAATGTGATGTTCGATAGTTTGGACTTACTGCGGCGAATCGCACGCTGACACGACTTGACACGAGCCAACCAGCATCTGACAAGCCTCATTTGACCAATCCTGGCGCAGCTGATAGAACCTGTTCTCCCACTCGGGTCGGGGGCACGGAGGCTTGTTGCTGTTCCAAATGCAGCGGTCCTGAAAGAGTCACTCATATGTACATGAGTGGCGAACAGGGGTGGTGGAACCGGGGGGTCGGGAGGGGGGGCGACTGACCCCCATTAATCATGTGATAGGAATAATAATAATACGTTTGAACACCTGTTATGAACACCTTTCGCGACTACGAGAGACGTTCCCAGACTCTGTGAGGTCCAAAGTCCCAGCCAGGGGGATTTCACAGACATCAATAATCATAGGAGTCCAACAGGGCAGGATGCAAAACGAATACATTATCTGATGCAGGCTTGATATATTCACCGAAAATGCGAGTGACTCAAATTCCAAGATACAAATTAGAAAGGAGGATCAGTGGTATGTAACAGTGGCACTCAATATTTCCGATTTTTTTTTCTCACAGCGAAAATTGATATCAAACGATAATATTAATGATAATAATAACCTAACCGTCGTTATTATCATCATTACCATTTGCAAAATACCACTTATATTATTCACTATTTCTGTACATTAAACACCATTATATTACATTTGATATTCATCCCCACAATCAAGCCTCAATTTTATTGTTAGCTTGTGAGAATTAAAGATGTGAAATATGTCAATTAAAATTTCAACGTGTGAATGAGAAGGATAAAAAACTTATCATTATCATCATAATCATTTGTATGGATATTTGTGTCCAGTCTGGTTGAATAGGGAAAAAATTGAAATGATGGATTAATATTAAGTACACACATGGAGAAAATGAATGAATATATGTATGAATGCATGAATGAAATAAATGAATATATGGACGTATATCTCACCACCGCTTCAGGGCAGCAGGCTATCGGCAGGCATTGTCCACAGTAGCACTGCCTGACCCTGCGGCGTCTGGGCCACGAGCGAGATCGACTGCGTCCGCCGCAGCTCCCACACATGATCCACGACGATGGGGGTCGGATATGCAGTCAGGCGAGATGGGGTCGCGGCCGGTATTATTCCATGGTCGGTGGGTTGGGTGTTGATGGTGAGCGGAAATTTAGAGGAAACTAACGAGACGGTGAACATGCGTGATGTGATATGTTTCTATGGTTACTGTTCAAATGACTTGTTTATTAATTCAACTCTTCTCTCGGTTAAATGTATTGTTGAAATATATTGTTATGAGAGGAAATGAAAAATTGAAACATTAGGTTGAATGAGAATGGAGAATTCCTCATATTGGAATGAAAGTTCGAATTATTATATTCCTATATTATTGAATCGATTGATCCTTTTATACATTCAGATAATTGAGAAGGAGTGAAAAGATCGCGTCTGTGGTAACCCGACTGAACGCTTTCACTTTTATCCAATGCCTCAGTTTGAAAACAATGATTATCTATCCGGTAATATTAATGAGAAAATAATGATTTTCATGAATAGTTTATATATTTCTCTGGATCATTTCTGGATCAACGTATCACATTGTGTGTAGAACAGTGTGGATATAACACTCCGGAATCTCACATTTGATGAAATGGTTCGATATTTTACAGCTGACGCGTCATCAGCATGATCAGCACTCGTGTCAACAGCCCAGCGGCATCTAAGACAAACACACACTTTTGGCATCGACTGATGATGAAATACACTCTCTGATACACAACATGCATGAAACATGTGTATGAACTTGCAAAAATCCAAACAAAATTGTGCACAGCAAGGTCGAATAAAATAAAAACTATTAAATATGTTGGGAAATTTATCACGGTGGTGAGTGAATCTGTGTATTGATTGATTATTGTTTGCGTAAGGACCCCACCAACAGCTAGGTTACAGTGCGGAAGTACGAATGAACAGGTGATTATGAAACTATGAAGTGATGATAAGTGCGCATGCCTTATGCGGGATTCGAACTCATGCCCAACGGTGGCTTCAGTTTCTGCAGCGGTGCATCAGCTGACCGAGCTACCGAGGGTGGCTCAATCAGTGGAATTCAATAATAAATATGACAAACTGCAGCGACAACGGATTATGATTATAGGCGAGATGAAGGAAATAGGCTATAAATGATAAAAAGACTAATAATATGTTCAACTACAGGAGTTTATTCAAGAGTAAATATGATCGTACATACGAGACGGACAACAACTAGGTCACAGGGAACTCCATCCCTTCCTAGGTCCTACCTCATCGAACATTTGGACATCAATGATCTCTCAATCCTTCACATCGTTATAAACAAGTGCACGCAAAGCCACCCTTGCGCATGCGCGCCCTGCCCGGATGGTAATGGCCAGAACTCGAAGGCCAAGTCCCCACCCCTTGAGCGCCGGGGTTCGAGCCCAGAGCAACGCATGCCGTTGCAATTACTTCCCCGTTTAATCTAGGAGGGAATATAACCTCCGTACAAAAATAACACTCTGATACCAACAAACTCATGAGACACTAATAATAGGATACTATGATAAAACATACTTAAACCTAGAAGTTAATACACTGCAATAAAGATATAAATGTCACTCATTCTTATAAACTCAAGTGAACCACCAACCCCTGGTCCACTTTGCCCTTATTTATTTAATTGCCATAATAAAATATAACAAGCCGGCGAGTCCTTCACAATAGGTACCCGCCAACCAAACGTTATGGCAGATTTACCCTAAATTCTATATTCTAAACCCTTTATATTGGGTATTTAGGCTTGACGCTAATTCTTCAATTATATCTATGCGACCCAACCCCTGATCCACTTCTTATCTACAAGTGACAATAAACATAAGAAAAACATAATACAATATAACGTCGATCGGTATTCACCGACCAATATTTCTAACAATACCCTAAATTCTATATACATTTGAGTGACCATAACCCTCGGTCAACCTTTTTGGAAAGAAACGTGACAATACAACAAGGGTAAGAATATCATGAAATCAGAAGAAAACCAGAATAGAATAAGCAGAGATGAATGTATTTACAAATAAACAGTACTTCGCAAGTGATGATGTATCTCACTCATCAATGTAAATGTCAATTGGGTAGTCTGAAAAGTCATAAACCTAACCCCGCTCCCTTATGGTCCTAATGGGGTATATAGGCATCTAGTTTATGACTGACCCTCACCGAATACGTAGATTGTATGAGTGACTTTGTTCCGATGTATTTTCCGTCCTCTTCTCTTTTGACCCAACTTTCTCAGGGCTAACTGTAAGTTTATATCTGAGATAGCCCATTCAGGCCTCGGGGTAAAACGCATAAGTTGGTCAATATTGTAGTTCCCAATGAGCTGGCCGTCTTCGATGTTGTTTAAGACGTACACATTCTGCCCTATTCTATCCGTGATGACATACGGCCCACATCGTTTCTTAGACAGCGAAGATGCCACCCCCTGCAGCGCATTCGACAATACATGAGTATCTCTCCACACATGATCGCCGATTTCAAACTCATCCTGCCGCCGGCCGCGATTATATACTTTACGCCTTCGACCGAACGCCAACGCCATAGCATTTTGTGCCATTTTGCGTGCTTCAGTCATCTGTTCAATTGGCCGGTCGACAAATCCTTTGGCGACGCCCGAATCAGGTGCTCTCATCGGTGGTCCATCGACGTCGTTGGGAAACCTCAACTCCCGGCCGAACGTCAAAAAGGTCAGCGTAAAACCGGTGGTTTCAGACACCGCCGTCCTCAAGGCGAACTTAATTTCATTGAGTTTCTTATCCCAATTCCGGTGCTCTTCTGTTAAAGTAATTAAACATTGCTTGATTGATTTGTTTGCTCTTTCAGTTGGGTTCCCTTGTGGACGGTACTGGACCGTTTCACGAGCCTTGATTCCCAATCGCGTGCAAACGTCCTTCCATAGTTTTGAAGTAAATTGTGGACCATTATCACTCCTAATGTCCGATGGATAGCCGAAAGTAGAGCAATAATTTAACATACAGTCCACCACTGACTTGGCCGTAGCTTGCCTGAGAGGATAGATTTCGATGAACTTAGTGAAATCATCTATGATAACGAACATATATTGATGTTGACTTGCACTCCTCGGATATGGCCCCATTAGATCCACCGATAAGGCTACGCCCCCTTTTTCCGCCAATCGACTATCAATGAAACCTGCTTACTTTCTAGTATTTTGCTTGGTTTCCTGGCAAGCCACACAACCCTTCACATATTTGGTTGTATCGTTGCGCATTCCAGTCCATGAATAGCAGTCCTGTAGACGCCGCAGCGTCTTCTTGACTCCTAAATGCCCTCCCAGTACATCGTGAAAGTTGTGTAGAACAGTCTTTCGCAGGGAAGCAGGCACCATTATCTTGAAAACCGACGTCGAGTTGTTATCAGCGTCTTCGTCTTTCCCGGGCACGTATTTCACCAGGACTCCATCACTCTCTACTATGAATGGTTCGTCATCTCTGCCTCCTGCTTCGTACGCCTCTATAATAGCAACCAGTTTGGGATCCTTCCTTTGAGCGGACCTCCACATTTCTCTATCACTGAGATAGTCTGCTTGAATGACTACCACCTCCCCTGCCGTGTGTCTCCCCACGACTTCCCCTGGAATCAATGGCAAATCCAGCCCTTCCAACAAACCTGGCTCCTCCACTTCCGGTTGGCTATCTCCTTCAAACGTCAATCTCTCTATGATTTTACGTTCAGTATCACACTTCTCCACGTCTGATATTGGTAGTAGCTCGTCCACCAGTCTTGCACTCTCTTTCCGTTCCAGCTCCTGCTCAATGGGAGCCCTACTCAACGCATCGGCGATCACATTGGTCTTGCCTCGCCTATACCGTATCTCACAGTCCAGAGGCATCAATCTCATAGCCCAACGCTTCACTCTACCTTTATTCCACTCCGCAGAGAGAATAGACTTCAGACAATCATGGTCTATCTCAACTTTGAAATGTTGCATATCAATATAGGAATGAAAACGTTCAACACTCCAAATGACGCTAAGTACTTCAAGCTCTGTGATAGCATAGTTTGCCTCAGCTGATTCCAATGTTCTGCTAGCGAATGCAATGGGCCTCAGGCCTAGGTCACCTTCTTGCAGTAGTACAGCCCCTAATCCTTTGTATGAAGCATCACATTTAATAGTGAACTCTTTATTCATGTCCGGTAATGCGAGACACGTATCTGCCGTGATACTATTACGTAAAGTGTCAAACGCAATATTTTGCTCTTCGTTCCACGCCCACACTACTCCTTTTTTCAATAGTTTATAGAGTGGCAAGGCTATAGTTGCGAAATTAGGTATATAGTCCCTGAAGAAATTCGCCATGCCTATGAACCGCTGTATTTCTACCACACGCGTTGGCGTAGGGAACTTTACTATAGCTGCAACAATATCGGGATCTAGGAATGACACACCCGGTCGAATAACATGCCCCAGAAAATTTATCTGTTGTGCACAAATCTGTACTTTTCCTGGATTGATAGTTAATCCAGCTTTCTTCAATCTTATCAATGACGTCCGCTAGATCGAGCACGTGCTGCTCGAAACTTGGTGACCATATGCATATGTCATCTAAAAACGCCACTGCATATTCATACGCCACTCCCTGCAAGACTTTGTCAACCAGTTCTTGAAAGCGGAAGCTAGCCCCCTTCAGCTCAAATGGCATCTTTATGTACTGAAAGAGTCCTCTGTGACATACGAATGCTGTCTTCGACCTGTGTGCTGGTTCAACGACAACCTGATGATAGCCTTGAGATAGATCTAACGTCGACATGAATTTAGCTTTACCGAGATTAGCCAATACCCAATCGATTCGTGCCATAGGATAAGGATGTACAGTGGTGACGGCGTTCAACGGCCTACAGTCCAAACACATACGAAAACTCCCCGTGCGTTTACGAACTAAAAATGGAGCAGACACCCATGGACTAACACATGGTTCAATTATCCCGTCAGCAAGTGGCTTATTCATCTAAGATTTCTCTTTTAGTTTGATTCAAAGGCCTTTGTGCACATCGCTTAGGTAGTGCATCGCCGGTATCTATACTATGCGTCAATAGGTCGGTACTACTTGGCTTAATAGCGAATACGTCAGCCCTCGCTCTCAACATTGTTAACAGTGCTTCTCTCTCACTCATGGAACAATCAAAAAGTGTACACATCTGTTTAATACAACAATCCTCATCAGGCCTACTTACTGTATTATACACTAATGACACATTTTCATTCTCAAATGGTATAATTACCTGTCTTGCATCACCGAAGGTCCACCCTTTCTCTGCTATATGAATTGAAATACCAGTTTTCTGTAAGAAATCTCTCCCAAGTATTACAGGCGAACAGAGCCCAGGCAATGAGAAAAAAGTTTGCATTGTGCTATCGGCCCCCCCGTGCACTTTCAATGTTATGGTGCCTAAAGTTGCCACTTTCCCTTTTGCTATTTGCAACCGGCTAGTACTTGGTTTGACCCTCAGCTTCTTTTCTCTAATCATTTCAAAGAACACACTGCCCAGTAGGCTAACGGATGAGCCGCTATCCAAAAGAGCATATTGCGTAATATCCATGATCTTGCCTCGCAGCAATAGTTCATTGCTATAACGTTCACATTCACATGGTGTAGCTAATAATGAAGACTGAAATAACAGTCCTTCTTGAACCTCTGTTTTTTTAGCAACGGTTGTGTGGGTAAGAGCAGGACAGGCTGTGTTGTGTGGAGGACATGATGTCCTGTGTGTGTGTACGTTATCAGACTGTCCGTCTCGCCATGATTGCTTTGCAGCTACCTCTGGCGTGACTTCTGGACATACTGTGTTGTGTGGAGGACATGGTGTCCTGTGTGTGTGTACGTTGTAAGACTATCCGTCTCGCCATGATTGCTTTGCAGCTACCTCTGGCGTGACTTCTTGACAGACTGTGTTGTGTGGAGGACATGGTGTCCTGTGTGTGTGTACGTTGTAAGACTGTCCGTCTCGCCATGATTGCTTTGCAGCTACCTCTGGCGTGACTTCTGGACAGACTGTGTTGTGTGGAGGACATGGTGTCCTGTGTGTGTGTACGTTGTAAGACTGTCCGTCTCGCCATGATTGCTTTGCAGCTACCTCTGGTGTGACTTCTGGACAGACTGTGTTGTGTGGAGGACATGATGTCCTGTGTGTGTGTACGTTATAAGACTGTCCGTCTCGCCATGATTGCTTTGCAGCTACCTCTGGCGTGACTTCTGGACAGACTGTGTTGTGTGGAGGACATGGTGTCCTGTGTATGTGTACGTTATAAGACTGTCCGTCTCGCCTTGATTGCTTTGCAGCTACCTCTGGCGTGACTTCTGGACAGACTGTGTTGTGTGGAGGACATGATGTCCTGTGTGTGTGTACGTTATCAGACTGTCCGTCTTGCCATGATTGCTTTGCAGCTACCTCTGGCGTGACTTCTGGACAGACTGTGTTGTTTGTTCGACAAGTTAAGTATAGTAGTGATTATGGATATGTGTTATGACGGGAAAATCGTGCTTTCCACTACTCACAGTTTTTTCCTGGTCCACCTCCCTGTGGACGCCGTCTACCTCCGAGACTGGTTGGATGGCTGGACACTCCCGTTTTTTGACCCGCGACCTCCTTCTTTTGCATCTGGGCAATTCCTCCGGAAATGGTTCCTGCTGCCACACGACCAACACTCTAGTACCGAAATTGGAGGTGTATCGGTGTCTGCTCGATGACGTTGTGGAAGAGGATCATAAGCACGAGCTCACGCTGGTACGTGATTATACATGAAAGGATCCAGAGCTGCTGCACCGACTGACCAATAGTCGCCGCCTCTCACACTATCCTCAGCGTCCGGTCTAACAGCCTGCACCGCTGCTACAACCTGTGTTGTTTCTCGTAGCTTGGCGCCACCCTCTTTCCAGGCCAGTGAAGGTTCGATCGCGTAAGCCGCCGATGGTGGAGGACGATACATACGATCTTGCAAAATACTTGCTTGTAGATCGGGACCCGCGTCCGCCAACTCCCTCAGGGTCGTGAAAACTCTTCCGTGTACTAGCCACCTGAACTCAGGATGCATTTGGTCCTGCACTCTCTCTTCAACTTGGCATCCTCTTCGACTTCCTCCCCGATTTGATCGTATAACCGGAAATGGCCTGTACAAACGTGGACAATGGCTCATCCGGATGTTGCGTTCTAGAGTCCAGTTCACTTTTCAGCAACATTTTATAATTAGTCGGTCCGAACTGTCTTTGAAAGGCCACACAAAATATATCCCAATCAACAAATCCCCCACAAAAATTCCACCACATTAACGCCTGACCGGTAAGCGCAACTGGCATAACTCTAGTGAGAAGTCTATCTTTACTAATGTTCTGACTAGCCGCAAACCTATCCAACTCTTTAATGAACTCTGTCGGCGTTCTCAAATCACAATGCCCCTGGAAGGTAGGCAAAGCTATGCGCAACGGCGCCCACGAGTCTCTGGTTTGCGGTCTTCTCTACTGTTCGTGGTTTGTTGATGTCGCACTTCTACCCGAGCTCGTAACGCATCTTGCACCATATTTCCATTCAATGTCTCACTCGTTCCTGATACCAACAACTCTCGCAAAAAATCAGCCGGTATTTCAATAGACATTTTATTACTTGGTTTGGATGTTCTGTTACTATTGACCACACCCTCGCCTTTCATTCGCCCAAATCGCAACTGCATAAAAATAACCTCACTTCTGTTCGCTCTTTTTCTATCAGAAAATCTAAACTAATCGCGCTTAATTCAAAGATTATAATGTTTGATCCTCGGCTCGAGCCCCCATAAATG
>OZ023328.1:8737072-8894572 GCA_964007535.1 Brachyptera risi | reverse complement strand
GAAAAAATGAAACCTCTCCGAAAAGAGTAAAATTTTCTCTGAGTGTTCAAACATAAATCATACACATGACCACCATCTTGTGAGCAATTCGAACCAGCCGTTTTGAAGGAAAACATTCAAATAACTGTTTTTATACATCAAATATATGGAAATGAGCCAAGATTCACTGCTTCCCAGATTCAATATTTGCCGAAGAATCAACTATTCTTTATATTCGTTAAGGTGTGTAGAATACCAGAGAAGATGAAGTAGCAATTAAATGAAGTACAAAGTGTGTAGAATACCAGAGTCGATAAAGTAGCAAATGTTTGACTGTTATGATGAGCGTAGCGAAGTCTCCATCCCACTCTTATAGGGCTTTGTCTGTGTGTTTTTTTTTTTTGTTGTTTGTAAGCACTCCACAGGTCGCAAGGGTTGACTGATCAACATGAAACTTTTTTTGTACACGAAAACTCATCCAACTTAGAACTATATAGTTTTTGGAATGAATCGTTCAGACCGATTTTGAAAAAAATCATCTCAAAGTTTCTAAAAACCCCATAAGATTTGGCTGGGCGGAAAATGTTGAAAAATAAAATCTCTCCAAATGGGATGGAATTTTCTCTAAATGTGTATACATGAATTTTACACATTATTACGATTTTGTGAGCAATTCTGATCAGTCGTTTTGAAGAAAAAAAATGAAATGACTGATAATATTCATAAAATATACCATAAAAATTGTGACAGAATTAAGTATTCGAGATCCACTGCTTTCTAGATTCAAGAGTTGACCAACAATGAAGTATTTTTTATATGCGTCAAGGTGTGTAGAATACCAGAGTCAATGAAGTGGCAAGAGTGGAACTACTTTAACGACTTTTATAGCTTATTCAGATATCAAGGTGTGTAGAATACCAGAGTCGATAAAGTAGGAAGGGTACTACTTCAACGACTTTTATACCTTATTGGGATATCTCGCTCATCTTACAACGCATATTTCGCGTTTGCCTAATTATTATTATTATTATTATTACTATTATTATTACCACCATTATTATTTCTATTTTCTATATAATGCAAGGCGCATTGATTCTAACTGATCAAATAGGAATTGTTATATAATTGAGACCTATACAAATTTATGAAGCTGAAAACCTAAACTAAGACTAATTCGAGACCTTAACTGAAACCAGAACTAGAAGGTGAATCAGATGTATTTCCATTCATCCATGAATTCTTATAATAATACAATATACAACATATTTAATATTATATATATAATCCATCATACAGAATTTGCGACCTGATCGACTATTTTTCAATTGAAATTTAACGATATTCAAAGTTCAAACTTCGCGAAAGATTCACATAGAGCACATTTAGACTTATTATGCAGGTATACGTATAGCTAGGATTTGTTTATTTGGGGGGGGGGGGGGGGGGGTAAGAAGGGACATGAATGAAATGGCCACACTGCTGGACACCAGTCGCGCGCGAACCATCGCGCGGTGAGCCTCCGATCAGAGCCCCGCAGGACAGTTTTTGAAATATTGTCATTTTTTGTTTGAGTTCTGCGATTCACATGCAGTTTTGGAGTGTGATAACTGAATCATTGTATATAGTTATTTCCAAAGATATATTCAATGATTGAATTATTATGAACATTTTCGAAGTCATTTTTTGTTAAATTCCTCCAGCAAAGACCCACACGGGATTGTTTGAAATATGGTCACTTTTTGAGTGATTTTCCGATTCACAAGCAGTTTTTGAGTAATCGAATCATAGAGGACATTTCCGAAGTTATTCTCAATAATTAGTCATCATAGACATTTCGAAGTGATTTTCGCGATTTCTTAAGATGCTACTAGTCGTTCGCGATTTCAGCATAAAATGGATGTATTTTCATTCAACTCTCATGAGCCAACGACACGTTCGATGACTTTCAAATTTCGAATGTAATTCAGTCACAGGTCAATCTGATTTATCGAGGTACTTTTGTATCTCAAATATTTTTTTGTTCATATATAAACTTCAATCAAACTAAGGCGAAATTCAGTGATTTTTCTGATTTCATGTCATGTAATAGCGCCTCGGTGATCGCGCACACATGACATTTAATTTACGTTACAGTCAAGATACATCCTGTAACTATACACCCCAAAAATTTGACAACAATCGCTCGATTGGTTTCTTCACAGTTACTGTTTACAATTAGCGTGTTTTTCTAGTGTGACCACATTACACATTTTTTAATATATCTAAAGAAACTCAAACGCCTGAGGGGTATACGCCTTCTTATACATATTTGTACATTGGGTAGTCTATCGATGTCACCCGATAACGCGTCATACACAATCATTCACCGCCGAGTCAAAAGAGATTATTTATTAGCAAAAATATGTCAAGATAAGAACGCAAAGGACAGATGATATTTGCCGCTACCTCATTTGGCGTATCGACACACCAAGCCGTTTGTGCTAATTGATAGTGGAGACGCTCGATCGGTTCTTTCACATTCAGACTAGAAGTTTTTTTGTCAAAACGTATCAACTAGAAGTCGGCTAAAAGTAGAGATTGCTAAAGCAATCATTTGACCATGTGGACTGTGTGTATGTTTTCGCAGAAAAAAATGTTTCATTTACCGGTACAAAATGACCTAGAAGTCTCAAACTAAAACATTACTTTACATTCATTACTATACCAAAAATGTGATGCTATCGATTAGGTAATCGTATTGAATTATGAAACCAATTAAAAAATTAGTAATTACTAAACATACTTGTGTTATGCCTAGGTTGGTTAGTTGTCACCTCACGGTCATAGAACATTGTTATTGATTATTGACTGTTATTAGTTTGTTCACGCTTTTTTCACACACAGCCCTCTCCATCTTTGCACAACTCTTTGCACAACCATTTACGAATTCATGTTTTAAGAAGTTTTATAGGATCTATATGATTCTTGCCATTTATTTCTACATCTAAACTACCTGCCCATATAACTAGCCTCACCAAACTTCCATCTATCAAATACAACCTGAAATCTTTCCTACTCCAGAACCCCTTCTATGACCTCAATGAATTCCTTACTTCGAAGTCACACTAGAGTTAGACAATCATTGCATCATAGCATAGTCCTATATAATATCATTCTGTCTTCTTCAATCATATCTCTCTGTCTCCTCATTTTTATATCTGGTTGTAAGTTTTTATATTTCCTATATTTGTACCATGTGCGAATCTTTGGACTAAATAAAATGAAAAATAAAAAATAGTCATGTTATTGTTATTATTGAAAATGATCATTATATACGGCGCCGCGCGGCAGTCGATATCTTCTATTCATATTGGGTTTAACGACGGATTGTACTGATGATCAGCCTGATCTATTGGCTTCGGTGAATGATATATGAGATACTGGGATAATGAGAAGAAAAGTTATGTTATTATGCTTTTTGGGGATAGTGGGAAGGAGTCGTCCTTGGCCTGTTCCATGTATCAACCTGAACGACAGAGGGCAAGCACGATGCACCTCTAACCTCTGTCAGGATGGTCGACCAGGACGGAAATCGAATCCCGGTCTCCTGAATTATGGTTCAGTGCGCTAGCCAATCGACCACCAGTGTCAGTTGCACAGTAAATATCCAAGACGAAGCTGAAGGCCTTCCGAAATATAGGTCACTGATGCCAGGAGCCACGACCTTTCGTCATTTCACTCATCCTTATTCCTTTAATTCGTATAACGATTCATTCATCACGTAAGCAGAACGAGAATTCTTATTTCTTATGAATGATCCATTCACATAATCATGGATGAGCGTAAGCGAAGAATCAATATGGCCGTTAACATTAAAAAATAAAAATGTCACAATAAATATGTTGATGAAACGTAATAATACTTGTAAAAAAATTTTTGGTGTCCTTCTTCCCCCTTGGCATTACCGAACAAGACATCATAGAGAGAGACCATTCTGTGTGGTTCTTATCCTTGGTCAGGACTCACGTCATAGTCCTGTGTTGACGCTGGGAGTGTGCATGTCGGGACTGACAATTCCTTATGCGCGTCACAAAATAATTACGGAAAACTACAACAAAAATAAAGATTCAGACCACCAAAAAATCGATAATGATTTCGATCGATATTCCATTTATCATTTCGATTCGATCGGATGGAATTCCTAATATTTCAATATTCTCGATCGATTTTCGATAAAGTACTGTTCGCCCGCTTAAAAATATTCGGTGTCAAAACACTATCCACCCAGTGTTTTCACGTTGTTTCCGATGTTTTCGTAGTATCAAAATATGATCCGACGGTATCCAAAAAAAATTAACCGAGATTTGGATCACGAAAAATGAGTCAAAATAGCATCCACTCATCCATTTGGTGTCGGAAACATATTTTTCGTATGTTTTAAATGACCATGTTTGGACAACACCTTCCAAATAATGTCAGAGCGAAATTAAAAGGATGTCAAAATGACAGACACTTGAAACTGTTTCGATAGTATTTTGATTATTCAAGAGCAAACTATCAAATATGAGTCGGAACGATAGCAAAGCAGCATCAGAATGGGGACATGTTGGAGCTGTTTGGATGGTTTTTTGATCAATCACGAATATAGCATCAAATATGAGTTAAATAGATAGCGAAGTAGTGTCGAAACAATAGACACTTTGATGCTCATTGGATAGCATTTCGATCATTATGAACAAATGTGAAAAATCGTCCAACCAATAGCAAAGTAGCATCAAAATAGGAGACTTGTCGATGCTGTTTGGATGGTGTTTTGATTATTCACGTATGGAGCATCAAAAATGAGTCAAATAGATAGCGGAGTGGTGTCGAAACGATAGACACTTCGATGCTCTTTGGATAGCATTTCGATTATTATGAACAAATGTAAAAATCGTACAACCAATAGCAGAGTAGCATAAAAATAGGAGACTTGTTGATGCTGTTTGGATGGTGTTTTGATAAATCACGGATATAGCATCAAATATGAGTTGAATAGATAGCGGAGTGGTGTCGAAACGATAGACACTTCGATGCTCTTTGGATAGCATTTCGATTATTATGAACAAATGTAAAAATCGTACAACCAATAGCAGAGTAGCATAAAAATAGGAGACTTGTTGATGCTGTTTGGATGGTGTTTTGATTAATCACGGATATAGCATCAAATATGAGTTGAATAGATAGCGGAGTGGTGTCGAAACGATAGACACTTCGATGCTCTTTGGATAGCATTTTGATCATTATGAACAAATGTGAAGAAGCGTCCAATCAGTAACAAAAGAGCATCAAAATGGGGATTCGTTGCAGCTGTATGAATGGTGTTTTGATCAATCACGAATATAGCATCAACCATGAGTGAAATAGATAGCGTAGTAGTGTCGAAACAATAGGCACTTTGATACTCTTTGGATAGCATTTCGATCATTATGAACAAATGTGAAGAATCGTTCAACCAATAGCAAAGTAGCATCAAAATAGAAAACTTGTCGATGCTTCTGAATGGTGCTTTGATTTTTCACGTATAGAGAATCAAATGTGAGTCAAAGATGTGGAAAAATTGTTTCAAAACGATGGATACTTTGATGCTCTTTGGATAGCATTTTGATCAAAATGAACGAATGATGACGAAGCGTCCAACCAGTAGCAAAGTAGCATCAAATTTGGGGACTCGTTGCAGCTGTATGGATGGTGTTTTGATCAATCACGAATATAGCATCGAATAAGAGTCAAAGGTGTGAAGAATAAGTATCAAAACGACAGACTTTTGGGAGCTCTTTGGATAGCATTTGGATCGAAATGAACTAATGGAGAAAAGCATCCAACCAATAGTGAAGTGGCATCAAAATAGTAGACTCGTTTGAGGCTATTTGGATCGTGTTATGATAATTTACGCATTTAGCATCAAAAATAAGTCAAATAGGTGGAAGAGTAATGTCAAAACGATGAGCATTCTGATGCTCTCGAGATGGCATTTGGATCAAAATTGAAGAATGATGAGGAAGTGTCCAACCAGTATCAAAGTGGCATCAAAAAAATGACTCGTTCGAGGCTGTGTGGATCGGTTTTTGATTATTCACGTATGGAGCATCAAATGTGAGTCGAATGAGAGTCATAGGAGTTTTAAAACGATATACTTTCTGATGCTCTTTGGATAGCATTTGGATCGAGATGAACGAATGAGAAAGAGCGTCCAACCAGTAGCAAATTAGAATCAAATTAGAAGACTCGATAAAGCTGTATGGTTCGATTTTCCACGCATATAGCATCAAATATGAGTCGAATATGTAGAAATGAAGTGACAAAACGATAGACATTTTGATGCTCTCAGGATAGCAGTTGGAACATTATGAACGAATGATGAAAAAGCGTCCAACCAGTAGCAAAGTGGCATCAGAAAAAAAACTCGTTTGAGGCTATTTGCATAGTGTTTTGATCAATCACTAATATAGCATCAAATATGAGTCAAAGATGTGGGAAGTAGTATCAAAACGACAGACTTTTAGAAGCTCTTCAAATAGCATTTGGTTCAAAATGAACGAAAGATGAAAAAGCGTCCAAACAGTAGCAAAGTGGCATCAGAAAAGATGACTCGTTTGAGGCTGTTTGGATCGTGTTTTGATCAATCACGAATATAGCATCAAATATGAGTCAAAGATGTAGAAAAGAAGTATCAAAACGACAGACTCTCAGAAGCTCTTTGGATAGCATTTGGTTCAAAATAAACGAAAGATGAAAAAGCGTCCAAACAGTAGCAAAGTGGCATCAGAAAAGATGACTCGTTTGAGGCTGTTTGGATCGTGTTTGAACAATCACGAATATAGCATCAAATATGAGTCAAAGATATAGAAAAGTAGCATCAAAACGACAGACTTTTAGAAGCTCTTTGGATAGCATTTCGATCGAAATGAACGAAAGATCAAAAAGCTTCCAAACAGTAGCAAAGTGGCATCAGAAAAGATGACTCATTTGAGGCTGTTTGGATCGTGTTTGAACAATCACGAATATAGCATCAAATATGAGTCAAAGATATAGAAAAGTAGTATCAAAACGACAGACTTTTAGAAGCTCTTTGGATAGCATTTCGATCGAAATGAACGAAAAATCGAAAAGCATCCAAACAGTAGCAAAGTGGCATCAAAAAAGATGACTCGTTTGAGGCTGTTTGGATCGTGTTCTGATCGATCACGAATATGGCATAAAAATGAGTAAAAGATGTAGAAAAGTAGTATCAAAACGACAGACTCTTAGTAGCTCTTTGGATAGGATTTGGATCAAAATGAACGAAAGACGAGTAAGCGTCCAAACAGTAGCAAAGTGGCATCAAAGTAGGGGACACTTTGAAGGTTTTTAGACAGTGTTTGGATAAATTGACTTTGACTCTAGTCAAAAAGGTGTCAAAATAGTACGAAATTGACGTCAAAATGAAAGACTTTCTTTCACTGTTTTGATAGCGTTTTGATGATTATTTAAAAATATTTTTAAAATAAAATCCGTGAGTTGGAGTTCGATGAAAATTGGTGGGCGTTCGTACACTGACGTTACTGATAACTTGTGCAAAATTCGTGTCGATCTGGTTTAAAGCACGGCAGTTATTGAGATTTGAAGTTTTGACAAATTGTTAGAAAACAGGAGAATCAAGTTGTAGGTCGACTTTAAAAGACCACCTCCAAATTTTTAGTGAAATTCGTCCTCTTCTTCTGAAATTTTGAAGTGCATTATATAAAGGGTCAATATATGTTCAGAAAACTTCGAGGACATGTGAAATACGCCCCCCAAAACTCAACATTCCGTTAAAATCACAAAAACAAATTTGAACATTTTGGCGGCATTTTTTTCAAATTCATGATGATGAAATTTTCACACAGCGTACATATGGATAGAAGAAAGTTTATTTTAAAATTTCAGTGAACCCGAATGGATGATCGTTCTTCAGATAATTCTTGTATATTTAGATATAATTCAGATAATTCTTGTGGATAAGTCTTGAATGTGCGATATGGATAACTGAAGCGGCGCTGTGATCGACTGAAGTTTGAATCGATAAAAAATCCATTACCAACACGTGTCAATATTTCAAATACCTATACAATCTATACAGCGCATTATACCAGTCGCATCGGAAATAGTACAAAAAAACATGCACTCGACACCTCTTTGACGCGTTCCAAACATGAGTAAATAAGTTATCCCAATAACGGTAACTTACACATCGTCTGAGTAGCCGAGTGTATTTGTCTCTATGTTTGTAATCCTAGGAATATGTCTTCGCCGCTGTCGCCCGATCGAACCTCACTACATCCATGTGAAATTGTTAATGTGACCATGTCTTCTAAAAATGTAATCTCTTTCTCTCTCTCACCCATGCTCAGCTATATCAACACTGTTTGTATTAATAACTTGCTACTAATTTAATTCGGATTTATTAATTTCTTTTTTTTTGACACCTTTTTGACGTCATGTGAGCTCTGTTTTTTTTGCTAAATTGACATGCAATTGATGCTATTTTGACACTGGTTCGATGTGAAGAAACTGGTAAGAAGCAAAATAAATGCCTCTTTGACATCATTTTGACTCCGAATTGACAGTAAAAAACGTCATTTTGACATGACAGACAGTGTCCAAATGGCGTCATTGTACGCTATCCAAGTATGGTCCTTTTGACACAAATGACCATGTTTGGATGCATTGTATGAACACTATTTGGCCCCCGAAAAAATACGGAAAAGCATGCGCTTGACACCTTTTGGATATTACAAGAAAAAAACTTTTTGATGCTGGATGGAAGGTTCTTTGACACTGAAATGAACGCTATTTTCACATCTTTTTCATACTAGATCATATATATTCTGATGTGTATTTGACACTGTCATGACGTGTCCAGGATAGTGATTTGACGCTAAATCGAGACTAGTTGTATATCTTTATGACACTCTTTTGACGTCATAAAAACACTGTTTCTTTTCGGAATTGGCATGAGATTGATGCTATTTTGACACTGATTCGACTTCTTGATGAAGTATGAAGAAATTAGAAAGAAGCAAAATATATGCCTCTCTGACATCATTTTGACGCCGAATTGACCGTAAAAACATGTCATTTTGACATGTCAGATGGTGTCAAAATGGCGTCATTGCACGCTATCCAAGTGTGGTCCTTTTGACCCAAATACTCATGTTTGGATGCATTGGATGAACACTGATTGAACACCGAAAATAGTACGAAAAAGCATGTGCTCGACACCTTTCGGATATAAAAAAAAAACACGTTTTTGATGCTGAATGGATGTGTTTTTGACACTGAATATCGACAGTACTTTGACACCTGTTTCATGCCGGATAATATCTATTTTGTCTTGTTTTTGACACTGTCATGACGTCTTCTAGTGAGTGGCTTGACGCTAAATAAATACGTTTCAATACCATATCGACACTTTTTTGACCTTATATTGAAACTGTCTTTATGCTAGATTGCCATGTGATTGATGCTATATTGACACTGGTTCGACGTCCAGGTCAGGTGAATAAACTCAATAAAAATCAAATTAATGCTTCTTGAACATCATTTTGACACCGGACTGACAGTAAAAAGATGTTATTTCAACTTGGAAGATGGTGTCAATATGACGTCAAAAAAATGTCAATAAGGTGAGAGATGGTGTCAAAATAGTGTAATTGTACCCTATCCAAGTGTGGTCCTTTTGACCCAAATACTCATGTTTGGATGCGTGCGTTTGACATCATTTGGATATTAGAAAAAACACGTTTTGATGCCTGATGGACGTTATTTTGACATTGAAAATGGACACTATTTTGACACCAATTTTATACCGGATTATTTTTAAGAGGGCGGTATCGCTCACAAATTCTCGCTCCCTACAAATAATGTATGCATTCAAAAAATTATATTTATAGACAGTCTCTTTAGTATTCTGTTCTACAAACGAAATCAGATAATATATGAAGTTTTACATCTCGTAAATGAAATATACAAAATTGGGTTATTTAAATCGTGATAATGTGTACTTAATCGACCCTACGAGCAAAGGTCTCATCATGGACATATGATAACTGGTCTCATCCTCCTCAGGGTTCAAGTAATTGCTGAATGCTGTCATACCAGAATAGACCTCTACTGGTTTTGAGTAAAATCGGGTATTTTGGCAAATTCCCATAAGAGAATAACAACGGGTTATTTTTGTCAATTTTATTCAAACGCCGAGATGAAATTTCAACAGAATGGTAATATGATCTCGATAGGCCCTTACCTACATGTTTTTACGAAGTTACAATTAATTTGGTTCGGTCGTTTTCAAAAAAATTATATATTATATTGAAAAAATGAAACAATTGCAATTCCCTGAAAATAATTGAGTGGTTTTTTGATTTTTCACTTTTTGATTGAATTTTTTCGAGACGTAAAACAGTCCCATGGATCCGAATCTGGACACGAAATCTCGCTAAAAAATTCCAATCGACCGCAACGTCGCCCGAAGGTTCCGGCTATTTCGATGCCGGGCGGCGGCGTCGTCGTCGATCCGAGTGCGGTAGCGCGATGCGGTCTTCAGATTCAGGCGGCAATCTTGCCTCTGGAGCCGATGAAAATTTCACCGTCGGCAAAAAACTTTGCCAAAGTTGTGACCGGAAAATACGTCCGAAACGGTCGAAGGACGGCCGCCGGCTGCTTTACGGACCCTCCTGCAAAGTCCGTTTACACGAAAAATGACCCAAAATGGCCACCATCGGGACGAGAAAGGCGATTAGAAGAAATTAATTTCTGGGTTTCAAACTGGCCAATCAGGTCGAGGTAGGATTTGCGATACCCACCTATACCTTGATCTCGGATACGGAACAGATTCTTTTCGAAAGTGAAATGCTCGCCATTTCCACATCGGTGACCCGATTCAGCGAGTTTTCCAGCACGTGAATTCGGATAAGATAATGTACGAATTTATCGAAAAAAATTCGCATACAATTCGATTGACGATTTTTTTTTTAAATGTGTCGGCCGCCGTGGTCACAAAGAAAAACATGCCGTGGCGGGTGAACGGGTGGGCCAAATCGATCGGGGTTAGAACCACAGGATAGGAGACGACGTTTTCCCGAACTGTTTTCGGAAAATCCATTTTCCGAGCAATGGTGTCGGCGGCCGAAGAGTGCTCACCTTCCCGGTGATATTGCGAGTTACCAGACAAACGCACGAACTCGAGATGAACAGATTCGGAAAGGTCTAGTCGAGTCCTTTCATAAGAGTGCCGGTCGAATAAGATGGGACTCCTGGTTCGACCGGGTAGGCCTACGTGTCGGCGCGGTCCCGCGGACTTTCGACGCCGCCGCCGTCGACGGAAGTGCGAAAGGGGAATGCAGTTTCTAGATTCTGGCGGGGATCGATCACCTCTATCACCGGGGAAAATTTCGTAGTCGTCGGACATTTGCGGAAGATATTTGTGAAAAACTCGTTTTTCCGGCAATGAAAGACAAGTCCGCAGGACTCGAACCCCGAACCCCCGCGACGGTTTTCGGCAAGAGGTGGAGAATTATCGTACTATTTTGGTGTACGACATTCACCGAAAACGAGAAAAACTTTCTCGGGGGTGTTCGGGATTCGATTCCCGCGAACTCGCAATTTGTCTTTGGCGAGTATGTTGTGATTGGGCTTCGGAAGTTGGAGGAATAGAAAGTCCGCCTCTGAGAAAAATCTTATCGGGAGTAGAACAATTCTATGGCTGGCAAGTTTCGGTAGAGGCGGACTTTTAACACGACTTTTATATTTTCGAAAACTTTAAAAAAACGTGATTTAGACACCAAAAAATCGATAATTTCGATCGATATTCAATAGGCCTATCATCATTTCGATTCGTTCGAATGGAATTACTGATTTTCTGATATGTTTGATATAGCACTATTCGGTATCGCTTACAATTTCTTGATTGAACGGCAACACTACAAATAATGTATTCATTCAAAAAATGATATTAAAATGATATTACATTAATTATTTTATAGACAGTCCTATATAGACAGTTTCTTCAGTTCTCTGTTTTACAGATGAAATCAGATAACATATGAAGTTATTCCATCTCATAAATGAAATATACAACATTGGGTTATTTAAATCGTGACAATGTGTAGGCCTACTTAATCGACCCTACGACTTACGAGCAATGGTATCATTCTCTTCAGTGCTCAAGTATTTATATATGAGCCTATGAATTAGTGAAAATCATTAAAGTGTTCATGATAAATTAAAAGGTAAATATTTTTTAGAAAACAAGTAGATTTTTGATTTTGAATTGAGAAAGCGATTATTTTTATATCCACTGCAGATTTGGACCCTAAAGATTAGGCGACCATTGGTTGTAGAAATCAACTTTTTTCGATTGAATATACATTTGAAAAAATAGAAATATATCACTATGAGATAGATGAAGAGTAAAAATAAATATATACATAAAAATGAAATGAATGAATAAACATACCAATATTAGAATATAAAAAACTTGTTGACAAATTCATCATTCGTGTAAACTACACGCTCAGCAAAGGATTGCGAGTTCATGATTGTTTTTCCCTTGCGTCCAGTGAATCGTCCATAATAAATATCACGTCAGAGCAGTTGATAACGCTGTAACCTGATCTATTCCTGAGCTCGATCACTTTCAATATCTTCATTCCACTGTATTGAGGGTCTCAATTGACCGTCTATCATGACAATTATCACTAACGGTAGGAAGCTTCAATCCTGCAAAACGTTAGGCGGCATATTTTGCTTTGACAGTAATAAATCAAACTACCAATTTGTAAGCTGACGGGTCAAACCCTGTAACCTATCTAGGCAACTCAAATTTCGTCCCTGTATAAAGGGCTTGCCTATCTTGCCCGAAATAGTTTTGAGAGTGACTAGTGGAGCCTTAAGCAAAATTCCCAGCAGATAATTTTTCGAAAAATTGTCATTTTTTAAGTGATTTTTGTGATTTACGCGTGGATTGGGGATCTAACAATTGAATCATTATCGGAAACAAAACTCGACACACACGGGGGAGTCAAAGGGGGCTCCGCAAGAAATCAAATTACGGAAATTTGTAGTGCCCCTGCGTATTCTGGAATTATTTTCTCATCATGTTTGGAGTGTCGAGATCTTACATACTTCATTACAGCCATAGAAGATAATCCACATTGTGGCCTTTTTCCCTGAAACTCGGTGAAACTAATTGAGAATCGTACATACGTACTTCAACTATAGTATGTTAATCATATAGCGTTTTCTTATATAGGCCTAATGAACGAATATTGAAGAACGTATTTCCTTCAGCCTACTTTTACTTTTTTTTCTTCACTAGCATTTTTCAAGCATTTTTCTGGCGCCTGAACAACGGTCGTTGGAATATTTATACGTTTTGAACCCCCAAAACACAATTTTTTTTTCGCGGGAAAAGTGTACAATCAAACGTGTTACGGAAAAGGTATTTAAAAAACATCCAGATGTGAATTCTATTGAGTGAGCATAGCTATCTCAAAATCGGAGCGGCACTATGTATAGCGTTTTCTTTGTCTGGTGAACCAATTGATTTTGACATTTGGATCATCTTACTAGATTCAGATGTAGTTTCTGTGCTCGTGTTGACAAGTTCTGGGACGGGTGGTCGTTTTGCACCCCCCAAAACTCAATATTGAGTGTTGTTGTGTTTCTGTGACATAATAAATAATCACAATTCACAATTTACCGACTCTTATTCGACAACTTATTGAACTGAGCTCTAGATACCATGAAAGTTTGAATGAGCTTTATTTTTTAGATAAACACTACCTAGACGAGGCTCGACTAAAAATTTGAAAATGTCAGCAAGCAATAACGTTGAATGTTTATCGGCAAGGGCAAGTTAGTGAAATCGCGTGTGCTTACTATCGCTAAATATTTTATGCATCGTGTGAATTGATAATTCGCCATAATGAGTATCGTATAGCAACAATCGTCTTTTAAAAGTGGCAATATTTTATTGTCTGTTTATTCGTGCTTCGTGGGTCAACATGGACCAATACAAATTGTTTCAAAGAAGTATAAATATTATTGGTGGTGCGCAAGTGTCGATTGGTGAGGCGCGCGTCCCATTTTGGATCTCCTAATGACGTCCCTGTTATAATGCCTAATTGATCATAAACTAGGAAAACGCTATATTTGCGTTGTTAGACGAGCGGATAGTAATAGTATGTCGTTTTTTATGACTAAACTTTTGCCTTCATTCGCCAATTGGGTGACATTTAATTCAGGAATGATCGAGTAAAAACTGCTTCGAGTGGTACCAATTCAGTAAATTTATTGTTTTTCTTCAAAATGGCTCACCCGATCAAGCTGAAAGTTTCCAGAAATGTGTATCAAAATGTAACCCAACTTCTCGCAGAATTTGATTTTTTTTTCAAATTCAAATATTTTCTTTTTTTTTCCTCCGTGTTATTCTAATGGGTATTTTTGAAATTTCTAAAATTCAAAAAAAAAAAAGTTGACATCCGAGAATGCCACAAAACTATACAGATCTAAGTTAGATGAGGAACCATAATGGAAAAAAGTTTGAAGTTGATAGCTGTAGCTGTTTGACCTGTGGAGAACCGAAAAAAAACATAAAAAAAAAACATAAAAACGAACAACAATTTTTTTCAGTGTGTCGAATTGAATCCTCGCTGAAGCTCGTCTGATAATTCTCATCAAGTTTCTGAAAACTTTGAGTCAGCGTTATTTGACCTTTAATGATCCACGCAGAAAATGTTTTCACGGAACCTAATGATTTTCTAATTATGTGGGGTATTTCTTTATGCTGAATTCGATAATACCAATCAGCGTTTTTCCAAATGCTCACTCAAAATGGCTGAAACCGCTTTTAAGAGTGATTTCTTCAATACTTCAACACATTGCATATAATTATTTGGAACCGGCACGTCTCTGAAATATGCATTCGCCAAGTCTACATACCATGTATTCAACTAGTGTATCATTATTCAAATTATGTATTATTCAAATTCAACTGTATTCAACAACTGTATTCAACAAAGACCGAATGAGAAATTAATGAAGAATCAAGACCTCTGTAATTCATAGATTTAGCATATTTTGTGAAATCGAAATAAAATTAATTTGGGACTCAATGAGTTTCAACAATGCTGAGGATTATTTTAAGGGTCATTTTTCATGAATTATGAAATTCTCCTACAGCTCTTAATACTGTAACTAGGAAAACGCTATATACGTGTTGTTAGACGAGCAGAAAGTAATAGTATGTCGATTTCATTGCCAAACTTTTGCCTAAATTCGCCAATTGGGTAACATTTTAGTTTTAAATGGGTAAAAACGGCTTCGAGTGGTACCAATTTAGCACTATTCATGTTTTTTCTTCAAAATGGCTGACCCGATCAAGCTGAGAATTTCCAGAAATGTGTATCAAGATGTTATTCAACTTCACACAAAGTTTCAATATTTTGGAAAATACAAATTTTTAAATTCTTTTTCCGCCGTGTTATTCTAATGGGCATTTTTGAAATTTCTAAAATTCATAGGAAAAAAGTTGATATCCGATAATGCCAAAAAACTATACAGATCTAAGTTAGATGAGGAACCATGATGAAAAAAAGTTTGTTATTGATAGCTTTAGCCGTTTGACTTGTGGAGAACCGACAAAAAAACATAAAGAAAAAACATGAAAACGAGCACCAATTTTTTTCAGTATGTCAAATTGAATCCTCGCTAGAGCTCGTCTAATAATGGAAGTACATCAGAACGATAATGACTTACAATTTACATCGAGATATTATACAATCTATATCAAAACAATATCACCTTTCACGAGTGTGAACAAGAAAGAGAATTGGTGAGAGAGAGAGAGAAAGAGAGAGAGAGAGAGAGTGTGTGTGTGTGAGAGAGAGAGAGAGAGAGAGAGAGAGAGAGAGAGAGAGAGAGAGAGAGAGACAAAGTAATTCCAGTGTATAATTGTATAAACAATTCAGCATTGCAAATGCGTTTCTCCCGGTTTTCTTAGGAACGAGTAGAATCATTGCTTGTCTTGTTTCGTGTGCAAATGTTAAGAATAATACCATTTCCATGATCTTGTTGAACAAAATAGTGTAGGTCTACCGATAATAAAATTCTTCCAAACTATACTTTTCAAATGTTTTCAATTTTGTGTGAATTGTTATTACGTATGGATATCCAATTCAATATGCTGTGTTATCATAATTATTATTCTATAGGTGTATGCTAGGGTGTTTTACAATTAGTGAATTTCAGAGAAGGCTGGTGAAATCGTATATCCTACTAAGATGGAATATTGTTCATATTGTTATATGAAACACGTGTCTAGCGTGCATAGCACGTGCACCAACATAGTTGTTTACTCTTTGACTACACGATTGCATCTGACTGCTGATTGGACTATCAGAGTGATGGGTAGAGAGCCTAGGTGAGGGAACACGCTGGATCTCTGACGTATAACTACGTCAGAGTTGTAGCCCCGCCTTCGCACTACAATCTTGCTACTACCTTTCTGAATATCTTGACCCGCTTGAGTTGGCGATCGACTCCCACGGACACTGAAGTGAGTTGTTGAAATGTTTCAGGGACATGCAAACTAGTAATCTGCTATCAACGCTTTTAAAATCTAACATTATAGTTTTTTCGCACTTAATGATCAATCAGTTCGTACAAAATCACTTCCAACATATCATGACTTATCTGTTTGGTATTTTTCTTTGAAAGCTTGCAAGAATTGTTGAAAGATATTATTGCAAAGAGATGTTTATGACCACTCATATAGCCAGAATATTGAATTGAATTCTGAATTTAGTCAGTTGAGCGGAACCATGGTCGTGTGCGCTCTTCTTGGATGTGCTAATAATTCAAGGAGCAAATCTAAAAATCCGAATGAAAAAATTACGTTTTCAAGGTCTCCGAAGGACGTATAGAGTCTTGTAGTATATGGGCAAATTTTACAATATCAATTTAAAGTATGCCTGAATCTGTTCTAACCATTTTGAAAAAAGTGATTTTCATTGGGAGACGCAACACCGTGTGTTAGAGTATTCTCCTGAAAATTCCAGGAAAATTAGACCTGGTTGTATCCCATATGAAAATTGTATAATGTTGGGGCCTTTTGCTGAAGAACAGTGATGACAGCTATGTGTATATCACCGCAAATGCCATACATAAGTAAAAGAAAAATGCGATACAAATTTGTATTCATGTTGAAGAATGAACGATAGGCATCAGTTGAAAGTTAGTTTATTTTGTATTTCAATAATTATTGTTCAATCTGGTAATGTGTAGGTCTCAATAAATGGGCTTTCTTGTGCTAATTATATTTTGTATCATTGTGTTCTCAAGTTTCTATTCAGAGTCTGAACATTTTTGGTAATGTTTATTATAATTATCATCATTGTCATTTTCCTCCTTTACTAAAAGTCTTTCAACCGTTAGAGATAAAAACTTTGAAAAGATAAATACAAAATGGGCCAATAACTTGCCAAGTTGAATATTGATCAGATACGTTTTCTAATCTATAGGGCAGCGACAAACGCAGAAACAAAACAAAAAATGCCGAGAAATTCCGGAAAAAAATGGATTTGGTTTTAATTTCACTTTGTTATTCATTAATGTATAAGTGTATTACATTAAATATCAATGTAAAAAAGTACTACCCATAACAAAACGTACAACAGTTGTTCTATTTACTTACAAATACACTTTACATAGTGATTATACTACTTGAAGTATAGTGCGAGATAGCGATTAGCGGGTTAGATACCAGTAAGTGTGGACCACGTGACGTCATGCGCAGGCTGATCGAGGACGCGTTCATCGGACGGTTTGACCTTGTTAGCTCGTTGGGCTATGATTTCATCCTATAGTTTTTGGAAATAACCTTTTGGGTTTTACTGCTGGGAAACTTAGCAAACAGGTTCTATGTAACATCTCATACCGGAAAATAATTATATAAATGGGAATAAAGTTGTATGTGCACAATTCATACGACTTTAGGGTGAGAAATATTTCTGAATGAAACGCAAAAAAGTCGTAAGTACCACATTGATTTGGTTTTCCAATTACGAATGATAGATAATTTAGATGAGAGTCAGGTTGATCACTGAATCAGATAAATAACAAATTTGTCAGAATAAATAAATTCACACTATTGTATAATAACGTTTTTCAACATAACTGCAAGCTCTCACAACTTCATTTGCATTTTACACGAAACTACATTTTTGCACATACGACCATCTCCTTTTGAGGTGATGATCTGTCTGTATTTGTTAAATTCACTGACATTTGGTTGAATAAGAGTGGTTCAATGTATCATTGTTATCAGGAATTTCAAAATTGTTAAGGAGTCTCAATCTAGTATTCAAAGGGTGGTCATTTTGTGATGCCTTTTAACTCTGATCTTGACATGATATCCCCGATCAATGTATCATTACCATCATTGCTTCAAGTAGTTGGCTCTCTCACCTCTTAAACTCGCTCTCGACAACGCCACGGCACTCCCCTCACTTCTTCCCCTCTTCTCAGTTCGCCGCACCAACACCGGATAGAGGGAGCGCTGCCATCGCCGGTCCCCCAGCGTAGCGACGCACCTGAGCTGCAGCTGCGCCCCGCTGCTCATGAAGAAGCGCTGCGCAGCTGATATGCGCAGTCCCAGGCTGCGTGTGTACAGCGGAAAGCGGTCGCTGTTGTCGGTGAGGAGGGGGTAGTACTCGAGGTGGTGACTGTCAGCCTGAGCAGTTCGGAACAGAGTCGAAAAAGGTCGGATTAGTTCGGATTAGTTTGGGACAGTTCGGAGCAGTTTGGATTGGTTCGGATTAGTTCGGAACAGTTCGGAGTAGTTTGGAACAGTCATTCAAAAATGCCAGTGGCAAAAAACTTTCATCATGAATATATTTTCCAACAATAAGTTACATGGTGGTCTTGGATATCGTGAACCACCCACACATCTTTGAGAATGCCACGTACCTCCACTTCACGCTCTTTTGTTTCTTTGAACCACAGAAACTTGATACAAAATCGGTCTTCTCCAATTGTTGAGGCTATAGATGGAAGTGGGATCATTTGGATGGGGCACCACAAGGGCGATCTCACCACCCTATTTCAATCATTTCAAATCGTTGAATTGCTTCACCAGGACTACGCTGTATGTATAACAATACTCTTCTGTCGCAGATAAGAGTCTCCATTTCACGGGAAATATCGATACGGTATGTCGATATATATTCGATATATCGAAATATTCGATTTATCGATATTTCCATGTATCCATTTGTGTGACGAACACAATTGAAAGATATTCGTTATTCGTTCGTTCCAATTGAAGGAAATAACAATGTATTATTATTATCATGTTATTTTTATTATTATTATTCTTCTATCCGCTACCTTGGCGCCGTTGATGTACCAGCTGACGATGCATGGCGGGTTGGACGCCGAGGCTGTGCAGTTACCAGTGACGTCATCACCGATCACATACGTAGCCTCGAACCCCTCCAGAGTCGGATCGCGCCTCAGCAAACCTGTGCCGAACACAACAAATATTACATATGATATGTTATGTGATATTCCCATTTTTTAGTTGAGCAATGGCGTAGACTTCCATCCCAACTTTTCGGAGATTTGTTCGTGTTTTTTCCTGTTTGTTCGTGAGCACTGCACAGATCGCACACGTCGCAGGGTTCGACCGATCGACATGAAACTTTGTTTGGACACGCAAACTCATTAGACTTGGAACTGTATAGTTTTGAGGTCAAATCGGGGAGATTTCGTTCGGGAAACACAATTCAATGTTTGACGTTTCTGAACACCTCACAAGATCAGGCAGAGGTGGAAATTAGAAAGGAAGAATCTGACCAGAGAAAATCTAATTCTCACTAAATGCATGATGCAGTGATACCAACCCACTTCATCATAATATAAAGGAGGTGACTCAAGTTGGGTCTTGGAAGTGAAATATTCCCGGGGTCAGAATCTAAGTCCAAAGTCCCGATTGCCTGTAACGCAACCATCGCTTTCATATCAAACTATTCAGAACAATTAACTATGTCCAACAATGCTATACACGGCTCAGTAAAATAATATTGTTAGCAGTCTGCAGTTGTGCATTTGTTTTTTTCAGAAAGCATAGATTTTGTGAGTTCAACAATGCCACCGGTACCACTATTGCTATACTCTTATTTACAGTTCACAAGGGAATCCGCTGAATCATGACAGGCAATCGGGACCTTTGGCTCTGAACTGATCGCAAGAAACCACAAATACTTTCCATTTTATTGGTATGTTAGTTGAAGCATCTTCTTTATATTATGCTAAAATAGGTTGGTGTCACTACATCGTATAGCAACGGTGAAGATACGTTCACTCTCGTGCTTTGAGCATTCGGCAACGCGCCCTGACCAATCAGAGAGCGAGTTTCTCCGGGTTGCGTAGACATGCTACATGCGCCAAAAGATCAACTCGGTTCATCTTCGCTTGTTTTCTCTCTGCAACTGACGCTGAGACCAACAATACGTCATAATATTCGTCACGGCCATTTTTTTTTTCAACAGTCAGAACCACGGTGTATAATATTTAGGTGATGTATCGGGCTATCTCCGTGCGTTTGAAGGCTGGTACTAACAGTGCTCGTAGTTCCATCAGAATCCGTTGTAACGCCACCATGAAACGAGGCTAGTCACGTGGTCCAGGTGACGTTGACAGCTGATGTCTTGCCACCAACAATGACATATATTTGATTCACGCATGCGTAGAGCGTGGCTCACTGGCCGCGTATCATCGTGGCGTTCCGCTTGGATTTTGGTGGAACTGCGAGCACTGTTAGTACTGGCCGAGATAGCCCGATACATCACCTATACTATTATACACCGTGGTCAGAACCAACTTTTCGACTGCTGTTCATAAACCGGTCTGCACAAGATATCAAATCAGTTTTCAACACTCTTATTTGGTTAATTAATGGTCCAACAGTATTAAGAAGACTACATAGTTTGATTGGATACATTTGGTGTAAGTTTGAATATTTTTCCGTGGTAACATGATCATTATTTGAAGTATAACTAAGAGGTCGTCACGGCGCTCAACAGTAAAAGTATTCGTGCGCTGAGGGCATGTTGCCAGTTGCACAAAGCATGTTGCTCGTAACACAAAGCAGAAGATTAAACGTACCTCCACATATTATATGCTATGTGATATTTTCATCTATTATTTGAGCGATAGCGGAGACTTCCATCTCAAATATGAGGAGCTTTGTCTGTGTGTATTCTTCTTTTCTACTAAAAATATCATCTCAAATTTGCTGAGAATCTTGTGATATCAGGCTGAGCGTAGAATTCCGAAAGACAAAATTCTCTCAACAAAAGAGTCTGATCCCGGATGAAAGTGAACACTTGAACTATACACATTATTACAAATTATTTTGCAATTCGGACCAGCCGTTTTGGAGAGAAAAGGATTCGATACATATATTCCATTATACATCATCTATTATACATACATTACATATACATCAAATAGTGATACATGATAGCAGAGTCATGTTGCTGAGATTCACGGCGTTCCAGATTTGACAGTTACCAAATGAAGTATTTCATTTCATGTGAGTCAACGATGTGTACAGTTTTTCATTATGCTTATAATTGATATCTCGCTCATCTTACAACGCATGAGCTTCGTTTGTCTGGTTCATTCATACAGAGTTTCAACAACGCACTGTACTGATGAGGAAGATCTATTGGCGTCGGTGAATGATATATGAGATGGTGAGATGGAGAGATGGAAAAATTTTTCATCATGCACTTTGGGGTATTGTCAAGAAGTTGATCGTGGCTCATTGTTAAGGAACCATCCCAGTATTTACCTGAACGACAGAGGGAAACCACGGAAAAAGCCTGTCAGAATGGTGGACTATTGCAACAATCGAAACCTGGTTACCTGAATTCCGGTTCAGTGTGCTAGCCACTCGACCGTTATGGAAACGATGAAGCAACTTACCCAACACGGACATATTAGCTCGCCCTAGAACGGTCTGGAAGTTGGGCCCCTCAGTTGATATTTCGCACCGGTAGATGCCGCTAGTGTTGAACGACAGGTCCACCAACCTCACGCGGTTAATGTTAGATCTGAGAGCCTGCAAGTGGCAACACTGTAAAGCTTCAAGCAAAGTAGAAATCGTCTAGCCGGTTAACCTGTATTGTGATATTGCATTGAGCAAACTTTCACTTTTGCTTCAAGTCTACCTGGATACATAGGGAGAGGAAGTCTGCATTGACGGTTGTGTGTCCGCAACAGGGGGTACCAATATGTCGCTGAGTGACAGAATCAACACCCATGCGAAATAGTGAGGAGGTCAATTCAAGAATGTTGACACATTTTTTCACCATATCATAATATTATATTGTTATGTTATGTAACAAATTTATTTGTTTTTCAAAATTTTAAGAATTTGACAATTCACATTAAATTTCAACAATGGTGAGAATGAGATATCACATCGATTTTGCATGATGATTCATGATGATTTCTGATGATCAAATTTGTATAACAGTGAGAAAGTATGTATTAGACCGATTAACCATCCAAAACATCATTCATAGTATATTGTATTCCATAATCAATAATGTATAATATAATGTATGGGCCCACTCATGACTCATTGAGAGTGACATTAAAACGTACTGAGAGACTATTTTTTAAACAAGGAATAATTTCCTTCCTTTCCAAGAATCAGTTTGATTTCCCTAAATCTATACTCCTCTTCCTCCTCTTTCACACCTGGAGCATGAACAACCATAGACAATATCGGATGTTGAAAAGTGCCACAATTCGATTCAAAATGGAATCCAGTCAATAATTTATCTGAATGATTCAATTGACCATGCGAATGTCCATTTATTCTCAATATATTCATATATTTTCACATCCAATATCATAAGCTGAATGACAGGATGTTTTGTGATTTTTGAAACCTGATTCTTACACCAATAATAATAATCATGTATACATTTTATTCTCAAACAAAAATATCGAGTTACGTGCATGAATGTACGGTACATTAGAATATGGAATATAGATGGTCCATATGAATGAAATTTGAAATTCAATGTCATTGTTTGCATGGAAAAGGAAGAGAAGTCCGCATGGGAATGTGGTGCTCTCGTATGCGGACCACATTTGTGAATTAATATGGTGATTCCCTGAGATGACGAGGAAAAGGAAATCCCGAGTTTATAAAAATTGATATTCAATGTATGGGTATATATATCATATATGAACAGTACTCAAGCATTCAACAGCGTGATCGAAGCGTCGTCTGAAAGTATTGTCACGGCCACGACCTTATACCATCCCTTGTAAGGCATCAACCAAGATGCATCGAGGGTGGCGTTGGTTTCCCGGTCGGAGATGATGACCACTCTGATACTAAAACACGTTTCATCTCCTGATTGGGCCTACTCTCCTGAGAAATATTGATCGTTGCTCTATCTAGTGTCGTTTCGTAGAAACGGCTGATGGGTTGGCAAAATTGATGACAGCTGTTATATAGCCGAGCCGACGTCATTGAGTGGGGTTGGTTCCTTTTATCACCACTTTTTTACGCACGGTCAATAATTATTCGAACTTGGACATTGAATTGGAACATATTTTTAGAATGGGAGGGATGGGAAGTGAGGACATCATCTCCAACCAGCAAACCAACGCAACCCTCAACCCCGTGTAAGCCTCAACACACTGCTCACTCTTCTCGCATTTCCAGCTTATATCGGCTGATGAATTGCCATCATCTCATGTTACCTCGACGGCCCGTTCAATTTTTGACCTCGAGGTTGCCAGTTCAAAGCTTGAAGAAGTCAATTTGTTTCGTTCTCATAACCTAAAGTTTCTTGAAAATGTTCTAATAGTCCGCTATGTTACACGAAGTAGTTGATTAAATCATGAAGTGACGTGGCAAGTAAGAGATATCAATTCGAGAAATAGGTTATGGCACAGAGAAGCTACAGTTAGGATTAGTTGGGTCAGGTTTCAGTCTCGAATGTTTTCTTCTTGTATCCCGCTTGGGTTTAGTTGAAGAAGGTCTATAGTGGATTTTCTCGAGATAAAACGTCTTATTTAGGCCTACTGTTTATTTTGAAATAATAGTAGCAAGTTCAGCCATTGCGTTGAGGCCTATACTGCTCCATAAAAAAAAGGCCAAACTATTTGTTCCACTTCTTCTGAGTCGGGGCATTCATCTTCATGAGATAACGTTGTTTCACAGTTCACCAAGCTAGAAAGCCCCATTTAGACTAGAAATAGATGAAATCATGATAATATTTTCATTATACCTACATGAAAACTTGGTTTACTCGAGATAAGAGACCTTGACTAACATTCTTTTTTAGCGTGTTCACCACACTGTGGAAACACACTTATATGTTTGATTCAAAAGGGACCCAAAAAACCTATTCGTCGCGTAAAATCGCTGAATTTCTACGTAAATTGAAAATTATTGAGCTTGGATTATGCAAATTTTTACAATCTTCGACTACGTAGTGATAAAACTTGTCCACATAGCCTGTATATTTTCTAATTAATGAATTAAGGAAAAACTGCTTTGGCCACGCCCACTTTTTGTCGTGGCATAGACTTTTGCTTGCGCGTTAATAGAATCGCTGGTTTTCCACGTAAATTAGAAATTTAAGCGCTTGAAAGTTGGAATTTGTTATAATCTATGGCCATACGATAATAACATTTGTCCACATGGCCCAGATATTTTATAATTAAATAAAAACCGAAAAAATATTGAGTATATCCCTGTTTTGGTTTTCTCGTAACCATGGTAACGTGTTATAAGCAACGGATGTGTTTATATTATCTTCTGCTTTTAATCTGATTTATCAGTACTTTTGAGTAATAAACAACCTTTTTTTTAATTCAGTCAACATCGACGAAAAGTTCTATACAAACCAACTCCACGGAAAGTATCAGCGCCAAATATTATATGACATAATTGAAGTTGTATTGAAGATTACGTATGCTTCATAGGCTAGGCTTGTTTGACTTAGTTTTTGAAGATATTGCACCATTAATTTGTTAATCATCTGTCAAATACCAACTTTTTTTAGATTTATCGTAAGAATTAGTTTCCTTACGGTTATTTACGGTCAGTATTGGTGAACTGTAAGTATATACACTGATAATTATTCGACCATTTTAAACCTTTTGAAGATGACAGCGTTCAATTTCGATCGAGCAATACCTACATCGTAGGCTACTGACATATCTCCTGAAATTTAATTTTTTACTTTGGATGAACAGAATAGGGCCTATGACTATCAATTACGTAACAAGATGAGCAACATGGCATATTTCCTATCCTTTTAACATTAGACCATTTTCACCATGATGGAAGCAGCTGTAGTGGCATTACCTTTACGACGAATTGCCGAAATTACGTGTAAATGTCGTCAAATTCAAGCCAGTTCCGAGGGCAAGATTTACGTCGGCATTTATTATTCAGGTAATTATCATGTTATTTTTTTATTATCTTATCTAGAGACCATAAAAACTAGAAAGCTCAACGAAGCTTGACATATTCCCCTCTACTATGTGCAAGTAGTATATAGGCTTACATGTTGAAATATTATCTATCCAAACATGATTTAGCCATGACATGCGCTGTCGTGTACATTTCTGAGATTCGCAATTTCAAATCAAATCGTACATATTAGGCTCATAATTCGATGTAGGCCTATAGAACATAGTTGTATAATTGCATTGCTTTTTTTTACATTGGGTCTTAACGACGCACTAGGCCTATATTGATGGCTACAATCTATTGGCGTCGGTGGATGATGAATGAGATGGAAGGTCATTTTATCAGGTGTTTTGGATGGTGGGAAGGAGTCAGTCGTGGCCTGTTAAGGAGCCATCCCAGTATCAACCTGAACGCCAGAGGGAAACCACGAAAAACTCCTCTCAGGATGGTTGACCATGGCTGTAATCGAACCCCGGTCTCCCGAATGATGGTTTAGTGTGTACCACTCGGCCACGGGTCTCGATGCATTGCTTCTGATCTTTCTCGTAGATGATAACTGATTATCCAGTTATCAATTGGTAAATATAGCAGTCTGGCTCTCAACTAGCTTTTACAACGTATTTAAAGTTCAGATTGGCCAATTCAAATGAAATTGATTCCAGCATTGCTTAATGCAGTTGGGAAGAGCTGGATTCACAAATTGCATTACATCTATTACTTATATACATCAACATGCAATATTACCAGCAAATTATCATAAAATATGGTGATTCACGAGTTAACTGCACCACAATGGCGTGGGCCACATCTGGGGCAAGTTATAAACTGTGCAATGTTGGCCGATAGATTTTGCTTATTTATTCCATATAGGGACTGGATGTCCTAAAAAGACTGACCAGAGGCGTTTACAGATACTTTCAACATAGCATCCAATTGTTTTCACTTCACAGTATTATGGTTGAAAAAAAAACGAAAAGTGGCAAAGGGAGAAAAGGCTTGAAAGATAAGAAAAACTGGAAGGCAAAATAGACCAGTCAAGATGAAGAAAGCTCAACCAATTGAGTTCTGCTGCATCCGATAATAACTGGGCCTAACATTTGCTCAACACTGGCATGGATTACCATCCTACAGAAAGAAACATGTAGAGTTATTGACAATAATTAATGGTAGGAAACCACAGAAAAATACAGGAGCCTAAGACAAAACTTTGGCAGTGCCACACAGAAAGCAATGCTAGGGCCTACAATAAAATGTGATATTACTGTAATCTGCATGGCAAACAGCATCAACCTAATATTCGGTATTGCTCAAACTGATTATTAGGTCCACAGCAAAATTTCTACTCATCATACCTTCCTTGGAGATATTCATAATTGAATCTGGTACAAATATCGTGCAACTGAAGCTATGATTTTGCAATTTTTTTTTTAAATATGCGAGTTGCCTAGACACCCAAGTGATATAATTTGACTCTTGAGATAATAATTCTAGCTGTACAGCAAAATTAGAACACATAGGCCAACTCACACATTTCCACTAAAATATGTACCGGTTTAATATTGTGAACAAATCTACTTAGTCTCTTGAAACAATTTACGACTATTCAATAGTACAATACATTGAGAATATCAACTAGCCTACGCCCGTACTTGTGGGTACATTTACGGGCATTACCATATTAATTACCACTGACCCTATAACCTTGTGGCTATGAGTTCAGCCATTGAAATTCAATGGTTCAGCTAGGCAAGCTTGGGCAACTGTGATGATATATATGATTTCTTGAATAAAAACTTCTGTGACTCCAAGTACCGTACAAATTATTCCAATGAAATGGTGTGATTTCAGTCAAGCGATGAAGTTGTCTCGGTCCATTTGGAAGAGATGTCTGCCGAGTTGAGTGAAGGTTGAAGTGCCACGATAGACCGTTCCAACCTAGAATACTCAGGCCTCTCTCATCTCTTACTACATACCAGCAATGAAAAACACTACGAAGTATACATCATGATGTTCATCATATTTGTATTTGAATCTAGAGCTCTACTGGGGTAAATTGTTTGGTAGCCCTTGCTGCAAGTGACATCCAGGTGACGCAGACAGGAACATTATGGCTTATGACAGCTAGGGCGTGCCATATGCTTCATCAAAGTTAAATTAACGGTACGTAATATAAATAATTATTATGAACTTTTTTTTCACTACCATCAAAATTTGATACAGAATCATTGCTCCCCAATCAAGGCCATGGATGAGAGGTAGTATCGTTTGGACGGGGTACCAGAAGGGCGATCTTACCACCCCATGTTAATTATTTAAAACCAAATAGCTTCTAGATCAGAACTGCACTGTCTGTGACCATAATTTTTCACATTACTGTGTAAGTAAAAACTATTCCTGTGACAAAGGGCCTGTATCCGTTCGTACATTTCTAGCATTGGTATTAAGAGTAAACAGAACACACGAATGTTGATATCTTCCACTTTGAACTAGGCCTAAGTCTCTTGGGCAATGATCACTTTTTCCATTGACAGCAATGTGAAGTTTATCATAATACAAAATAGAAAAAAATGAGAGACGGGCTTAAACAGTTTTAATTAGGCCTATCACTCTACTAATTAAAGGTCGTAGTCAATTAGTAGGCCTACTTCATCCAAGCATTTGCTTCGAGAACTGTGGGATACCACGAAAAGCCAAGTCAGGATGGTCTGAAATATGAATTGTCCTCATTTTTATATTGGTGAATATGATAGGCCTAACCCTATCATGACTTCAATTACTCCTCGACTGCTCACCTTCAACTCGGGATGATCAGTTATTCAGATATAAATAATGTGAACTTGTTTCATAACTGAAGACTTTGTTTCGGAAGACGTTGTTCTGTCAAGTTGGCTATGCCCAATTCGAATTTCTAAAAATTAATCAATTGAGCTCGTTTTGAGCTGAGTTGTGCTGCATTCTAATCGTTTTAAGCTCATCCCCTAATAGAGATATTTCAACTTATTGTGGGCAGAACCAAGTTGACGGGTGGCTCCGCTCAACTCTTCGGATCAGAACCGGACAAAAACTGTCGCTTTGAGCTCGTTTTGAGCTGAATTGAGCCGCATTCCTTCTGAGCTCATCTCCTGACAGAGATATTTTACCTTTTTGTGGGTTTAGCCAAGTTGACGTGTTAATCAGATGGGGGTTTAGGTCAACTCGTCAGATCGAAACCGGACGAGGACCATCGTTTTGAGCTCGTTTTGAGCTGAATTGTGCTGCCCTTCAATCCTTCTGAGCTCATCTCCTGACCGAGATATATCAACTATTTGTGGGCAGAGCCAAGTTGACGTGGTAATCAGATGGGGGTTTAGGTCAACTCGTCAGATCGAAACCGGACAAAGACCATCGTTTTGAGCTGAATTTTGCTACTCATAATCTGTTTTGAGCTCATCTCCTGACCAAGATATTTTAGGTCCGTGAACCTGCCTCCCCCCTTCCTCTATCAGCACAAATTCTGAAAATGTGTCCGGAGTTTTTGCTATATGCCTTCAGATTTCATGCCAAGACTTTCAGAATTTGTGCTGAGTAATTTTACGAGAAAATCGATTTTCAAAACATGAGGGGTCAAGTTCACGCAGCTCCTTCAATGTCAGGACAAATTCTGAAAATTCGCATATATCTTGTGGTAGGCCGTTAGATTTCATGGCGAAAGATTTCTAATTGGTGATGTGTGATTTTCCGAGAGAAAGATTTTCAGAAACGATGGGTCACGTTAACGCTTTTCCTCAAGTTGGGCGAAGCCACCCGTCAACTTGGTTCTGCCCACAATAAGTTGAAATATCTCGGCTAGGGGATGAGCTTAAAACGATTATACGGCGGCACAATTCAGCTCAAAACGAGCTCAAAACGCCTGTTCAATAATTTTTCAGAAATTCAAATTGGGCGGAGCCAACTTGACGGAGCCGGAAGAAGTTAAGAGGTACGGAAGAGACGAATCACGATATACAAGACTGTTGTTACCATTCCTGAATACTTTGCAATGGTTGTTTTATGTGACAAAATACCCTTAGTAAACGTTACTGACAGTAAAAAAAAATTCCAATAAACTTACGGTAATACTTACAACAGAGCAGTTTACAGAACCAACAGCTTACCTTGAAATAATTTACATCAGTCAGAGCCGGTTTTACGAACTCGTAGTTACAGAATCATTATGTAGGCCCTAACTATAACTCAATGTACAAAAACAACATACGTAACCAAGAGTAATATCAAGTTGATCCACTACTATCGGTTAAAACCGGGTCTTGGTAAAATATCATTCCACCAATACCATAATGATTTCTGAATTCTCTCATTGAAATAAAGCGTCAAGATTCATTATTGCTTATACTAGAAGAGTAGGCCTACGTGCTCAAATTGATCAAGTCATCATGAAATTGTTGTAGCCTACTATTATACTATAATGTGACTAATACCTCGTTCACATAACAGAATTTAACTACAGTCAAGTAGATAATGTTAGTCAAGTTATAATATGAACAAAACTTGGCTAGAAGTCAACTCTAGTAATCTCTTAACTAACTTTCTAGAACTCAGTTTGCTTGACTGCAATCAAAATCCACCGCCTTCACAAAGAGCAACATCATTCGTACCGTCACATTGTTGGTTCAAAGCAAGGCCCTCTATATTATTTACGCATACAAACTATGTAGATGGCTTTGTTCAAAAACAAGGCGAGATAATGGCTGAATATCAACAGAAAATCCGTAAATCTATAAATGCAATATAAAAATTAACAGTAATCGAACAGGAAGATGGCAGTGCATAACGTCAAAAACAACCATTTCATCGCTGTCAGTGTGGACACTTTACCTCAGTTCATGATGCTAACTACAGTTAGTGATCCTAGTGTGAACGAGGTATAACTATTGTACATTATATCGGTTATACTCAGTTTTACAAATGGATAGTTAGTGGATTAAGCAATGGTTAGCGGATTAATTTGTTATCACCCTTGGTTACATATGATATTTTCATGCCTTCAACTAGTAGTTATTGGATTAGTACTTGACTAGGATTCATAAAACTGGCTCTTACCGATAATGAAATAACAGAACAATGTTCGAACTTGGATTGGAGTAGGGCTACATTTCGTTTAATTATTTAGGCCTACAGTGTGGGTATAACAGGGCTACATGTATCAGACAGAGGGCAGGCAATGTAATAGGCCTATGGTCAAATTAAATTATTAGTACTGATTTATGTAGGGCTTACTGTAGCTACATGGGAAGTATTTAAGTTCTAAATTTATTCACAAATTGAGAAGAAAATTGTATAGGCTTAAAGCAATTACGTTGAATAAGGGAATTGTCAACAATATAACTTATTCAAGTGATACACTTGAAATCTTAGTGAGACTATGTACTGAGAAACTAATAATGAGAATTTGTTTCAGACAAATATATGCGAGATATACAAGAGATCTCTCACAATGACTCAGATTCAGTTCTTCCCATTCGAAACTTATTTTCGGTGATTAGTTTGAAGTTACTTGATCATTTCTTTTGGTTCAATAGATTGAATAAAAATTTGATACAAACCAATTTTTGTCTTTCATTAGATGGATGAAATTTGGAAAGCCACTTACCATCCACTCCTATCAGCAATCTCAAAACCCACCGATACATTTCCAATATATTATTATTATTATCTTGATTTAGATCTAGCTTATTTGACGAAACCAATGTTATTAGTTATTACTATGTACTAATCTACGGTAAATCTAGAATACAAATACATTCCGCTGACTTGGTGCTTCCAAAGTAACTTTCCATCGCAGCCCGTTTACCTCTACGGGTTACCTGGTAGTAGAGACGGAACTCGATAACCAGCCTTACGTCATGCACAGTGCTACTATTACAAATTATGGCTGGAAAAGCTAACTTTATCCTAAAGCTTGGGTCTCTACAAGTCTACAACTGGGCAGTAAGAGTTACAACATAAGCTTGAGCATTGTATCTATGATCTAGGCCATCAATTATTGGGTTCAATTTGTGATTTAATTCTTGTAATATAGGCCCATATTTAAATACCATTCAACAATGGTTTCAAGGAATTTTCCTCTATAGATCTAGGCCTAAGGTATGATTAGGCCTACCAGTACTTAAAATAGCAGTCAATTATTCGTGAAAGATACTGCCGATCTGCAGGGTTGTTACGGGATAGTTAGGGTTGGGACGCGAAAGGTTTGAACCATAAAACTGCAGCTTCATCCACTCGACACCAAAATTATCTCACACTGTGATTTTATCATGTATGGTTATAAAATGAATGCCAAAGCCCTACCTAACCCCTTGGCTCTAGCCATCATCAACAAACTTCAAAAATGGAGTTTATAATACAAACTCAGTGCCTTAACTAAAAACATAACCTGGTTATTTATCAAATAGGCAGATTGATGTGGTGACTTGTGTGCCATAATCCTTGTGATATTAGCCACCAGTCATTATATCAAATGACGTCACATGTTTACTTAGTGAACGCACCCGAGTTGGGCGAGCGAGAGCAGACGAGAAATAAAATCAGTTCCATCTCAAACCTAGCCGGTGTCAGTCTTGTCAGTCATTACCTATCCTCACTGTATTTAATTGAAATATAGAACATGGTGACAGTGGTAAGCGAAAGACAACTATTACAATAATAAGTAACTATCAACGAACGTTTATACGAAACAATAATTTCAACAAAGCATCGGATGGTTATAGAAAAAAATGGATTATATAAATGTCTGACAACGAACAGGAGAAAGTCACCATGTGCGCGGCAGAAGTAGGACAATACCAGATCACGATTCCGCCACCGGAACAGTTTAACTACGAACAGCCACAGGAATGGCCGATGTGGAAAAAACGATTCGAACGTTTTAGGAAATCGTCTGGATTGATAAGGCAACCTAGTTCTGAGCAGGTACACTTACTAGTGTATATTATGGGATATATATATATCAACTCCGCCATCTTGAATTGGCCAGCAAACACGCTTGAAGTTTGTGTGCTAGTGTATTTTAGTTTAATCAATGTTCTTTTGAGAACAGTTGAAGGGTATTGTGAGGAAATCAGTGTTAAAGGTTACAGTAGTGTGGTGAAGTGTTAGTGAAGAAATTCGGAAAGTTTTAGTTGTGTTTATAAGTAGTTGAAAGTTTGGCAGTGTTGTTGCTCTGTGTTAGCCTATTGTTTTTGAGGTTAAGAGCGTCTGGTTTTGTTTAGTTCTGTGTAAGCTCAGGTAGTGAAGGGCCTAGTTACTTGTTTGTAGGGTCATTATTGTCGAGGTAGTTCTAGAGGGTAACATTCTTTGTAATATCAGTCCAGCTCGTGTGAAAATGCAGGGTAGTGTAGGTGTAGAGGATTCTAGTAGTTGTAATAGGTGTAGGAAGGTTGTGAGCAGTAGGCAGAAGGCTTTGAAGTGTGGTGTGTGTGAGTCGTGGGAGCATGGTGCATGCAGTGTGCCGCGTGTCTCGGGGGAGGAATATAAGATTCTGGGGAAATGCAGTTCAGTTGTGTGGTTGTGTGGTAGCTGTGTGGGGGATTGGAAAGATAAGGTAGTAGAAAAGGAGGCAGGGAAGTGGGGAGAGTTAGAAGAGCAGTTAAGGAGTACTATTGCTAGGTTAAAGCGGAAGTTGAGGAAGGCTAAGGAGGGAAAGGATCTCGAGGGAGATAGAGTGGGTAAGGTTAGGGGATGGTATGTAGATGAAGTGAGCATGGGGAACGGGCCTAGGAGTAGTGCTGAGTATAAGGGTAAGGAGACACCTGTGGTAAAGGTAATCAGTGATAGGCAGGATGAAGCTAGGGCTAAGGTTGGGAAGGCAATGGGAAAAACCAAGGCTAAGGAAGTACTTAGGACAGAGGAAGATAGTGGTAGACTGGGACAGAGTAGGGCTGCAGAGGAGGTTGAGGTTGAGGCAGACAGGGAGGGCTTGAGAGGGGTGATGCTGCTAGGAGACTCACTCGTTCGGGGAGTAGGAGCGCAGGCCGGGGGAAAGCTGGACGTCACAGTTTTACCGGGAATAGGGGTAGTTAGGATGAAGAAAGTGTTGGAACAGGTTAGTGAGAAGGATGCTGCAGGGAAGGCGGTGATAGTTCATGTAGGGACAAATGACGTGAGTGGTAGGGATGGGTGGGGAAAGGTCAAGTTAGTACAGGAGATGGAGGGGCTAGTGAAAGTAGCTCGTGGGAGGTTTGGGGAAGGTAGGGTGGTGGTTAGTGGGATTTTGTATCGTAGGGATATGCAGAGGGGGGTCATCAATGGTATGAATGACTTTCTTAGTCGTATGTGCGAAAGAATGGATGTGTGTTTTGTGGACTCCAATTGTTGGCTAAGAGGAGAAGGATTAGGTGGGGATGGACTTCATTTGTCAAAGGAAGGGCAGCGTATGTTTGGTGGGCTGTTAGGGAGGGTAGGTGATAGGCTGGGAACACAGGTTTGACTTGAGGGGGGTGCGATGAATGAAGAAAAGGGGGGGAGAGTGGGTGGGGGGGGGAAATAGGTCGAGGGAAAGTAAATGCCAGGAGATTTACCTAATGGTAGTAAATTGTAGGAGTTTAGCAAATAAGGTGGATGAATTTAGAACGCTATTAGAATTGTACCAGCCAGAAGTGGTGGTGGCAGTAGAGACATGGTTGGGAGGGGGATTTACAGAAAGTGAATTAACTATAGATCGTTACACATTGCATAGAAGAGATAGGGATAGGCATGGAGGGGGGGTAATGGTAGCAGTTAAAAGAGGTATTCAGGGGACAGTGCTCTGGAAGGAAGAGGAAGTAGAGATGATGGGAATGAAGATAACAGTAGGCAAACAGTCTCTTGAGGTAATCGCAGCATATAGGCCTCCGGGGGGGGATTTAGGACTGCTTCATTGCTTAGAGGATAGGATTAGTGCTAGGGATAATGTAGAGAGTTTAATTATAGCGGGAGATTTGAACATGCCTAACGTAAGATGGGAGGTAGGAGGTAGAGAACAAGGGAGGGGAGTAATGCAAAACATCGTTACGGGCATATTAAACGAAGGTTTTCATCAAGTTGTGGAGGAGGGAACCAGGAGTAGAAGGTTAGGGGGTACAAATATTCTAGACGTAGTGTTAGTCAGGCCGAGTGAGTTGTGGGCAAAAACAGTGATTGTTGATGGCATTAGCGATCATCGGGTACCTATAGTCAGCTTAGCTTTAGCTCCGGTTCAAACCGATAACGTTGGGAAGAAAGTTTGGAGGTACAAAAGGGTGCAGGCAAGAGAGGTTCAAAAAGCTTTTGAGGATAGGTTTGAGAAGTGGTGTGAGATAGACAAGCGTGATGTTGAAGGTCTGTGGTTCAATTTTCGGAAAGTATATGAGGAGGTTAGAGATATGTTGGTTTCCTATAAGGTGTTGCAGGCAAATGCAGATCCTGCCTACTATAATAGTACGGTTAGGAGGCTTAAGAGAAAGGGTAGAAAGATGAGTAGGAAATTGAGGGAGTCAGGGGAGGGAAAGGAAGCGATCAGGGACCTGAGGCGGGACTTAAACAAGGCTAAGAGAGAGGCGAAAGAAAACTTCATGGGTGGTATGTTTAATGAACGTGATGTACAGGGTAGCTGGAATAGAATGTACAGGTTTGTTTCTAGTCAGAAGGGTAGTAGTAAGGAGTTGCCCACCTTAGTTGATCAGGGAGGGAATGAGTGGAAAACGGATAAGGAGAAGGCAGCAGCATTAAATAGATTCTACGGGGAAGTGTTCAATGTGACTGGAATTATAGGGGAGGGAGAAACAACACTGGAGGGGGAGGGGGAAGAAGTCCTGCTTACAGAGGGGGAAGTGTGGAATGTATTGAGGAAACTAAAAAGTGGGAAGTCACCAGGCATAGATGGGGTGCAAAGCGATCTCCTGAAATTAGCGGGTAGGGGGGTTGTAGGTTATTTGCTAAGGTTGTTCCAAGCCTCACTCACAGCAGGTAGAGTACCGCAAGATTGGAAAAAAGCGGAGGTGGTTCCAATTTCAAAGGGAGGGCAAAGGGGCAGGGTAGACAACTACAGGGGAATCAGTTTAACGTCACATGTATGTAAGATGATGGAAAGGGTAGTTATAAAGAGAATAATGGAGAAAGTAGATGAACATAGGGGTATTTCGGAAGTGCAGCATGGGTTTAGGAAGGGAGATTCATGTGAGACACAGTTGTTAGGTTTTGCGGAAGAGCTGGCAGGGGTAGTAGACAAGGGGGGCTGTATTGATGCAGTGTTTTTAGATTTTGAAAAGGCTTTCGACAAGGTAGATCACACTATACTATTAGGGAAGTTGAAACTGTCCATTGGGAATGCTGGGTTAGTTAATTGGATTGGAAACTTTCTTCAGGATAGAGTTCAAACGGTTCGAGTAGGTTCGGAGGTTTCAAGTGAGGTTAAGGTTACGTCAGGAGAACCACAGGGTAGTGTGCTAGGTCCGTTATTATTTGATTTATATATAGATGATCTGACTAGGGTTGTTAATTCGAGAATAAGGTTATTTGCAGATGATTGTGTGGTATATAGGGAAATCAATACAGAGGAGGATGTAGTAGCTATTCAGGCAGATTTGACGGCACTTAATTGTTGGGTTCAGTTGAACAAGATGGGGTTAAATGAAGGGAAGTGTAAGTTAGTCACCTTTGGTAGGAGGAGAGTGAGGGCTGATGTAGTGTATGATGTAGGAGGGAAGTCACTTGAGTCAGTGGAAAATTACAAGTACTTGAGGGTGGTATTTGATAGACGTCTAGGGTGGGGGAGTCAGATTGAGAGAATAGTAAAAAAGAGTATAAATGCACTAAACTTTGTAATGAGGCAGCTTAGGGGGACAAGTATGAAGATAAAGGAAAAGGCTTATTTCTCGTTAGTGCGTCCCATGGTGGAATATGCTAGTTCAGTTTGGGATCCTTATAGATTAGGTGAGATAAGGGATGTGGAAAGGGTGCAAAGGATTGCAGTTAGAAGGGTTACAGGTAGGGTTAGGAGGTGGAAATGGGGGGAGAATGAAAGGGGGGAGAGGGGGAGAATATTGGAGAGTCCATCTGAGATGATCCGAGACTTGGGATGGCGGGAATTGGAAATACGGAGAAAGGAGGATCGGATCTGTAATTTCTTCAGGGTAATGGAAGGAGAAGGGGGCTGGGGAGAGTTGAATAGGTTGATTGAAAGGAATGAGTCAGGGTATGGGGGTAGGCGAAGTCATGATAGAGCAGTAGTTATAAAGGGGGCTAGATTAGATGTCGGTAAGTTCTCTTTCTTGAATAGGACAGGTAGGGATTGGAATGGGCTTAGTAGAAGTATACTTGAGGAGGATGAAATAGGGTTGAAGCTATTCCGTCAGAAGGTTAGGGAGGCGATAGGATAGGATTGATAGGGAACTTGCCACCGCGCATTTATGTGCAACTGCAAGAGTTAATAATAATAAAAAAAAAATAATAAATAATAATAATAATAAATATAATACAGCAGAAGAAATATTTGCCAATTTTAAACTTACCCCAGAGCAGAGTGATTATTTTGACGTAGTTTTGAATGCATTTGAAAAACATTTCATACCACAACTCAATGTTAGGTATGAGAGAGCTAAATTCAACAGCAGGAGTCAACAGGAAGGCGAAACTGCTGAAGAATTTATAACAGCTCTAGGCACTCTGTGAAAGAATTGCGGTTATAATGAGTTAACCGATGAAATGATTCTGGATAGAATTGTAATTGGGTTGAGAGACCAACATCTATGTGATCGTCTGCAACTTGAAAGTGGGTTAACTCTGCAGAGAGCAATAACAGCGGCCAGACAATCGGAGCTTATAAGCCAGCAGAAGCAGGATCTTCGTGCATTAAGCAAGGAAGCAGTCCATGCGGTCAACAGGTTCCCTGGTGGGAGAAAGGACCACTATAGGAAAGAGGAATCAGGCAAAAAGCACGAGAAGTCGACATCAGAAGGCACGGCTTGTGTGTGGTGCGCTGGGGCGAAACATAAAAGAAACCAATGTCCGGCAAGAGGCGAAACTTGCAAAAAGTGTAAGAAGAAAGGTCAATTTGCCAGAGCATGCTTACAGAGTAAGGTAAGAGCTCCTAATATACAAGAGAGGTCCAGCGAAGATGTATTTGCGGGATCAATCGCAAACAATGTCCCAAATAAAAAAGCAAGTAAGTGGAGAAAAAATATCTTTGTTAATGGAGTGAAGCTTCAGTTCAAATTAGACTCAGGGGCAAACGTAACCGTAGTTCCACCAAATAGTCCGGTCCTCAAGGACGCGGTACTATGGGAAACCAAGCGGAAATTAAGATCTGCAAATCAATCCCTACTTCAAGTAATTGGAGTCGTAAATGCTGAGTTAAAATATAGAGACATGGTATGTCAAGAGAAAGTTTATAGGTCCGTGAACCTGGCCCCCCAATATGTCACACTAATTCTGAGACTTGGAATATAATTAGTGTGCCGTGACAGGATTTAGTGTGCCAAATCTCAGAATTAGTGTGCCATTAGTTTCTGAGATATGATAGAAATAGAAATGAGGGGCCAAGTTCACGGTGGCCCCCCAACATGTCACACTAATTCTGAGACTTGAAATATAATTAGTGTGCCGTGACAGGATTTAGTGTACCAAATCTCAGAATTAGTGTGCCATTAGTTTCCAAGATATGATGGAAATAGAAATGAGGGGCCAAGTTCACGGTGGCCCCCAACATGTCACACTAATTCTGAGATTCGGGATACAATTAGTGTGCCGTGACAGGATTTAGTGTGCCAAATCTCAGAATTAGTGTGCCTTTAGTTTCTGAGATATGATAGAAATAGAAATGAGGGGCCAAGTTCACGGTGGCCCCCCAACATGTCACACTAATTCTGAGACTTGGAATATAATTAGTGTGCCGTGACAGGATTTAGTGTGCCAAATCTCAGAATTAGTGTGCCATTAGTTTCTGAGATATGATAGAAATAGAAATGAGGGGCCAAGTTCACAGTGGCCCCCCAACATGTCAAACTAATTCTGAGACTTGGAATATAATTAGTGTGCCGTGACAGGATTTAGTGTGCCAAATCTCAGAATTAGTGTGCCATTAGTTTCCAAGATATGATGGAAATAGAAATGAGGGGCCAAGTTCACGGTGGCCCCCAAAATGTCACACTAATTCTGAGACTTGAAATATAATTAGTGTGCCGTGACAGGATTGAGTGTGCCAAATCTCAGACTTATAGTGTGTCATAAGTTCTCGAGATACAATCGAAAGAAGAACTGGGGGGCCAAATTCACGCTCCCCCCTCCCATATGTCACACCAATTCAAGACTTGGAATATAAGTGAGTGAGCTAACAAGGGATTAAGAGTGGAATGAACACAAAAATAATTATAAAATAGGGTGGTTTTCCACCCTTCAATTTTTTAACTTTTTCCTGAGAGTAGGCCTATACCCCCCTTTGTAAAAATTCGAAAAATGAGGGGTGTATTCACGGCTTCCTGGCAGGCGAACGGAATTTGTTAGAGGGATGCCGTGCACATATTCGGGTCGATTGGATTGTGCTCAATCCAGAAATGATCATCTCGAAGCGATCCGAACCTCTGGAAGATATAGGTGAAAAACGGGAACCATGTAGTAGCTCCATGAGACCAATGTTGAAGGACTTTGAAAGAAATCATCCATTTTGATTTAACATTGGTTCTAATACACTACGACATGGTTCCCCTTTTTCGCCTATATCTTCCAGAGTTTTCTTCGGATCTCTTTGAGGTGATCAGTTCTGGATTCAAAAGAGTCTGATTGACCGGCATCTAGTCACAAAATTTCCAGGAAAAATTCATTTCGTCCACCAGAGGGCCGTGAAAACACCCCTCATTTTTCGACTTTTCACTAAGGGGGTAGGTACCCTTACAAAAAACTCAAAAATTGAAGGGCGGAGAACCACTCTTTCCTATTCTCTCATCTTTTTTTGAGGGGGGTCCCCTTAGCATTCATCCGTTGAGTTTTTTGCGATATCAGGAATGGTTTATCTACTACGCGTGTCAGAATATTCAGACCAAATATTGTCCAATATTGTCCGAAACTCACATGTTCGCCGATTCCACATCGTTCGCTCGATTTGGCTGATATTCCAGCACGTGAAATTGTATTTCCTAATCCACGAACGTCAGGAGAAAAAAATCCCTCAAATAATCAATTCACGAAAATGTTTTTTTTCACCCTTTTTTAGGCCTATTTCACGTCGGGCTGCCGCGTTGCGGTCGCTACAGTGATCGTTGACGCGAAAAACGACCCAAAATGGCCGCCAACGGGTCGAAGAGGTCGATAGGAAGAAAGCTAATTTTGGGTTTCGAACTGGTCGTTCAGGTCGGGGTGGGATATGCAGTACCGACCTTGACTGGGTGCTCGAGACGAAACAAATAGTGTCGGAAACTGAAATGTTCGCCATTTCCACATCGTTCGCCCGATTTGGCTGATATTCCACCACGTGAAATCGGATGTCAAAATGTACAAATGTCACGAGGAAAAAATGAAAAAAAAAATTGACGAAATTGATTTTTTTTTCACCTGCTTTCAGGCCTATTTCACGTCGGGCGGCTGCGTCGCGGTCACTACAGTGGTCGTTGACGCGAAAAACGACCCAAAATGGTCACCAACGTGTTGAGGAGGTCTATAGGCGGAAAGTTAATTCTGGGTTTCGAACTGGTCGTTCAGGTCGGGGTGGGATATGCAGTACCGACCTTGACTGGGTGCTCGAGACGAAAAAATAGTGTCGAAAACTGAAATGTTCGCCATTTCCACATCGTTCGCCCGATTTGGTTGATATTTCAGCACGTGAAATCCGATGTCAAAATTCACAAATGTCAGGAGGAAAAAATGGAAAAAAAATCAATTGACGAAATTGATTTTTTTTTTTCACCTGCTTTCAGGCCTATTTCACGTCGGGCGGCTGCGTCGCGGTCACTACAGTGGTCGTTGACGCGAAAAACGACTCAAAATGGTCACCAACGTGTTGAGGAGGTCTATAGGCGGAAAGTTAATTATGGGTTTCGAACTGGTAGATCAGGTCGGGGTAGGATATGCCGTAGCTGCCACGAACATGATGTCGAAAATTTTCAATCAAGTTTCAACCCATTTCGGCTGAGGGGCCGACATATTCCCGGCCCTCCGGCGGACGCAGCCGCCCGACGTGAAATAGGCCTGAAAGCAGGTGAAAAAAAAAATCAATTTCGTCAATTGATTTTTTTTTTTCATTTTTTCCTCCTGCTATTTGTACATTTTGACATCGGATTTCACGTGCTGAAATATCAGCCAAATCGGGCGAACGATGTGGAAATGGCGAACATTTCAGTTTCCGACACTATTTTTTTCGTCTCGAGCACCCAGTCAAGGTCGGTACTGCATATCCCACCCCGACCTGAACGACCAGTTCGAAACCCAGAATTAACTTTCCGCCTATAGACCTCCTCAACACGTTGGTGACCATTTTGGGTCGTTTTTCGCGTCCACGACCACTGTAGTGACCGCGACGCAGCCGCCCGACGTGAAATAGGCCTGAAAGCAGGTGGAAAAAAAATCTATTTCGTCAATTTTTTTTTTCATTTTTTCCTCCTGACATTTGTACATTTTGACATCCGATTTCACGTGGTGAAATATCAGCCAAATCGGGCGAACGATGTGGAAATGGCTAACATTTCAGTTTCCGACACTATTTGTTTCGTCTCGAGCACCCAGTCAAGGTCGGTACTGCATATCCCACCCCGACCTGAACGACCAGTTCGAAACCCAAAATTAGCTTTCTTCCTATCGACCTCTTCGACCCGTTGGCGGCCATTTTGGGTCGTTTTTCGCGTCAACGATCACTGTAACGACCGCAACGCGGCAGCCCGACGTGAAATAGGCCTAAAAAAGGGTGAAAAAAAACATTTTCGTGAATTGATTATTTGGGGGATTTTTTTCTCCTGACGTTCGTGGATTAGGAAATACAATTTCACGTGCTAGAATATCAGCCAAATCGAGCGAACGATGTGGAAATGGCGAACATGTGAGTTTCGGACAATATTGGACAATATTTGGTCTGAATATTCTGACACGCGTAGTAGATAAACCATTCCTGATATCGCAAAAAACTCAACGGATAAATGCTAAGGGGACCCCCCCTCAAAAAAAGATGAGAGAATAGGAAAGAGTGGTTCTTCGCCCTTCAATTTTTGAGTTTTTTGTAAGGGTACCTACCCCCTTAGTGAAAAGTCGAAAAATGAGGGGTGTTTTCACGGCCCTCTGGTGGACGAAATGAATTTTTCCCGGAAATTTTGTGACTAGATGCCGGTCAATCAGACTCTTTTGAATCCAGAACTGATCACCTCAAAGAGATCCGAAGAAAACTCTGGAAGATATAGGCGAAAAAGGGGAACCATGTCGTAGTGTATTAGAACCAATGTTAAATCAAAATGGATGATTTCTTTCAAAGTCCTTCAACATTGGTCTCATGGAGCTACTACATGGTTCCCGTTTTTCACCTATATCTTCCAGAGGTTCGGATCGCTTCGAGATGATCATTTCTGGATTGAGCACAATCCAATCGACCCGAATATGTGCACGGCATCCCTCTAACAAATTCCGTTCGCCTGCCAGGAAGCCGTGAATACAACCCTCATTTTTCGAATTTTTACAAAGGGGGGTAGGCCTACTCTCAGGAAAAAGTTAAAAGATTGAAGGGTGGAAAACCACCCCATTTTATAATTATTTTTGTGTTCATTCCACTCTTAATCCCTTGTTAGCACACTCACTTATATTCCAAGTCTTGGAATTGGTGTGACATATGGGAGGGGGGAGCGTGAATTTGGCCCCCAGTTCTTCTTTCGATTGTATCTCGGGAACTTATGACTCACTATAAGTCTGAGATTTGGCACACTCAATCCTGTCACGGCACACTAATTATATTCCAAGTCTCAGAATTAGTGTGACATGTTGGGGGGCCACCGTGAACTTGGCCCCTCATTTCTATTTCTACCATATCTTAGAAATTAACTAATGGCACACTAATTCTGAGATTTGGCACACTAAATCCTGTCACGGCACACTAATTATATTCCAAGTTTCAGAATTAGTGTGACATGTTGGGGGGCCACCGTGAACTTGGCCCCTCATTTCTATTTCCATCATATCTTAGAAACTAATGGTACACTAATTCTGAGATTTGGCACACTAAATCCTGTCACGGCACACTAATTATATTTCAAGTCTCAGAATCGGTGTAACATGTTGGGGGGCCACCGTGAACTTGGCCCCTCATTTCTAATTCTATAATATCTTAGAAACTAATGGCACACTAATTCTGAGATTCGGCACACTAGATCCTGTCACGGCACACTAATTATATTCCAAGTTTCAGAATTAGTGTGACATGTTGGGGGGCCACCGTGAACTTGGCCCCTCGTTTCTATCTCCCTCATATCTTGGAAACTAATGGCACACTAATTCTGAGATTTGGTACACTAAATCCTGTCACGGCACACTAATTATATTCCAAGTCTCAGAATCAGTGTGACATGTTGGGGGGCCACCGTGAACTTGGCCCCTCATTTCTATTTCTATCATATCTCAGAAACTAATGGCACACTAATTCTGAGATTTGGCACACTAAATCCTGTCACGGCACACTAATTATATTCCAAGTCTCAGAATTAGTGTGACATGTTGGGGGGCCAGGTTCACGGACCTAAAGTTTATGTTGTCAAGGGAGTAGCTGAACCATTGTTGAGCTTATCAGCAATAGAAAACCTGAAGCTTGCATCAATGATAGCTGACGTAAACTTGAAAACTAGTCCCAGTAGTCTGACGTCTATCAAAGATGTCAAGAAAAAATATCTCAAGCTCTTTAAAGGATTGGGAATTCTCCCTGGTGAGTACAAGATCGAATTAAGACCCGATGCAGTACCACATGCAATTTATACTCCTAGAAAGGTAGCTCTTCCTCTGTATGAAGCAGTGCAACCAGAATTGGAGAAAATGGTTCAGATGGGCGTCATATCCGAGGTCCAAGATGTTACAGAATGGTGTGCACCCATGGTTGTCATCCCGAAATTAAACGGTGGAGTACGCATCTGCGTTGACCTAACCAAGCTGAACAAGAGTGTGAAACGTGAAATTCATCCAATTCCGAAAATGGAGAACACTCTCGGGCAATTGGCAACAGCACGATACTTCAGCAAGCTGGACGCAAACGCTGAACTCTGGCAAGTACCTTTAGCTCCGGAGTCATCTTCACTCACAACTTTCTTGACACCCTTTGGTCGGTTCAAATTTAATCGACTTCCTTTTGGAATTACAAGTGCACCGGAACATCTCCAACGTAGGATGACACAACTCCTACAAGGGTTAGAGGTTGTGGTAGTACACATGGACGATGTACTATGTTTTGGAGCTACTAAGGAGGAGCACGATATTAGCTTAAGTGAGGTTCTGAAAAGAATTGAGGAACAAGGCATGACACTCAATGAGGAGAAGCCGAGCATAAGAAAAGAATGAATATCATTCCTGGGATATCGCATAAATCACAATGGAATAACCCCAGATGAAGAAAGGAAATCGGCAATCTTGAAGATGGAGCCGCCTACAAACAAGATCGAGGTACAACGATTCAAAGGTATGGTTAACTCGGTGGGGCGCTATATTCCCAATAAATCAGAAATATTGGAACCCATCTTATCACTGTCTCGTTCTGCAACTTCCTGGACCTGGGATCATCATCAGCAAATAAAATATCCTTCGATAAAGTTGGGCAACTGTTAACTTCGACACATATCCTCGCACTGTACGATCCGTCTAAGAAGACTACGGTTTCAGCAGATGCTTCAGCATACGGTATCGGCTGTGTTCTTTTCCAAGAGCACGATGGCAAGAACAGACCAGTTGCATACGCTTCTAGAACTTTAAGTGAATGTGAACGACGTTATGCCCAAATAGAGCGAGAAGCCTTAGCATTGACATACGCCTGTGAGAAGTACAGCGATTATATTACAGGTCTACACGTGACACTCGAAACAGATCACAAACCGCTTCTTCAAATACTGGCTACAAAGAATCTAGACGATCTCTCTCCTCGTCTCTTACGATTCCGAATTCGTCTAATGAGATTTTCGTACGATATCAAGTACATCCCCGGCAAACAGTTGGTTACTGCCGACACACTCTCACGTCAACCTATCCCAGATAACAAGGTGGGAGAACTAGAGTTAGAAACCACAGCATTTGTTCACATGGTGTTGCAGTCGATTCCTGTTACAGATATTTTCTTAAAGGAAGTCGTCAAGGAGCAAAACCAGGACGAAATCTGCCACAATCTACGCAAGTACTGCGTCAACGGGTGGCCAGAGAAGTCCCAGGTGATCAAAGAACTACAGGAATACTGGTCCCTCCGCGATCAGATCTCAGTTGTAGATCATCTACTTCTGCGTGGTGAGAGACTCATCATTCCCAAAGCTCTCCAGAGACAAGTTCTAGATTCAAATCACGAGGGTCATCAAGGAATCACTAAATGCCGAGCTCGAGCAAGAGATTCAGTCTGGTGGCCTGGACCATCTACGCAAATCGAATTCACGGTACGTTCTTGTCCTGAATGCATCCAAGAATCCCAGAATTTGCATGAACTATCAATGGGAACAGAGTTTCCCAGAAGACCATGGCAAAAAGTATCTCTAGACTTGTTCAAGCTCTCTGGAAAATGGTACCTAGTAGTTACAGATTTTTACTCAAGATATTTTAAAATTGCTGAGTTAGGTAGCCTAGTTTCAGAAGCAATCATTACTCACTGTGAGTCTATCTTTTCACGCCATGGAATTCCCGAAACAGTAAGAAGCGATAATGGACCCCAGTTTGGTTCAAAAGACATGAGTAAATTCAAGGAGTTCGCTAAATCGTATGGGTTTGAGTTCATTACTAGCAGTCCCAAATTCAGTCAAAGCAACGGATTTGTTGAAGCTGCTGTCAAAATTGCTAAGCTTAGATTAAAGAAATCTGAAGATCCTTACAAAGTGCTATTAGCATACCGCGCAACCCCGCTAGAAAATGGTTTCAGACCGTCAGAGCTCCTAATGAACAGAAAGTTGAGGACCACTCTTCCTATGTCCACAGGAAAGCTCGAAAGAGTCCCAGATAAATCTTCCCTATATTTAAAGGAAGAGGTTCTGAAACAAAAACAGGAAGATAAGTACGATAAAAGGCATTAGGCTAAAGAACTTTCTCCACTAAAGCCTGGTAAATATGTATGGATCATTGATAAGAGGGAACATGGGAAAGTGATTAGAAGAGCCGAAGAACCTCGTTCGTACATGATCGAAACAAAGAACGGAGTAATTAGGAGAAACCGTTGGCACCTTATTCCTGCTCCCTATTTTAAAGATACCAACAGATCAGCTCGTGAGGAATTTGTAGAAGAGACCGAGACTCGACCTCAGACACCTCTACGAACGACACCCAGCATCGACACACACAAGTCAGTTCAACAACCGAGAGACGCGACACCCAAGTCTGCCAGACAACCGAATGTGATAAGCAGTCCTGTCGTCCCCGTTGGAGCAGAACAGCATGTCACCCCTGATGCAAATGGCCCGGGAACTAACAGCTACCAGACTCGTAGTGGACGTTCCGTTAAACCGCCAAGAAAATTGAATATTTGCTTAATCGTTTAATTGGTATGTTCAAATTGTATTTCAATTTAGAAGAAAGTATTATTTTGAGTACAAGAAAATTAGATCTTCAATTCAGGAAAGGGTTGGGTATTTTTATTTAAAACAATGTATGATTTTAATGAACTTAGAGAGGGAGATGTGCCCTAAACCTTGTGATATTAGCCACCAGTCATGATATCAAATTACGTCACATGTATACTTAGTGAACGCACCCGAGTTAGGCGAGCGAGAGCAGACGAGAAATAAAATCAGTTCCATCTCAAACCTAGCCGGTGTCAGTCTTGTCAGTCATTACCTATCCTCACTGTATTTAATTAAAATATGGAACAACTTGTAAGGTGTAGGCCTACTCAATCCTGAACCTGGCCTGAATTTAATGTGAACCAATGTTAGCCTAGGTCTCTAGGTATATTTGAGCAAGAAACAAACTGTCTGACTCGACTCCCTTAGTTGTTGCGCACTCGCCCTGTTTTAACAATTATTTGATTTATATATATAGATGATCTGACTAGGGTTGTTAATTCGAGAATAAGGTTATTTGCGGGTGATTGTGTGGTATATAGGGAAATCAATACAGAGGAGGATGTAGTAGCTATTCAGGCAGATTTGACGGCACTTAATTGTTGGGTTCAGTTGACAAGATGAGGTTAAATGAAGGAGAGTGTAAGTTAGTCACCTTTGGTAGGAGGAGAGTAAGGGCTGATGTAGTGTATGATGTAGGAGGGAAGTCAATTGAGTCAGTGGAAAATACAAGTACTTAGGGGTGGTATTTGATAGACGCTTAGGGTGGGGGAGTCAGATTGAGAGAATAGTGAAAAAGAGTATAAATGCACTAAACTTTGTAATGAGGCAACTTAGGGGGACAAGTATGGAGATAGAGGAGAAGGCTTATTTCTCGTTAGTGCGTCCCATGGTGGAATATGCTAGTTCAGTTTGGGATCCTTATAGATTAGGTGAGATAAGGGATGTGGAAAGGGTGCAAAGGATTGCAGTTAGAAGGGTTACAGGTAGGGTTAGGAGGTGGAAATGGGGGGAGAATGAAAGGGGGGAGAGGGGGAGAATATTGGAGAGTCCATCTGAGATGATCCGAGACTTGGGATGGCGGGAATTGGAAATACGGAGAAAGGAGGATCGGATCTGTATTATCTTCAGGGTAATGGAAGGAGAAGGGGGCTGGGGAGAGTTGAATAGGTTGATTGAAAGAAATGAGTCAGGGTATGGGGGTAGGCGAAGTCATGATAGAGCAATAGTTATAAAGGGGGCTAGATTAGATGTCGGTAAGTTCTCTTTCTTGAATAGGATAGGTAGGGATTGGAATGGGCTTAGTAAAAGTATACTTGAGGAGGATGAAATAGGGTTGAAGCTATTCCGTCAGAAGGTTAGGGAGGCGATAGGATAGGATCGATAGGGAACTTGCCACCGCGCATTTATGTGCAACTGCAAGAGTTGATAATAATAATAATAATAATAATAGGACCAGGCCTAGGCCTATACTATTAAATAATGGAGAAATGAGATCCCGGTAAATATGCCGTATCTTTAACCTCTGTTTTAAGGGTTATATGTTAGGTGGTGGGTGGTAGACGATTGTTAGGGTCAGTAGGGCAGGGCACAAACCCCAAAATTACAATAATAATAATAATGAGTCTTCATTTGTGAGACGGGGTTGAGCCGCAATGGCTTCTCTAGTTGTACATTCAATACAAAACCTTACCCTACTTAACCCTTACCATACGTGCCCTTTACATCAGTAAAAAAACTAATGTAGTTTAACTATTGAATTTGTATTGGCTTGTTTAACCTAGTGGTGTAACTGACAGTGACAGTGCAAACAGAAAGTACCGATTCGAGAATGTTTTTCTTCTTCTTCTTCTTCTTGGTTCTAGGTGCTAACCTATCTGGCCAGTCTGATTGTTGTTTGAGCAGTTTTTGAACTATGATTCCTGGTTGGTGAAGGTAGGTGAATAAGTGGCAGGATTCATAGAAAATACATGTGAGTTCATCTAGTCGAGCGATAGATCGACGAGAGCCAAGTCCGTGCGAAGTCTCAGCTACACGCTTACACTGTGTACACGAAGTATTTCCAGGCGGTTTTGAACATACTGTATCTCTGGAACTAACAACCTAGATACCTCTAGTTTGTTGTAAAGGAATGAGGTGCCATAATCGACACGACATATCAAATTAAATATATACTAGGCAAACGCGTTATGTGTTTCCGCGTTGATGGATGAGCTGGAACATATCAACTTATCTTTGGATTGGTTATTATATATATATATATATATATATATATATATATATATATATATATATATATATATATATATATATATATATATATATATATATATATATATATATATATATATATATATACACCTTGAGATCCAAACCATTACATCACTGCCATCTTATTTTCCATTAATAATTCATATGATAATAAAGAAGGCTTTGTTTCAATCGTTTGCAATCAAGTGGTGACACTTGTTGCTTCGATTTAATAGGTATCTTAATAGCTTTGAATAATTGACACGAATAACATTATATATTTTTTTACATCGAAACGGCTGATTCGATTTGAGTGAAAGTTCGAAATAATGTTTATCATCATCAGATTGAAATTCCCTGAGAATTTGAATCCTCTCAGATGAAATATTTTTCACGAATGTTTTCCTCTGGGTTATTCTAACGGGATTTTTGAAAACTTTGGAATGAGTTTTCTCAGAAGTAGTTCAACCGATCGCGCCTCAAAACTATACAGCATCAATTCAGACAGGGGTTCATGTGTGTGCCAAGTTTCAACTGATTTTGAATTTTCGTCTGACCTGTGGAGCGCGAACAAAAAAACAAAAAAAAAACAGGCACTTTTTTCTCGGTATAGTGAAATTGAGTATTCGCTTCGCTCATCCAATTATATCTGAACAAACGTATGGAAGTTATAGCACTGTGAGAAGACTACTTTTTCCGTTTCACCCTCCTCCTTCTTTCGTCGTCACCTAAGAACTCGGCTACAGGCCAAACGAATTGTCCGATTTGTCTAATTTTCTCAGAGATTATGTGAAACTCATATGAAATTGTGACTTTTGAATCTTTCAACCGGAAGTTGCTTTTGAAAACCGGAAGTGAGATCATTTTACACTCATTTTTCAAGTTTTAATCATTTTTAAAAATCTTCACGTCATATTCCAATGATATTTCAAAGATGTGTTGAATAAATATACCAGATCGATTGTGTGTGCGTGATTGGTCAATTAATCATGTTTAACTGGAAGAGATTGAAATAATAACTTTCAGAAAAGAAGAATACTGTTGTATCGACGATTGAATCTCCGCCACTAATGAACCATCGGAAACTTTGGGTACAAAATCCAAGGCCAGTTAAAAAACTGAAGAAGAATAAACAGCTGCTATGGACAAGGAATTTGAGTCCTGAGAGATCAACAACTGAAAAATTCAGGTGTAGGGACTACACTTGAAAAAAAAATCTCGTGAAAAAAAAAGAGAAAAATCAAATCAAGCACGAAAAGTAAGAAAAAACACGAAAAATCGAAGAAAAAAAATCGGTCAAATAACGGAAAAATAGAAAAAACAAGAAAACAAAGGTTCACCAAAAATCGAGAAAAAATGAAAGAAAAATCACAAGAAACAAAAAAATCACGAAAAATCGGTAAAATTAAAAAAATCAAGAAAAATAAGATGAACGAAAAATCGAGAAACAGAACGGTGGGCTGATCACGAAAAATCATCAAGGTCACAAAGAATCGAGAAAAATGGAAAAATCACGAGAAATCGAAAAATAGGTATGAATGGAAAAAATCACGAAAATCACGGAAAATCACACAAATCACGAAAAATCGGAGAAAATGGAATAAGCATGGAAGAAATCACGTTTCAATTTTTCGCCAAGCGTTTGTGCTTCGTTTGTGCACGTTGTGCTCGAGACTACATCGCTTGTTCTCCACTCATTTGCCCGCTAATTGGAAATCATTTTCGAGAAAAATGGACTTTTATTCAATTTGCAACCCCCAAATGCATTTCTAATAAGCATATCAGTATTTCAAGAACTGTATTGAATTCAATATTTCCATAACCCACACTCATCTCCCGGTATATATGTATTTTGACCAACCAACTCGCAAGGTTTTTTTTCATACCACCGGTATATTAATGTTTCCATTTTCAGCATGCACACGTAGATTCACATATGAATATACTGGATACATAATATTTCACCGGTAAATTCGTATGTTGAACCAATCCACAATAATCTAATACGAGTATATATTATTTTGTACATACAGAAATACCGGTATCTTCCATTTTCCATACTTATAGGCCATATCACCCACAAATATACCGTGACACCGGTATTGTAAGAATATTCCAACTTGACGACTATTTTGGGCCATTCAATGCTGATATACGATAGGCGAGGAAATCAATCAAGAGACTGTGTTTGATCGAACGAAAATTTGATGACACAGTCAAGAAATATATTCTGATGCTGTTGTGAACAAGCAAATGCGTCTAATCATTATGAAGGAACAAAAATTACTGATATACCACCAAAAACCCTGACGGGTAAAAACTTGGAGCCAAGTCGTGAAATGTTTCAAAAACTTTCTGATATAAAAGGTGTGAACTCAAAACTGTATGCCAAGTGCAACGTATTATCAATCATTACAGCCTGGAAAAAAAACAGGAAACACTTCGCTCATTGTCCCCCACGTCCCCTCATATATCACCACCGCGTATTGAAGTGAAGTGCATGATGTTAAGAAATGGATAACTTATCCACGTCCCTGACACTGGAAAACGTAATATGGTTCAAGAAACTTGCCCCCCTCCTTTCATTTTCCATTCCAAGATATAGTTTCCCAACAATTTGAAGATATTTAGTGGGTAGTGATTGAGAGATCATGAATTGAGAGCCCACATTTGATTGGGGAGAAATACACCCTTTTACCCTTTTACTTTGAAAAATTCAAACGTTACCATAAGTTCATAGAACCTCACTCACAAAATTAATATCTTGTTAGATTTCGTGATGCAGGTTTTATGAATCAAATGAAAATACTCAAATCACTTTCAAATTCAGATTATAATTTCACATTATTTTTATATTGTATTGTTATCCTTATTTGAAGTTATTATTCATTCTACTCCAATGAGGAAATGTATGTCGGGGTCAAAGTCAGTCTCTGCCTTCTTTCGAGCCATAAATGCAACACTTATTAAAAAAAGTGGATATTTTGATAATTCAATAACCAATAACGCGATAGAGTCTCGATGAGACCATGCGTGAATTACAAATTTTCTTGACTCATATCACGTTTCCGTGTGTCAGGAACGTGAAATTGCCCATTTCTTTGCATCATGCTCTTCACTTCACTTCAATTCTGCTTGGTGTTATATGAGGGGACGTGGGGGGCAATGAGCCAAGTGTTTCCTGTTATTTTCCAGGCCATATTGATGAATAATACGTTGCACTTGGCATACAGTTTTGATTTTACACCTTTTATATCTGAAAGTTTTTGTAGTTGTTGAAACATTTCAGGACTTGGCTCCAAGTTCTTACCCGTCAGGGTTTTTAGTGGGTACATCTAAGAGTGAAGATACGAGGAGGCGGTGAGGCGGCATCCCTTTGATATGCGCGTGGTGAGAAAGGGAAATGCCATGTTGCTTATCCCGTTACGTAATTGATAGGCATAGATGGGGCACGATGTAGTGATACAAACCCATTTATACTACTGAAGCTGGATTCACAATGCGAACTAATGATCAGTGACTAATATTGAATACTAAAATTAAGAAACTGAGCATTCACATAGACTTGAAATAAGAACTAATTTTGAGAGTAATGACCTACTTTTCATGAGTCATAGCTTTCTCAAGATGACAGATTTAAATTGTAGTCTACATGTTAGAAGGCTGTTAACGAGCGGTTCACCGAGTGGGAAAGCCTATCCTGTTGCACTGACTTCCTGACGTTTCGAATTCACGACTTCTGATTGGTCAGACTAATGATCAAAACTAATGATTATTACTAAAGATGAAAATTGATTAACTCTCAAGGTCAGTCACTAATATTAAACACAATGTGAACGTCAACATTGATTCCGTATGTCTCAACTTTAGTTAATCATTAATCACTAATCATTAGTCCGCATTGTGAATCCAGCTTAATAACATATATCATGAATAGTTTGAATTCAATGAATCCCAATAGGATCTGAATAAGAAAAATTGCAACATATTTTGTAATTTTGTGTATCGTGTGGTTCAAGTTGAATCGTTGCATCACTAACACGCTTATATGAATGGACTTCAGGCCAAATATCCATGTTCAGAAAATAATATGCATGTTGACTATCAACACAATGTGTGGTACACGACAAAATTACACATATACATATATAAATATGTATACATACAAAACTGCTCTTGAACTTTTTTTAGGTTTCTGTAAACAATACAAGGTTGTGATACAAGGTTTTATCACACTGGAACAATGCACTAGAAGTAACATATATTTATAACTAGGAAAACGCGGGATGCGCGTTGTGAGATGAGCTTAGAAGTATGGCAATCTAGAATGAAAAATAACTTGTCAGCTCAATTTACATCTACAAACCTTGACTTACTTCAAACGTTCAGAAACCTCACCTGCAACTTGTTGATATTTATAGTAACCTGCAACCTGTCGCATAAACACTTTGCAAAACCAATTGATCCAAATATTCAATAAAATGTACACGTTTATTGCGTTTTCTTCATTATTTCTCATTCGATTGTTGTGAAAATCACTGAAAAGGTGTATAATAGTATTTTTCATATTCTGTACGAATCTGAGAGCTTTTGAAAAATTCTTGTTTTTCAATTATTTTTCCTCCGGGTTATTCTTATGAGGATTTTCCAAACTTTCCGATCATTTTCCGGAAAAACATTTCGACCGATTCCTCTGAATAACAATCCCAACCTTCACTGGTATGACACCAACGTTCAGAAAAAGTTTCAAGTTGATTGATTCATTTCTCTGACCTGTATGCCGCGTACATAATTAAAAAAAAAAAAAAAAAAAAACATGAAAACGAAGCTCATTTTTTTCAGGGTGTGAAATGGAAAGCTTCGCTACGCTCATCTAAATATATATATATATATATATATATATATATATATATATATATATATATATATATATTTATATATATATATATATATATATATATATATATATATATATATATATATATATATATATATATCTAGTATATATATATATATATATATATTTATAAATATATTCATATACATATATATATATATATATATATATATATATATATATATATATATATATATATATATATATATACATATATATATATATATATATATATATATATATATATATATATGTATATATATATATATATATATATATATATATATTTGTATATATATATATATATATATATATGAATATATATATATATATATATATATATATATATATATATATATATATATATATATATATATATATTTGTATATATATGTATATATATATATATATATATATATATATATATAAATATATATATATATATATATATATATATATATATATATATATGTATATATATATATATATATATATATATATATATATATATATATATACATATATATATATATATATATATATATGTATATATATATATATATATATATATATATATATATATATTGAAAGTTTTCTGTCAACAGAAGCATTTGCATCACCCTCCTTGGTCTACAGGTAGCGCATCTGCCTCTGGTTCCAGGGCCGCAGGTTCAAATCCTGCGTAAAGTATGGGTTTTTTCAAATGTCCTCTCATCCATCATCACCTCATTGTTTCCTTATCACCAACTCATTCGTACCCTCTATAACCTAGTAGTTGGTGGGGTCGTTGGGCAACAAAAGAAAGCATTTAATTGAAGTTCTAGATTATTACGCCCATAAGCAAAATATCAAAAGTACTTCACTATGTTGATAAGAGAATTCTCTGTCGATAGAAGAAATCATGTAACGTTTCTCTGTAAATAGAAGCAATGTATTCAAGATTTCTTCCGATAGAAACAATCAATCTCATAATTTATTTTTACAGAAGAATCTATTCAAGGTTTTCTGTTGATAGAGGCAATCAATTCAAGGTTCTTCTTCTATATGAGGACGTCCAAAGGTGAGCTCGCTCACCCTTTTTATCTCCCGCTCATTTGTACCCTCAATAACCTAGCTGTTGGTGGGGTCGTTAAGCAGCATAGAAAAATAAGCATTCAATAAAAGTATCAGATTATTACACCCATGAGTAAAATATCAAAGGTATTTTATTTCATTTTATTTCATCATTTTTGTTTCTATTCTTTTTTTTATTCCACTCTGTCGATGAGAAAAGTTAATTCAGGATTTTATGTCAATAGAAGAAATCATGTGACGTTTTTTTTGGGAATAGAGGCAATGTATTTAAGATTTCTGTCAAAAAAAACAATCAATTTGGGAATTTATTCTTACAGAAGAATCCATTTAAGGTTTTCTGTCAATAGAAGCAATCAATTTAAGGTTCAATTTTCCATATGAGGGCGTCCAAGGGTGAGCTTGCTCACCCTTGTTTTCATTATATTGGGTTTTAACGACGCACTGTGATGATGACTGAGATCTATTGGCGTTGGATGAATGATTAATGAGATGGTGGGATGATGAGATTAAGGTTTCATAGGTAATGGGAAGGATAGTGGGAAGGAAACGGTCGTGACCTATATTGTGGGAACCATCCCGGCATTAGCCTAGACTACAGAGGGAAACCACGAAAAACCCCTGTAAAGATGGACGGTGGCGGGGATCGAACCGGGTCCGATATGTCCCTTCACCTCCCGGGTCACACGAAGCAAGTGCGCTAACCACTCAGCTATGCATGTGCCGGTGACTAACATTCGCTGAGTAATAAATCTCCATCTCCACCGTACATGGCCGGGCACTCAATTGCTTGGTGTTTGCATATTTTTTCGCATACAGTCCTGACTGAGATACTCCACTACCATGATGAAAACCCCAACTGCCATGGAAAATGGAGATTGCAATCGTGCCATTTATTAGTGAAATGATCAGACACTGTATGATTGAAAAACGTTCTGATGCTCTTCCTGAAGGATTAACATGTAGAGAGTATTCTGATATTTCCTGAATTAATGTGTAGCGTCATCTGTTGGACGATGTGTATCATAGTATTGACTAACTATCAAATAAGTTTTGAATAATAATTTGTATCATCCTAACGAGACATAATTTGTGTGAATAAGTATTCTGTGAATAAATTATCATCATTATTATTATTTCCATTGTGATCATTATCATGATTATCAACTTTATTTTGATTCATTGAATGATATGAATGGTCTTGTTCTTTTCTCAAGACAAGAAATAAAGAAAACATCATTTTCATTGTGATTACTCTCTTGTAATTATAATTTTGATGACGTTTCATTGCTCTAATGACACTCATATATTGTGTGGACCTTGGTTATCATTTTCAATCCTGAGAATAGATGGTAATATGATATGGATATAACTATTCATTTCATATATCCAAATATAAATCAATTAGTATTGCATATAACTTAATTCTTTGTTTTTTCAGTTTCACCATAATTCATACTTCATGTAAATTGTATTTTTTCTGGTATTCATACCACAGACAAGCCTGAATCGGGCTTCGTGGGTAATTTGTGAACACACCTGATGTATACTCATACTGAAAAATGAAAAGAATTTCAACTTTGAAAAAAAATCATGATGATGAAACATAAAAATATAAAATCGATGAATCAATAAATCATTGAATTGCTAAATTTAATTATTAGCTTGAAGTTATAGGTAGAGCTTGCGTGTATTTTGTTCAGATGATTATTCATTGTTGTTACATTTTGAAATTATCTTTATTGTAGCGTGTTAATAATTGTATTGTATTTGTACTGCACTGTGTTCATTTGTAATGCGTTGTAATCTTATTTGATGTGAATTCGCCAGTTAAACGTATCTTTCAGATACTGTTTATTCGTGTGAAAGAATGAATGAATATTAGAGTTTCAAGGCGCATCGACAGCGAGGTCATTCAGCGCATGTCGTGTGAAAGAAGATGAGTTCTTTGAAGAGAGTATTATTACATTATTCAACAGGTGAACCCGCAATGAGTTTTGTGGACATTCAAGAGTGAAACATCTCTTGTTTCAATCTACATTTATTGGATTTATTCACATTTATGGTGATAATGAGAAAAAGATTGTCATCATCATCAGTTTAATGAATATATCACTGGAAATAATCCATACAAGATAAGAAGAGCAGTATTTCACTAGCTATGTTTCTTCGAACATCTGGTAATATGTTATTCTGTAGAAAGAGCCTTCTACGTAGGGTCGTATACGACGAGTGGGTAGCCGGCCACCCTCCGAATTCGTTCGGGAAGGTTCGGCTGCTTTGTCCAAGCCCGAGTGGCTGAAATAATGAAATGGCTAAAATAACACTTCACAGCAATGTTAACTCTGCAGCTCAAAGGTTAGCACGGCTGACTCCCATGCCACGGAGCTCTGATTGCATCCCGCTTGTGATTTATTTTTTTATTTTTTCAAATTACTTCCTCCAGAGTTTATATACGAAGGAACATAGTCAATTATGTGGACAAAGTCAGGTTGCGGACAGTAGGTTAGGTTATTGAGTTGGGTTGGTGTCATCACTTCGCGCATACCGCTGGCAGGCGGAACGGAGCTTTTAAATCGAGAACTGGTGCACTCTAGCAGTGAAAATTACAACTAAACTATCCTCTCGAACGAAGCCGAACCCTCCCAAACAGATCGGAGGGTGGCTGGCGACCCGCACGTAGTATTACGGCTTGTGGGGTCGTGACCCGACCCCATGTGTCAGCTACTCACGTCAAGCGAGACGCCGGGCGCGGGAAACGACTGCTCCGGCGGTTGATTGTCGGGCATGAATCGATAAAACTCGAACTCGTCCTTGTACCACTTGAGCGAGTACATCCCTTTACCCTCGAGGTCGAAGTCGCACGTCAAGGTCACGTTGTCGCGGAAGTCGACTTGCGGCGGGACGTCCAGGTGGATCAGACGCAGACAGCAGCCATCTTAGAAACAGGACAAAGTCATTGAGTATTCTGGACACTCACCGTGACCACGATGTAGTGACATCAACCCATTGTATCATAATATAAAGTAGGTGATTCAACTCCCATACTAATAACATGAACGGTATTTGTGGTTTCTTGCGGTCAATTCAGAGCCAAAGGTCCCGATTGGCTGTCGCGATTTAGCGGATTTCCTTGTCAACTGGATGTGGATAAGACTGGATACGGTACCAGTGGCATTGTTGAACTCATAGAATTTATAAATTCTGTAAAAAAACGAATGCAACTGCTAACATCATAATTCTACTGAGTCGTGTGTTTCGTAGTTCAATATGAGAACAATAGTTGCGCCACAGGCAATCGGGACCCCATGGACTCGGGAACTGACCACATAAATATTTCACTTTCAACACGCGATCTGGGTCACCTCCTTCATTAGATGATTAAATAGGTTGGTACCACTACATCGTGATGATATCCCACCGAGATGAAATTAAGAGCACAATATCTCGACGAGATGTTCTTCAACTTGTATTCACCGTAAAAAGTCGTCTACCAAAATGATAAACACAATCGATCATGCACCCTCATATTTGTATTGCTATTGTTATTTTGAGGTGCCATCATTTTTCAGGACGTCACAAACCTGGAACCTGATTTGAATGTGAATTCGAATGGGAAAGAATTTGACAATTCTATGGAAGTCACCACATCAATTGACGACTCGCGGTCTCCGCCCCCATGACGTCAGAAACCATACCGTCCAATCAACAGGGCTGCCAGAACTGTAGTCAAATTAAAATATCCAATCGGAGTATTTTGAAATGACACAAATGATATGATATAACTTGCTGACTGGTGAAGCCACGCCTATTTTGAGCCGTCAATTTCAGAAAACATAATTGATCCCTGTTTTCTCCGGACATTCCGAGTCGAGACGTGAGTATTACCTGATTCTGTATATTGAAACACGAACATGAACGGGTAAACGCTCACGTCACGACTCAGAAGAGGAGGCAGGTTCTTGAGGACGGATGGATTCTTATTTCTTATTCATCAAATTGATATGACGATTGCTACTTTTCCCTGGAATTGTGTTGAAAATTAGTCTTCATTCATTGAAATTAACTCAGGACTGTATATGACCTGCAAATTGCACCGACGTTCATGCTTTTATCGGAGTTGTCACGATCATGTATTTGGTAGAGGACCCTTCTCTTCCGTGAATTTTGAGTCACAATTGAGGTAGTGATCATAGTGAATGGAATATGGAATGCTGTATTGTTATAGTTATATAGGTGAGCCACAGTAGCCGTTTATTCTAACTCTAGGTAGGCCAGTAGCTTATTCCATGAATTTACATTTATTATTTAGTGAATACTGAAAAACAGTATCATAATAATACTGTGGATGACGAATGATATTACATTCATACTGTATCTTATATTCCATTATGAACCATCAGTGAAATAACTATTTCATAAATTGTCGTTTACAATAAACGGTAGTCATTTGACTCCAGGGGGCTTAGACTCGACTCTCACGTGGAATTGCATATTTTTACGTTTCAAATCCACGTGCGAAAGACGCTACGTGGAAATAGCTAGACTCGAGAAAAATTCTCACAACGTGAAATTGAGAGCACGGAAATCTGTGGCGTGGATTCGAATCCACCACAGCCTTCCGTGCCTAATTTAGGTACGCGTAGGAACACATTCTAGCGTGCGGTGCCTGCGTGAATGAGTACACTATATTTCTAAACGAGCCAATGATAATTGTTGTTACAAAATTGGGCGTGGTTTTAAATTTGTAACTCGCGTTCGAAATATGTTTTTCGTTCAAGCTTTTGAGATCCTAGAGACCAAAGTGAAGTTCTAGCTGGGCCTGAATAACGTAATTGTATCACAACCATTATCATAACATCTTTATTAACATCTTTTTTGTCACTATGAACTTACAAACTATTCTCAAATTATTGATGAGCGTAGCGAAGTCTCCATCCCACTCTTATAGGGCTTTGTCTGTGTGTTTTTTTTTTTTTTTTTTTTTTTTTGTAAGCACTCCACAGGTCGCAAGGATTGACTGATCAACATGAAACTTTTTTTGTACACGCAAACTCATTCAACTTAGAACTGTATAGTTTTTTAGATGAATCGGACGGACCGATTTTGAGAATCATCATCTCAAAGTTTCTAAAAACCCCATAAGATTTGGCTGGGCGGAAAATGTTGAAAAATAAAATCTCTCCAAATGGGATGAAATTTTCTCTAAATGTGTATACATGGATTTTACACATTATTACGATTTTTAAGCAATTCTGATCTGTCGTTTTAAAGAAAAAAAATAAAATGACTGATAATATTCATAAAATATAATATCATAAAAATTGTGACAGAATTAAGTTGTCAAGATTCACTGCTTTCTAGATTCAAGAGTTGACCAACAATGAAGTATTTTTTATATGCGTCAAGGTGTGAAGAATACCAGAGTCAATGAAGTGGCAAGAGTAGAACTACTTTAACGACTTTAATAGCTTATTCAGATATCAAGGTGTGTAGAATACCAGAGTCGATAAAGTAGCAAGGGTAGAACTCCTTCAAGGACTTTTATACCTTATTCAGATATCTCGCTCATCTTACAACGCATATTTCGCGTTTGACTAGTTAATGAAAAATAAGATGGCAGTGATGTAATGGTTTGGATCTCAAGGTGTATATATATATATATATATATATATATATATATATATATATATATATATATATATATATATATATATATATATATATATATATATATATATATATATATATATATATATATATAATAACCAATCCAAAGATAAGTTGATATGTTCCAGCTCATCCATCAACGCGGAAACACATAACGCGTTTGCCTAGTATAGAAACAAAATGACACACCTAAGTAAAGAACAACAAGAGCTAATGGTTCAATACTTTGAGCACCACCCGGAGTTGATAAAAAATAAGCTTGACAATAATTTCACGAATGAGAATCAAACAACATTAAATAAAGAGATGGTTCTACTATGGATGTCTGGGAGCACACAAATCCTTAGAACAATGGAAGTGTGTGAGTATATAATTTCTTAATTGAATTCGATTATTGATGAGCGTAGCGAAGTCTCCATCCCACTCTTATAGGGCTTTGTCTGTGTTTTTTGTGTGTGTGTAAGCACTCCACAGGTCGTAGGGGTTGACTGATCAACATGAAACTTTTTTTGTACACCCAAACTCATCCAACTTAGAACTGTATAGTTTTTGGGATGAATCGGTCAGACCAATTTTGAGAATCATCATCTCAAAGTTTCTAGAAACCCCATGAGATTTGGTTGGGCGGAAAATGTTGAAAAATAAAATCTCTACAAATGGAATGAAATTCTCTCTAATTGTGTATACATGGATTTTACACATTATTACGATTTTTTAAGCAATTCTGATCAGTCGTTTTGAAGAAAAAAAATCATATTACTGATAATATTCAGAGAATATATCATAAAAATTGTGACAGAATTGAGTTGTCGAGACTCACTGCTTTCTAGATTCAAGAGTTGACCAACAATGAAGTATTTTTTATTTCCGTCAAGGTGTGTAGAATACCAGAGTCAATGAAGTGGCAAAACTAGAACTGCTTTAACGACTTTTATAGCTTATTCAGATATCAAGGTGTGTAGAATACCAGAGTCGATAAAGTAGCAAGGGTACAACTACTTCTAGGACTTTCATACCTTATTCAGATATCTCGCTCATCTTACAACGCATATTTCGCGTTTGACTAGTTATTAACAAATTATGTCAGGTTCCAGACCCTTCACCACATGGCTGCTATTTTTGTTGAATGTTTCATTAGTCTTCAGCATACTTCAATATAATTCATTCAGAACATTTTCATTATCCAAGACTACAAAATGACCTAGTCTTCCATTTATTAATCAATTCAAATCAATGGTATAGAATGCACTTTCATCAACGGTTAGTCCTTGTGGACCTGTGCCCCAGTTGGACATCACAGTGAACAGATTTAGTTAATTCATAGAATATTTCAATAGGCCTAGGCTGTTCAAAGCACCAAGAGTCTTTATAAAATCAATTAATAGATATTCAATCAAACACGGAGCATTTAAATGCTCCTAGCATTCTATTTCAATTGAAATATTTATTAATAATTAGGCCCATCTCAATTTTGTTTGTATATTATAGATATTTTAGAGATTATAAATGGTTATAATCTAGGCATATAATATAACTTTTTTTGTACTATGAAACATTGTGGGGGCCTATTCAACATCATAATTGTGAAAATCAACACTATAAGACATTACTTACAGAATAATCTGCTGTTTCAAAATAATGATAATATTTTAGAACAAACATTCATTTTTAGACTTGGCGCGATATGCGACGAACTGCAAAAACACGTGGAGCCCTTGAGAAGACAGACATTAATAAAACGGGGAGTGGACCATTGCCAAAAAAAGACGCGTTAACACCTCTTCAAAAGAGGATAAATTCTCTGATAGGAGACTCTCTACACACGGGTGACCCGAATGGGGTACAATTACAAGGAACAGGTTTTCCGGTGAGTTATATAGCTATTGGAAGGATATTCTAAAATTGTAATGAAGTACATGGACAACAATATCTCTTATACAGTTATAAATATGTTTAATAATTGAATATTTTACAGGAAAGTCCAGAAATTAGGCATACCGGTGGGTCTATTGATGGTCCATTGTGTGATTACCTACTAATGGAAGTAGAGAGTAGCGACTCTGCTGCTGAGATTGTCGGATCATCGACTCCAAAAAAAAGAAGACAGTACCAAACCCCAAAAAACAAAGTTATACACCTCGAGTGTTTACAGCAGGTGTGCGTGTGCTGCAACCGCTTGTGCACAACTCAAGCACCACTGGCATGGCCGCGTCATGTTCAGCTACTCAAACAACAATGGTTGTGCATGGTGAGATCTGTAACATAATACTACAAGTAACTTGGAAGACTTTATACAGGTTTTTTGGTGGATGGGGAATCTGGTACGGACAGATTGAATGTTCATAGATTTATTTAACTGTTGACCGATAATTCATCAACGATGACGATGACTAAAGATTGTAACTCGAGAAATACAATATATAGTTTATAGAAAAAAACGTTCTCTCCCGGATGTTGTTGGTAGATGACTGGCAGCTCATTTCGTGCGTAGGTACGGTGGTACCTGGCTCGTCAAGTGACAAATTTCTCGTCACAACAACTACATACTATAAAAACTATAAAAATCGTTACCACAACTATATAGTCTCTAAAAAAGGTCACAATTATTTATTATTAGAGCTAGGATAGTTATGCAGAATACATGTTCAAAATAAAGCTTACAAGACCACGCAAAAACATATTTTCATCAATTTCAGAACTCCCTAAATCTAAATAGATCACTTTTATTCTGCATGTTTTACATATCTGGGCATTTCTGGGAAAAAGTACATATTCAACGTTTATTTCGCATATTTTAGCATATTTGGGTATTTTAGATCATTTAGGCCTACTTTTACTCTTGAACATAATTCAAACTTTCTCAAAAAATGTAATCCATGTACAAATGTAGACCTACCTGGTTTATTTGAGTTTGAAGAACATTGAGATGATTCTAGTTTCACACTGTGCGGCCAAATATAACAGAAATTTGGTAAACAATTGATATTCAGCCAACAACGTTAAATCATAATTTAATTCCGCCATGTCTGCCAAGTACCTAATGGATACAATTCTTTCCAATATGACATGTTATACAATTTAGAAAAAAATCAATTTAATTCATTCATATTCATTAAATAATATTCATTCAATTAATTGAATAGAAGTACGTTCATACTACTACGGCAACCTGCCGCATGTACGGTTTTTCTGTTACGGTAAACACAAGCTTTTTTTCTTTCGTTCATAGTATAGGCCTACTACGGTAAACGTCAGACGGCAAGTGAGCACGGTCTGCTATCTGTCAAAAAGGACGACAACAGTGAAAAGTTACTTCTTTCACCTCTTTTGAAAAAGAAAGCACTATTATTAACTGCAGCTGCACATTTACAGAGTAGGAAAAGAAGACCTAGAAGATGGGATACTCGTCCAATCTTTCAAAACCGAGAAAGATTTGGTAATTATTACAATCTCATATCACAAATGAGGTTAGAGGACGAGAACTGTCAAAAGAGTTGACGCGCCAAAAGAGTCGACCGCTGAACAGTTGGTTATACCACACTCCACATGCGTAGGAAAAGCGGTCTGAGCATGCACAGGGCCGTGATTAGGCCGACTACGTCACAAACCGCATCACGGCGAGCTGGCCGTACGGCAGAAAGTTGAAGTTAATTCAACTCGGACGGCTGTGCCGTATCGCCTGGTACGGCAATTTTCTGATTGGTTCACGTGACCAGCCGTGACGGCAAAAGCGTTTTGCGGTAGTAGTATGAACGTACATCAAAGCTTGTCAGTACCGGTAGGTTATTCAAAAAAATGACAAATGTGCTTTTGTACTGATTTTCTCACAATAATGTTGATAATTCTAAATCCCATCCTACTGAATACTTAATTTTGATTCGGCATATTTGAGCATTTGTTTTCGCATGTTTCAATGTTTTATATTGCATAACTATCCCAGCTCTATTTATTACTATTTTTGAATCAAAATACATTCAAGACTATGATCTCAAAAACTGCTAAAAGCCAATATTACTTGAAACATCAAACTTGAAAGCTCTAAATTAGAAAGATAGTCAAATACTTTGCAAATACTTTGCACAAAGTACTAATTATGTGAAAAACTATAAGATGTGTGCAGAGTTCAAGTTCAAATCTTTTCAAACTGTGGAATGCACATACGACAACAACAATTCATACCGGTACTAGAAAATGAATTCCTAATCTAATGAATCAATGTGTCCTAAAATCTTGTAGCAACTATACTTTGCAGTTTATTGATATGTCTGGTAAATTTCCAACTTTCTTTACAAATAAATTTCTAAATTAATCCATTCAAAAATATTAATTATTTTTCTTCAAGGTCATAGGCAAACAACTCTCGGGCATTTCAAAGGAACTCTTACAGCAGCAGTCGCCTTTGCTAACAATCAATCACAACTGATTGATGAACAGCGATGTTTAGCGGAGGCAGCCGTAGAGGCCAACGAGCACTTGCAAATAATTGCCGAAGGACAAACACGTTCGGCGAACGTGCTTGAGGCTATGCTGAAAATATATAAGCAAGTAAATGGTATTGAATGAAGAAATAATTTCAACAACCATGCATTGGCTCATTAGTTGTATCAGTTACTCAATGCTGATATTCAGTTACATGTTGATGGTGTTAACTGTTGATTATTGAATTATTTATTAAGCTACGATTACAGTTCACTTGCAACATGCGCTGACCAATCAGTGAGAGTTTATCACGTGGTCACAACACTAAACAATGCTGAAGGTTTGCGACCATGTGAAGAACTTGATCGCTGATTAGTCAATGCGTGATGCAAGCTGCGGGTGGCAAGTTGCTCAACGCTAAACTGTAAACGTAGCTTTAGTTGTTAGAAAATATCTAGTCGAGCGGTAGCTCGACGAGAGCCAAGTCCGTGCGAAGTCTCAGCTACACGCTTACACTGTTTACACGAAGTACTTACAGGCGGTTTTGAGCATACTGTATCTCCGAAACTAATACACTTAGATACCTCTAGTTTGTTGTAATGGAATGAGGCGCCATACACGACACGGCATATCATCTATCAGCTATATCGAACCAAACGTCTGGATGTTATAGCACTGCAAAAAGCGTACTTTTTTCGTATTCTTCTCCTCCTTCTTCTTCTTCTCCTCCTCCTTCCGTCGTCACATACGAAATGGGCTACAGGCCAAACGAATTCTCCGATTTGTCTGATTTTTTCAGGGAATATGTGGACCCATATGGAGAGGTGTCTTTTGTATGATTTAACCGGAATAGTTTTTGAAACCGGAAGTAATGCCATTTTACACTCCTTTTTCAAGTTTTCATTATTTTTAAAAATCATGTTACAACATATTTCAATGAAATTTCAACGATATATTTGTATAGATATACCAGATCGATTGTGTGTGAGAGATTATTCAATTGATAATTTTCAATTGGAAAAGATTGAAATAATAACGTACAGAAAATGTAGAATACTGTCGTATCGACGATAAATCACGGCCACCAATGAACCATCGAAAACTGCATGTACTTTTTTCTCCGCTCGATCCGCTCGATCTATCTGAATGATCGCCACCGCCCACCAGACACAACTGAATCTCAAATGAAACAGCTGATATTTACAAATTATCACATTGATACCTTATTGCATGATGAACGTCATACCGTATTAAATTTTGTATCTACAAACTGAAGAAGAAGAGGGGAAGAAACAGCAAACTGCTATAGAAACGGAAGGTGAGTCCAACATGCGGGGCTAATCGAAGTAGCTGAATATTATTAATTCGTATGCTAGGCCTATAATTATTGTTTGTCTACGACGTAGGCCTGCCTAGGCTCATGTGTTGGTAATATTCTAGCAAATGTTCATAACTTACAATTATTCAGTTATAGTGGCATTAGAACAGCTAGTAGGCCCAGGTCTATCACATAATAATGTGTTATAGATTGTATGCCCATGACCCATAATATGTCTAGACTATAGGCAACATATAGTTTCTTTAATGATAGTAGTTCGTGCGTCTTCTCTCTATACAATGAGATTGTCTAAAAAATAGATGCGCGAATTTCAGTACCATGCATTAGTAAAACCATAGACTTCTCTATGTTGAAATTACCGCATTCCCAACAAATGTGAATCGTTCTTTCTCCTCTACGAAAAGAGATCTTCTAAAAAATCTCTGCCTATATATCAGTAATACGTATATTTCAAGTACCGGTATTTAAAGAATATTCCAACTTCACCACTATGTTGATTCAATGCAGCTGGTATACGATTAGCTGGGAAATCAATTGAAATATTGTATTTATTGGAAGTTGGAACGAAAATTTGTCAACACAAAAATATATTCTGATGCTATTGTGGTCGAGCAAATCATTATGAAGCAACACAAATTACTGATATCCCACCAAAAACCCTGACGGGTGAAAATTTGGAGCCAAGGCCTGAAATATTTCAACAACTACAAAAACTTCTTCATATAAAAGGTGTGAAATCAAAACTGTATGCCAAGTGCAACTTATTATTTATCAATACGGCATGGAAAATAACAGAAAACAATAGGCTCATTGCCCCCCCCCCCACGTTCCCTCATATAACACCAAGCAGAATTGAAGTGAAGTGCATGATGCTATGAAATGGGTAACTTCACGTTCCTGACACAGAGAAACGTAATATGATTCAAGAAACTTGCCCTTCCGTCTATTTTCTATTATAAAATTTCGGTTTCCATCAACTTGGTGTCATTTTGTAGGTAGTAATTGAGAAAACTCGAATTCAAAGCCTACATTTATATCTACATTCATATCTAGGCTATTTGAAGAAAATAAACAATTATGAAATTATTTTCTTCAAGACGGCTGATCCGAATTGCATACAAATTCGTATACGTGTATCAAACGTGCATCACGCAAATCAGTATACTTCATGTGTTTACTTACATTCAGTGACAATTTAAAGCTATTTTGAGAGATTTTATTTCTCAAATTTTCTTGCTCACCCTGATCTCATGATGTTCTCAGATAGTTTCAGATAATGTTTCTCAGAATTGGTCCAACCAATTTGATTAAAAAACTTTACAGTTCTAAGTTGAATGAGTCTGCATGCATGAAAAGTTCATATTATTATTATTATTATTTAACTCTTGCAAATGCACATAAATGCGCGGTGGCAAGTTCCCTAAGTACCCCTATCCCACCATCTCCTTAACCCTCTGACGGAATAACTTTAACCTGATTTCATCCCCTTCAAAAACATTTCTACTAAGCCCATTCCAGTCCCTACCTGTCCTATTTAAGAAAGAGAATTTACCGACATCTAATGTAGCCCCCTTTATGACTACCGCTCTATCATGACCCCGCCTACCTCCATACCCTGACTTATTTCTTTTTATCAACTCATGCAGCTCCCCCCACCCCCCCTCTCCCTCCATTACCCTGAAGAAATTACATAAACGATCCTCCTTCCTCCGTATTTCCAATTTCTGCCACCCCAGGTCTCTCATCATCTCAGTTGGACTCTCCAACATTCTTACCCTCTCCCCCCTTTCATTCTCATCCCATTTCCACCTCCTAACCCTACCTGTAACCCTTCTCACAGCAATCCTTTGAACCCTTTCCACATCCCTTATCCCTTATCAACAATTTTGCCTGATTTCTTGGTTAAATTGGTCGAATTCATCAGTCAAAACCTGCGACCTGTGCAGCATAAGTTACTTACGAACAAACAGAAACAAAACACACAGACAAAGCTCTATAAGAGTGGGATGGATGTCTCCACTATCGCTCATCTAATTATATAAATAAATATCAGGTAACAGAATGCCCTAAGCACCGAATGAATAGACTTGAATAACAAAAATATCTGGTAATTATTACTAGTCAAACGTGAAATATGCGTTGTAAGATGAGCGAGATATGCGAATAAGGTATAAAAGTCGTTGAAGTAGTTCTACCCTTGCTACTCTATCGACTATGGTATTCTACACACCTTGATATATGAATAAGCTATGAAAGTCGTTGAAGAATTTCTACTCTTGCCACTTCATTGACTCTGGTATTCTACACACCTTCACACATATAAAAAATACTTCATTGTTGGTCAACTCTTGAATCTAGAAAGCAGTGAATCTCGACAACTTAATTCTGTCACAATTTTTATGATATATTTGATGAATATTATCAGTTATTTTATTTTTTTCTTCAGAATGGCTGATTGGAATTGCATACAAAATCGTGAAAATGTGTGAAATCTCTGTGTACACATTTAGAGAGAATTTCATCCCATTTGGAGAGATTTTATTTTTCAACATTTTCCGCTCAGCCAAATCTTATGGGGTTTCTAGAAACTTTGAGATAATTTTTCTCAAAATCGGTCCAACTGATTCATTCCAAAAACTATACAGTTCTTAGTTGGATGAATTTGCGTGTACAAAAAAAGTTTCATGTTGATCAGTCAACCCTTGCAACCTGTGGAGTGCTTACAAAAAAAACACACACAAACGAAGCCCCATAAGAGTGGGATGGAGACTTCGCTACGCTCATCAATAACAAAAAAAATCAAATCACTTTTCAATTCAGAGTATAATTTCAAATTATTTTTATATTTTTTTCATTTTTTTTTCATTCGGAATAATTTATTATACTCCGACGAGGAAATGTATGTCCTGGTCAAAGTCAGTATTTGCCTTCTCTCGAGCTACAAATGCAACATTGAAAGAGATTGATATTTTGATAATTCAATATCCAAACACGTAAATTACACATTTTCTTGAATCATATTACGTTTCCCTGTGTCAGGAACGTGAAGTTACTCATTTCATAGCATCATGAACTTCACTTCAATTCTGCTTGGTGTTATATGAGGGGACGTGGGGGGCAATGAGCCAAGTGTTTCCTGTTATTTTCCATGCCGTATTGATAAATAATAAGTTGCACTTGGCATACAGTTTTGATTTCACACTTTTTATATGAAGAAGTTTTTGTAGTTGTTGAAATAATTCTCCAAATTCTCATCCGTCAGGGTTTTTGGTGGGATAAATTATAATTGAAAGAAAACAAGGCACATTAATGTAAGTGGAATAAGAAAATAAATAATAAAATATATTTATTACACACTATGTCGTAGCTCAATTGTTGAATTTGTTATTAGTTGGTGATTGCTAGTAGCTGTTACTGGGTTATTGAGAATAATAGAAAGAGGTTAGTAGAATTACAGTAAAGTTGATGATTGCTAGTAGCTGTTATTGAGTTATTGAGAATAATAGAGAGAGGTTAGTAGAATTACAGTAAAGTTGGTGATTGCTAGTAGCTGTTATTGGGTTATTGAGAATAATAGAAAGAGGTTAGTAGAATTACAGTGAAGTTGATGATTGCTAGTAGCTGTTATTGGGTTATTGAGAATAATAGAGAGAGGTGAGTAGAATTACAGTGAAGTTGATGATTGCTAGTAGCTGTTATTGAGTTATTGAGAATGATAGAGAGAGGTTAGTAGAATTACAGTAAAGTTGGTGATTGCTAGTAGCTGTTATTGGGTTATTGAGAATAATAGAAAGAGGTTAGTAGAATTACAGTGAAGTTGATGATTGCTAGTAGCTGTTATTGGGTTATTGAGAATAATAGAAAGAGGATAGTAGAATTACAGTAAAGTTGGTGATTGCTAGTAGCTGTTATTGGATTATTGAGAATAATAGAAAGAGGTGAGTAGAATTACAGTGAAGTTGATGATTGCTAGTAGCTGTTATTGGGTTATTGAGAATAATAGAGAGAGGTTAGTAGAATTACAGTGAAGTTGGTGATTGCTAGTAGCTGTTATTGGGTTATTGAGAATAATAGAAAGAGGTTAGTAGAATTACAGTAATTTGAATGGAAAAAGTCAACACATACAACCGAAATATTAATAATGCTTCGTTTACTGACTCGCGTTGGACGCGTCGAGCGACGGGCAAACCGCGTATTGCTCCCACTGATCTCTATAAATAACGTGGATAGCTGATCAGAGCGGCGCGAGACTGGCGAAGTGAAGCCAGGTAGCCGTCATGTTACTCGTACCTCCTTGCAGAGCAAAATTCAAAAAATACATAGCGCATAATAGGTTTTATCGCAATGATGTGGTTTTAACTGAGAAATTCAAAAACGACCGATACTAGAATGAACAGACAAAGAGTATCTTCATCAATGTATATGTAATTCGTCTTAATTCATGAATATATTCATTGATGTAAATATAGAAAGCATAATTATAATTATTGATAATGATGTAATAATACATGATGATATATGTTATTGGATGAGCGTAGCGAAGACTGAATTTCACTGTACTTGAAAAATCGAATGTGTTTTTTTTTTTTTTTTTTTTTTTTGTTCGCGCTCTACAGGTTGAACAGAAATTCAGATCATGATGAAACTTGGCACAAACATGAACCCCTATCTGACTTGATGCTGTAGAGTTTTGAGGCAGAATAGGTTCAACAATTCTTGAGATAAATCATTTTGAAGTTTTCAAAAAACATATGAATAAGCCAGGCGGAAAAAATGACAAAGTGAATGTTCTCCGAAATCTTTCAAATTTCCACAGAACTCGAACAACATGATAATACACATTATTACGGACTTTTACAATAATCGGATGTGACGTTTCAGAGTAAAAAATTAAAAAATGCGATTTTTGTTATGTTTAATTTCATTCATTAGAATAGCCTACGAATACTATCAATCAGATCTATATACAGAAGGCTGGGATTTGATCTTCAGAATACAAGGTTCTCAAATTTCGATTAGGCCTATATTCCATAATAACTAATCCAAAGATATAAGTTGATATAAGTAGCTCATCCATCAACGCGGAAACACATAACGCGTTTGCCTAGAAATGGAAAATAGGATGGCAGTGATATAATGGTTTGGATCTCAAGGTGGATATATATATATATATATATATATATATTTATATATATATATATATATATATATATATATATATATATATATATATATATATATATATATATATATATATATGTATATATATATATATATATATATATAAATATATATATATATATATATATATATATATATATATATATATATATATATATATATATATATATATATATAATAACCAATACAAAGATAAGTTGATATGTTCCAGCTCATCCATTAACGCGGCAACACATAACGCGTTTGCCCAGTATATATAATATGATACATGATATATAATATAATATATATACAATATATATAATGTTAGAATAGATAATATAATTGATTATTGATGAATAAATGAAAATATTGAATATCTAATATTAATCTTCCTTATGACAGTGACAGCATTCCCACAAGACTCTAAGACAATGACACATCAATAGACGTCCGTGAAGTTGGACTCTCACATGGCAGAATTTGGAAATATCATTTCACCATTCGTTAGTACCCGTTAGTGCTGTAAAAATTTTCGTTAGTGCCATTTGGGTTCGCCGTTATAACGCGTTGTCAGTGTGACGGCCAACTTCACGCCAGCCCCTCACATATCACCGATCTTGAACATTTCAATGGCATACGTTAGTGCTTCGTTAGTGCCACAAATGTTTTCGTTGGTATTGCTTTGGTTTCACCGATATGACGTATTCAATTTTCGGAACAAGCCCTTCACATATCTCCGATCTTGGAAAACGAAGATTTTTACGGCACTAACGGAGAACTAACGGTTGCAGTTGGAATTTTCAAGATCGGAGATATGTGAGGGGCTGGTTCTGAAAATCGAGTTCATCATAACGGAGAAACCGAAGCAGTACTAACAAACATTTTCACGGCACTAACGAGCACCAACGAAGCACTAACTTGTGCCGTTGGAATATTCAAGATCGAAGATATATGAGGGGCTGGCGTGAAGGTGGCCCCTCACATGGACAACGCGTTATAACGGCGAAACCAAAGAGGTAATAACGAAAATGTTTACGGCACTAACGGGCACTAACGAATGGTGAAAAAATATTACCATATTCTGACATGCGAGGAGTCAGGGGCAACTGCACGGAAGTCATTAATAGCAATATATTAGGCATATTTCACTCACACGTGAAATGTTTCTGTGACTACTTTTCTTTTCTTCTATTTCATTTTTATATATATATATATTAATATCTACAATATTTCATATCGATTATTATCCTGTGAACTTTTTGATAAGCTAGGGACCAATAAAGGTTATTAATATAATTGAGCTCGAAACCATAGAAAATGTCACATCAAACCACGTAAGTTGGCATGCAACAAAGCTCGAGATGAGTCCGAGCAATATGGCGCCGTCGGCTCCTACCTGGCTTCAGTCGGTCAACATCGGATCAGCTATCCACGTTAGTTATAGAGATCAGTGGATGGGTCCGAGCAATATGGCGCCGTCGGCTCCTACCTGGCTTCAGTCGGTCAACATCGGATCAGCTATCCACGTTAGTTATAGAGATCAGTGGTTGCTCCCCGCAAGTATCATTTACTGACTCGCGCAGTCGCACCCACTGACTGATTACTGAATGTCAGTTAAAGCAAGATGGATGCTATTGATTCGTATAATTACAAAGTGGAGCAATAAAATCATTATATTATTATGAAAATGGAATAAATGAATTAAATAACGCATACTGTCCTGTCCACCACGACAACAAAATCTAAAGACTTCGATGCTGTTAGAATGGTTCAATCTTCACAAAAATCACGTAAAATTCGCAGCGCTGATGATTGAACAGAGTGCATTGTGGGACAGTAACGCGCGCGATCAGACGCGACCGAGCGAAAATGTTGGACCGAGCCCAACTTGGAAGCGACACGCGAAGGCCTACGCGCCGTGTTGCCTGTCACGAGCTACGAGCGCTGTGATTGGTGCCACTCGTCGCGCTCAACGCGAGTCCGTAAACGATACTTTATTAAAAATAGACAAACTCAACCACATTCTAGTTGAAGCATAGCTGATTAGCGGAAGAGCCTTCTTAGTAGGTCATTTTGGACCCCCTGACCTTCACGAAGAAAACCGTTCCTTCCATGGTAATCCTCTGCAGGAAGAACTGGGTTGGCAATGATCGGTGGCTCATCTTCGTCAGGGATGTGGTGTGCTGCGATGTTATGCAGCACACACACAGTGGATATTATGGCCGATGCTACGGTTGGAGAATAATGTAGCACTCGGTCCTAACGAGTACACCGCCACCTCGATTTAAACGCCCCGTTCACCCGTTCGACAACATTTCGAGTTCGAATATGTGCTCGATTGTACCTCGCCTCTGGAGACTCTGGAGCCGGATCATGGATTGGGATCATCATCCACGGCTCCAGCAAATATCCGCTATCACCTAAAAATAATGAGCCACAGATATATAAAACAGCATGTCTCTATCAATAAATTAATTCATTTTGAAAGCTACATCACAATGTTTCCTACACAGAATGTTAGCCTAAATGTTTTGTACTTTCTTAGTTAGGCTCATCTGACAAAATGAGCATATCCAAGATTGAATCCTTAACCCTGAATAAATAGAATCACCCAAGCTATTCGACAATATGTTTATCCATCAACCTGAGTTTTCATCACCATAATTTGAGGTACGCAATAAAAAGCCTCAATTTTTCACTTGAAAATTGAAAAATGATAATTATTGTGACAAAAATGAGTTTCGATGAAAGTTTATGATAGGTCCAGTTTGAACAAGCCGTGGCAATACTAGTGCCACAACCAGGAGCCAACTGGCTCAGACAGCCTCGGTTCTGGTCCTCCCAACCTCGTCTCCCGAATGACAGTTCAGAGTGTTACCGCCCAGCCACGGGTCTCGGTATGGATTTTATTTGAAGATGATATTGCTCACCACACGTAAATGGATGGGGAAAATATGGGCTCTCATTATTTTCATTTCTGTAACGTACCATCATCCAGCCCTGGGTCCCGTAGTAGGACAAGATGTCAACTTTTGATATTTCTACATGAATGTAACTGTAATTAGCCGAGAGTGGCAGTCGATTAAAATCACAATCTTTTTTAAAAAATCATTCGAATATTTTCACTTGAATAGATCAACAGATCAATATGTGGAAAAGTGTTGTGCTGCTGGGAGAGCATTTCAGGTTTCCTTCGTAACCTCGTTAATTCCAGACTATCTCGCTCCCTCGAACTAAAATTGTGCTCGAAATTGCTCGAGTCTCGTTCAAAAATAAGCCAAACTAGTTTGAAACTCACTCGAATTCAAAAAGCTAATGTCTATCAATCCATCTATCTTGAGTCAAGTAACTGCAACACTAACCAATTATCCAAGACGTATTCAGCTCTCCAGCCTCGTACTGCCGCCTCAGTCCGGCACGTAGTCTTGAGTGACGCCAGATGAAAGCATCGTGGTTCCTGCCAGCATAATTGGTGATGGCATTCATCATTTGCATATCAGCATCCACAACCTTAGGATCAATATTTAATTAATTGAATGCACAAGAAACTAAGCATGTAAGATTTATTTTAAAGTCAATAAAGTTAGCTGCCCAGGGTAGCTCAGACAACTATCGCACTATACGGTAGGAACTGAAGTCAGATCGAGCATGGGTTTGAGTCCCGCATAAGGCATGAGTTTTTATATATCTGTCCTTTCACCTATCATCACTTCATCGTTTCATTATCACTTGCTCAATTCATTATTCAATCTAAACCTTAGTAAATGTCCATGTGCTTGAGTAACCATAGGCCTACTCATGAGATTCTATTTCTACTCAGGAACAAAGAACCAATTTACTTTCACAATTGTGATCCTTCTTACCTTCTTCACATTCTTATTAAAGGCATGAGAGTATTTAATAGAATACCAATTAGTATCAGAAATAGTGACAACACTGTGTCGAAGTTCAGGCGAGAATGTTCAGAGCTCATTAGAAAAGGAAATCTTCGGCTCATGGTGATGAGAAGTTGGATTATTGGGATACATTGGATTGATCAAGTATCTTTTATCTTTTTTATCCTCAGTCTATATTCTTATATTTGTGACTTGAATATTTCTTCACAAAATGTCTATTTCAATATATAATATTTTATCATAAAATTTATTGTTATGTACCGGTACTTAAGAAGTGTGTGGAAAATTGTAGGCCTATATCATGTATCAATGTGAAAAAAAAATAGCAGAACTTGGTAATAAACAACAACTACTACTACTACTACCCCCGTATAACTCAGCTGTTGGTGGACTCGTTGAGCTCATTCGAACCCCCGTATAACCTAACTGTTGGTGGGGTCGTTAAGCAGCATTACAAAAAAAATATTAAGCCCAACCAATGACAAGGGATAATATTGAGATTTAGCTTGATGGAAATAATCCTACCAACTGTACATTGATCGAATGTGTGTGGAATCGATTGACATAATGATGTTCAGGGTAAATTGGATGGTCTCTTGGAGGTGGTACAATATATATTATGTGGGTTTCATCGATACAACCCAGAACCCCAGGAAAATTGTATTTTACTCGGAATCTGGAATATGGAAAAATTCTATGACTGCACATAAATGTTATAAAAATATTTTCACAGAAGCCAATATACAAGTTGCCATTCATAATACATCCAGTCATCTCCTTAAGTCACATAGGCATTCTAGTTCTAGGTAATTGACACTCTTCAGAGAATTGGGCCAAGAAGTTTAGTCATGCATTTTTTCAACCACTTAAATGGCGCACTTGTATGGACATCGGTAACTCAGTGAAACGAGTGGGTCAAGACAGGAATAACACCGGGCCTTCAGAACGACATCTTTCGAATATTCTTATGAACAAAAGTAAGTACGATTGTCTGCATATCTCATTGCTACGACGTCTGGTTACAACACCAGCATCCAGGGTTCGATTCCCACCACGGGTAGGCTACTTTATTGTTGTTTTCAATTTTATATAAATGCTTCTTGCTGAAGGTCATGTTTTTTATCTACCGATTGGCGATATTGTTTAGACAACGATTTTGATATTATTCTCTTTAGGGAATCGCATACGTTTACTAAAACATAGCTCTTTACTTGTTCCTGTCGTGACCTGCTCGTCAGTAAACATGCTACAGAATCAAACCGTCTCTTGGTGGTCGACTCTGGCAGCATTGATTTTATTATAACCATACTTTTGGTTGAAAAAACAATCACTCCAGCGATGTCGCTCTGCTTGTAATCCATTCCCAATCGACTCCAGCAGCGCATCAGTTCAACTCAAATCAATGCATTGAAAAAAAGATTAAATAACTTGGCAGCTAGGCCTAAATAATTTTTTCTTGGAATACCTATTTCAGATCAAAATCGAAACTTGATACAGAATCATCTTACCCCAATCAAGGCTGTGGATGAAAATTAGTTTTTTGGGAAGCGGGCTACCACAAGGGCGATTTTACCAGGTGCCCCAAAATATACAATTATAAAGTTAGAACATAGTAACCTTCCCTAACCTAGCTTTCATCAAACAATAATGATCAAAGCAGACAGAACTGACTGCACTAGAAACTCAGCGACTGGCGAGCTGTCAGCTTCACAGAAAAGTGACAGCTTAACAGCTGTCAGTTCTCAAAAATCAAGGTGGGCAGGGTTTAGCGAGAAAAAGTCAGTCCTCACCGCTGGACACTGAAATTATTGTCATAAACCTCAGCATTAAGGTTATCGGTTGCGGTTACAGTTGGGCCCTCAAAATAATAACGGTTGTGGTTATGGTCGTACCATACAAATAATAAAGGCTGTGGTTATGGTTACAGTTGCCCCAAAAATACGGGTCTTCAACGGGTGCAGTTACGGTTACGGTCTCAGTCCCTGTGTCAAACATCAAAATTAACCATAGGCCAATAGAAGATGACCAAGTATTCAATATTTTCACTTCACCAATCTACTTCTCAGACATCAACAGAAACACTTACGTTAACGTAGGCCATGAACTACGCCCTACGACTAGGGCTAGGCCTATACCTTACCTGGCTTTTACAGCTGCTTTTAGCAATTGGGTGGTTGGGAACTTGACCCAATTTGGCCACATGATAGCATTTACTGCTGCTGTTACATGCCTAATGGCCCTGCTGACTGAACGCTAGCTTATTGATGTGACCACATCCTGGCCAACTGCCATTTGGTAGGAGCCAGTGGCAAAAAAAAACGTAGGGCTGCCATCACCTGTAATTTTTTGAAATGCCATCTTAAAAGGTGGGATTATCCAGTTTGTTTGATTATTACTGACTGACAAATCTCAGTAGGCCTAGGCCTATAAAACATGGACTACGATATCAATAAGTGATAACCATAATTCACCATACAACTTACCCGTATTTCGGCAGTCAGGTCAGAAGGTCGTCGAGCAATCGGCAAACTCGGAAGTATTGTTTCCACTAGATCGATGAATATGTTTCTAGTGAAACGAAATAAACTCATGAATCTAGACTCATCCAACTCCATACCGTCCATTCTGTTCAAATAAATGCGTGGTCGTCTTATTAATCGCCTCTCTTGTATATCTCTAACTCCCCCACAATCATAGCTCCTATCACGTCCATATTCTGACAGAACCCAACCTTCAATTCAACTTTAAGCGAAATCAGCTGTTCAAAAGTATGGCGGCCATTGCTCTGAGACGTCACTTTCACGCGTGTAATTCAATTTCATGTAGTACAAAAAAGTGGTGAGATGAAAGTATATTTCCACGTTCAGATTTTCACGTGAGTTCAAGTTTAGGCTAAGATATTCTCGATTTCACGTGAAATCGCTCGGTTTTCACGTGAAAATAAACTCCAGTCTAGGCCTCCAGTAGTAACGAGATCTGATTGGTCAGAATTTTGCTATCACAAGGAATAGTCATGCGTTCCTCTTTATTATCTATATACACGATCTTTGTGATTTGAATATCGACGGCAACATAATAACTTACGCAGATGACACAATCCTAGATTTCAAAGGTGAAGACTAGTCGCAAGTTTTCGAGAATACTAATCTCTCTCCAACATGTTCATAATTGAATAAATTTGAATCTTCCAACTCTAGAAAAATCAAACACATTATATATTCCTCACACTATCAACGCCAGTATACTCGTCCTGACTCTCAGCTGATACTGAAGCTTCATGAATATAACTGTTCATTCATTACTCCAGTATATTACATTATACATAGTATACACATAGTATTACATTGTATATAGTATATACATTATGGATATTACATTATCCAGTGAATTACAGAGAGTATTACATATTTGGGTGTTATCATCGACAAACAATTAAAGTGGAGCGATCACATCAGAGCAAAAATAAAAAAAAATCGTAACCTGGTTCACATATTCTACAGCTACGGCATATATTGAATAGACAAATGTTTGTATCTGTTCACCAGTCATTAGTAATGTCCATTGTTGAGTATGGAATTCTTGGTTGGGGTGGTGCTTATAAGTCTGATGTCGAGCAAATTATCGTTGCTCAAAAATTATAATTGAAAATCATTCCAAACAAACCAAAACAATTTCCGTCTCAACAAACTTCTGATGTAACTCATGTACTGGATATTAGACAATTATTCATGAGGACAATTTTGATTTACCTTAAAACTCATTTTGATGAATATAAACAAAATTTATTTATACCCCATGCCGAATATGCTGCTAATTATACAATGAGCCATAAACTGCACAATTCAGCTATTCCCATGAGGAGAAAACAAACTGGTCGACAAAGTGCCGATTACATTGGACATCATATTTTCAATAAAATTCCATCTTATAGCAGAGGAACGAGTAGTTTGTATATTTTCAAAAAACAAGTTGACCATTGGCTGAGGTTCTCTGGGAGAATTGTTTGTCACAACATGCTTCACCAAACTAATTGGAAAGAACTATTCTCACCCCGTTCCAGTACCATTCATTACTATACGATATCATATACCATCACCATATTTTACAAATGTAATCGAATCTACCTCGTAATCTACCTGGCATTCCAAGATGGCGGAATTGGTTGCAAGTTCGAAAGAACTACTGTCTGTTATTTTCAATAAAATAGAAGACTTGGGGGTCAAAGAATTGAGAAAAGAGCTGGAGAAGATTGGCCTTAGCAATGTAGGAAAGAAAGAAGAGCTTTGTGAGCGTTGGAAATCTCTTTTCAGTTCTTTAGTTGAATTCTCTGATGAATGTTTGGGAGTCAGTCTATGCCTAGGCATCTCCGGTAGTAGGATGGCGGGCCAAACAGTGAGTAATAAAAATACTTCGATTCAAGAGGTTATCAATGCCAAAGATAGTCTAATTTTGGAGAAGGAAAAGAGATTGATTGATCAGAATGAAGTCAACTTGCTTCTCAGAGAAAAGATTGAGTTTTTATCCAGCAAGGGTTGTTCTGACCCTAGGCCTAATATTGATGATGGTCTTGGTCTTCGTCGATCAAACAGTCTAACCAACAAACATTTACCGACTGAACCAACTCAGCCTGCAAATGTAGTTCAGTCTAACCCCGATGTAAGATATCGAAATGCACTGACTAGACAGAACAACATACCAAGAAGAAACGAGACGGATTCTTTGGAAACTGGTCAATCACTGACTGGCACTACAGACGAATTCAAAGTAGTACGGCACAGAAGAAATGTTCGCCAAAAGACAGTTACAATCGGAACGGCTAACAGTGTATGCGGGAAGTTCATTGCGGCTTCCAAGAAAATATGGATCCATGTATGTAGAGTGCAAACAGATACGACAGCTGAAGACATCAAGGAGTATCTCAAAGCCAAATTTCAGGATGAAGATTTTGAATGTGAAAAACTAATCTCAAAAGGGGAGTGGTATAGTTCTTTCAAAGTTGAAGCCAAAAGTGAGTTATCAGAACGACTCCTAGACCCACTTCTATGGCCGGCAGGTGTGACGGTACGACGTTTTTTTCACTTCACGAAAAGAACGGGAGCCCAATCATAGCAGCTCACAGTCTAAACTTGCTTTCCGTGTTCCGCCAAAATGTATGTAGCTTAACGGGATAGATTGGGCAAATTGAGGAAACTCTTATGAACGTGATAAACACTGATTTTCTATGTGTGTGTGAACATTGGTTAAAACCAGGAGAATCTGAACGAGTTTCCATAGATGGCTACAGATTAGTTGCAAATATGACGAGACATTTTTCCTCGGGTGGAGGTGTGGCAATATACGCCAAAACTGATCTAGACTATGAACTACAAGAGAGGCCTGATGATATCTCATTAAAATCAGCTGAAAAAACTTTGGAGTGTGCGGTGTAGAAGTGGTAGGGATTACCAACTTAGTCGTGATAACGCTTTATCGTTCCCCGGATAGTTGCAATTTTAAAACATTTATGACAAAGTTACACAATATGCTAGCTATCATAAGTAAGGAAGAGAAGAGTATTATCGTTTGTGGCGATTTCAATACTGACTTTCTTGCTGAAAGTGCATGTGAGGTCGAATTGGAGTGCCTGTTCTCCTTGTTTAATATAACGGCACTTATACATGAACCTACGAGGGTCACTCTCAATAGCTCTAAAGCAATAAACAATATATTTAGTACTGGTAGCATCACAGTGAAATGGTACACCTACCTGTATTGAAGCAGGGCTGTCTGACCAAAAAGGGCAATTGGCAATATTCAACTTTGAAAATGGAGGGTTGAACACCGAGAAAAAAATATGGCCCCTAAAAAGGAAATTTGGTGAAAGCAGGATTCATAACTTTCTCCTAGATATGAAAGACGAATCTTGGCTTGATGTAAGATTTGGTACATCAGTGGACAATAAGTTCAATGCATTCAACTCCATATTTATGAAACATTTTGACAACCATTTCCCTAAAGTAAAAGTGAGAAATAGTAAGAGAAGACTGAGAAGTGTTCCGGCACAATGGATGAATGAAGAAATCGAAGAGTTCCCTACAAACACTGGCATGCCTGAGGCATATGCATAAAATCCGCCAGTGAGGCAAGGATTAGGCGTCTCCACTAGGCAAGTTTGAAGCAAGCTTTAGGCATGCTTTACAGACGTGCTCTATGATCGTGCCTGCCTAGAACATGCCCAGGGCATGCCCGTAGTAAACATACAGCAATCTTGTCTTTCTCACAATCAGACATGCTTGTAACATGCCTCCCAGGCATGCCTGAAATGTGCCTCCCAGGCTCGCCTGAAACATGCCTCTCTGGATTGATTTAAGCCTTTGAGACAGCTGCCTAAGTGGCTGATGAACCCCGACTTCAGTATCTCTGAATTTGTATTTCACTTCGCACACCGACCACTTTTCTTAGTGAGGAAATCACTTTATTAACTAATTCCATGTAGACGACATTTTGTACTCCTTATTGATAATGATTAATTTCCGAAACATGAGTGAAACAACTGAAAACAAACTGAAAAATGTGTTCATCAGCAAAGATATTATGCATACCATTAACACCTTATTCATATTGGGTTTTAACGACACACTTTATTGATGGATACGATCTATTGGCGTGGGTGAATGATGAATGAGATGATGAGATGATGATATGAAAGGTCATTTTATTAGGAGTTTTGAATGGTGGGAAGGAGTCGGTCGTGGCCTGTTGTTAAGGAACGATCCCAGTATCAACCTGAACGACGGAGGCAAACCACGAAAAACCCCTATGAGGATGACCGAGACGCGGGGCCGAGTGGTAACAGAATAAATCGTCATTCGGGAGACCGGGGTTCGATTCCCACCATGGTCGACCATCATTACCAATATTATTATCATCAGTTGTATGGTCAACTCAATTCCATTACTCTTTTATATTATCTATTTTCATTTTATGTCAAGTTTTAATTTAGTCAGCTTTAATTAGTCATAATTATAGAGAATAAATCGGACACTGTGTTTGAACAAAATCAAATAAAGGCGTTATGTCGACGGGTACATTTAAAAACCCTTCAACCAATTAGAACACTTGATGACGTCAGGGCACGCGCTCCATCGCTCGCAAGTCGCAACACGCACATGCAACGATTGCAACCGTCTCAGACGAGACAAGTAAAAAATGAATTTCCCAGCTCCCAAATTCGAAAAAATTAATTCCGTGTGTATTCATCGCCATCACTGCTACATGGGCCCAATTAAATAAGGTAAGTGTTCATCGATTTTAGTGGGCCTAAGCTCACGTAAATTAGGTTAGGTATCATTAATATTTTTGGAGTAGGCCTAGGCCTACATATCAACAACATAATAATTAGGCTCAGGCTATATTTATTCAGTAAATGCAATCGTCCCTATTGTAGCCCCAGCTCTGAATACATGTATAGTACTTCTTTGTTGAATTAGGGCTAGGAATAGTGAAGGAAAATGCAATTAAGTTGTGCGACTCCACTTTACAGGTTATGTTAGGCCTAGGCATTGATTTTGTCAAATGTTTGGTTATCTCTTTTAGGGTTTTGAATAATGGTTAGATAGGGTAAGGTTTGTGTCAAATGAACGGTCGAATGAGCCGGTAGGTGAGGGTTATATAGGACCTAGTTTGATCCAAAATTAGTTCCAATCCAAAATTTGAATTCCTATTCAAATGAAGTCTACGCACATTTAACCGCTGGCTTTTTTATGGACTAGGGCCTATGCATGGGGTCTTGTTGCGTATAATCATAGAGTAATGAAGTTTTTCATAAGTTCTCATAACCATACTCTATGGTCTAATGTTGGTTTAAGCAATAAGTCGCTTCAGGATGTTTTTTAATGCTAAATTTTAATCTCTGTATTATGTGTCCGCATCCATGTAACTGTTTGAATAAGAACCATTTGGAAGTTCAGTCTAGGTCCATAGGTCTACATCTTTTTGCAGTAATTTTACTGATTAACGTACCATGGCCAATTTTCGTCCTATGTTCGCGTTTTTTGTCTTTTCTGATAGATCTTGTTCATATCTATGGTGTGCAGTTTGAACATTTTGTATTTTGTTTGTTTTAATATGTTTTTACTCACTTGAAGTTGATGCTTTGTGATCTGACTAAGATGACAGAGGTGGACAGTAGGTTAGGTTAGGATCAGGTTAGTGTACAAACCTCGCGTATACCGCCGGCAGGCGGAACGGAGCTTATATACTTCAAAAAAAATGAAGACAAAATTGAAAAAAATTGAAAAAAATGGCGTGGTACGTTAATCAGTAAATTTACCCTTTTTGCTCCTGACATATTATCCTGTAGGCCTATAACTAATCATTATAACCAGTCGCTGTCATCCATATTTTCAGGTACAACTTTTTGCCAGATATGGATTGAGTACCATCATGGATTGAAGGACGTGGGGGACTGTTCGAAGAATGATAAATTCACACATCAACTGACTATTACTCAATCAGCGCACTGCCAGGGCATGGGAATGGTTGATTGTACTCACTACCAATGTTATGTGGTACGTTTAACGACTCTTTGCCTAATACATTACTTGGTATTATTCATGATGCCACGTAGAAGGGAGACTTTGATTGCTTTTTTAATTTGTGGCTCATGGATTTATTTTTGTACCATAAATATTTTCATATACTGTACCAGACAAGCCTAGTTGTCAAGTTGTCTGCAATATCAATAATAATAATGATAAGTCTTTATTTCTTTCAAAATGTCACAACACAGTTAGTTATGCATAGTTACAAACATAGTTGGCATTTAAAGAAAATGGCGAGGTTTGGTGGGATGCTGCCGCTCTTCCAACTAACCATGATTAATAATATAGAGAATAAGATATATAATAATATAATAGTTGTAATAAGAAAACACTAAGAATATCTTGAAATGAGAAAATATAGAGATCATTCATTATTAAAACTAAGAAAGTGTAGCTATAGAATTTAAATACTGACAACTAACTACGTATAGTGAACAATCTTTTTATATGAATTGAACTTCAAAATGCATATCGGATAATAATACATTCTAGATTTCAACTTGTAAGTGTAATAATTACCAATTACTTGAGTGTAATTCAACTTTCTCATAGGCCCTACCATATAAACAATAATACTATATGGTAGGCCTATATATATAAAATGTGAAATTACAATGAAGCAAATCTTCAGTTGAATCCAAGAACTTATAATCAAGATATACATATAATTAACAATATTGAAAATAACCCGAAAGTGTGTCTTTGTGGGTTTAATTTTGGGCTCGAGTATGATATTTTGTTCCTAATGGTTCAGCAACAACTTCTTATATCCTAATGTAAATAAACCTAATGACTTAATTTCCTTCATTTGTACTGGCAATTTGTTCCATAGTTTAGGGCCTATTATAGTAAAGGATGATCCTGACTTGGTTGTGTGATGGGTGTATGCTAGTCCTTGATTCTTGTTTAACCTAGTGCTGTGACTGTGCAAGTCATTTGTAAATGTGAGTTTATTATGGAGATATAAAGGAGATTTATAATTTATTATTCTGTATATTCTTACAATAATTGTAATATTCTTACATACTTACACTGAACACGTGCCAGCTTACATTGCACATTTATCTAGGCTACTTATTCAACTGAGTTGCATGTTTTGCTCTAGAATATATGTGTAAAAAATCCTTTCAATATTGCATTGTGAGCTAGCTCATAGAAGATGACGTAGATAATTTTGTTTAAGGGTAATTTTTTTATTTCTTGTTTTCTCGATAAAAACAGAACATACCTGGTCTAATGTTATAAAATGTTGTGAAAGTATACATTTGTGGACTCTAGATTGCTCACAGTGAAACCAACCGATACATTAATGCTGACTTGACCTACCCTTACCTACATTTGTTTTGCAGAAGAAGTTTGTTCATCTTCTGTGTCGGCCATGAATAGTGACGTTGAACATGAGATTCAAGAATACTTTCAACACTCATTCCGACGCTTGAAGATGGAACAAAAAAGGCTACGGATTCAAGTAAAATCTACTAAACTATGGCAGTGTGATGATGTTTCTCAAAAGAAGCTGTAACAATTTCGTTTACTTCAGTTGTTATTGACAGTGCAATGAAAATGAACATGCCGGTACCAAGCGATTCCCTACTCTCCGGATTTACAAAGAACTTGAAAAATGTTCAAATTGGCATCCCACTGGGTTACCCAATGTTCTCAACAATATTTGAAATGATAGACCTACATCAAATGTTGTGAGTTAACATGGATCTTCATTTGTCTGGCCTACATGTTCAGTGCACGTCTCAGTATTACCCATTCTTCTAGGTACCGTATCAAGATTAATTAACTTTTTGTTTATATTTTTCTTCGTTGCTAAGGACAATTTTGGCAAATTTACATTTGTTCGTGTATTTTTATGGTTATGTTGCCTTTTATATATTGATTAATCGTTTTCAAATATTGAAATCAAGTGAACGTGGAGTGGATATAGGTGATCGTAATGAAATGCCCACATTGCAATAGTACAGTTGATTCTGATCTTGCTCTCCACATTCGACGCTATCATCTGGATGTTTATTCCAATTTGACTCAAAGTCCGGGATGCTCCTCTACTACAATCACGAGTCTCGTTGGAGGAAGCAGCAGGGTCACAACTGGAACGAATTCTCAGGAAATTAAAGAATGTGAGTTTTGTTATAAGATATGTAAAAATGAGCGAGGCTTGAACGTTCACATCCGATCTATGCACGCTGGTGCGGTTTTAGATAAGGATGGATCGGAAAACTTGGAAACTTCACACTTGGATAAGAATTTAACTCCTTGTCCACACTGTGGGAAACTTTATAAGTGTGTTCGTGCTCATATTACACGATCTCATCCTGACCAACACCGGATTATCATATCCTCAAAATATGTTCCACCTGACTTTGCTCCCACTAAATCCCCCTATGAGGGCATTACGTCTGATAGGGACTTGGAGTCATCCACCCTTGTATCAAAAGAGGATCCCAGTGAGAAGATTCTGCATGATCACTTGGACATTTGGATTTCCATTTTTGAATCAGACCTGAATCAAGATGAATTCAATAACAGAGTTGAGGAATTATCTCTATTCTTATCTACAGCCATTAAATTTCTCCCCGGCCCTGCACATCCTGCAACAAAATATTATCATTCAAGAAAACAAAAAACTTTCAAGGCCAATGACAGGACCTATAAAGACTCGACAAATCCTGAAAGGGCTTCCAGAAGAGACCGAGATAAACGAAGGGCAAAATATATGTATCAAAAATCACAATATTTATATTATAATTCTCGCAAAAAGGCAGTCAATATGATATTGAAAGGAGACAGCCCACAATGTCGTATTGGAAGTGGTACGCTTCATTCCGCTTTCAGCAATAGATTCTCAACGCCTAATCTTCAGGTTTGTGATGAATACCCTTCAAAACTATTGCCTCAAGAACGTTCATTAACTGATAGTACTTTCCGGAACAACATAACAGTTGACGATGTAACTCACGCTGTGAGGTCTATTAAAATGGACACAGCAGCAGGTCCTGATAGGGTCCTTATGAGAATAGTAAAATCGGAAAGAACTATTAAAATCCTGTCACTAATCGCTACGATCATGCTTCAGAAATCATGGGTTCCCAGTATTTTCAAAAAAGCAAGAACAATTCTCATTTTTAAAGATGGTGATGTGCATGACCCCGAAAATTGGAGACCTATCACAATATTTTCTGTTTTGAGACGGGTCATAGAGCGCTCCTTGGACAAATTTCTGCGAGATTATGTGTCATTCAATCAACATCAGAATGGTTTCATGAGAACACCTGGAACTTACATTAATGTTTCTATTGTAAGTGCGATACTAGAAAAGGCTAAAGAGATGAAACAAGACGCTACTTTGATATTCCTTGACATCTCAAAAGCGTTTGACAACATTGGTCATGATCACTTGGAGAAAACTATTCGAGCTTCACCGATGCCGTCCAATCTACAGGAATTGATTATTCAATTGCAGTCGGGAAACACAACACACATTGAAGCGAATAATGAGAAGACGAAGCCGATTATAGTGAATCGAGGAGTCATGCAAGGTGCTCCGTTATCACCATCATTATATAACCTAGCCACAGATCACATCTTAGGAGAACTGTCAGAGAAGGAAATATCTGATGTGTACGGCTACAATTTAGTGGATTCTCTTGACAATGTGTCGGTTCTCGGCTTCGCTGATGATACCGTGGTCATCGGGAAAAACGAACAATCAGCTATAGTCCTTGCCCAAATGGTCAAAGCTCGACTCTTGAAACTTGGATTGACTCTCAACGTACGCAAATCGGTTGCCATTGTTATTAAAAAAGGAAAATTATGTGAAGAAATTCTTCGTGTAGATGAAGATATGGAGATCACGCCTGTTAAATCAACGGAATCCATTCGCTACTTAGGAGTCAACTTCAGTAAATGCATAGTTACTGATTTTGGGAAAATTATTACCAATTTAAAATCGAAACTGGAAACTCTTATTTCATCGCCACTTTTAATGGCTGATCAAAAAATAAATATTCTCAATCAATATATCTGGCCAACATTGATATATCCACTACAGAACGCTCCCCTGAAAAAATTACCATTGTCTTATCTTGAAGACCTGGATAAACTAGTACGCAGCTCTATCAAGGAAATCCTGCAGTTACCAGGTGATACACCTGATAGCATGATTTATACTGCTAGGAAGTATAAGGGTCTCGGCGCATTCAGAGCAAAATGGGAGACGTATATACAACACCACAATATATGTCTAGTATTGGAAAAGGCTAATGACCCATATATATATGTAACAAGAGACACCACAGTCGAAAAAACTATGTGTTTAAACAAACTAGAGATCACCCCCAATGATTTGATAGCCATTAAAGAGAAAAATAAAGTCAACAGTAGATTCATTAGAGATTTGATGCGCAAGAGAGAATTTGATAAGTGGAGTAGTCTTTCTGAAAAGGGTCGTGGAGTGACGATTTACGCTGAATACACCCCCGCCAATAAGTGGATATCAACTAAGTCTGGTCTGTCTTCATCCGAATGGCGCGATGCGTTGAAAATGACAGGTAACGTTGCTCCAGTAAGAGCTCTCCACGGCAGGAGCCATGATGGACACCACTGCAGACATTGTCTCAGTGAGATCGAATCCTTAGCACATGTCCTTGGCTCCTGTAACCGTGGTGAGCTCTTACGTAACTCTCGTCATCACAGTATAAGAAGTGCAATTGCCAATGAGCTGAAGATGAAGGGCCTGGAAGTGTACGAGGAGGTTGCTTGCACGTCAGCAAATGGTAGCTCCCGACGCATAGATATTATAGCCATCAATAGATTCACAGAAGAAGGCTACATCCTGGACCCAACAGTGCGCTTCGAGACCGAAGCAGGCCAAGCTGAAGCAGTTGATGCGGAAAAAAAACTTATTTATGAGCCTACCATACCTTATTTCAAAACAAAATACCGTCTGCAGAAAATAGAAGTTATAGGGTTAGTGGTAGGGGCTCGAGGCACAATTCACAATTTCTTTGTAAAATTTTGTAAAAAATTCAGACTCAACAACAAATTCATTTATAGCATAGTTTTACTCGCCCTTCGAGGATCCCTACAAATTTTACGACATCATCTTTATAGTCTTCAGCTTTGATTTCCAATTTTTGTTTTCATTGCATACTATTTTTCTTTTTTTCCCCTTTTTTAATTTTTGTATGATTTCGTTATCATCATTTAATTATCTCTTTTTTCTACATTTTCTTATTCAAACCTAGTCAAATTATATATATTTTGTTATTCTCTAAAATGTTGTTATTGATAATTTGTTCTATATTTTAATTAATTGATTTTTATTCTGTGTTTTTGCAATCTTTTAATGTAAGACAGAGTCTGAATAAAGATATCCGCCGTACTTTTAGATGTAGGGTCACAGTCAGTTTGAACTTTCAATTTAGTGTTCTGTCTCAATTGTTATACTCCACTTTCATGTAGGCCTAAACATGTATTTCATTTCAGAAATTCTATTCAACATGTAGGCTATTATTCAATTGTGAAATAGCAGAGCTGTCACAGTCACTTGAAAAAAAGGTAAAATTTTGTTTAGAGCATCACTTGTAATATTTCTTTTCTTCATAGGCCTGTTCTCTATATGAAAAAAAAATTGTATATCAACTTGTAAGACGTGATGAAATAATTCAAATTCTGAAAATATCTATGAATAAGCACAATTCTTGTTGTGTTGTATGCCGATATTTCATTTTGGTAGGCCTATCTATGGAGGAAATACTCCTCGAAAAATAATCATCTTATTTCATTTGAGGGTCATTCCATTTCAAATCAAGTGACCCATTTTCATGTCTGTCTTCGATTTTTGTAGGCCTGTAGACTGTTGTTGATCACAGTAAGAAAGAATGTCAATATTTTCTGGCTCAAATAGGCACTAGGCCTACTTGAATTACTGGCAAAAAAAATCAGGGTACACTTCGTAACATACCACTAATTTTATCTTTTGAACCGTTTGACTTGAAATGATGATTTACTCTGAAATCATGTTTTTCTTTTCAATTTCATCATGTTCATATTTTTACATGTCATTATGAGCTCTCTTGGGTTGGGAGGTAGCCTATGAATTAAGAACCCCTCAATCGTGTCGGTGAACTGTATTAAACCAACAGTCCAACCAAATTCTATAAATTGGAAACTTTGGTAAGGTATACTGAGTCTCCTTTTCAGTACAGCGATTAATTGAAATGGCAATAAGCTCCTTTGAATGTAGGCTATACATTATTCAACCTTGATGATTTAGGTTGAGCTATTGAAACAGTTTTACTATTTTGGGGTGATAAGATCGCCCTTGTGGTGCCCCGTCCAAACGATCCTATCTTTCATCCTTGGCCTTATTCGGGGAACAATGATTTTGTATCAAGTTTCGATGTTATACAAAAAAAAATATATATACATGTACTTGCCTAGCCATTACACCAAATATAGTTATGCCTATTGATTCCATAAATATGTAAACAGTTTCATAGTTCTGTAAATTATATGCAAATGATATTTTATTTGGCTCAGTAATGTAATTATTATAGATATTAACGTATGGTATTTTCACTAGTGGTACCGACAACATTGTGTCAGCGATATAATCAATATATAAATGAACGAAGCCACTGTCAATTAGTGTTCTTTCAAAGGTAAAATGTCGATATGTCAATTTGCTTTGGTAACCTGTTGTAAGCATCCTACATTTCACAGGAGTTCCTTAATTCCTCATACTGAAATTCGATAGCTTTTCTCCCTATGTAAAGATAATAACAGGTAGGTACATGAGGCATTATGACCTCTACAAAAGTCCTACAGTCATTTAGTGAGAAGATGTTCTTTGTTTTGCATTTACATACCTGCAAACTGCCTCTTCATTTCCTGTTGATTGCCATTACCTACAGTGTCGTTTTCAAAAGTAAGCATTTTAATCCTGAATAAAATTTGAACATGACCTACCTGTTGAACTTTCTCAGACTATTTAATGTTTTACACAAATGGATGTTTTTTCATAGGAAAACTGTCGTAAGGAGGCCTACATATATATATATATATATATATATATATATATATATATATATATATATATATATATATATATATATATATATTTATTTATTAATATATATATATATATATATATATATATATATATATATATATATAAATATATATATATATATATATATATATATATATATATATATAAATATATATATATATATATATATATATATATATATATATATATATATATATACTCAATAAATTGTAGAAGAAACCAAGTATCAATGTTGAATCAATATGTATGAAGCCTATTCATTTTGCACCTTGTAAAATGTCTGGGTCTATATTTATTAATTCAATATGTATACTTGAGTCCCTCTATGATCTATATTGAGTGTGATATGAATATGTATATACATGCCCTACACATGCCTCAAAGTAATGCCCCAGGCATTTCTCAAACAAGTGCCCCAGGCATTCTTCAAATGAGCCCTAGGCATGCTCTATGCATGCCCCAAACATTCCTCAGAAGGCATGCCTTGAGCAAATGAGGCATGCCTTTGGAGTCCCGCCTGCATGTAAAAAGGAGTGTTTCAGGCAAGTTCTAGGCGAGTGAGGCGTAAATTTGCCATGCCCCAGGCATGCTTCAATTGCCTTGGAAGAAAGCTTTTGGCATGCCCAAGGAATGCCTCATGTTTGTAGGGTTATGTAGAGAGAAAAGAAGATTATTTATTATCAGTAAGACTACTAGGCCCAATAACGCAGTATTCACTCAATACTTCAATCAGTATAAGAAAGATGTCAAACGTACAATCATTGCTGCAAAGAAAAGATTTCATGATAATTTAATAATTGAATCTGAAAACAAAATGAGAGGTATATGGAAAGTAGTGAATATCTGTCAAGGAAAGAATATCAAAGGGGGAAACAAAGATGAGTGTATTACTGTGAATATTGACGGTCGCGACATAACATCTCCCCGAGAAGTAGCCGAGACTTTCAATAAGTACTTTGTACAAATTGCAGAAACCATTATCGATACTCAGGTGAACTCACTACAGGAATGCATAGTTAGCCAGAGTAACATGGACAGTGATTTTCCCAATGTCATGAGTCTCGATACAACAGATGAAAGGGAGATGATAGAGATAATCCAGGCACTAAAAAATAAGAAGTCCAGTGGTTGGGACGAGATTCCTGTCAATATAGTTGAAAGAGCTTGTTTATTCATTGCTAAGCCACTAGCAGAAGTATGCAATTTCTCGTTCTTGACTGGAGAAGTTCCGGAGGCAATTAAATTGGCTGTTATTAAACTCCTATATAAAAAAGGGGATAGAAAAAAGATTGGGAATTATAGGCCGGTTTCAATTTTATCTACATTTTCCAAAGTATTGGAAAAACTATTCCTGAGTAGATTACTTTGCTTTGTTGGAAAAAATGATAAACTTTGTGATCAGCAACACGGATTTCGTAAAGAGCACTCAACGATAACTGCCACATATAACCTCATTCATACAGTCACCAATGCCTTGGAAAATAAAGATGAAATTGGAACAATTATGTGCGATCTCTCAAAAGCTTTCGACACTATAAGCCACGAAACACTCCTAGCTGAACTTCGTTTCTATGGTATCAAAGGCGTAGCTGCAAACTGGGTTAAATCGTACTTGACTGATAGAAAGCAGAAAGTCAATATCGAAACAGAAAATGACAGAGAGGAATCTCGATGGGAGTTGATAAAACATGGTGTTCCGCAAGGGTCTATCCTAGGTCCCATCCTTTTTAGTCTCTATGTGAATGACTTGCCTTCTAACCTGAAAGTTGGCAGAGAAAATGTGGTGTTATTTGCAGATGACACAACGATAATAGTCAAAGGTACAACCCAAAATGATCTCAATCAACTAATACGCGTGTACGCGTTACACATGGTTTTCCATTAATAAACTCAAGCTTAACTGTGATGAAACTAATTTAATGAAGTATAAGACAAAAGGGGAAATGGAGGAAACCCAATTCAGGTATAAGTATAATGACTTAGAAATAGTGGCTCACTGTGGGTTCTTAGGTATAGAGATCGACTACAGACTGAAGTGGAAACCCCATATCAATGCACTCCGTAAAAATCTCAGCTCGCCGTGCTTTGCATTAAAGCAGCTCCGCGATCAATGCAGTGATTATATCATACGTGTTATATACTTTGCAATTTTACAATCTTACTTAAGCTACGGTGGATTAATATGGGGCCTCTCAACTGATGCAATAATAATTTTCAAATTGCAAAAAAGAGCGGTCAGAATTTTAGGGAGGTAGATCAGGCTTCAGAGCACCTTGCAAAAAAAATGTACATAAATATGGAAATTCTCACACAACCATGTATTTTTATCTTGGAAGTTTTATTATTTTTGAAGGACAATCCTGGATTATTCAAAGCGAATACTACAAACCATGACCATAACACAAGGCATGGCAACGATCTCCACAAAGTGCATAGTAGACTACTAATCTCTGACCATGACCCAACACATGTTGGGATCAAACTTCACAACAGCCTGAAGGAGAAATTAAAAAACCTGACCATCTCAAGACAAATGTTTAAAAATAGAATCAAAAACTTTTTAATTGCACATGCATTTTATACCATCGACGAATTCTGTGATGCCAAATATTGTCAATGTACCTTTTGTTCAATTACCAAATTCTAATCAATCTCCTATCCAATTACATAATATTTAGCAGGTTTATTTTCATATCATTCATTTTTTCACTCACTAATTTCTTATACCCGTAACAACACATCTTGTATACTTGAGGGTGAGTGTATGTATCATATATGTATTACTATGGAATAATAAACATCTATCTATCTAAATTGAATATATTACTAATGAACTAATGTGCTACTATATCACTATGCTATATGTAAGATACTTTAATCTAGTGTCTTATCTTAAGTATCGAATGTTGTGTGTTTATTCCGTCTCTGCTACGAGCTACAATATGTATGAATATTTTTTCTTTTGACAGCCCGCACTCAAGAACTTGTGTTCTTACGCGGGCATCTGTTAATTTCATTATTTTATAATCCTCACCTATATTTGTATTGGCTATTACATTGTGCAGAATAAAATGAAATGATACTGATTCATTTCTCATTCCTTATTCATTCTTATTTTTCATTTATCACTATACCACATATAATCATTGTAAGCGGTAACACGGAAATGTCATCATCCATTTCGCTCAACACTATACCATTCCATATTCCATATTCCATATTCCATATTCCATATTCACAATTTCATTTGTTAACCAGACTTCAGTACACAAACATACGTTCTTCAGAACGGAACCACGTAGATATGTACTAAGAATTTTTTTTATATCATCGTAACTTGATACAGAATCATTGTTCCCCAATCAAGGCTATGGATCAAAATAGGATCGTTCGGACGGTGCACCACAAGGGCGATTTTAACATCTCGAAATGAAATACGATAACATATAAAATACGAACAAAATCGAGAAGAATCACCTCGGCTCGTCATATCAATATCAATATTGTCAAGAAGGTTCGACATGAAACATCCTTCATTCATATTCACATGGTACACAGCAAGCTGCAATGAGTGTTGCATTGGTTTGCCTGTCCTCACTTCATATCCTTCCCATGTTGAAAATATGTTCCGATTCACGGTTCACGTTTAGAAAACTATTGACCGTGAGTATATAAGTGATGATAAAAAGAACTAACTTCACTCAATGACGTCAGCTCATATAATAACAACAGTCATCAAGTTTGCCAGCTTATCAGGTGTTTCTACAGAACAACACTAGATAGAGGCAGCGATCAATAATTCTCAGGAAAGTACTAAGGAAATATGGAGAGTGTTTTCGAATTAGTGAAGCCATCATCTCCAACCGGCAGACCAACGCCACCGTCAATGCATCTTGGTAGACAGTATATACATTGAATTGATCCGTTCATCTGTTGGTGACAATTTTGTTCGAATATTGAGAATGGATGCAATTGATAACGAAATGTTCTCCTTTCGTGTGTAATGATCGAAGGAGTGATACATATCCATCCAAGTGAACAAACGTATTGAATGTTTTTTTTTGTTATCCTGCAATTTTCTCTCAACTTTTCAGTTATGATCCGAAAAAGACACGGAGAAATATTGAAACATGATATATTCACCGCAAAAATCAAAATATGAATTCTGAAATGCAATTAACTACCTGAAAATTGACAACCCATTTGGTTTGGTGATGAAACGTGATGAATGAGTATCATATGTGAAATGTGTCATGTATGTGGACCCATGTTTACAACGTGATAAATAAAACACCGGCACATGCAGCGCAGTGGCTGACACACTTGCTTCATGTGACCCGGGAGGTGAAGTCCTATATCAGACTCGGTTCGATTCCCGCTACCGTCCATTTTCACAGGGGTTTTTCGTAGCTTCTCTCTGTAGCCTGGCTTTAATGCTGGGATAGTTCCCACAATACAGCCACGACCGCTTCCTTTCCACTATCTTTCTCATAACCCATGAAACCGTCATATCTCATCATCCCATCATCTCATTATTCATTCATCCGACGCCAATAGATCTTAGTCATCATTACGGTGTGTCGTTAAAACCCAGTATAAAAATAAAATAAAGAATGAATGATACTTGACCGAATGAATGACTGTCCATAGTCACTGGCTTTTCATCATTTTCAACGTGTCTATTCATTGTTCGGTTGATATGGGAAACATCAATCGTTTCAATCAAGTCAAAGTAGGTATTCTGGCAACCAAGTGATATCTAGGCTCGAACCACCCGTGTGCTATTGGTGTGCGATAAAAGAAACTGTCGGTCGGAAACTTCATTTTTCATGAGTTACAGTAAAGCTATAATCTAGTGACATTAATCAATGTATGAACCACTTAATAGCCGGCTATAAGTGTCAGTGGCTGATAAATTAAGGGCGTGGCTACAAACAAGGTGATGTGGTGGGTGAATGTGGATTGTGGGGGGAGGGGGACGCGGCATTTGATTAGCAAGAAAGGCGGTTTAATGGGTTATTTGCCTGTTTTGGTTCCTACAGAATTGGAGGAAATGATCGATAGAATCACTACTGAATAAAGATTGAACGGAAACACGCAGTGGAATGGTCATTATCAATTATGAGTCAGTTCTATGAAGAGATGTAAAATCTGTTTCGATGGAAAACTTCACTTCATTTCCTACAATAACACTTTTCATCAGTGAGCTAACGGAAGTTTATGACTTGGGTTAGGTTCTTTGGAAAAATCATGTTGGAAATGTGTTCAAACTGGCCGGGAATGAATAGCGTGGGCCTATCAAGTATTTGTGATTGAAAGCAAAGTGACTTGCATCTGGTGACGTGTTAGTGAAGTAGGTGAAGGCAGATACTTCCAAATAAGATACAAATCAATTATTGTGTGATGACAATGTTGAATACGAAATTAAAATCACTGAAATTATTAATTGGATGACCAGAGCGAAGACTCAATTTCACCATACCCGAATAAAAAGTGACTGTTTTTTTTTTCGCACTCCACAGGTCAAACAAGAATTCAAAATCAATTGAAACTTGGCATACACGAGTGTCATTATCTGATTCAATACTGTATAGTTTTGAGGCGCAATCGGTTGAACCACTTCTGAGAAAACTCATGTTGAAGTTATCAAAAATCCCATTAGAATAACTCAGAGGAAGATATTCGTAAAATAATTTTCATCCGAGACATTTCAAATTCCCAGGTAATCTTAATATGATAATGATACACATTATTCCGAACTTTCACACAAATCGGATGAGTCGTTTTGATGTGAAAAAATATATAATGTAATTTTTTGAATCACTCAGAGCTATTAGGATACCTATTAGAATCAAGCCACAGGTGTCACCTCTTAATATTGTGAACGATTAAAACAAAGCCTTCTTTATTATCATGGAAATCAATAATGAAAAATAAGATGACAGTGAAGTAATGGTTTGGATCTCAAGGTGTATAATAACCAATCCGTAGATAAGTCGATGAGTCGAGAGCTGACACATATCGACTTATCTTTGGATTGGTTATTGGATGAGTGAAGCGAAGACTCAATTTTGCCATACCCGGAAAAAAAGTGACAATTTTTTTTTCGCGCTCCACAGGTCAAACAAAAATTTAGAATCAGTTGGAACTTGGCATACACAAGTGTCATCATCTAATTCGATACTGTATAGTTCTGAGGCGCAATCGGTTGAACCACTTCTGAGAAAACTCATTTGAAGTTTTCAAAAATCCCATCAGAATAACCCAGAGGAAAATATTCGTGGAATAATTTTCATCCGAGACATTTCAAATTCTTAGGGGATTTTGATATAATGATTGGACACATTATTCTGAACTTTCACTCAAATCGGATCGGTCGTTTTGATTTAAAAAAATATATAATATAATTTTTTCAAATCACTCGGAGCTATTGAGATACCAATCAAATCCAAGCCACAGGTGTCCTCTTAAGTGTAAACGATCGAAACAAAGCCTTCTTCATCATCATATAAATTAATAATGGAAAATAAGATGGCAGTGGAGTAATGGTTTGGATCTCAAAGTGTATATATATATATATATATATATATGATAACCAATCCAAAGATGAGGTGATATGTTCCAGCTCACCCATCAACGCGGCAACACATAACGTGTTTCCCCAGTTATATATGTATATATATATATATATATATATATATATATATATATATATATATATATATATATATATATATATATATATATATATACACCCTGACATCCAAACGATTATGTCACTGCCATCTTATTTTTCATTATTGATTTCTATGATAATGAAGAAGGCTTTGTTCCAATCGTTCTCAGTTAGGAGGTGACACCTGTGGCTTGGATTTGATTGGTATCTCAATAGCTTCAAATGATTCACAAAAATCACATTATATATATATATTCTTTTACATCAAAACTGCTGATCCGATTTGAGTGAAAGTTCGGAAAAATGTGTATCATTATTATATTCAAATATCCTGAGAATTTGAAATGTCTCGGATAGAGATTATTCTACAAATATTTTCCTCCGGGTTATTCTAAGATTTTTGAAAACTTCAAAATGAGTTTTCTCAGAAGTGGTTCAACCGTTTTTGCCTTAAAACTATACAGTATCGAATTAGATAATGACACTTGTGTATGTCAAGTTTCAACAAATTTTGAATTTTTGTTTGACCTGTGGAGCGCGAACAAAAAAAAAGTCACTTTTTTGGGGGGATGGCGAAATTGAGTCTTCGCTCTGCTCATCCAAAAAAAATTACAATATTATCACAAATTTAATGTGTGTATGCATAACAACATGACATCAATGCCTAACTGCCTTCAGACAGTCAATCGCCCACTTCGACAGTGCTGCCGCCTGGTTAGCTTTTGATCACGAATTGGGAGTTTCAACTATCCCAAGATGCATTGAGGGTTGCGTTGGTTTGCCGCGGTAGATGGTGACCTTATTCAACTCTAAAACACGTTCCATTTCCTGAGTACTTTCCTCAGAACCAAAGATCGCTGCTACCTGGTGTTGTTTTGTAGACACCTGATGACATGCCTTCTAGCAGCTGAAAATTCTTTCTCTTCCTTGTCTCCATATGTGAAAGCGATTCGCGAGCTTACAAAAAAACATTGAACTCTTTGCTGATTGGATGAGCGAAGCGAAGACTCAATTTCACCATGCCCGAAAAAAAAGTGACAGTTTTTTTTTTGCGCTCCACGGGTCAAACGGAGATTCGAAATCAGTTGAAACTCAGCAACACAAGTGTCATTATCTAATTCGATACTGTATAGTTTTGAGGCGCAGTCGGTTGAACCACTTCTCCACTTCACCAAAATCATTTGAAGTTTTCAAAAATCCCATTAGAATAACCCAGAGGAATATATTCGTGAAATAATTTTCATTCGAGACATTTCCAATTTCCAGGGAATTTTGATATAATGATTGAACACATTATTCTGAACTTTCACTCAAATCGGATCGGCCGTTTTGATTCGAAAAAATATATAATGTGATTTTTTTAAATCACTCAAAGCTATTAAGATACCAATAAATCCAAGCTACATGTGTCACCTCTCAACTGTGAACGATTAAAACAAAGCCTTCTTCATCATTATAGAAATCAATAATGACAAATAAGATAGCAGTGAAGTAATGGTTTAGATCTCAAGGTGCATATATATATATATATATATATATATATATATATATATATATATATATATATATATATATATATATATTAATAACCAGTCTAAAGATAAGTTGATATGTTCCAGCTCATCCATCAACGCGGCAACACATAACGCGTTTGCCTAGTTATAGCCATCACGACTACAACCCCAGAGGGTCATCTAACATTGCGCATGAGTTCTGCAGGTTGTCGGCAACGGCCAAGCGCATCATGCAATCGGGAAAAAGATTCTTCAACCACCTGCCAGTCAAAATATAGGCTGACAAGTGTTTCAGAATCATGCTCATTGAATACCTTGTCAAACAATCTCACTACAGTGGTGTAGACGAATATCTTGGCTCTTGAGGACTTGTCATTTGGGATTAACTTTCATTTATGCACGACAATTTGTATTTCATTCTCTTTCATTTTGATTCATGTCGTTACATCGCATTTCAACACCATTCGTGGACTAGGCCTACTTATTTTTAATTCTGACCTGGTTTATGTATGTAATCATGTTTTTAGACGAGCGTAGCAAAGATTGCATTTCACATAATGGAAAAAATTGGCTTCTATTATGTTCTCTCTGTCTCTCTCTCTCTCTCTCTCTCTCTTTTTTTTTTGTAATTTTGTGCGTGGCATACAGTTTGGGAAAAGATACCTATCGACTTGAAACTTTTTTTGCTTATCTCTGTCATATCAGAATGGGCTGGGGTTTTTCTCAGAGAAATCTTCCTAAGGTTTTTCTGAAAAAAAATCGGAAATTTTGAAAAATACTCATGAGAATAACTCGGAGGAAAAATAATTGAAAAACAATAATTCTTTAAAAGCTCTCAATTTTCACAGAATATGAACAATCTCCGCAACATCGAGGTCATTGGGCTGTTCATTGGAGCGCGAGGTACCATACCGAATTTTTTCAATGAATTTAGATTAAGGTTCAAGCCGAAGAGAGAACTTGTTTTTGATATTGTTATTTTAGCTTTGAGGTTCAGTTAATATTCTGAGAAATCATCTTTACAATGTTTAATTCTTTTGTGATCATTAATTTTCTTCTGTTTCAATTTTTTTATTCCCTCTAAGAACCTCAAATATTTGTACTTTCATTAATTTTCTCCAGTTATATCCTCAATTTTTAATTTTATTCCAATTTTTTGAGCATAATGTTATTATTACTTATTATAATTTTCAATTATTTAACTATATGTATATATATATATATATATTCCTATATATATTGATATCAAAATTGTATTTTATACTGATTGTTATCCTGTAAACTTTTTATAAGCCAGGGACCAATGAAGAATGTTTATATATACACCTCCTCGGAGATTTTGCAACAATCGAATGAGAAACAACAAAGAAAACGCATTAAAAGTGTACATTTTATTGAATTCTTGGATCAATTGGTTTTGCAAAGTGTATATACGACAGGTTGCAGCACTATAAATATCAACAATTCGCAGATAAGATTTTTGAACGTTCGAAGTAATCCAAGGTCCGTAAATGTGGATTGAGCCAGCAGAATATTTTTCATTCTAGATTTCCATACTCCTAAGCTCATCTCACAACGCGTATCCCGCGTTTTCCTAGTCACAAAACCATGGATGAATACAGATAAAAAATATTGTACAAAACATACAGAATATAATTTGTATTGTATTTTGTATATTATTCTGTATATACCTGAAATATTGACATCCAGGATGCAGTGGAAAGAAACAGATGAGCTGGGCTTATTAAAAAGAATATTTACTGAAAAAGTCATTGAATAAAATATGGATAATATACTCATTTGTTTGGGGCATGCGGACTTCTCACACGATCATTCACATATGAAACTCGTCTGGATGTGATTACTTGCAATATAACTAGAGTTATTATGAATTCTTCACAATTTGAATAAGGCACAATTCAACCTCACCATCTCCATTTTACTTCATAAGATACTGTTCCAGACAATTCTGAGCAAACGCAAATGTAATTTTGCGTGTATAGTATTAGTGGACAGAGTTGGTTCTTTGCATCACAACTAGATTACTCACAATCGTTAGTTCTGAAGATGTGACAGGTGAATTGGTACATATTTTCAACATGAGAGCTGGGGATAGGAAGTGGAGACACCATCCTCAACCATCAAAGCAACGCAACCTCAATGCATCTCAAACTACCCTCCAAGAAACAAGTTTCGTTGGACCCTGAGACGCGTTGTGATTAAGATCATTTCCCATAATTTCACCAGCTTCTCTGAAAAATGGTAAGGATGACTATCGGAATGTATTTCAGCTTGAGACCAAATCAAATTATCCATGATCAAATATCACAGTAGACAATGATAATGTCGACTTCTGGTGGGTGAAGAGTTGATTTAATAGTCAAATATTGATCAACGAGGTTTTCTCATTCATTTCATTTTCTTCTGACAGATTTGTCTGTAATTTGCTGATGGATTTTCTTGTTTTCATCATCAATTGAGATACTAAAACTTATATTTCGATAATTATCTCTATTGATTCATCATTGAACGAAATCCATTCATGAATTATATCAGTCGATGCAAACAGTTGATATGAATGATGATAGGGCATCATTGAATCACAGTACGTCTCAATTCTCAGGAGGCATGCTTGAGTCGATTCAGGAAAATATTTTGTTCCAGGCGATAACTCTCGATGAGAAAAAAGAACTGATATCTCCAATACATGCAAGATGATACGTGAGAACTCTCATATCGCATATCTCATATTTCACGAATATACAATTGAAAAATGTATTTTTTCAATATCTGTGACAGATGATGAATATTTATACACTCATTTATGCAACATTCTCATCATTACAACAGACACATGATCGCCGAGAGCATTGAACAGAATGATGAGACTAAATATGATACATTCCAAAAATTATATCCACAAATGATGAAATGGTGATGGAAATTAAATTGGATAGTGATGCCAGATTTGATATCGGAAAAATTATATCGATATCATACAAATTAGATAGGAGCTCCGATGATTAAATTATATCCCTGATATTGTTCTCATATATTTAATGACATATATTTGTCATATATATTTTTTTATCATACATTCATTCATTCATATTGGGTTCAACGACGCACTGTACTAATGACTACGGTCTATTGGCGTCGGTGAATGATAAATGAGATGGTGGGCTGATGAGATGAGATGTCATTTTCGTGGGTGTTTTTGAATGGTGAGGAGAATTCGATCGTGGCCTGTTGTTGAGGAACCATCTCAGTGTTGACCCGAACGACAGAGGGAAACCACGATAAACCCCTGTCAAGATGGTCGACCATGGTGGAAATCGAACCTCGTGATCTTCTCAAAGACGGTTCAGTGTAATAACCACTCGTTCACTCGTCTCAGTGTAATATTCTTCCAATGTTTCCATTCACTCCTCCACATGGTTTATTATCATTCATATCGATTTTCTCATTTTTGTTCCTCATTGCTTCTGAGTTTTTGTTCAATTTTTATAAATAGTAACATTCTCTTGATCTATTACCATTCTTCCAATAATTCCAACCATCGATTGATAATCAATCAATGGATTCTGTGGCAATCTTGGCAGGTCTTGTATAAAGATAAATATATCATGATAATTGTTAACAGAAATGTCATAATTTTATGGTGATTGTTAATAATTAATTTCAATTTCCCGATTTCATTTCATATATATATATATATATATATATATATATATATATATATAAATATATATATATATATATATATATATATATAAATATATATATATATATATATATATATAAAATATATATATATATATATATATATATATATATATATATATATTTATATATATATATATATATATATATATATATATATATATATATATATATATATATATATATATATATATATATATATATATATATATATATTTAAATATATATATATATATATATATATATATATATATATATATATATATATATATATATATATATATATATATATATTCATATATATATATATATATATATATATATATATATATATATATATATATATATATGAATATATATATATATATATATATATATATATATATATATATATATATATATATATATGATTAATAATCGAATCTTTATGGATAATTAAAAGTCGCGTTGACGAAAAAATATTTATTTAATTGCCCGACGTTTCGACTACAATATAGTGGTCATTTTCGAGGGCTAAAAATGAAAATAATTATATAAATGATAAATATTAGGAACCAAAAAACAGATTCTTATGCAGAAAAACACATCTTCAATGAATGTCTTGAAAGGTGTAATGAAAATAACAATAAAAATAAAAATAAAAATAAAAAATAAAAATAAGCTTGATGCACATCTATTAATCTAGATGACTATATCACAGTGTCCTGGATCACACATGCTGGGCTAGGTTATCAGATTGATCCTACTCCTCAAATAGTATGGTCCTCTTCCTTCATTCATGGTTCCATCTGCTTCGAGAACAATCCTGTCTGTTAGTCTGGTTCTCGAAGCAGATGGAACCATGAATGAAGGAAGAGGACCATACTATTTGAGGAGTAGGATCAATCTGATAACTTAGCCCAGCATGTGTGATCCAGGACACTGTGATATAGTCATCTAGATTAATAGATGTGCATCAAGCTTATTTTTATTTTTTATTTTTATTTTCATTTTTATTGTTATTTTTATTACACCTTTCAAGACATTCATTGAAGATATGTTTTTCTGCATAAGAATCCGTTTTTTGGTTCCTAATATTTATCATTTATATAATTTATTTTCATTTTTAGCCCTCGAAAATGACCACTATATTGTAGTCGAAACGTCGGGCAATTAAATAAATATTTTTTCGTCAACGCGACTTTTAATTATCCATAAAGATTTGATTATTGATTACCTAATGAGTCGTGAAAGCTTCCAATCAAACATATATATATATATATAAATATATATATATATATATATATATATATATATATATATATATATATATATATATATATATATATATATATATATATATATATATATATGTATATATATATATATATATATATATATATATATATATATATATATGTATATATATATATACATATATATATATATATATATATATATATATATATATATATATATATATATATATATATATATATATATATATCAATGAGAATATATTCATTTATAATATTGAATATCTGTTTAAGAAATATTTTCCAAATATTTCTAGATAGTTTAGATAAAGTGTTGTCTACACTAGTAGAGGAAAAAAAGCTAATTGTGATTTTAGGTGACTTTAATGTGGATTTTAATTATTATTCGAAGGAAAATCAAGAACTAATGAGTACGATTATGATATATGATCTGAAAGTAACGATTAGTGCCCCAACACGAATCACTAATAAAACGTCAAAACTTGTAGACAACATTTTAACTAATATACAACATGATTGTTATGATGTAAGCGTGCATGAAAACGGACTATCTGATCACTGTGTTCAAGTAATCAATATCGATGTAGGGCTAACAGGTTCAATAACCAAAAATGTAAACAAAACACAGAATAGGCCCAACGTATTTTGGTATGGGGAATTAAATGACGATAAGATACAACGTTTGAATGAGCTATTACGCATAGAGTTATGGTGTGGCGTCAATCCAGATATAGATGTAAATGATAATTTCAATTGTTTTATCGATACTTTCATTAAAATATATAGAACAGCATTTCCCTTGGTGAAGAAAACGAGGGATAAACGTAATTCTAGTGAAGGTAAAGAGTGGATAACTAATAATATAAAATCTGATAGTGTAAAACTAAGGAATCTCTTTCATCGTGTGAAGTTTGCCTATTGTCTTGATTTAAAACATCGATACGATAGTTTTAAGAAACAGCATAAAAGGAATATAGAAGAAGCTTAGCAGCAATATCAAACTGACTTGGTCAATAAAGCTGCTGACAAACCCAAGTTTCTATGGACAATTGTGAAGAAGCAAATTGGGAAATCAACAAAGACATAACAACAAATTCCATGACAACATGGAACTTTTAATTTATGATGAAGAAGTTGTTGATCCTGTAGATATTGTTAATGATCTGAATGAGTTTTATATTTATGTACCGAAGGAAATAACTGAACATCTGAGCGTTACGAAAGAACAAGAGATGAATCTTGTTGGTAAAATAAAATAAATGGTAGTTCAATTTTCCTCAAACCAACTAATTGTACTGAGTTAATCAATATTGTGAGGGGACTCAAAAGAAGTAACTCCACTGGTATTGATGGGGTGGAGGTAGAGGTAATGAAGCAATACATATTATCATTTGTACATGTATTGCAACAATTGATCAATCAAACTCTAAACAGTGGAGTTTTCCCCGACTACTTGAAAGTAGCCATAAGAAATTGATGGGCAATCATCGACCTCTGTCAATGCTTACAATATTTTCCAAGATATATGAAAATGTTATCAAAATCAGAATTAATCCGTTCATTGCAAATAACTCACTATTTAATTCAAACCAGTTTGGTTTTCGAGACAGAATTTCACCCATAAATGCAATAGATGATAGCTTGGCTTACATTTTAAAATCTATGGACAGTAAAAAAGTTACCCCAGCTGTATATTGTGATCTACAAAAGGCCTTTTATTGTCTTGACCACAACTCATTATCACTCGAACTGGAACGTATGGGAATCCGTGGTGTAGCAAATAATCTAATTGCATCATACTTACTATCGAGACAACAAAGTGTACAATAAATACATAGCAATAAGAATGGATCATCTGAAATATTCAACTCTAAAAATGCTGTGATACAGTGTGGAGTACCACAAGGCTCTGTGTTAGGTCCTTTATTATTCATCCTATATATGAACGATTTAAATATCGATGTACCGTATTTTAATTTGACAATGTTCGCTGACGACACAACTATTGTAGTAAATAGTAGCGACATATCAAATGCAGCTCAATCTATGAATTCAGCCCTACATCAAGTGAGCTCATGGTTCGATATCAATAAATAAGTTCTCAATAATGCCGAAACTAATTCAATGTTTTGATAATAAACATGATAAAGGAAAGGAGAGCAGGCTCATGCCGAACACTGTAAATGGTTCAGATACCATAATATCAGTAGAATCGACCATTTTCTTGGGATTGAAAATTGACAAATATGTCGATTGGAAAGATCACATTGATGACTTAGCTATAAGACTGAATAAAGCATGTTACGCCCTTCGCATTTTAAGAGAACAATTTAAAACTCACTACAATATGAGAGCCATCTATTTGAGTTATTTCGAGTCATTGCTACGGTATGGTATTATCTTTTGGGGCGATGTGTCATCCTCTCATTCAATTTTCAAAATACAAAAAACTGCACTTAGAGTAATTTTCAAAAAGTGGAGACGTTTTTTATGTAAACAACTATTCAGAGAGTTTGGTATTTTAACTACACCAAGTTTGTTCATTCATAAAACAATATTTAATATCAAGAAAAATATATTTCATTTCCAGTTAAATTCAGACATACATCATCACTTGACAAGATCCAGAGCCAACATCCATAATGCATTCCACAGAACAATTTTATATCGGCAAGACTGCATGTACTTTCAAGGGTATCACATTTCATAACATGCTTCCTGATTACATTGTATGTATTAACTCCCTAATGCTTTTCAAAGTTGAATTGAAGAAATTTTTGATCCTGAACTGTTTTTACTGTGGGAATGAGTTTTTTGACACAGCAAAAATGTATTAGTAGCATAAGGAATGACTGAAGAATAAAACATGATTGAATTTATGTATGAATGTGGGGAATGAATGTATGAATCTGCAGGATGTTGTTTATGAATGTTCTTTTCTTTTCTTATGTAAATCTCATACATATAGTTCAGTTTTAGTTTATATTATGCAATTATTCATTATATTTTTGACGTGCCTTATATTTTATCATGAACTATTTTAGAATGTAAAAATCGAGTAGGCAAATAAAGTATTGAAATTGAAATTGAAATTGAAGAACTCACATAAAAGCTAGCGATGATATATTACCATCATATATAAAAACAGCCCTTGTTGTGTCCTGTACGAATGATCCTTACCATTCATCCATAGCCCTAATTGAGAAACAATGATTTTGTATGAGGTTTCGATGTTATTGAAGATTATATTTCATGAACAAAGTGAAATGAGCTCTGTATTCATACTGACTTGATATGATGAGCGACGTCGCTAAGAAGAATCTGAGCCAGGTCGCCATTGTTGAGCGTGTAGCCACCACGTGTCCGGCCAGCTTACATCTACACGACTTGACTCAAGCAAGTCTCCCCTTAACTGTCGGTATTATTAGCCGGCATGATACGTAGCGGTTGACTCAATTAGAACCCTATGACATTTCGGGCTCGGAATGATGAGAGGTATCCCCTGAGACTGATGTGGTGCAACCTGTTCAACACTTTTTCGAGATATATTGAATGAACAAAATTCTTCGATTCAATAAGGTATCAATTACTTATCAATTCTTCATTAAGAAATTCGTTCCTGGAGGTAGTCATTAAAGTGTAACTTGCTGAACTTCGGAAATATAATATTCAGATTTAATTTCGAGATAACACATCAAATACAGTTCACTTTCTGATTCGGAAAAATATGAGATACATATTGCTTATCTTCAATTCCAGATATGATGATAGGACATATCAGAAATCATCTATCATTCCACATATTGAAAATTTCGATCATTTGAATTTCTCGGGAGTTCTGTCATCAGAGTTTTAGAAAAAAATATCAATATATTTCTTTTTCACAGAGATATGACTCGTTCATGTATATATTGGGCACACATTTGAACAGTTCAAAAATCAACTCAGGACTTTTACACTGATAAATGTAAAAATCTGTCCGTCAACAAAACGATAGTGATGACAAAAGCTCTGAGATTGGATTTTTTCAAAGTTTATACTAGGAAGATAACACTGTATTTAGAGTCACATTAATTTCAAAAATCAACAATATATCACCTCTCACTGTAATCACTGTCTAGATGATTCGAACAATAAATAATCCAGTCACTGATGGACATAATTATGATGAACTACACCATTACTTGTTCTTGGATGTGCCCGTTAAACTGCTGAAGGTGTCAGCTCTCCGATAACCATACACACTGATAATAACTGCCCGGAGTGGAGGGGGGGGGGGGGGTTGAGGAAGGGAAGAGGGAGGGAGGTGAGGGGATAACGTCGTCGACTAGTTGATTGGCAGCTTATTATACACCGCGCATGCGTGAACAAACATCTCATAAATTGCAGCATGCACTGTGAGATGTTAATTGCACGAAATGTGATTTAAATATATATACACATGCACCCTGGTTTAGGATTGATCAAATCTAGTCGCTATCATTGACTTCATATTAATCCAATTGATTGTGTTTGTTGATGATGTCATTTGATCTGGATTAGGTTTATTGAATTAGATTGCAGATTATATCAATTGAAAAGGTTCATTTTTTGGTCTAGAATATATACATATTTATCTGTATAGTTCATCCTTCAAATCGAACAGTCTGATTCGTGTGAAAATACATGATGGAGTGAATCACTGTTACGTTTGAATATAGTAAGAATGTATAATACGTCCAATTCCATTTCCACAATTCATCACCACTAGTTGATTTGTATGAGATATGGGAAATGTTGTAATGTTTTTTCTTATGATAGTGGTAAGATCGATATTGCCCTAAACCCATTCAGTGGTCTCATCTAGTTTAATTGAGATTTGTTCACTAGTATTTATACATATATAGAGAGTGCGAACATGTCATTTTAAGTAGGCCTCTACATCTTTGCGCATACGCTCATACCACAATCAATTGTATTTATCACCGCTTGTGTTTGATGTCAATTCAGTGAGCCATACTCTTGTTGGTGGTCAAGAAGTTCGCTGATTCAACATTGTTGGTATGGGCACATCCGAGTGGCCTCAACTCAGTTTGATGTCAATTCAGTGAGCCATCCTCTTGTTAGTGGTCATGAAGTTCGCTGATTCAACATTGTTGTTATGTGCACATCCGAGTGGCCTCAACTCAGTTTGATGTCAATTCAGTGAGCCATCCTCTTGTTAGTGGTCATGAAGTTCGCTGATTCAACATTGTTGATATGGGCACATCCGAGTGGCCTTAACTCAGTTTGATGTCAATTCAGTGAGCCATCCTCTTGTTAGTGGTCATGAAGTTCGCTAATTCAACATTGTTGTTATGGGCACATCCGAGTGGCCTTAACTCAGTTTGATGTCAATTCAGTGAGCCATCCTCTTGTTAGTGGTCAAGAAGTTCGCTAATTCAACATTGTTGTTATGGGCACATCCGAGTGGCCTTAACTCAGTTTGATGTCAATTCAGTGAGCCATCCTCTTGTTAGTGGTCAAGAAGTTCGCTAATTCAACATTGTTGGTATGGGCACATCCGAGTGGCCTTCACTCAGTTTGATGTCAATTCAGTGAGCCATCCTCTTGTTAGTGGTCATGAAGTTCGCTAATTCAACATTGTTGTTATGTGCACATCCGAGTGGCCTCAACTCAGTTTGATGTCAATTCAGTGAGCCATCCTCTTGTTAGTGGTCAAGAAGTTCGATAAGTCAACATTGTTGTTATGTGCACATCCGAGTGGCCTCAACTCAGTTTGATGTCAATTCAGTGAGTCATCCTCTTGTTAGTGGTCAAGAAGTTCGCTAATTCAACATTGTTGTTATGTGCACATCCGAGTGGCCTCAACTCAGTTTGATGTCAATTCAGTGAGCCATCCTCTTGTTAGTGGTCAAGAAGTTCGCTAATTCAACATTGTTGTTATGTGCACATCCGAGTGGCCTCAACTCAGTTTGATGTCAATTCAGTGAGCCATCCTCTTGTTAGTGGTCAAGAAGTTCGCTAATTCAACATTGTTGGTATGGGCACATCCGAGTGGCCTTAACTCAGTTTGATGTCAATTCAGTGAGCCATCCTCTTGTTAGTGGTCAAGAAGTTCGCTAATTCAACATTGTTGTTATGGGCACATCCGAGTGGCCTTAACTCAGTTTGATGTCAATTCAGTGAGCCATCCTCTTGTTAGTGGTCAAGAAGTTCGCTAATTCAACATTGTTGTTATGTGCACATCCGAGTGGCCTCAACTCAGTTTGATGTCAATTCAGTGAGCCATCCTCTTGTTAGTGGTCAAGAAGTTCGCTAATTCAACATTGTTGGTATGGGCACATCCGAGTGGCCTTAACTCAGTTTGATGTCAATTCAGTAAGCCATCCTCTTGTTAGTGGTCAAGAAGTTCGCTAATTCAACATTGTTGTTATGGGCACATCCGAGTGGCCTTAACTCAGTTTGATGTCAATTCAGTGAGCCATCCTCTTGTTAGTGGTCAAGAAGTTCGCTAATTCAACATTGTTGGTATGGGCACATCCGAGTGGCCTTGACTCAGTTTGATGTCAATTCAGTGAGCCATCCTCTCATTAGTGGTCAAGAAGTTCGCTTATTCCACATTGTTGGTATGGGCACATCCGAGTGGCCTTAACTCAGTTTGATGTCAATTCAGTGAGCCATCCTCTTGTTAGTAGTCAAGAAGTTCGCTGATTCGACATTGTTGGTATGGGCACATCCGAGTGGCCTTGACTCAGTTTGATGTCAATTCAGTGAGCCATCCTCTCATTAGTGGTCAAGAAGTTCGCTAATTCAACATTGTTGTTATGGGCACATCCGAGTGGCCTCAACTCAGTTTGATGTCAATTCAGTGAGCCATCCTCTTGTTGGTGGTCAAGAAGTTCGCTAATTCAACATTGTTGTTATGGGCACATCCGAGTGGCCTTAACTCAGTTTGATGTCAATTCAGTGAGCCATCCTCTTGTTAGTGGTCATGAAGTTCGCTAATTCAACATTGTTGTTATGGGCACATCCGAGTGGCCTCAACTCAGTTTGATGTCAATTCAGTGAGCCATCCTCTTGTTAGTGGTCATGAAGTTCGCTAATTCAACATTGTTGTTATGGGCACATCCGAGTGGTCTTCACTCAGTTTGATGTCAATTCAGTGGGCCATCCTCTTGTTAGTCGTCAAGAAGTTTGATAATTCAACATTGTTGTTATGGGCACATTCGAGTGGCCTTAAATCAGTTTGATGTCAATTCAGTGAGCCATCCTCTTGTTAGTGGTCAAGAAGTTCGCTAATTCAACATTGTTGGTATGGGCACATCCGAGTGGCCTCAACTCAGTTTGATGTCAATTCAGTGAGCCATCCTCTTGTTAGTGGTCATGAAGTTCGCTAATTCCATGGGCACATCCGAGTGGCCTTACTCAGTTTGATGTCAATTCAGTGAGTCATCCTCTTGTTAGTGGTCATGAAGTTCGCTAATTCAACATTGTTGTTATGGGCACATCCGAGTGGCTTTAACTCAGTTTGATATCCGCCAGCCTCCATTTTCGAGTGTGGTCCATTGATAGGTCAATGTCGAGATGGTTCCAGCAGTATAGGCCACAAACTACTTCTCGCAATCCATTCCATCACGATACCTACAAGACACCTTTAACTCAACAAACATTCAACCGTGCCAATGGATATCATCACAGTGTGTTTTATGGGTCAATGTCGAGGTAGTTCAAGCAATTTTTGCGACGCCCGAATACTTCTCACAATCGTTCCCATCACGTCACTTTCAAGACACCTTCATCTCATCAATCATTCAACCTTAAACAATGGATGTCATTACAGTGTAGTCCATTGGATGGGTCAAAGTCGAAATGGTTCCAGCAATAAAGGTAACGACCCGATAATTCTCACAATCCTTCCCATCGCGACACTTTCAAGATACCTCCATCTCATCAAGCATTCAACCTGAACAATGGATGTCATTACAGTGTAGTCCATAGGATGGGTCAAAGTCGAGATGGTTCCAGCAATATAGGTCACGACCCAATACTTCTCACAATCCTATCCATCACATAACCACCAAGATACATTCATCTCTTCTAACATTGAACCGCGCAAATGGATCTCATTACAGTGTAGTCTATAGGATAGGTCAATGTCGTTTCGGTTCCAGCGATATAGGCCACGACCGGATAATTCTCACAATCCATCTCATCACTTTCCCTTCAAGATTTCTTCATCGCATCAAACACTAAACCTCGCCAATTGATCTCATCACAGTATAACCCATTGTATGGGTCAATGTCAAGATGGTTGCAGCAATATGGGCCCCGACCGGAAACTTCACACAATCCTTCCCATCAAGTTACGTACACTTAACAGCACAAAAAATGGGATTCATTTTCAGAGTCCCTGAATCAATACTATTCGAACAGGTAGTAGTGGCCTTTAGACCCAATTCAGAAGCTCTGTGATTGGCTGATAAGGCTGAAAGCTTTGGCTGAAGAAGCACCACGTGCTTCTTCATGTGGTGTCTTGTTTTCAGTCGGTATTTTCACCTTAAAATATATCACGTGATTACGAAAGGTTTACCTGTCGTCTGACGATGATGGTTAGCGTATGGACTGGGTTCTATCCTAATCTATTCATGCAGTTTATCTATATGCTATATAGGAATTTTAATCAGACCAGGTGGAACTCATTCCAAAAATGTAAAATAAGCGCATGAGACATGATTCTGCGGAATGATGTGATATATCAAAATTAGAATGAAGACGGATCAAAGATACGTTAACACTTTTAAAGAGTGGTATGGTGAAACTATTTCATGTTATTGATTGGATGATTTTCACAGGTATAGGTTTTACATTAAAGCTAGAAGTATACGGCCGTACTGCTGGAAAAACATGTTTTCAGCTGTGTGAATACAGTGGAAATTATATACCATGACTTGAATGGTTTCAACTCAAACCAACTTGAGTGCAATTGGAATACTATTCTTTACTTTCGGACGAGCTTCAGCGAGTATTCAATTTGTCATACTGAATCTTATGTTTTTTTTTATCATGTTTTTTTGTCGGTTCTACACAGGTCAAACGGCTACAGCTATCAACTTCAAACTTTTTTTCGTTATGGTTCCTCATCCAACTTGGATCTGTATAGTTCAGTGGCATTATCAAGTGGTAACTTCTATTCTCATGAATTTTGAAAATTTCAAAAATACTCGCTTGAATAACACAGCGGAAAAAAAGAAAAAAAAATTATTCAAAAAAAAAAAGAAATTTTGCGTGAAGTTGATTACATTTTAGTACACATTCCTGGAAATTCTCAGCTTGATCAGGTCAGCCATTTCAAAGAAAAAAGTTGAGATGAGCTGAATTGGTACCACTCGAAGCAGTTTTTACCCATTTATGAAAAGTTCGGCGATTATGTGATTTTATATATATATATATATATAAATATATATATATATATATATATATATATATATATATATATATATATATATATATATATATATATATATATATATATATATATATATATATATATATATATATATATATATATATATATATATATATATATATATATATATATATATATATATATATATATATATATATATATATATATATATATATATATATATATATATATATATATATATATACATATATATATATATATATATATATATATACATATATATAAGTATATATATATATATATATATATATATATATATATATATATATATATATATGTTTTGTTGAAAGCTTTCACGACTCATTATGTAATTAATAATCAAATCTTTATGGATAATTAAAAGTCGCGTTAACGAATAAATATTGATTTAATTGCCCGACGTTTCGACTACAATATATTGGTCATTTTCGAGGGCTAAAAATGAAAATAATTATATAAATGATAAATAATAGGAACCAAAAAACAGATTCTTATGCAGAAAAACACATCTTCAATGAATGTCTTGAAGGGTGTAATAAAAATTACAATAAAAATAAAAATAAGCTTGATGCACATCTATGAATCTAGATGACTATATCACAGTGTCCTGGATCACACATGCTGGGCTAGGTTATCAGATTGATCCTACTCCTCAAATAGTATGGTCGCCTTCCTTCATTCATGGTTCCATCTGCTTCAAGAACAATCCTGTCTGTAAGTCTGGGCTGATATCGCAATTCGCCAAGTGCAGTGGTCCAGCTAGGCGATAGGGTCCACAATCTTCGCCATTGAAATTATGTGGATGTTTTATAATTTCAATGGCTTCGCTTATCGCCCTCGGCCACCGGTTTTCTTGGCGATCCAATACTACAGATTCTTCGTATAGAATATTGTGTTTCTCTTCTATATGATGTTTAGCAATGGCAGACAATCTTGAATTCTTGGTCCGTTCATGGTACTTATGTTGTTTGAGTCGATCGGAAGTGGGTTTTTTAGTTTGACCAATGTAAACAAGGCCACACTCGCATGGCACTTTATATACCCCACATGACTCCAGATGTATCTTGTCCTTTACTGATCTGAATTTACTTTGTAGTTTATTATCGGGAGTATAAATGGTTTCAATATTATGCTTTTTCAGCATGCGTCCTATTCTATCCGTTATGCCACTTGCATATGGTAGTAACGCGGTAGCTATGCTCTTATCTGGCTTCTTCCGAGTTGTTGGAACAAAGTTCATGGCTTTGGATATGTCTTTGTTCGAGTAGCCGTTCTGTTCGAATGTTTTTCTCAAATTAACTAGTTCTTCCGACATGTGTTGCTCATCAGTGAGTCTTCTTGACCTGGTAACCAGAGTATTCAGTACGCTCCTCTTTTGACATGGATGATGATGGGATTTGGAATTTAAATATCTATTGGTGTTTGTTTGTTTCCTATAAACAGTATGAGTTAACGTTCCGTCTGGTTTCCGTCCGAGCAATACATCCAGAAATGGTAACTTATTCTGTTGATTTTCTATTTCCACTGTGAATTGGATTTTCGGATGGATTCCATTAAAATGTTTCACGAACTCCATGAGTGTTTCAACTCCGTGCTGCCAGACCATGAAGCAATCATCGACGTAGCGATAATAGCACCTAGGTTTCAGAGTTGCTGTTCTTAATGCGGTCACTTCGAATCTTTTTGGAATCCCACTTCCGATCGACTCAAACAACATAAGTACCATGAACGGACCAAGAATTCAAGATTGTCTGCCATTGCTAAACATCATATAGAAGAGAAACACAATATTCTATACGAAGAATCTGTAGTATTGGATCGCCAAGAAAACCGGTGGCCGAGGGCGATAAGCGAAGCCATTGAAATTATAAAACATCCACATAATTTCAATGGCGAAGATTGTGGATATACCCTATCGCCTAGCTGGACCACTGCACTTGGCGAATTGCGATATCAGCCCAGACTTACAGACAGGATTGTTCTTGAAGCAGATGGAACCATGAATGAAGGAAGGCGACCATACTATTTGAGGAGTAGGATCAATCTGATAACCTAGCCCAGCATGTGTGATCCAGGACACTGTGATATAGTCATCTAGATTCATAAATGTGCATCAAGCTCATTTTTATTTTTATTGTTATTTTTATTACACCCTTCAAGACATTCATTGAAGATGTGTTTTTCTGCATAAGAATCTGTTTTTTGGTTCCTATTATTTATCATTTATATAATTATTTTCATTTTTAGCCCTCGAAAATGACCACTATATTGTAGTCGAAACGTCGGGCAATTAAATCAATATTTATTCGTTAACGCGACTTTTAATTATCCATAAAGATTTGATTATATATATATATATATATATATATATATATATATATATATATATATATATATATATATATATATATATATATATGTGATAATTAAACTTCTTGGATACGATCCAATATCGAGATATTTAGGATTTTATAGTTATGTCGAAAAAGATACGCCTCAGAGATACCTCGGTAGCTTAGTGGTAGAGCACCTGCCCGGCAAGCAGAAGGTCCCGGGCTCGAATTCCGGTCGAGGCGTATCTTTTTCGACATAACTATAAAATCCTAAATATCTCGATAATGGATCGTATCCGAGAAGTTTAATCATCACATTATTCCTCATGCCTAGGTGAAGGTAAAAAAGAGTCACAAGGATCTGTGGTATCGTATAATCGTTACACCTTGGATGAACCTAAGCCCCCTACAGGGCTGGTCCCCTCGAGTATCGTGAGTCTAAGTATAGTTATGTAAAAGGAGTAATACCTCGGTAGCTTAGTGGTAGAGCACCTGCCCGGCAAGCAGAAGGTCCCGGGCTCGAATCCCGGTTGAGGCGTATCTTTTTCGACATAACCATAAAATCTCATATATATATATATATATATATATATATATATATATATATATATATTCAAATATATATATATAAATATATGAATATATATATATACATAAATAAATAAATATATATATATATATATATATATATATATATATATATATATATATATATATTTATATATATATATTATATATATATATATATATATATATATATATATATATATATATATATATATATATATGTATATACATATATATATATATATGAATAAATATATATATATATATATATATATATATATATATATATATATATATATATATATATATAAATATATATTGATATATATATATATATATTTGAATATATATATATATATATATATATATATATATATATATATATATATATATATATATGTATATATATATATATATATATATATATATATATATATATATATATATATATATATATATATATATATATATATATATATATATATATATATATATATATATTTATGAACGACAGAGGGAAACCACGTAAAACCCCTGTCAGGATGGTCGACCATGGCGGGAATCGAACCCCGGTCTCCCGAATGACGTTTTACAATGTAGCTATGTAGTCTCAATATTGATGCTGCTTCATATGTGTTAGACCTTTTACACCTCACACATTGTGATATTGTTTTATTACATCAAAGTATTCTGAAAGGAGGATCTCAGAACATCCACAAATACGATAACCAGGCGCTAAATGACCTCGCTGTCGACGCGCCTTGAAACCCTAACATCCATTCATTAGTTATAAAAAGTGAAAGAAAAGTGGCTCACCTTATTTCTACTTTGAATTTTTGGAAGAACGTCAAATTGGTATCCGCTATTATTCCAATCGGAATAACAGCAAAATAAGTTCGCCATTATTCCAGTGGAACAACAGCAAATGAACTTTCGCAGTTATTCCAGTTTCTTTCATTGACAATTTGTATCAAGACCCAAATTAGTATCTGCTGTTATTCCAATTGAACAAGAGAGCAAGAAAAGATCCGACGTTATTCCAGTGGAACTACAGCAAACTAAATTTTGCCATTATTCCAGTTTTAAAAAAGACGATATTTGTTTTTGCTGTTATTCCAATTGGAATGATAGCAAACAACGATTTGCTGTTTTTCCAGTGAAATAATAGCGAATGAACGTTCGACATTATTCCAGTTTTGATTTTGGGCAATTTATATCAAAATTCGTTTTTGCTGCTATCCCAAGTGAGATAGCAGCAAACGAATATTTGACGTTATTCCAGTAGTACAACAGCAAGCTAACTTCTGCTATTAGAGCAAATGTTTGTTACAGCAAACGTTCGTTTGCTATTATTCCACTGGAAGAACGGTAATCGTCGTTTGCCGTCATTACAATAATGGAATAACAACAAATACAAATATCGACTTTTTCAAAACTGGATGTTAACGCCGGTCTTTTGAGACCAGCTAGCTCGTTTTCCCTAGTTTGTCATTTGAACATGAAATCATTCGTTTGCGTCATGGAATGTTGTTTATACATGCAAGCAGTTAACCTTCCTTTCTCAAAGCTGGTTGGCCAGTACCTTATCACGCGATGTGCTGCGTCCAATCAAAGCTCGCCATTCGCGTTGCGTGTTTGGTAGCTGGCCTCGCTTGATCAGTTCTATCCCATACTCGATCCGGACCGGACGTCTCAAAACGGCTCTCGTCGAGTATCCAGTTCAGTTATCTTCTACATCTCCTTGAGGTCGGACGTACTTTTAGTCGCTCGTCAAGTGGGTGAATTCGGTCATATTCTCGACCAGCTCTTGTTGTGTGAGCATCTCCCGTCCTTCTCTACTTTGTTAGAGTTCGGACGTACTGTACATTATTTCGCATGTACGCAGTTGTTTCTTTTCTATTTTTCGTTCTTCTTGAGTCGTTAATAGGACCTCTTTCCATACTTTCTTGTTTCTAATTCTTCACATTTGTTTTGGTCTTTATCATTTACGAAGTTGGGTGTTTTGTTTTCTCTCAAGCTTTTGTTTATTGTTTATTCGAATGGTGTGCGGGGACACCACTCAGGTTTGATCTATTTTGTTCCGCTTTCTATTTATTCTTTGATTTGGTCAATAACAACGTTAAGTCGACGTAGACCAAATACGTATCGTTTTGGGGTGAGGCATAATCCGAGTTTGTATTATGCTCGCCTGATTATTAATGCCAAGTCGGCACCCGAATACAGTCCACTGGTCTTTCATCGCCATCTCTAAGATCGGCGGTAACATTTTGGTCCCTTGAGCCGGAGCTTATTTTTGGTTCCAATTTCTCGTCATTCGTGAGGCGGAATCCATCTCCGGATTCTTATTTCGTTCTCTTGTTGGAATCCATTTGTGAATTCCATTCTTTTCACCACGCGGAGTCCATCTCCGGATTCCAATTGCTTTTACTTGTTGGAATCCATTTGTGGATTCCTTTCTTTGCACCACGCGGAGTCCACCTCCGGATTCCACAGTCATTCGTGGCAGCACCCGCGATCAGGCATCGCATGGGTGACTTCTTTGTCCTCCGCACTGAATCGGCTCCCACATAATTGGGTTTCCACGGCGCAATAATTTATTCTGTTTGTTTGCGAGTTATTATCAACAATTGTTTTAACTTGTTTGATGGACATTCAGTTCTTGAATTATTTTGCATTGTTCTTTTTCTGTGCATTTCGGCCGTATTTCTCCGTGATAATTCATATCATTTGTTGTTGGTCCTTGTTCTAGTTTCGTGTTTTTGCATTTGCAATTTATTCATTCGCTACAATGGCGTCTAAAATCGCAAAGCAACAGGCAGTGCTCACGGCAAAGCGAGAGCGGATATTCGCTTCATTACAACGCTCTTACGACGCATTTAAAACGCTTGATAGTGCCAAAGCTTTGTTGTGCAAGCCTCGCTATGACCAACTTGCCGTTTTGAAAGACAACTTTGAGGCCATTCAAAACGAAGTAATAGCTTCGAACGCTCAGCTTGACGAAGGCGTCGATGCTTTGCCGGTCGACGCTATTGAAGCCAGCTTCGAGGAAATGCTGTATGCGACTCATGATCTGTATCTCGCCGCCGTTGCCACGACGACGCCTACTACGCCTCCGCCGCCAAATCAAAATGGTTTTCGAGCCATCTCATTGCCGACAATCGCGTTGCCGGCATTCTCTGGTGATATTACTCGATGGACGGAGTACTATTCGCTATTTAAATCTCTCGTCGACGAGAACAACGACCTGAATCAAGTTCAGAAATTCCACTATTTGAGGACCACCCTCAAAGACAACGCCTTGTCTGTCGTCTCCGGGTTTCCGATTACGGAAGCCAATTATTCTGTGGCATTGGATGCTCTTGTCAGTCGGTATCATAACCCTCGGTTGTTAGCCACCACGTATGTTCAACAGGTTTTAGAATTTACGCCTCTCAAAACCAATTCACATTCTGGGCTGCAATCATTTCTGAAAGTTCACAAAACTTCGATTGAAGCGTTGAAAGCTCTGAATATCGAAGATTTGTCAGATTTTCTGCTTTTCACGTTAGCACTGACAAATCTCGACACATCAACGCGCAAGGCTTTCGAACAGAAACATTCTTCGCACAGCACTCCTAGCTACGCGTCGTTGATCAAATTCATTGAAGAGCAGTCCAGGACGATGGAATTGTGTGGTCTCGACAAACAAGCAGCTAGCTCTTCAAAAGCTATTCCTCCTTCCACAAAGCGAATCAATTCGTTGTTAGTTGCGAATCCTCCGCCCGTCAGCTTTAAATCTCGCGAGCAGAGCAAATCAGCAAGCTCGACCACGAAACAATCTTCGTGTCCAGTCTGCAAAGGGGAGCATACTCTATACTAGTGTTCCGTATTTCGGCAACAGTCCGTTGACGACAAATACAACACGTTACGTCGCCTACAACGCTGCTTCAACTGCATGGGCGCTCACCTCAGACCGCAATGCACCTCTAAGAGTGTTTGCGGTACTTGCCAAAGTAACAGACATCATTCGCTGTTACACACTGCACGAATCAACCACTTGACTCGTGGCACAACAGCAACCGAAGTCTCTTCTCCTCCGGAGACCACCTCGCCTCATCCTCAAACTCTCGCTTGTCAAGTCAAGACAAGCAAGCCAGTGCTACCCACAGATCTGTTGGGCACTGTTCGCGCCTTGATCCGCGACTCTCACGGTCAACTGCAACCTATCCGTGCGGTTATCGACTGTGGTTCACAAATCTCTGTTCTCACTCACTCGTTCCTTCAGAAGCTAGGATTGAAAATCAATCCTTGTCATTCCGAACTCTCTGGTATTGGTCACGTTAGTGCTCGGGTAATCGGGACTGTTCAATGCAGCATCGCTTCCCGGTTCACCCCTGCAACCTCTCTCAGCGTACAAGCGTACGTTATGCCTGCGATAGCGAGTCAACTTCCAACCACCACCGTTCCGCTTGAGGTGTTTGAACGTTATCGCTGTCTCTCTCTTGCCGACGACCGCTTTCATGTGCCCGATCAGATCGACTTTTTGATCGGCGCCGATTTATACCCTGATATTCTTGAAAAGTCAGGTGATATTGTGATGAGTGGCAGTCCATCTGCCATAAACACGGTCTTCGGCTGGGTGGTTTTGGGTCCTATTCGGTGTTTGGATGCCGAGTTCCAGCCTCCGCTCTCTCTGCTTGCTTGCACTGGTTCTCCATTGGATCGTACTCTTCGATTGTTTTGGGAATCGGAAGAAGTTTCACGTCCTCTTCAAGTTGATCCGGACGATGAACTTTGTGAGGAGCATTTTCCATCTACGCACTCACGGAACCCTTCCGGACGCTATTCGGTAGCACTCCCTTTCAAGAACACATCCTCTCCTCTCGGATATAATCGTGAGGCCGCCCTCCAGAATTATTTGAGTCTGGAGCGGCGACTGAAACGCGATCCTCAGCATGATGCTGCGTATCAAGCATTCATGCAAGACTATATTCAATCGAACCACATGCAACTTGCAGGCACCTCTTCGAACTACGTGATTCCGCATCATTGTGTGCACAAGATTACCAGCTCCAGCACGAAGCTGAGAGTGGTATTTAACGCCTCTTCTCCAGATGAGAGAGGCGCCTCTTTGAATCAGCTGTTACTCAGTGGTCCCAAGCTTCAGAGCGAACTCCCGGGCGTTTTAACCCGATTTCGTTCTCATCCCATCGCAATTTGTGCTGACATTCGTCAGATGTATCGTCAGATTCTGGTCCAACCATCTGACCGCAAATATCAGCACATATTTTGGCGACCCAATGCAGACTCTCCAGTAAAAGAATATGAGCTCAACACGGTCACGTATGGGCTCGTACCGTCAGCTTTTCTTGCTCAACGAGTGCTGAAGCAGCTCGTGCAAGACGAAGGGGCTCCTTTCCCCAATGCTTCGCGTGCTTTGATATCTCACATCTACGTGGATGACATCGTGTCTGGCGCAGCAGACGTCGCTCAAGCTCGCATTCTTCAATCGGAATTACAGGCTATTCTAGCTAGTGGAGGTTTCGAACTCCGAAAGTGGGCCAGTAACCTCCTAGAAGCATTGAGTGCACTTCCGGAGGATCATCTAGAGACTCCAGTCGTGTTTTCGGATGACGATCAGGGCATCAAGATCCTTGGTCTGTTCTGGGATCCCCGATCGGATGATTTCTCATTCCACACCTTACCATTCGAAGGCGTGGTAACGAAGCGCACGGTCTTGTCGTACATTGCGCGCATTTTTGATCCTTTGGGATTCCTCACCCCGCTCGTATGCTGGATGAAGATTTTTCTTCAGCAACTTTGGTTATCGCGGGTGCAGTGGGACGACGTTTTACCACCGCTTCTTGCTCAAAGGTGGTTGGACGCGGTAGCCGAGATCTGTCTTCTCTCGAACTTCCGAGTTCCACGCGCATTTCCTGCTTCACAAGGCATACATCGACTTGTAGGCTTTTGTGATGCCTCCGAGAAGGCCTACGCTGCGATACTTTACCTTCACACAACGAATCATGCAACTTCGCATATTAGTTTGTTGCGAGCAAGGAGTAAAGTTTCCCCGGTCAAACCCTTGACCATACCTAAGCTTGAACTCTCTGCTGCTTTGCTTCTAACGCGTGTGCTGAAAGATACTCTTCCCTCACTCAGCACTCTTGTCGTGGAGTCAGTAACCCTCTACACTGATTCGACTATTGTGCTCGCGTGGCTTGCCACCCCTCCACATCGACTGAAGACATTCGTCGCCAACCGAGTACTGGAGATACTCGACAACTCCACTCCTACCAATTGGGCACACGTGGATTCCGAAGAAAATCCCGCTGACTGCGCTTCTCGTGGAATACTGCCTTCTCAGCTCATGGAATACCCGTTGTACCTCTCGGGTCCTTCTTTTCTCAGGAGTCCCCATGCTCTGTGGCCTATCTCTGTGCCTTCCACTGATTTATTGTCTGAATTGCCAGACATTAAGCCTTCCATGGTCACTTTGGCCACAACGGTCAAAGTAGATTCTCTCCTGGTGAATTTTCGAAAGTTTTCCACACTTCTCAAAGCACAACGGGTCTTTGGGTATGTAGTTCGATTTGCCCGTCTCTTATTGGCGAAACGATCCAAGATTCTCCCTCCTACGGGTTCTTTAAAACCTGTGGAGTTGCAAGACGCTCTTGAACTGATCATAAGAGTCACTCAAAAACACTTTTATGCAACCGAGATCAGCCAACTTGCCAAACAGGGACAGGTTTCATCCCGGATCGCTTCGCTGAAACCTTTTCTCGAACCCTCGGGCTTACTCAAGGTGGGCGGAAGATTGCGTCACTCATCTCTTCCTGAAGAGGCTCGGTACCCAATCCTACTCCCCAAAGAAGCTCACCTCGCATCTCTCATTTGCGATGCCTTCCACCGAACATCGCTACATTCCGGCCCGAGAACGGTACAGGCGCTGATACAGCAGCGTTACTGGATCGTTTCTCTGCGCGGTTTGTTGCGACAGCGTATACACCAGTGCATTACTTGCCACAAGTTTCGCGCAAAGCCTATGCAGCCTCCAATGGCAGATTTGCCTCCTTCACATGTTCAAGCTTCTCGCGCTTTCTGCCATGTTGGAACTGATTTTGCTGGCCCTTTCCAGGTCAAATCCAGTAATCGTCGTAAGGCACTCAGTACCAAGGGTTATCTGTGCATTTTCGTTTGCATGTCCACAAAAGCGGCGCACCTAGAAACGGTGTCCGAGCTATCCACGGACGCCTTTTTGGCTTGCCTAGATCGGTTTCTCTCCAGACGAGGACTCCCGTCGCACATTTACTCCGATTGTGGGAGAAACTATGTGGGTGCTGCGCGACATCTGCGCGAGGTTTATGATTTTCTATCTCAAGCTGAAACCTCCGTCTTTGACCATCTTTCTAAACGTGAAATAGCTTGGCACTTCAACCCTCCGCAAGCTCACAACTTTGGAGGACTCTGGGAGGCCGGTGTAAAATCGGCGAAATCCCTGCTCTACCGTCTAATAGGGGACACACCTCACACCTTTGAGGAGTACGCCACCCTATTCTCCCGCATTGAGGCCGTCCTCAACAGTCGACCTCTCTGAGCCCTCTCATCTGACCCTGCCGAAAGCTACGACTTTCTAACTCCCGGACACTTTCTAATCGGCACCGCTTTGTTAGCTCCACCTGAACAAACGGTGCCAGGAAACCACTCGCATCCTGATCGTTGGGTACGATTGCGCCAACTGCACCAGGCCTTTTGGACGCGTTGGTCGTCGGAGTACTTGAATACGCAGATGCAACGCCGTAAATGGGTTCGGGGCTGTCCCAACCTGGCTGTCGGGGATGTGGTATTTTTCCACGATGCCACAAGCAATCCTTTGGCCTGGCCAATCGGCAGAGTGGTCGAGACTCACCCCGGGCTAGACGGCACCGTTCGGGTCGTCTCTGTTCGCACCTCAACCGGTACTTATAAGCGCCCGGTGAATAAACTGGTGTCACTCCCGACTTCCGAATAGTCGAGTTGATATTACTTCGTGTATTCTTTCTGTTCAAAGCACGCATTGGTGCTTTGATCATTTCTTCATGTTAACTTTCTTGTTGTTCTCTCTTTTTTCATTTTTTTTGAAAAGTCAGCGATCATTGGATAAAATGGTTGCGTTTTCTCCTCATTGAATCGCTGGGATCATGTGCGATTTCTTTGCTGTTCTCCGATCCAATTGGGAAGCAATCCAATTACTCGGTGAAAATCTTTTTGCTCACGTTGCCTATGAAGTTACAAGGCTTCTTACGAACAGTTTGCTGTACCAATTTCATGTTCCAAATTTTCCGTATCGTTTACCTCAGCTTTAAAATGTTCATTTTGGTGGGCGGTATGTTAACGCCGGTCTTTTGAGACCAGCTAGCTCGTTTTCCCTAGTTTGTCATTTGAACATGAAATCATTCGTTTGCGTCATGGAATGTTGTTTATACATGCAAGCAGTTAACCTTCCTTTCTCAAAGCTGGTTGGCCAGTACCTTATCACGCGATGTGCTGCGTCCAATCAAAGCTCGCCATTCGCGTTGCGTGTTTGGTAGCTGGCCTCGCTTGATCAGTTCTATCCCATACTCGATCCAGACCGGACGTCTCAAAACGGCTCTCGTCGAGTATCCAGTTCAGTTATCTTCTACATCTCCTTGAGGTCGGACGTACTTTTAGTCGCTCGTCAAGTGGGTGAATTCGGTCATATTCTCGACCAGCTCTTGTTGTGTGAGCATCTCCCGTCCTTCTCTACTTTGTTAGAGTTCGGACGTACTGTACATTATTTCGCATGTACGCAGTTGTTTCTTTTCTATTTTTCGTTCTTCTTGAGTCGTTAATAGGACCTCTTTCCATACTTTCTTGTTTCTAATTCTTCACATTTGTTTTGGTCTTTATCATTTACGAAGTTGGGTGTTTTGTTTTCTCTCAAGCTTTTGTTTATTGTTTATTCGAATGGTGTGCGGGGACACCACTCAGGTTTGATCTATTTTGTTCCGCTTTCTATTTATTCTTTGATTTGGTCAATAACAACGTTAAGTCGACGTAGACCAAATACGTATCGTTTTGGGGTGAGGCATAATCCGAGTTTGTATTATGCTCGCCTGATTATTAATGCCAAGTCGGCACCCGAATACAGTCCACTGGTCTTTCATCGCCATCTCTAAGATCGGCGGTAACACTGGAGTAAAGGCAAAAGTTAGTTGCTGTTTTTCCACTGGAATAACGTCAAATCCGCATTTGCTGTTATTCCAATTGGAATAACACCAAATAGAAATATCAACGTTTTTTAAACTGGAATAATGGCGAGAGTTAGTTTGCTGTTGTTCCACTGGAATGATGTCGAAGCTTATTTTGCTGTTATTCCAATTGGAATAACAGCAAATACAATTTTGGGTCCTAATACAAAATGTCAATCAAAGAAACTGGAATAACGTCAGAAGTTCATTCGCTGTTGATCTTTTTCATAATAATATCAAACTTTTCTGTTTCTGTTATTCCGATTTGAATAATTAGCAAGCAAATACCTATTTGACGTTCTACCGAAAATCAGAAGCGGAGATCAAGTGGGCTACTTTTCTTCTACTTTTCATAACGTTGGAAGAAAAATGTGAAATATTTCGGAAAATTCTATTTGCTGTTATTCCATGGAATAACGGCAAATGGATTTATAAGCGAGACATTCGACTGGAACAACAGCAAACACTCTTATTAGCTGTTATTCCGATTGAATAACGGCAAAAAATTCATTTGCTGTCATTCCCTGGAATATAACCAAAATTAATATACTTAGTCGTTCACTTCTGAGAAGAACAAGTTACACGATCCATTTGCCGTTATTCCATTTGCTGCTATTCCATATCCCCCGAGCCATTACCGGTTGAGGCGGCATTGAGGAAAAGAGTTCGATAAGATTCAGTGATGTAATACAAAATTTCAATCTGTATTATAGATGGTATAGGCATAGGCCCATCACCCACATATCCCAAATGTCTTTTGAACATGATCTCTGATTGATCTTCAAACTTCCTCGTAGTATTGAAAGATTTGAATAAATGTTGTGCAAAAGTTGAGTTTCACTTGTGTGAAAAAGAGCAATTCATGAACGTATGCAGTGTGCATGTTACTAAAGCATGCACACTTTTTCACGTGCCAAATTTTGTTTTGACCCAATAATCTAATTCGAAATTACGGCAAAGATGAGTTAATACTTGTATAATGTCGGGTAAATGTTAACGGAAAACTATAATTCAAAATCTATGTGGTATTACTTCTAGTTCCTGCAGCCTAAATATTGAGGGACCAAGCCGATAACCAGTTGGTTCTACGATGAATCAGGTTTGAACTTGGAAATATTAGGAACGAAATCCAGTATCGCACTTGTAAAAAGTACGTGTAGGAAGGGATCTGGAATAGGTAAACAAAAATGCAATCAACCAATCAGCTGAAACTGGTTCAGAACCCAGTAATACACAAGAAATAAAAGTTGACTGGGAGGCATAGAATGACAATCCCAATTTTTGTGCTGTCAAGTGTACATGATATCTTCATTTCATCAAACATTAAGCCACATCACTTCCACATCATTTCGGTGTATTCTATAGGTCTATGTCGAGATGGTTCCAGCAGTGAAGGTCACGACCGGATACTACTCGCAAATTCCCCATCATTTTACTACAATGTATCATCATCTCATCGAACATTCAACCGCGCCGGAGGTTTGCATTACAGATTAGTCTATAGGTCAGAATGGTTCCAGAAATATGAGCCACAACCGGATACTTCTCGTTATCCTTCCCATCACGTACCCACAATGTTCCCTTATCCCATCAAACTTTGAAACGCGCCAATGAAACTTATACAGTGTTGTCTATAGCACGGATCAATGTCGAGATGGTTCCAGCAATATGTGCAACGACCAGATACTTATCGCAATCCATTACATCACGATACCTACAAGATACCTTCAACTCAACAAACATTACACCAGTCCAATGGATCTTATCACAGTGTATTCCATACGATGGGTCAATGTCCAGATTGCTTCACCAATGAAGGACTTGACGAGAGACTTCTCACAACCCTTCTCATCACGTTTCCGAGAAGATACCCTCATCTCATCGTACATTGAACCACGTTAATGGATCTCAATACACTAAATTTGATAGGTCAATGTCGATATGGTTCCAGCAATTAGGGCTACGACAGGATATTTCTCAAAATCTTCCTAGTCACGTAACCTACAAGGGACCTTCATCACATCAAACATTCAACCGCGCCAATGAAATTCAACAGTGTATTTTGTGGGTCAATGTCGAGTTGGTTCCACCAATATGTTCAACGACCGAATACTTCTCACGTTACCTAAGAGATACCTTCAGATCATCAAACATTCACAGTGCCAATGGATCTCATAACAGTGTGTTTTAAAGGTCAATGTCGCCATGGTTCCAACAATATGGACAACGACCAGATACTTCTCTTAAGGGGCCGCAGGCGCTCTACACGGGCTCGTTTTTCGCAAGCTTCAGACTCGGGTTCCATTGAGATAGGTCACGACTGAATACTTCACACAATCCATCTCATCAAGTTACCTACAAGATACCTTCATCTCATCAGACATACAACCACGACAATGGAACTCATTACAGTGTATTCTGAAGGTCAATGTCAATATGGTTCCAGCAATTAGTGCTACAATGGGGTATTTCTCAAAATCCTTTCCATCACGTTACCTACAAGAACCTTCAAATGAAACTCATCACAGTGTATTCTGAAGGTCAATGTCGAAACTAGTTCCACCAATATGAACCACAACCAGATACTTCTCACAATCCTTCTCATCGCATCACCCACAAGATACCCCCATCTCATCAAACATTCAACCGCGCAAATGGATTCATCGGTGTCATGGGTCAATGTCGAGATGGTTCCAGCAATTAGTGCTAGAACCAGATATTTTTCAGAATCCTCTCCATCACGTTACCTACAAAAAAACTTTATCTCACCAGGCATTCAACCGCGCTGAAAGATCTTATTAGAGTGTGATGTCGAGATGTCGACGGTCAATGTCGAGATGAGTCAAGCAATATAGGGCAAACCGGATACTTCTAACAATCCTTCCCATCACGTCACCTTCAAGATAACTCCAACTAATCAAATATTCAACGGCGCAAATGGAACACATCACAATGTTTTTTGAAGGTCAATGTCGAGATGCTTCCAGCAATTTGGGCCACGATCACTAGACATCTCAAAATCCATTCCATAACATTTTCTACAAGATACTTTCATATCATCAAACATTGAACCATGCCAATGGATCTCATTACAGTGTAGTCTATAGGTCGTTGTAGCGATGGTTCCAGCAGTATGAGCTACGATTGGATATTCCTCACAATCCTCAACATCATGTCACTCCCAAGATACAAAAATCACATAAAACATCAAATCATGCCAATAGATCTCATTAAAGTGTTTTATCAGGGAAAAGTCCATACTAACATCGTTCCAACGAAAAAGGCCACAACCGGATAGTTCTCACATTCGAACCAAACGTAACCTACAAGATACCTCCATCTTATCAATCAATCAACCAGGCCAATGGATTTCATTTCTGTGTAGTCTATAGGATTGTTCCATGTCGAGATGGTTTCAGCAATATTGGACACGATTAGATATTTCCCACAATCCCTCTCATTCTACCCACAGATTCCACCATATCATCAAACATTCAAACGCGCATTTGTAACTCATTACATTGTATTTTGAAGGTCAATGTCGAGATATTTCTACCGATACCAAAACATCACGTTACATGGATGGTCTCTCCATCCATATCATATAACATTCAACCTAACCAATGGATAAAATGAAGGTGTATTTCAGAGGTCCATGTCGAGATATGGACCACGACCAATACTTCTCACAATCCATCAAATCACGTTTCCTACCCGATATCTCCATCTCATCAAACATTCAACCTCTTCAATGGAACTCGTTACAGTGTATTTCAAGTGGGTCAATATCACATTATAAGATTGTCACACCAATATGGTCCGAACAGGATACTTCTCACAATCCTCCCCATCACGTCACCTTCAAGATACCTCCAACTCATAAAACATTCAACCGCGTTAATGTGACTCATTACCTACTTACATTACCTACTTTGGATGTCGATGTCGGGATGCTTCCAGCAATGTCGCCAAATGTAGGCGACCAGATACTTCTCACAATCCATTCCATCACGTTACCTTCAAGATACTTTCATGTCATCAAACATTAAACCGGGCCAATAGATCTCATTACGGTGTAGTCTATGGGTCAATGTAGAGATGGTTCCAGCAGTATGAGCCACGATTGGATATACCTAACAATCCCTCACATCACGTCACTCTCAATATACATTTGTCACGGCCTTCAGTCGTGACAAGACATTTGCTATTGTGAGGCTTTGGTTTAAAACCAAAGCCAAGAGGATGTAAGAGAAATGAAAGAGGGAAAGAAAGGGGAAGAAAGGATCAGAAGAAAACTTTGGTTGCTAGAGGTGAGAGTTGTTTTTAAAAGCGGTAGAGAATAAATATGATAAATCAAGTTTAATATCGAAATTGTGTTATTTGAATATTTCGTGATAATTATCTTCATAGAATACAGTGATTATGAATACGGAAACAAATGTTGACGGCGGGACCGAGGTGGTCGTCGAAGAGATCCCGGCCGTAACAAATGGCGAACCTGTCCAGGATTCTGTGAGTAATAAATTCGATAAATTGTTGAAGCTGAGCGAACAAATGTTAGAAAGGATAACGAGATTAGAAAAGAAGGGGAATCGTAAAGACGAATGAAGGAGTGAGGTTAATAGCGAAATTGATAGTTGGGTCACGAGGTCGAATGATTTTATAGCACCAAAAGTTCCAATTGGCAATTCGAATCGCATGGCAGATTTCGGATTCAGAAATTTAGAAGAGACGGTTGATGGAAAAATTGTCCAGTCAATCGGAGTTGATTTTTCGGCACTACCAGAGTTTTCAGCGGCGAAGTGTGAGGATCCATTGATATTTATTTATGAATCCGAAGAAGTTTTGTTTGATTCTGGCATTCCTGATACGCAGTGAGTGCGGTTGGTCAGCAAGAGATTGAAGAATGGGGCAAGACAATGGTGGCGAAGACATGAAGAGAATAGAACAACGTGGAACGAATTTAAAATGCGTTTTTTGAATGAATATGATGATTTGACACTCCTGGATCAGTTACCTGGTGAGTTTCACAATGAAAATCAAAAAATGGGAGGAAATTAAGAAGATTTTATATGGAGAAAATATGGAATATACAAGAGGCAGTTCTCCGGATATACTCAATTGCAGGCGGTGAACACAATATATGGGGGTCTTCTCCCGGAAAAGAAGAAATTTTTAGCTCATCCTTCCGCAACGTCTGTGGAAGAACTAGCTAGCAGAGCTGCTAAGTTGGACATCCTGCCACTGAAAAAAAGTCTTCTCCTCTTAGCAATGTTACAACGATCAAGGGTGGAGAATCTTCACAAAGGAGACCATTTGACGAGACAGACAACGCTCGCATGCTGACTGGTAAAGATTCTTCTGCAGCGGAATCGTATGAAACAAAGCGAGGTGATTTGAGAGAAGAAGGTTCGGAGGAAGGGAGGAAGGGGTACAGCCGTCAACCTGGAGACAACCTAGGCGGCACAGTACAAGGTGTTGAAGCGCAAAGTGGTGGAGCACAAGGTGTTGGAGTCCAAGGTGGCAAAGCACTAGGTGGCGAGGCACAGGATGGCAGACCACAAGGCGGAGCACAAGGTGGCGGAGCACAAGGTGGCGGAGCACCAGGTGTTGGAGCCCAAGGTGGTGGAGCACAAGGTGGCAGATCACAAGGTGCGGAGCACAAGGTGGCGGAGCACAAGGTGGTGAAGCACAAGATGGCAGACCACAAGTTGGCAGAACACAAGGTGTTGGAGCACAATGTGTTGGAGCACAAGGTGGCGGCCCACAAGGTAGCGACTCACAAGGTAGCGAATCACAAGGTAGCGGAGCTGAAGGGGTTGGAGCACAAGGTGGCGATGCACAAGATGGTGCAGCTCAAGGCGGTAGACCACAAGTTGGCGGAGCACAAGGTGGGAGACCACAAGTTGCTGGAACACAAGGTTGTGGAGTACAAGGTGTTGGTCCACTAGGTGTTGAAGCACAAGGTGGCGGAGCACAAGATGGCGCAGCACAAGGTGGCAGACCACAAGTTGTCGGAGCACAAGATGTCAGAGCACAAATTGGCGCAGCACAAGGTGGCAAAACACAAGGTGACAAAACACAAGGTGGCGCACGAGGTGGATACGATGATTCGTGGGATAAGCAATCTGATCGTTCGAGACATGAAAATTATTCTATTATTGCTGGTGGTGTGAGGAAGCTTGTCTACCAAACTGAAATGAGAGAAAATGGTCCAAATGAAGAGACGATAAATAATAATAATAATAATGGATAATAATCGTGAACTACCTGGAGACAATCAAGGCGGTGTTCAAGAAATGGACAAGGTGGCATAAGTGGTAGCGCAAGTGATAGCGCAAGAGGTGGTGCAAGTGACAGCGCAAGAGGTGGTGCAAGTGATGGTGCAAGAGGTGCTGCAAGTGATGGTCCAAGAGGTGGTGCAAGTAATGGCACAAGAGGTGGTGCAAGTGATGGCCCAAAAGGTGGTGCAAGGGATGGCGCAGGAGGTGGTGCAAGTGATGGCGCAAGAGGTGGTGCAAGAAGTGGTGCAACCAGAGAATATGAACAAAGGACGCATGGATCACAATTTCAAGGTGGGGGATATGGTTTATATGAGAAACCATGTTTTGTCAAAGGCTGATGAGAAGTATTGTGCTGGTTTCGCAAAGTTTAGACCCATCGGTTGTGGAAATGATCTGGCCTGACACTAATAAGACAATGAAGGTACATATACGCCAACTGCGGCCTGTTGAAGAGAGAACAAAGGAAGGTAAACTTGGAATGAACGAAGAAAGAATAACTGATTCGAATTTTCAGAGTATGATTTTTTAGTGGTGGGGAATGTCACGGCCTTCAGTCGTGACAAGACATTTGCTATTGTCAGGCTTTAGTTTAAAACCAAAGCCAAGAGGATGTAAGAGAAATAAAAGAGGGATTGCACAAGATTCCTCCATTTCATCAAACATTTGACCGCGCCATTGGATCTCATTAAAGTGTATTTTGAAGGTGAATGTCGAGATGGTTCCACCACAACATGGTACTACAACTACTAATAATCCATCTCATCAAGTCACACATAAGATACCTCATCAAACATTACCGCGCCAAGGGATACCTTGATGTTATGGATAACAGTGTAGTGAATGACAATATGGTTCCGGCAATTGGGGCTCAAAAATTCTCTCATCACGTTAGCAACAAAAAGTCCTGATCTCATCGAACATTGAACCGCGCAAACGATGGCGAGATCTTCATAGTGATATAAAACGTCTAGATACACTTCACAATCCTTTCCATCACGTCTCTACCAGGATACTTTTAACACATCAAACATCATGACCAATGAGCAAAGAGGATAAACGCCCGATAAGAATGCGTGATGTGATACAGAATATAAATCTGTATCACAGAGTGTATAGGCATGAGCGTATCCTTACATATCCCAAATGTATTTTGAACAAGATCTCTGATTGATCTTCAAACTTCTTCGTAGTATTGACTGATTTGAATAAATGTAGTGCAAAAGATGAGTTTTACTTCTGTGAATAATAACAATTCATGAACGTATGAAATGTGCATGTTACTAAAGCATGCACACGCTTTCACGTGCCAAATTTTGTTTTGACCCAATAATCTCATTCGAAATTACGACAAAATTGGGTTGACTTGTACAATGAAAGGTGAATGTTGACGGAAAACTATAATTCAGAATCTTTATGGAATTACGTCTCGTTCCTGCAGACTGAATATCGAGTGAGTAAGCCGATAACCAATTGGTCCTAGAATGAATCAGGTTTGAACTTGGAAATATTAGGAACGAAATCCAGTATCGCACATATAAAAAGTACGTGTAGAAAGGGATCTGGAATGGGTAAACAAAAATTCGATCAACCAATCAGCTGGAACTGGTTCAGAACCCAGTACTACACAGGAAATAAACGTCGACTGGGAGTCATAGAATGACAATCTCAATTTTTGTGCTGTCAAGTGTACATGATATTTTCATATCATCAAACATATGGCCACGTAACTGAATATCATTTCGGTGAATTCTATAGGTCTATGTCGAGATGGTTCCAGCAGTGAAGGTCACGACCGGATACTACTCGCAAATCCCCCATCATTTTACTACAATGTATCATCATCTCATCGAACATTCAACCGCGCCGGAGGTTTGCATTACAGATTAGTCCATAGGTAGATGTCATGATGATTCCAGAAATATGAGCCACAACCGAATACTTCTCTTTATCCCATCACGTACCCACAATGTCCCCTTATCCCATCAAACTTTGAAACGCGCCAATGGATCCAGGCCAATGGATCTTATCACAGTGTATTCAATAGGATGGGTCAATGTCCAGATTGCCTAACCAATGAAGGAGATGACGAGAGACTTCTCACAACCCTTCTCGTCACGTTTCCGAGAAGATACCTTTATCTCATCAAACATTGAACCACGCCAATGGATCTCATTACATTGAATTTAATAGGTCAATGTCATATTTCTCAAAATCTTTCTCATCACTAAACCTACAAGGGACCTTCATCGCATCAAACATTCAACCGCGTCAATGAAACTCAACAGTGTATTTTGAAGGTCAATGTCGAGTTGGTTCCACCAATATGGACAACGACCGAATACTTCTCATGAGGCATATTTTACCTAAGAGATACCTCCAAATCATTAAACATTCAACCGTGCCAATGGATCTCATAACAGTGTGTTTCATGAGTCAATGTCGCCATTGTTCCACCAATATGGACCACGACCGGATACTTCACACAATCCTTTCTATCACGTTACCTACAAGATACCTCCATCTCATCAAATTTTCAACAGCGCCATTGAAACTCATTACAGTGTATTTTGTAGGTCAATGTCGAGATGGTTTCAACAATATGGAAAACGACCGGATAATTCTCTTAAAGGGCCGCAGGTGCTCTACATGGGCTCGTTGTTCGCTCGGTTCAGACTCGGGTTCCAGTAATATAGGTCATGACCGGATACTTCACACAATCCAAGTCATCACTTCACCTACAAGATACCTTCATCTCATCAAACCTTCAACCACGCCAATAAACTCATTACAGTGTATTCTGAAGGTCAATGTCGATATGGTTCCAGCAATTAATGCTACGACCGGATATTTCTCAAACTCTTTCTCATCACGTCAACCACAAGAGACCTTCATCACATCATACCCGCTTCAATGGAACTCATTACAGTGTATTCTGTGGGTCAATGTCGAGATGGTTCAAACAATATGGACAACGACCGGATACTTCCTTCTAATCGACCCCTTACTCCAGACAATCCTTCACATCACGTCACCTACAGGAGATCACCAAACATTCAACCGCGCCAATAGAAATCGTTTCAGTGTATCCTGAAGTTCAATGTTGGGATGGCTCCACCGATAAGAACCACGACGGAATACTTCACATAATCCGTCTCATCACGTCACTTACAAGATACCTCCATATAATCAAACATTCAACCTTGATAATGGATCCAAAGTGTATTTTAGAGATCAATGTCGAGATAATCCTCACGATCGAATACTTCACATACACCCAATACAAATAGAAACAATAGAACTCATTTCAGTGTTACTCCTGGGATGAGTCAATGTCTATATGGTGCCAGCAATGAGTGCTACAAACAGATCTTACACAAACTCTTTCTCATCACGTCACCTTCAAGAGACCTTAATACAATCAAACATTCAACAACTCGACTGTGACTGATCACAGCGTATTCTGAAGTTAATGTCGAGATGGGACCACCAATGTGGACCACGACCGGATACATCAACGATTCTTCAAATCACGTTACCCTCAAGAGACCTTAATACCATCAAACATTCAACCAAGTCAATGAAAATCGATACAGTGTATTTTGAAGTTCAATGTCGAGATGGTTTCAGCATAATTCACCACGACCGGATACTTCACACAATACATCACTTCACTCACAAGCGACCTCTTCATCTCATCAAACATTCAACCGCGTCAATAGAAAACGTGACAGTGTATTTAGAAGTTCAATGTCGAGATGGGACCATCTATGTCGACCAAGACTGGATACTTCATACAATCCTTCACATCACGTCACCTTCAAAAAACCTTCAACTCATCAAACATTCAACAAAATCAATGGAAATCGTTACATTGTATTTCGAAGTTTTTGTCGAGATGGTTCCACCAATGTGGACCACGACCAGATACTTCAAACAATCCATCACATCACGTTACCTACAAGAGTCCACCAACCCAAACCGAGCCGATGGAACGCATCACAGTGTATTTTGATGGTCAATGTCCGGATGCTTGCAACAATATGGGCAACGTTCGGATATTTCGAACAATCCATTCCAACACGTTACCTACAAGGTACTTTCATGTCATCAAACATCGAACCGGGCCAATAGGTCTCATTACAGTGTGATCTATGAGTCAATGTAGAGATGGTTCCTGCAGTATGGACCACGATTGGATATACGTCACAATCCTTAACATCCCATCACTCTCAATATACATTGAATACATCGAATATTGAATCACGTCAATGGATCAAATTACGATGTTTTATATGGGAAAAGTCCATACTCAGGAGGTACTTGTGAGATAGGCCAAAACCGGATACTTCTCACAATTCTTCCCAAACGTGTCCTAGAAGATACCTCCATCTGATCAATCATTCAACCTGCCAATGGATCTCATTACAGTGTATTTATTTGGTCAATGTCATAATAGGTCAAGCAAATCCACGATCGGATACTTCTCATGATCCATCTCATCACGTTACTCAAAAGATCCATTCGTCAAACATTCAACCTCGCCAATGGATCTCTTTACGGTTTATTTCAGAGGTCAATGTCAAGATGATTCCAATAATATGGATCACGACCGGATAATCTCCACAATTCTTCTCATCTCGTTCCCTATAAAATACCTCCAATTCATCAAACATTCAACCACGTCAAGGGAACTCATAACAGTGTATTTTGTGGGTTAATGTCGAGATGGTTCAACCAAGAAACTTCTCACAATCCATCTCATCACGTGACCTACAAGATACCTCCCTCTCATCAAACATTCAACCATTTCTCTGAATTTCATTACAGTGTGATTAAGAGGTCAATGTCGAGATGGTTTAACCAATATGGACCACGACCAGATACTTCTCACATTCCTCCTCATCCCGTAACATACAAGAAACCTCCATCTCATCAATTATTCAACCGCTTAAATGAAACTCAATACATTATATTTTAGAGGTTTAGTTCGAGATGGTTCCAACAATATGGACCACGACCGGATACTTCACACATTCCTCCTCATCAAGTTACCTACAAGAAACCTCCATGTCATCAAACATGCTACCGCGTTAATGGATCTTTTTACAGTGTGTTGTATAGATCAATGTCAATATGGTTCCTGCAATTGAAGCTACGAACGGATATTTCTCAAAATTCCTCTCATCACGTTAACAAACATTCAACCAAGCCAATAGATCTCATTACGTTGTATTCTACGAGCAATGTCAGGATGATTCCGACAAAATGGTCCACGATCAAATACTTCTCACGATACTTCTCATCACGTTACCTACGAATACCTCCATATCATCAAACATTCAACCTCAACAACGGATCCTATTAAAGTCCACTTTAGAGGTCAATGTCGATATAATTCCAACAATCTGGACCACGACCAGATACTTCACGGAATCCAACTCATCACGTTTCCTACGGGATTTCTCCATCTCATCAAAAATTCAACCAGGTCAATGGATCTCATTACGGTGAATTTCAGGGTCAATATCAAGATGATTTCAACAATGTGGACAATGAACGACCGAATACTTCACATACAACCAAAACAAATACACACAATACTTCTTTTCACGTTACCTACAGATACATCCATCTCATCAAACATTTAACCGCGCCAGAAGATCTCATTACAGTGTCAATGTCATGATGGGTCAAGCAAAAATAATCCATCCAATCATTTTACCCACAATGTACCTCCAACTCGTCAAACATTCTACTGCGCCTTAGGATCTAATCACATCACAGTTTATTCTGAAGATAATGTCGAGATAGTTACACCAATATGAAACAATACCAGATAAATCCCACAATCCATTCCATCACGTTCTCTACATGATACTTCCATGTCATCAAACATAAAACCAGGCCAATAGAGCTCAATAAAGTGTGGTCTATAGGTCGTTGTAGAGATGGATCCAGCAGTATGAGCCACGATTGGATAAACCTCACAATTCCCAACTTCACGTCACTCCAATGATACAGCAATCACATAGAACATCAAATCACGCCGATGGATCTCATTACAGTGTTTTATATGGGAAAAATATATACTACCCACGTATCAGCAAAACAGGCCACAACCGGATCTTCTCACAATCCTTCCCGAACGTTACCCACATGATAACATAATGTGGTCAATGTGGAAGTGGTTCCTGCGATTAGTGCTCCGACCAGATATATATCAAAATCTTTCTCATCACTTTTTTCACAAAAGACCTTCATCTCACCAAACATTCGAAAGAATCGATGGAACTCTTGACAGTGAAGTTTATATATCGAGAATCACCATTTTATCCACATATATAGACACGACCGGATACTTCTCATAATCCATCTCATCACGTTACCTACAAGAGACCTCCAACACATCAAACGATCAAAGCGCTCCGATGAAACTCATTACAGTATAATTGAGAGAATAATGTCGAGATGGTTCACCCAATATGGACCACGACCAGATACTCCTCATAATCCATCTCATCACGTTACCTACAAGGAACCTCCACATCATCGAACATCCAACCCTCTCGATGGAACTCATTACAGTGTATTTGAGAGGTCAATGTCGAGATGGTTCAACCAAAATGGACCACGATCGTTTACTTATAATAATCTATAATTATCTAATATATATATATTATATAATTATCTATTATTATAATTATCTCATCTTATGAAACCTCAATCTCGGCAAACATTCAACCACGTCAATGAAACTCATTACAGTGTACTCTGAAGGTCAATGTCGATATTGTACCACCAATATGAACCACGACCATTTACTTCTCACTCACAATCCTTTCCAATACGTGACCTTCAAAAAACCTTCGGCTCCTCAAACATCCAACCGCGCCAATGGAACTCAACACAGTGTATTCTGAAGGTCAATGTCGGAACAGTTCACCAATATGAACCACCACCATATACTTCTCACAATCCTTCACATCACATCACCTACAAGATACCTCCATCTCATCAAACATCAAACCGCGCAAATGGATTCATCGGTGTCGTGGGTAAATGTCGAGATGGTTCCACAACACGCCAATGGATCTCACCCCAGTGTTTTCAATGAGAAAAGTCCATACTTGGAAAGTTCCAGCGAAATGGAAAACGATCGGATACATCTCACAATTGGTCTCATCACGTTCACCTCCATGTCATCAAAAATTCATCCTCGTCAATGGATCTGATTGAGGTGTATTCCAGAGGTCAATGTCGAGATAATTCCAACAATATGGACCAAGACCGGATACTTCACACAATCCTTTCCATCCTTATGATCAGGATAGCTCCATCTCATCGAACATACAACGAAGCCAATAAATACAGTGTATTTAAGGGTCAATGTCGAGATGTATCATTCAATATGGACTTACATGATAATAATAATTACACAATAATTCTCATCACGTTACCTACAGATACATTCATCTCATCAACATTCAACCGCGTCAATGGAATTCGTAACAGTGCCACAATGTAACAAATGTAACAAGTGTAAAAATGTCAGGAAGATTTCAGCAATATGGACCACGACGGATTCTTCACACAATCCTTCTCATCAAGTTACTCACAAGTTACCACAATCTCATCAAAGATCCAACCGCGCCAGTAGATCTCATCACAGTGTATTTCATATCTCAATGTCATGATTGATCAAGCAAAACGTCGTTCGGATACTTCTCATAATCCATCTCATCATTTTATCCACAAAATACCTCCAACTTGTCAAACATTGTCAATCGATCTCATTACAGAGTGTTTCACAGATTTCACTTTGTGCAAAAACAGAATAATTCTTACAATCCTTCCCCTCGCGTTACTGTCAATATACATCCATCTTTCCGATCATTCAGCCTCAACAATAGATCCCATTAGAGTGTAGTTCTTGAGATATTTCACAAACTCCTCAGCACGTCACCTTCAAGAGACTTTATAACATCGATCATTCAACCGCTCCACTGAAACTGAACAGCATATTTTGAGGATAAGGTTGAGATGGTTTCATCAATGTGACTACATAAATGACTACATCGTCGAGATTAAATGTTTGAAATCGATTGCGAGAGGTATCTGGTCGTGGTCTATATTGCTTTTCATTGGAATGATAATTAATCACAGTTTACAAAGTTAGAATGTGGAATATATATTCGGTTGTGGCGGTAGCGTCTCCTCGACTTGTGTGAGCTTGTCTTCACATCCTACGCGTGGTCCTCGTCTTGAGTATCTCTTGCCTCCACTTCCGACATCCTGCGCCCTTTCTTGTCTTCCGGGGTGACTCGAGTATGTCGGTACTAGTGGTACGTTAGTGGACGAACGAAGGCGTGGAAACAGGTTGTTGGATCTTTGGATACAAATACGGAATGTTTACCATGCTGGGATGTATGGATCGGATGGAGGCGGCGCATGAGTTGTCTCAGTCAAGTAACGAAGCTGTTTCCGTCGTCGTCGTTTATTTTCTGCGGGGCGAGGAATTCTCCCTACAAACGTAATGTTTGTCCGTATACTAGTTGCGCAGGTGTAGCTCGAACATTTTCCTCACACGCTGATCGTTCACCAAGGAGAATGACTGGTAAGCTATCCACCCACCATTCGTCTCGATGACTCTTGATGGCTGCCTTGAATTGTCGATGGAAGCGTTCAACCAATCCGTTGGTTGCCGGGTGGTAGTTTGTTGAGTGTCTTGAACAAAGGGGACTCAAAATGGCGACCTTTGCAACGGAGTTCCGAATCGTGCTATCCATCCGTTGAAAAAGGCTCGTGCTACGCTGATATGTCGACTAAAGTAATAGCTCCTGGCCATCGGCTAACGGTCAACACGGGTGAGGCAGTATCTGTACCCTGATGCAACGGGAAGTGGTCCAACAAGATCTATGCACGTGCTCGAAACGAGCTGTTGGTAAAGTAAATTTACCAACTGGAGACGTAACGTGCCGGGTGATTCAGCTCGTTGACAGGGAATGCAAGCTCGTGCCCAACTTCTCAATCCTTCCTAATGGACGGCCAAACGAACCGTTCTGCGATCAGCTTGGTTGACGCCTTCATACCTGGATGTGCTAAAGCGTGCAAGGAATTGAAAACTTGCCGGCGAAGAAGCACAGTGACGTATGGGCGAACGATTGAAATAATAATAACTTCGTTTATTACAATGTTGAGGTAAGCTGCTGCCTGCATTTGACTAGTGCGAATGATTGAGTTTTCTTTCGTTTCTGTAGGAGCAGTACAGAGTAATAACAATAAAATGGAGAAAATCTTGAAACTTTGCAATTGGTCGAATTTCTAGCGCAAGTTTGTTGTGGGCAGACAATGAAAATTGATGAGGTTCGTAATTTACAGGGCTTGGCTTACACACTACAGGAATGTAATGTATACTCATTCACTGGACCTATATTCAAAACACATGGATATTAACGGCATCTAGTGAATTAATCCGATGTTGGTGAAATTTATTCAAATCAATTGAAAATAACATGGGCTCAGGCCTACCCAGATCATTATTTTGTATTATTCTCATTGATGATTTAGATCCTGAAGATGCATTTTTCAACTCCTTACAGCTAGGCCCAAAACCGAGAACATATCAACAGCTTACAAGTCCAATATAAGATATTTAATAAAATGATAATCAAATCGAATTCTTGTCAATAGTCTTCTGTGCACATTATTTCAGCGAGACCTAGCAACCTAGGGCATTTAGGTTAGAATACCGCGTGTTCCAATGAAGTAAGCCAAGTAAAAGCATATTGTAAGGTTCAGGATTGCGACAGCGACAATAACGCAGTTTACCTTGAGAGCACCATATTTAGCGTCATCTAAATCCATGGTGTCAAAATAGAATAATAATTCAATTCATAAAATATTAATATTAGCCAGAGGAGGGGAATTCAATTGGCGCGACGTGGCAAAGCAAGTATGATGACGTCACGCATCACACAATGATGAAGGCTTCACACAGCACGGTGAAAACGACCAATTTGCTAAAGTCTTCGCGGAAAAATTTATTGCGTCCAGGAACCGTGAATGCGGTAATGTGATCGACCAGACAATTGTGGCGTATGTCCACCAGGAGATTAAAAAATGAGAGGAAAACTATTCCTATTATTGGCTTGGTTGATTACGTCCGCTATGACGAAACGCCAAGTGAAATCACGACGGAGGCCCAGGTTCAACGTGGCCGTAAGTCTCAATTGTGCTACCGTTGGCCGCAAATAACTCGTATGGTGACATGGTATGGGGTCCTCTCACTCGCGTTCGAGGGTTAACGCATGAGACGGAACCCGTGTCTATTAAAATTGGAGTTTATTATGGGGTTGGAGATCATGAGTTGTGAAGTTGTCACAGTGAAGTGTGTTATATATTTGATTGTCATGGTCACGTTTCGGACAGGTGAACAGTCGAGAACGCCTAATAATGTGATGAATATGATGAATTTGAAGAATATGTTGTCGGTGAGTTCGAGGGGGAACAGTTGAACAGTTGTTTGAACATTGTGAACTGTGTAATGAGGTTTCGTGAGATAGATGACAATGTAGAGGATTGACCAGTCGGAAATGCTGGAGCCTACGATGTATGGTGGTATGGTGACGCTGTGGAGAGTTAAACAGTCTTTATGCTGGAGCTTGTCATTAAGATGTGAGTGATGGGGTTTATGGAGACAATGCTATGGATTTATGAGTTTAATTGTATGATATGATATGAAGAGTTGAACAGTCGAGAATGCTGAGCTTGTCATCAAGATGGAGAGGATGAGTGATATGAAGACCGAGTTTTGTGACTGAGACTTGTGTTCGAAAGGAATGGTGACGATGTGGTGAGGAGTTTGCAGTCGAGGATGCTGAGATTGATCGTCGATCTCTTTACTGATTTGAGAGGATGTCGAGAAAGCGAGGAGCTGGAGATAAAGATGGGGAGGATGAGGTATATGAAGACTGTGGAGAGTATTCGAAGCTTGGACAAATTGATGACGATGTGGATTATAGAGGATATAAGATATATATATGGACCAATAGAGAATGCTGAAGTTCGCGATGTGGATTGGAGACTGATATTGTTTGAGTGTTATGAGTTTGATGGTAATGGTGACGGTTGGGAGGTTCAACGATCAAAAAAGCTGGAGTTTGCGATGAAGTTGAGGGGAGTTAAATGGGGAGTGAAGTAAAGTGAAGTGAGTAAATGGGGAATGAGTTTCTGGTTTCTTTCCGATGAGGAGAGTAAAACAATCGAGGATGCCGGAGCTTGTGAGATATGGATAGAATGGGGTATATGAAGACTGTGAAGAGTGGTTTGAGTTTGGAGGGAATGGTGACGATTTGGATTGTTGAATTTGGATTGATGAGAAAATTGAGAATGTTACGATTGATTCATGTTTGAAGAGAATGGTTATGTTGTGGAGGGTCAAGAATGCTGGATAATGTGATGACCCTTATGAGGAGTAGTAATAATTAGTCACCGAAAAGTGATTTACGGTCAAGAGAATGTGGCGAATTGGCGTGTTGAACAGTTGTGTGATCAATGTGAAATGTGTAATTAGTTTTTATGACTCGGATTTGATACAGGTCAGAAAAATCCATGGCCTTCATACCTTTTTAGAATCTTGATATCTCACACAACTCAACATCAAAAAGCTGATATCTCGGTAAATGGTCTCCCATGCAGTAAAACGTTGAACATTCAGTTTTTTTCTGGACACGTGTACGCATCTCACATGGAACTCTACATAATGGATGGCTCAGACAACTTCTGAGATGTCGAACCTACGCAACATTCCGAAAAACGTTGGAGGATTGGACCGGGCGGAAACAACGAGAGAACAATCAACATCTGAGAATCTCTACATCATCACTGGAGGTGGATAAAATCGACAGAAATGAGTCGTAGATCGAATACATCAAAGTTCAGCCCAGGACGATGGAATTGTGTTGTCGCGAGCACAAAGCAGTTCACGAGACGAGACGAATCTTTTCATTGTTGGCTGCTAATCCTCCGTCCATCAGCAATGAAACAGCTATTCAGCGCAAAACAACTAACGATCCTACAAACGGATCTTCTGGTCTGGTGTGTGAAGAGATTCACCTCTCATACTCTCGTTCTGGGTTTTGTCATCAGACAGTTAGTCTGTTTTCACTTCACGTCGTCTGCAATGATGCTTCAATTGCATTCCTCTTAGCGTAATGCACCTCCAAGAGAGTATGCGGTACGTGCCATTCAATAAACATGATTCATTGTCACAAACTGCAATAATCAACCCCTGGACCCTGACAACTAAGTCAACGAAGTCCTTTCTCCTCCGTAGGCCACCTAACCTCATCTTCGAATTCATGCATGTCAAGTCTGGGCAAGCATGCCTATGGTACCTACAGCACTGTTGAGCACTGTTTGCGCATTGATCCGCGTCTCACTCGTTCAACTGGAACCAAATCGTTCAGTTATCGAATACGATTCGACCTTATCTTGGGCTTTCTTCCAGAAGTTGGGATTGAGAGTCCATCCCAGTTATTCCAAACTCTCCAGTATTGGCCAGGTTTGTGCTCCGTTATTCGGGACTGTTCAATGCAGTGAATCTTCCCGTTACAACTCTGCAACCTCTCCAATCTCACAAGCATGCCTGCCATGGCGAATCAACTCCCAACCACCACTGTCCCTCTTGAGGTGTTTGATCGCTATCGCTCTCTCTCTCTTGCCGAGGACAGCTCTACTATGACCGATGAGATCGATTTTCTATTCACTGCCGATTTTCACCGTGTAATTTTGAAGAGTCAGATGATAATGTAATGAGTGGCAGTCCATCCGCAATAAACACTGTCTTCGGCTGGGTGATTTTGGATCCTGTTCAGTGTTCGCATGCCAAGATTCAGCCCCTCATCTCTCTGCTTGCTTGCAACGGTTCTGCAGTGGATCGTACTCCTCGATTATTTCGAGAATTGGATTGAGTTTCACGTCCTCTTCAAGTTTATCCGGAGGAAAAGCTTTGTGATGAACGATGTTTCGTGCTACGCTCTCACTGAACGCTATTCGGTAGCATTCTCCTTCAATAATACTTCCCCTCTTCTTTTATCCAACCGTGAGGCTGCCCTCCAGGATCTTTGAAGTCTGGAGCGTCGGGATACCGAAGAAAAACTTGTTGACTCAATTCCTCGAGAAATACTACCTTCTCAGCTCATGGAATACCCGTTTCACCTCTCAGGTCCTTCTCTCGTTGATCTTCATGAGATGTGGTCGACATCTGTGCTATCTCCTGAGTCAATGTATGAGATGCCATACATCCATGGTTACTTTTACCGCGACAGTCGAAGAAGATCAGCTTCCAGTGAACTTTCGCATATTTTCACATTGTTCAAAGCACAACGAGTTCTTGGATATGTGGTTCGATTCGCTCGTTTTCTTTTGGCCGGAAGATTCGGAACTCCCCCACCTACGGGTTCTATAAGACCTGTGATGATGCACGACGTTCTCAAAATGGTTGTCGAAGTCACTCAAAAGTAATTCTTCGCAACTGAGATGAGTTACCTTTCCGAACGGTGACGGGTATCTTCTCGGATCACAGCGCTTAAACCGTTCCTGGAACCTTTGGACATACTCTAGGTGGACGGCAGGTCCATACACTCTTCCCTTCCTGCTCTCCAAATTGCGACGCCGTTCACAAATACAGATTCGTCCGAACGAGCAGTTTCAGCCGGATCAGCCGAACCGAGATCGACGAGACTAGCGTGCGCAAGCGCATCCACTTATCTACCGCCAAGATCGACGAGACTAGCGTGTGCAAGCGCATTTATTTCTCTGACCGACGAGATCGACGAGACTAGCGTGCGCAAGAAGAGCGTTTCAAGGGCTACTGGCCGGATTCGTTCGGGAAGGTTCGGCGATCCCGAATGCTCGTCAGTAGGTCGTTCGGTACTTGGTTTCGTCCGGCTCGCGCGCGTGTATCTAAGAAGTAGAAGGCGGGCGATATCACACAAAATTTCTCTCGAAACATTCCCTATGCTTTGTTCACGTGAAGTTTATGGAAAAACATTTGTCAGAAAGAGTGGTTTGTACGAACAAGTGTGAAGGGTTACTGACTCCACGACATGAGTGCTGAGTGAGGGAAGAGTACATTATAGCACACGCGTTATAGAATTGTCGCAGACCATGTAACGTGAAATATTTTTCTTCAACTGTCTGTTGACGAAATACAGAACAAGTGTATGAAGTCCTTTACACACCTGACAAGAAGAGTGCTTGGACACTGTTTCTAGGTTATCCGCTTCTCTGGTCATGCGAACGAAGGTGCCAACCGATGATCACTGGATTTGACCTGGAAAGGGCCAGCAAAATCGGTTCCCACATGAGAGAAAGCGCGAGAAGCTTGAACACGAGAAGGAGACAAATCTGCTATCGGAAGCTGCATATGCTTAGCGCGAAACTTGTGACAAGTGATGCACTGGTGTATACGCTGTCACAACAAACCGCGCAGAGAAACAATCCAGTAATGCTGCTGTGTGGCTTTTTACCGTCCACCTTGAGAAAGCACGAGGGTTCGACAAACGGTTTTAGCGATGTGATCCGAGAACAAACCAGTCCCCTTTTGACAATTTGATTGACATCAGATGCATAGATGTATTTTTGGTTACCTTCACAACCAAATCGAGTGCGTCTTGCACCTCGAGAGGTTTAAGATAACCCATAGGAGGTGATTAGGAGGGGAGCCAAAAGTTGACGAGCGAATGAAACTACATATCCAAAAACTCGTGCTTTGAGCAACGTGGAAAAATTGCGAAAGATTACTAGGAGAGGATTTACTTCGACTGTCGCGGCCTAAGTGACTATGTGCCATATGTCGGGCATCTCATCCACTAACTCAGTGGACGGCACAGATGTAAGCCACATCTAATGAGGATTCCTGAGAGAATACATGGGAGGTGAAACGGGGTAACGGGGAAGCTGAGAAGACCATATTCCATAAGAAACGCAGCCAGCAAGGTTATCTTGGGAATCAAGATACTCCCGACTCCTTCAATACTTGAAGGCAGTCTCACGGTGAGATTCAAGTGAGAGGAAGTCTTCAATAGGAGGAGCACTACCGAATAGCGTCCGGAAGCGTTCCGTGAGTGTGTAGCAACAGCAACAGCTCCGCTCTAATCAACATCTCGTCACATCAACATCTTTCAGCTCAACTTCAAGAGGACCTGAAACTTATTCCAATTCTTAAAACAATCGAAGAATACGATCCGATGGAGAACCAGTACAGCAAGCATCTTGGCATACGAACACCGAACAGGACCCATAATCACCCAGCCGAATACAGTGTTACCACCCTACTCTCCGAGAATATCAGAGTATAATATCAGAGTAGAAAATCGATCTGATCGGGCACATGAGAACGGTCGTCGAAAGAGAGAGAGAGCGATAGCGATCAAATACCTCAAGAGGGACAGTTGACCCAGTTTGACAGATTGAGAGTTGACCCCCCATAGCAGGCATAACGTAGGCTTGTAAGCCAATAGTGGTTGCAGGGGCGTCACGGGAAGAAATACTGCATTGAACAGTCTTGACTACCCGAGCACAAACTTGGCCTATATCAGAGAGCTTGGAATGACAAGGAGGGCTTACAAGCCCAACTTCTGAAGGATCAAGTGAGTGAGAACAAAGATTTGTGAACTGCAGTCGATAACAGCTCGGAACGGTCTCGATAACAGCTCGGACAATGAGAGTAGCGAATCAATTCTCGAACAGTGCCTAACAGAGCTGTGGGTACACCCACAAGCATGCTTGCGTTACTCGACAACGACAAATAGGAGATGAGGCAAGGTGGCCTCCGGAGGAGAGAGTTCGTTTGTGCAGTTGTCTCAAGTCAAGAGGTTGATTCGTGCCGTATGAAACGATAAATTATAGTTTATCACTTTGGCACGTATAGCAAACACTCTTAAAATTGCATTTCTCTCGGAAATGAGCATCTTTTCAATTGAAGCATCGATGTCGACGACGTAACTTGTTAACTGTCTGTTGACGAAACACAGAACGAGACTATAAAGAGTGAGTTACACACCGGACAAGAAGATTGCTTCCTGTGAGCGCGTGTTGGTTTTCTCTGTCCACGTTTTCCACTGCCGACGAGAGGAGGATTGGCAACCAACAATTAATCGATTCGCTTCGTGGAAGACGAAATGACTATTGAGGAGCCAACTGCATAGTGGTCGACACCACACATTCCATCGTGTTTCAGTCTAGTTGAACTTCGACGCATGGCTAGGAGTACTATAAGGCGAATGTTTGTGCTCGATGGCTTTGCGCATTGTCTTGTCGGAATTAGTCAGCGTTAACAGGAATGGATGAAAATCTACTGATACTAATGTGAAATACTAATGTGAGTTTTTCTTTTCCACTCGAGATAAACTGAGTAAAACGGATAAACGGATAAACTGAGCAGGCTTTGGGCCGGTGACAATGCCGAAGCATTCGTCGTACCCTGAAGCGCCCAGTCGATCTCCAGTCGTCTTTTTCTCAGCTAAGTTGCCGTTGGTTCGACGAAGTGTATGTATGTATCAATGCATGTATCAATGTCGAAGCAAACGCTGTACCCTATAGCAACATGACGATCCACGACTCCTCAGCTGGTTTTGCTGAACTCTTGTAATTGGTCACTCCTGTATGGCTACTGGCCTTTGGTGCCCGTAGTATGGTTCACCATACTACGGGCACTTGCGTGAGGTCTCTGTAGAATATCTGGGTTTGTTTTTTGGTCGCCTCATGGATCGTTTCTATCTTGACGCTTTTTCTCATGTCGTCATTGCGTACGAACCATGGCATTTTTGTTATGTATCTGACTGCCTTGTTATGAGTCCAGTGGCCTAACATTCGCCGTTCCAGCCCATATCGGCGAGGTATATGTGATGAGGAGAGATTGTAAGATTTGTATATAGTTATTGCTTTTTGTTATACAATTTGCTGTTTTTGTTTGTGAGTGGCCTGAACATGCCAAGTCTCAACCTGGCTTACTCTGTTGTGGCTTGTATATGAGGGCGCCAGGTCAGTTTGGAGTCCATGATCACACCCAGGTACTTTGATTGTTTGGTCCAAGGTATGTTTTCTCCGAACAGCTTGAGTTGTTTTGTGGCCCTCGGATCCAACCTAGAATGCCTTTTTTCGCGTTCAAATGGGGTTGCCATGCCTTTGGGACGCTGACTTTGGTCCTTCAGTCGGTGTACGACTGTTTGTGGGCTTGCAGAGAGTTCTGGAGGTAATTGCTTGCCCGAGCTCCGTGGAGAGATTGGGCAATCAATGCTGTGTCGGGCAGGGCTATACAGCCCTGTGCTGTACAGGGCTATTTCTACATTGTTTGTGTCGGGCATGTCATTGATGTATATGTTTAAGAGCGTTGGGCCTAGAACTGAACCTTGTGGCACGCCTCCTTCTATCGGTCTTGTTGTTGATATCGCATATTGAAGGTGAACTTCGAAATACTATATTGCATCATTTGAGTCAGGTATCCCGGAGAGTTGTTGTTCATCAGCTTGCATATCTATGCCATATATATCTATGCCATATATATGATATGCTATCATGCCACACCTTTTCGAAAGCCTGAGCCATATCGAGGGATGCTATTGCGGTGACTCTGTTGTTGTTGAAGCCTGATATAATTTTCTCTGTTATTCTGAGTAATTGGTGAGTTATTGCATGTTTGCTCCTAGAGTCAAACTATTCGTTCCTCACTATTCTCTTCCTGTGATGTGCTTGTTTAGTCTGGTCAGTACCACTCAATCGAATATCTTGGATGTGCAGCTGAGCAGGCTGCTCGGTCTATGGTTTTGAGGAAACGTGTGATCTTTTCCTGGTTTGGGGAACAGGATTATCATGGATTTTTCGTGAACTGTAAAGAAGTATGCGAGTTTTATCATGGAGTCGAATATTTGAGGGAGGTATTTTAAGGCCCATTCACAACCGAAATTAAGAGTAAAATTAGCATTAGCAGTGATGTAATTATTTATTGGCTGTTCACAACAATAATTTAGCATTAAGGATCAGCCAATGAGATGTCTTGTTTACATTAGCTGATGGCCGATGGGATCAACGATGCGCCTGCTCGACATCGTCCGAACGATGTGTGTGATGTGTGATGAACGCCTGTGGCGCGCCGAACGTTTACTCAAATCTGATTGGTCAGTGCTTACACCAAGCTGTAAAATTAACAGCAGGGTTTGGAGTTTGTAAACCTTGCGCTTACTGCTATGTGTTACGGCTATGCCTCGCATTGTGAACGGAGTGCATGGGGGCCATAGGACAAATATTGCTGCTAATGCTAATTTTACTGCTAATTTCGGTTGTGAATGGGCCTTTAGTCCTTCGCGGGATAATATTTTCAGAGCGATGTTGGGTACTCCGTCGAGTCCGGCTGCTTAACTGTATTTGGTTTTGGCTATCATGCTCATCACCTCTCTGGGAACACAGAGTGTTCTCTCTCCTATTGGAGTGTTTTCTTCGTCAAGGTTCCCAACCGTCTCCTCCACCTCGTCTATGAGATCTTCATTGGACGGGTTGTTGTTGGGTTTGAACGCATCTTCTAGCGTGTCGGCCATTGCGTTCGCTTTGTCGATGTTAGAATAGGCCATGCCGCGTTGTCCATGAAGTGGCGGACATCTGGATACTCAGGAGTGAATTCGTCATGCGCCACATGGACATGTCTTTTGTTTCTAGGGACTTGAGCTTTTTGTCTCAGCGTGTAGGATCGTGTTTCTGTGTTGTTTTTGTGTTTTTGTGACATCACACGTTTGTGTGATGATGTTTTCAATTCGGCTTTCATCCTGGGTGTGGTGGGTGGGTGTGGGGTGTGGTTCCATTTTTTGCGGAGTTGATTCTTGATCCTGATCTTGTTCTCGATGTCTGGTGGGAGCTCTAGAGATCGGTCAGGTTTGTTCTCCGGTTTTTCTTCGGTGTTGATGATGAGGTTTCCGGTCATGAGTAGGGTATCGAGTGTTGTTTGATATGATGCCCAATCTGTCTTGTTTGTGTTGAGTCTGTGTGTCAATTGTGTCCAGTGTAGCCACAGTCCCATAGCTGATGAGGACTGGGTCATGATCGGATGACAGTTCAGCGAGGACGTCTAGCGATAGCTGTTTCGATATGTTGAGATGCATGGCTATTTCAAGAACATCTGGTCCTCATCTCATGGTCATTTCGTCATGGGGTTCGTGTTGTGGCTGTAGAACGTGGGTGAGTTGAAACCAACGATGTTGTATGTGGTTTTGCGTATGCAGTGGCTTCTTAGTTGTCTACCATCGACGTTTGTGACTCTCGAGTTCCAGTCTGAGTGCTTGCTGTTCAGGTCACCAGCTGGGATCGTCGGACTGAGAATATTGTAATAATATGTATAAGTCTCAGTTCACCGTGGTCAGTGTTGACTATTATTGCATTCGCTCCTATTGATTGTGGTGCTGGTAGGTTGACTTCATAGTGTGAGATGTTTCTGTTGATTATGATGGCTGTGCCACCACCTTAAGTGGGTCGGTCCTCTCTGTAGATGCTGTGGTGCGTGAGTTTGAATTTGTCCTTCTTTTAGAGATGTGTCTCATTGACTAGTGCAATGCTCACTTGGTGGTATCGTTTTGCTCCGAATAATTCTGTTTTTGCCTGGCGGACGCCGTTTGCGTTTCAATAGATGATGTTCATTGTTGGTGGTCTAGTAAGCATATTGAGCAGGGACCCGAACCGAAATGAATAAAGGTTCCGGTTCCGGTTCTTCATTTTCTCAAATAACGGTTCCGGTTCTGGTTCCGATTCTACGATTAAAAAGGTTCCGGTTCCATAGTGTGAATGAGGGTTCCCGTTCCGGTTCCACTTGCTGAATGATTTCATATTTTTTTCATTTTTTTTCCTTGCTTGTGGTGGTTCTTCTATTTTTGGTGGTTTTTGACACTTCGTTTTGTTTGTCCATCCGCCGGGGACAAATCATTCCCCTCACACTGGTTTCGACTTTCGAGGTTCCTCCTTTACACCTTCTGTTCTGACAAAATTTATACAAAAATGGTGAAACAGGAGGAATTCCCGAAATAGCGAACACTCGACCAAACTGGCCACACGCTCTGATATCGGTTATGTTTGTTGCATTACTTAGAAGTTATACAGCTACGAGGGCGCCGCCAAAGAACGATTCTCAGAGAGCTGTGTTCCAATTATAGAGGCATACTCTCAAATGTCAATGAATTCTCCCCGAACAAAAACGTGAACACGAAATGAGTCAAAGGTCGTTTTTGGCACAATCCCGTAAAAAGGATTCATTTTTTATTGTCTGGAAAAAAATAACTAAAAAGTTTTGAACAAAATGAGTGAATAATGAGTCCGAATTAGGTATTGAGAACCTTTGGGAACCGAAAACACATATTCTGCGACGCTTATAAGCCTACTATTGCCAAAGAGACGCCATTTCCGTGATTCTTTGACAGCAATCATGCATTCTCATTAGTTGCTAAGGCAATCTGAGTCTCATTCGGCCTACTCAATGCATGGTTGATTGATTAACGCTTCTCCCACAGACGTCCTACAAACGGATGTACAATTGCTTCTACTTAAAACGGTTTTTACTTATAATGTGTTCCGGCTCTCGGAAACTGAAAGACGAAATCCGCGCCGGAAATTCATGGTTACCAACGGTACACGGTCCTCGTGTTGAAGTTCATTGGTTATATACATTTAAAATGGGGTGGTAAGATCGCCCTTGTGGTACCCCGTCCAAACGATCCCACCTTTCATCCTTAGCCTTAATTGGGGAACTATGATTTTGTATCAAGTTTCGATGTTATTAAAAAAACAGAAAACAATTGCTTAATTGCACAAGCTTGGGCTTGATGCTCGACCATTTCCAATTGCGAGCTTGAGATTTCGAATTTGAAACATTTCTGGATCAAATTGCGAGATACCAAATGAGTTTATGAATACATTGGATTATTTATATTGAATGATCAAAGTTATACTTTTTTCTATTGCTACACAGATGTGTCTCCCCCGTGAAAATCGAAGAATAAAACACGTAAAAAATGTTTTTTCCACATATTGACTATATATGCAATTTTTTTAATTAACCATTGATTTCGGCAAACTCTTCGCCAGTCGTTTCATATAATCAAAAGATAACTTCACCGTTCAATTGAGATATTTACCACTCACCGCTTGCTCCCTACAGCCTATTTCACAAAATTATATTCATCCGAATATAATTCAAAATTCATTCAATTTGTAGTAAAATTATCCTAATCATGTATTTTTATTATATAACGAATTTATTGTTCATGATGTTGAGAAAAAATTGACAATTCATCGATAATGGCCGACTATCTAAATCAAATTGATTAATTCCCAAAAATGTATTTTAAAACAAAATGGCCGCCTCAATTTGAGCAAACTTTATTTGTTGCAGTTACGTATAATTATCTGAATGAGATTTCGTTGAGCCTACATTTTCAACTCCTGAACTCTGTTCACTAGATCTGATTAATGAAATTTGGCATTAATTTAAATTTAATCACAAAATCATAGCAATTTTTGTTCGATTATTTTGATTTATTTTGGTGTCATGTGAAACATTTTTGTCGTGATTTTACAATAAAATGTAGGAATGTGGTTCACTAACAACGGCTAATAAAAAATGAATAAGATTTTCATGAAAATTCGATAAAAAACCAAATGGCGACTTCGATTTGAGCAAACTTTTTTGCATTCAATTCAAAATTTCAAGGCAATCAAAATTCAACGAAAAATTTTCTGTTACAATTTGTTTGAGGCTAAAACTCAGTTTGACTGGAGTATTAGGCACTGTTCGCGAATAGATCCGCCACTCTCATTGTCCGAGATGATATCGAGACCGTTCCGAGCTGTTATCGACTGCGGTTCACAAATCTTTGTTCTCACTCACTTGTTCCTTCAGAAGTTGGGCTTGTGAGCCAATCCTTGTCATTCCAAGCTCTCTGATATAGGCCAAGTTTGTGCTCGGGTAGTCAAGACTGTTTTATGCAGTATTTCTTCCCGTGACGCCCATGCAACCTCTATTGGCTTACAAGCTTACGTTATGCCTCTCATGGCGGGTCAACTTTCAATCACCACTGTCCCTCTTGAGGTATTTGATCGCTATCGCTCTCTCCCTCTTTCGACGACCGTTCTCATGTGCCCGATCAGATCGATTTTCTACTCTGATATTATACTCTGATATTCTTGGAGAGTCGGGTGATATTCGGGTGGTAACACTGTATTCGGCTGGGTGATTGTGGGTCCTGTTCGGTGTTCGAACGCCAAGATGCTTGCTGCACTGGTTCTCCATCGGATCTTACTCTTCGATTGTTTTGAGAATTGGAATGAGTTTCAGGTCCTCTTGAACTTTGTGACGAGATGTTGATTGGAGCGGTGCTGTTGCTGTTGCTACGCACTCACGGAACGCTTCCGGACGCTATTCGGTAGCGCTCCCCCTATTGAAGACTTGAATCTCACCACATCTCACTTCCACATCTCCACATCACACATCTCACTTCCTCTCACTTTAATCTCACTTCAATTATCGAAGGAGTCTGGAGTATCTTGATTCCCAAATAACCTTGCTGACTGCGTTTCTCTTGGAATATGGCCTTCTCAGCTCATGGAATACCCGTTTCACCTCCCAGGTATTCTCTCAGGAATCCTCATGCGATGTGGTCTCCACTGAGTTGGTGGATGAGATGCCCGACATATGGCACATAGTCACTTAGGCCGCGACAGTCGAAGTAAATCCTCTCCTAGTAATCTTTCGCAATTTTTCCACGTTGCTCAAAGCACAAGTTTTTGGATATGTAGTTTTATTCGCTCGTCAACTTTTGGCTCAACTATCCAGCACTCCCCTCTATCGGTTATCCAAAACCTCTCGAGGTGCAAGACGCACTTGATTTGGTTGTGAAAGTAACCAAAAATATATCTATGCATTTGATCTCAATCAACTTGTCAAAAGGGGACTGGTTTCTTCTCGGATCACATCGCTAAAACCGTTTCTCGAACCCTCGGGCTTACTCAAGGTGGGCGGTAGAAAGCGACACCATTCACTCCCTGAAGAGGCGCTACACCCTGTGCTAAAGAGGTCAATTTCCCATTCCCAATCTGCGATGCCCTCCACAGAACAACTTTTCATTCCGACCCAAGAACGGTACAGGCGCTGATACAGCAGCATTACTGGATTGTTTCTCTGCGCGGTTTGTTGTGACAGCTTATACACCAGTGCATTACTTGTCACAAGTTTCGCGCTGAGCATATGCAGCCTCCGATAGCAGATTTGTCTCCTTCTCGTGTTTAAGCTTCTCGCGCTTTCTGCCATGTGGGAACCAATTTTGCTGGCCTTTTCCAGGTCAAATCCAGTGATCGTCGAAAGGCACCTTCGTTCGCATGACCAGAGAAGCGGATAACCTAGAAACAGTGTCCAAGCACTCTTCTTGTCCGGTGTGTAAAGGGAATCACCTTAAATACGTTCTATATTTCGTCAACAGACAGTTGATGAAAAATTCAACACGTTACATGATCTGCGACGATTCTTTAAATGCATGGGCGCTCACCTCAGACCGCAATGCACCTCTAAGAGTGTTTGCGAGCAGACATCATTCGCTGTTACACACTGAACGAATCCCCTTGACTCGTGACATTTCAGCAACAGAAGTCTCTTCTTTTCCCGAGACCGAGGTGGTCTCGGGAAAAGAAAAAATCAAAATCATCAAAATCTCGCTTGTCAAGTCAAGACAAGCAAGCCAGTGATACCCACAGCTCTGTTGGAGACTGTTCACACCTTGACTCTCACGGTCAACTGCAACCTATCCGTGCGGTTATCGACTGTTGTTTACAAATCTATGTTCTGACACACTCGTTCCTTCATAAGCTAGGATTGAGAATTGTCATTTCAAACTCTCCGGTATTGGTCACGTTAGTGCTCGGGTAATCGGGACTGTGGTTAGCTCACTTGCTTCGTGATCCGGGAGGTGAAAGGAAATATCGGACCAGGTTCGATCCCCGCCACCGTCCATCTTTACAGGGGTTTTTCGTGGTTTTCCTCTGTAGTCCAGGCTAAAGCCGGGAAGGTTCCTACAATATGGGCCACGACCGCTTCCTTCCCACTACCCTTCCCACTACCATAGTATATAAAAAAACTTCATCTCATCATCCCATCATAACATTAATCATTCATCCGATGGCAATAAATCTCAGTGATCATTACAGTGCGTCGTTAAAACCCAATAAAAAAAAAATTAAAAAATGTTCAATCTAGTATCTCTTCCTGGTTCACCCCTGCATCCTCTCTAAGCGTTCAAGCCTACGTAACTTCCAGCCACCACCGTTCCGCTTGCGGTGTTTGAACGTTATCGCTTTCCCTCTCTTGCCGACGATCGCTCTCATGGACCCGAACAGATCGACTTTTTGATCGGCGCCGATCTATACCCTGATAATCTAAAAAAGTCAGGTGATATTGTGATGAGTGGCAGATCATCTGCCACGGTCTTTCGGCTGGGTGGTTTTGGGTCCTGTTCGGTGTTTGGATGCCGAGTACCAGTCTCCTGTCTCTCTGCTTGCTTGCGTTGGTTCTCCAATGGATCGTAATCTTCGATTGATCTGGGAATCGGAAGAAGTTTCACGTCCTCTTCATGTTGATCCGGACGATGAACTTTGTGAGGTGCATTTTCTTTCTAAGCACTCACGGAACCCTCCCGGACTCTATTCGGTAACCTCCCTTTCAAGAACACATCCTCTCCTCTCGGATATAATCGTGAGGCCGCCCTCCAGAATTATTTGAGTCTGGAGCGGCGACTGAAACGCATGATTCTGCGTATGCAAGTCTATGGAATCGAACCACATGCAACTTGCAAGCAACTCTTCGAGCTAGGTGATACCGCATCATTGTGTGCATAAGATTACCTGCTCCAGCACGAAGCTGAGAGTGGTATTTAACACCTCAACTCCAGATGAGAGAGACATTGAAATTGAATCAGGCATTGAATCAGCTGGTACTCAGTGGTCCCAAACTTCAGAGCGAACTCCCGGGCGTTTTAACCCGATTTCGTCCTCATCCCTCCGCAATTTGTTTTGACATTCTCAGATGTATCGTCAGATTCTGGTCCAACCATCTGACCGCAAATATCGGCACATATTTTGGCGACCCAATGCAGACTCTCCAGTAAAAGAATATGAGCTTAACACGGTCACGTATGGGCTTGAACAGTCAGCTTTTCTTGTTCAACGGGTGCTGAAGCAGCTCGTGCACGACGAAGGGGCTCCTTTCCCAAATGCTTCGCGTGCTTTGATATCTCACATCTACGTGTACGACATCGTGTCTGGCGCAGCAGACGTCGCTCAAGCTCGCACTCTTCAATCGGAATTACAGGCTCTTGATTATATAATGGTATTTTCAATTGCGAATAGATCATAAGTGACATATTTGTCAAGGATTTCTTTCAACTGCATTGTCTTGGTCAGGTAGGTGTTTGAGCAGATAAATAAAACGCACTCCCACAAACATACCGTATGTTACATACCGTAGCATACCGTACCAAACAGGCAGGTATGAGTGATTTTTTTCAATAAAAAAGTAAATTGCTAAGATTTTCATTTCCAATGCATATCTTCAGAATAAAATAATCTTAATTCTTCGACGACGATTTTAATTTATCTCTATAATGGTCATTTAACTTCTATTGTTCCTTCCGGGGCAGGTAATGAACCCTCTAGGATATTGGTTATTTTCTTGTAGTGCCTATACATGTTCTTTTGTAAAATCATACGGTGACTATTTTTCATTACCTGCAGTCTTTTCTTCATGTGTCCAACTGTCTTGAAGGCAGTGTCATTGTCAATGGAGTACACACTTTTTC
>OZ023328.1:8712072-8732072 GCA_964007535.1 Brachyptera risi | reverse complement strand
CAAATTACCAACACTACGGATACAACTGTGAATGTGCTGATTCACTATTCCGTACTTTGAACCTGTCATTATATACCATCTTGCTACACTACACGACTGCAACCGTAAGAAAATATGTGCATCGCTCGGCACTCAACCACAATAACACTGAATCCCTCTCAAACGATTACGAAAACTGACAATTCCTCAACACCATTACGAAATCTATAGTTCGCAAGAACAAACTATGCCAATAAAACAAAAACAACAAACCAAAAACAACCGAAAAAAAAATGAAAAATTAAGCAAACATCAGGTCACCATACAGTAATAACCAATCTTCTCCCCTCTCTCTATACCCTGATTACACTCTGACAATTACTTACACAAATTTCTACAAAAATATAGGAAAATGGAAATAATACCAAATTTACCAAGTACACCACTGACCATTCCTTCATTACCCTACGCCACAAACCAGACAAGTGGTGTGAAAAAAAGAGTAGGAGGCCACTTTTTCCTGGTGCAAGATGGCGGCTATGACGTCATCCAAGATGGCAACAACAGATTGTGCAGCCGTTGCACGAACCGCGTCAGCTACAGCTGGTTTAACCCGGTCAACAACTAGTATGGGCCCCTGCAATGGACTACGTATATATACGGACTATGTGTGTAAACCCTTCCTACTGGGATTGGTTTCGGTGGCATTTAAATAGAGAACAATTTAACATTATACCGAAAAAATGAATAAATGAAAATGAATAAATAAATGAATAAATAAACAAACGAAATCGAATTTACGTAACAACAGAAAGAAACAAAACAAAACAAACAAGGGTGAGCGAGCTCAACCTTGGACGCCCTCGTATAGAAAATTGAACCTTAAATTGATTGCTTCCATTGACAGAAACCTAAAATGGATTCTTCTGTAAAAATACATTCCTAAATTGATTGTTTCTTTTGACAGAAATCTTAAATACATTGCTTCTATTTTTAAAAAATTCGTTACATGATTTCTTCCATTGACATAGAATCCTGAAATAACTTTTCTCATCAACAGAGTAGAGTAGATCCACATTTGATATTTTACTTATAGGCTTAAGAATCTGTGGGGAATTTCCACAGCCTTCTAAACCCATTCATTCCAAGGTCCTATGGACTGAACAACTAACAAGACTGTTGTTCTACAACAACAATAAAAAGTAGGAGACTGGCGGTGATTATGAATCAGTTAGATTTTCACTTTCGAGATAACTAGTTCGTTTATCAATAGATTGTTCATGTTGAATAAATCAGATATTAAATGTCTCAATTAACATAATAACGGTTTCTCATTCATTTGCTAAACTCACACTTCCAACAGTGGTGACCCCGACGTGATCCGAACACGAAAACAGCAAACAAAGGTCGAACGAACGAGCTGATGACCCCACGAATGTATGTTTGGATCTTGATTTTTGGTGAGTAACATAGGCAAACGTGAACTTTACATTGTGAACCTTCGCAAGTCTTAGTGTTAGTTTTAAGTGTCGCAATGACGGAACCAGTGCAAGCAACGATACGGTTGCCCGGGTGAGCGTGCGTGTACCCCCATTTTGGCACGATGATCCAGCCCTGTGGTTTGCGCAAATCGACAGCCAGTTTGTGTTGGCCGGCATAACACAGGACACAACGAAGTTTCACACAGTAACAGGCTCGCTCGATCAACGCTACGCCGCTACTGTGAGAGACATTATCATTAATCCGCCAACGGAAGACAAATACGACCGTTTAAAGTCAGAACTTATTCGCCGATTCTCACCCTCGCTGGAAGTACGTCTTAAACAATTATTACAGCACGAGGAGATGGGCGATCGTTCACCGTCCCAGTTTTTAAGCCATATGCGAATTCTCGGTGGTACAAGTGTGTCCAATGAAGTGTTGCGCGTCTTGTGGCTCGGCCGATTGCCACAACGGACATGTGACATACTAGCAGCAGCATCTTCCGACAACCTCGAGACACTAGCTATCATTGCAGATCGCATCTACGAGAGTGCGACCGCACGCTCCCGCGTCGCAGTAGTTAACGATCCGTCTAACTTGACCAGCTGTCAAGAGCAGATTGAAGAGCTGGCACATCAAGTCGCAACTCTCTCCACAGGTCGTAGCGCAGTGGAAACTCGAAGGCGTTCACAAAACCAGCCACAAACAAATTCATCTGCAGTGCGCGATGCCGTTAAGGGCGCTCAAGATGAAATGTGCTGGTTTTGTGAACGCCTTCGAGTTTCCACTGCGCTACGACCTGTGGAGAGAGTTGCGACTTGATGTGCCAGCTCTTCAATCTGCTCTTGACAGCTGGTCAAGTTAGACGGATCGTTAACTACTGCGACGCGGGAGCGTGCGGTCGCACTCTCGTAGATGCGATCTGCAATGATAGCTAGTGTCTCGAGGTTGTCGGAAGATGCTGCTGCTAGTATGTCACATGTCCGTTGTGGCAATCGGCCGAGCCACAAGACGCGCAACACTTCATTGGACACACTTGTACCACCGAGAATTCGCATATGGCTTAAAAACTGGGACGGTGAACGATCGCCCATCTCCTCGTGCTGTAATAATTGTTTAAGACGTACTTCCAGCGAGGGTGAGAATCGGCGAATAAGTTCTGACTTTAAACGGTCGTATTTGTCTTCCGTTGGCGGATTAATGATAATGTCTCTCACAGTAGCGGCGTAGCGTTGATCGAGCGAGCCTGTTACTGTGTGAAACTTCGTTGTGTCCTGTGTTATGCCGGCCAACACAAACTGGCTGTCGATTTGCGCAAACCACAGGGCTGGATCATCGTGCCAAAATGGGGGTACACGCACGCTCACCCGGGCAACCGTATCGTTGCTTGCACTGGTTCCGTCATTGCGACACTTAAAACTAACACTAAGACTTGCGAAGGTTCACAATGTAAAGTTCACGTTTGCCTATGTTACTCACCAAAAATCAAGATCCAAACATACATTCGTGGGGTCATCAGCTCGTTCGTTCGACCTTTGTTTGCTGTTTTCGTGTTCGGATCACGTCGGGGTCACCACTGTTGGAAGTGTGAGTTTAGCAAATGAATGAGAAACCGTTATTATGTTAATTGAGACATTTAATATCTGATTTATTCAACATGAACAATCTATTGATAAACGAACTAGTTATCTCGAAAGTGAAAATCTAACTGATTCATAATCACCGCCAGTCTCCTACTTTTTATTGTTGTTGTAGAACAACAGTCTTGTTAGTTGTTCAGTCCATAGGACCTTGGAATGAATGGTTTAGAAGGCTGTGGAAATTCCCCACATGGGCAGCGCTCGGTTTTCATGTTTAAGGACCTTGCAACCTGTACCCACGTTTTTGTTCGGCACGACGCGGTACGAACTCCATTACAGCAACCGTACGACGGACCTTACGAGATCGTGGCTAAAGAGAACAAGTTTTTCACGATTCTCCGTCGCGGCAGGAAGGTCGTCGTTTCAATCGACCGGGTGAAACCGGCATTCATCCTCGTTGATGATTATGTAGACCATTTTACCCAAACTCCGACAACACCCTCCCCACTCATCAATACACACGCACCCTCTTCACGATCACACTCGACAGCGACCACGGTGACAAGAGCGGGACGCCAAGTGCATGCGCCAACGCGCCTCGGCATTTAGAGAGGGTGAGCGAGCTCACCCTTGGACATCCTCATATAGAAAAAAAACCCTAAATTGATTGCCTCTATTGACAGAAAACCTTAAATAGATTATTCTGTAAAAATAAATTCTGGAGTTGATTGATTCTATCGAAAGAAATATTAAATATATTGCTTCTATTCACAAAAAACGTTACATGATTTCTTCTATCGACAGAAAATCCTGAATTAAATTATCCTCTCAACAGAGTAGAGTACTTTCAATATTTTGCTCATGGGCGTAATAATCCAAAACTCTTATTAAATGCTTTTTTTTTATGTTGCTTAACTACCCCACCAACAGCTAGGTTATAAAGAGTATGAATGAGCGGGTGATGAAGAAACAGTGAGGTGATGATAGATGGAAGGACATTAAAAAAAAACCCACACCTTACGCAGGATTCGAACCTGCGGCCCTGAAACCAAAAGCAGATGTGCTACCTCTGGACCAAGTAGGGCGGTTCAAATGCTTCTGTTGGTAGAAAACATTCAATATACAATCAAACTTTCAATATATATATATATATATATATATATATATATATATATATATATATATATATATATATATATATATATATATATATATTGCTTCTAGTGAAATAAAACTTCGTATCATAACCGTGTATTGTATACAGAAACCTAAAAAAAGTACAGAAGCAATATTTGTATGTATAGTGGTCTCTGTTTTGTGTACCACACATTGTGTTGATAGGCATCATGCATGTTATTCTCAAAACATGAACAAATGGCCTAAAGTCCATTCATATGAGCGTGTTAGTGATGCAACGATTCAACTTAAGCCACACGATACACAAAATTATACAATATGTTGCAATTTTAATATTTAGATCCTATTTGGATTTATGTGATTCAAATCATTCATGATGTTATTCATTATTATTTAATTTGTGAAAACACACATTAAGAACAGTTTTCCTGACAAGAGTGGTTGCTACCATAATGTCATTGAGTTTTTAGTAGTTATAAACTCAATGATAATGTGAATGTAGAGTCATTACACATTGATACATCACAGACCTATTTTAGCTGTAATACATTTTGAAGGATTAAAAATATAATGTAAATTTTATATTAATATTGCCTGTTTCTTATGAATCCATAAAAGTAAGCAATCTATAAGGATGAACCTCTGGGGCTCTGGCGGACGAAATACATTTCTTTTGATAATGCCGTGTCCAGATTCGGCGTAATTGGACTGGGCTTATTACAGAAATGATCACTTCGGAGAGATCCAAACAAATGTCTGGAAGATGAAACCGAAAAACGGGAACCATGTCGTGAGCCTCATGAGGCCAATGTTAATTGACTTAGAAAAAAATCAGTCATTGTGATTTAACATTGGTCTTATGGCACTACGACATGGTTCACGTTTTTCGCCTATATCTTCCGGAGTTTTGTTTGGATCTCTTCGATGTGCTCATTTCTGGATTGAGCACAATCCAATTAACACGAATATGGGCACGGCATAACTCTGAAGAATACCGTTCGACCGCCAGAAAGCTGTGAAAATACCCCTCATTTCTCGAATTTCCACCAAGAGAAACTCGAAAATTGAAGGGTGGAAAATCCCTCTTCTTGGTGGGAAGGGAGGAGGAGGGGGGATCTCTTCAGCATCTATTCGTTGAATTTCCAGCGATATCTCGAATGGTTCATTTACTACGCGTGTCAGAAATGTCAGCACAAATTTTGTCCGAAAGTTGAATGCTCGCCATTTCCACATTTTCGCCTGATTTGGCCAATATTTCAGCACGTGGAATCGGATGTCATAATCTACGAATGTCAAGAGAAAAACTCCGAAAAAATATCAATCGACGAGAATGTTTTTTTCACGGGTTTGTATGCACATTAAACGTCGGCCGGTGCCACCGCGGTCGCTGCAGTGGCCGTTGACGCGAAAGCCGACCCAAAATGGCCGTCATCATGTCGAGGAGATCGATAAGGAAAAAGCAAATTTTGAGTTTCGAACTGGTCATTCAGGTCGGGGTAGGATAATATGTGGTACAAACCTGGACCAGGATATCTAGAACAAAACAATTTTTTCCGAAAGTGAAATAAATGCTCGCCATTTCCACTTCGGTTTTCCGATTGAACCAGTTCTTCAGAACGTGAAATCGGATGTCCCAATCGGATGTCCGAATGTCGAAAAAAAAATGGCGAAAAGAAATTAATTGACGAAATGTTTTTTTTTCACGGGTTTTTCGGCCTAGTTGACGTCGGGCGGCGGCGTTGCGGTAGTTGCAGTGTCCGTTGACGCGAAAAACGACCCGAAATGACCGCCATCGGGTCGAGGAGATCGATAGGGAGAAAGATGATTCTGAGTTTCGAACTGGTCATTCAGGTCAGGGTAGGATATGCAATACCAACCTGGACCTGGAAATTGAAAGCAAAACAATTTTTCCGAAAGTTCGATGCTCGCCATTTCCACACCGGTCCCCCGATTAGGCCAGTGTTTCAGCATGTGAAATCGGAAGACATATTCCACGAATGTGGGAAAAAATCCGAAAAACATCAATTGACGAAAATGATACATCAACCTATTAGGGAATGTATTTCTCTTAAACGAGCATCAAACAGCAAAATTGAGGATGGAAATCAAAATGGGGTTGGTCCACCAACCATCCTAGATGAGTCATTTTGTTGCAGAAATTCAACTAACCCCTCTAATAGAGGTCCGTTAATCGAAAAACGCGAATCCGTTGGGGGATGAATCTCACCGAAACGAGCGTAATTCAAAAAAAGCTAGGGGTGGAAAACAAAATTCTATCGATCAACTAACCACCCTATACGCCTATCTATGAGTCATTTCGAAGCAGAATTAAAAACAAAGCCTCGAATAGGGGTCTTGTTCCAGCACCCAGAATTATGAAAATATCAACTTGTTAAGGGATACATTTGTCCTACACGAGCGTCACACAAAAAAGGTTGAAGATGGAAAATAAAATGGGGTTGGTTCACCAAATCCCCTCAACATAAGTCATTATGTTGCATAAATACGAACAACCCCTCCAATAGGGGTCCGGTTAGCGAAAAACGTGAATCCGTTAGGGGATGAATCTCACCGAAACGAGCGTCATACAAAAAAAGTTGGGGGTGGAAAACAAAATGGGGTTGTTCCAAAAACCACCCCATATGAATCGTTTGGTTGCAGAAATTCAAACAACCCCTCCAATATGGGTCTGGTTATCGAAAAACGCGAATCCGTTAGGGGATAATTCTCACCCAAACGAGCGTCATACAAAAAAAGGTTAGGGGTGAAAAACAAAATGTTATCGATCAACTGACCATTCCATATGAGCCATTTTCTCACAGAAATTCAAACAAACCCTCATATAGGAATCTGATTCCAGCACCCAGAATTGTGAAAATATCAACTTGCTAAGGGATGAATTTCTCCCAAACGAGCGTCATACAAAAAAAGTTTGGGGTGGAAAACAAAAGTGAGTTGTTCCACCAACCACCCCATATGAGTTATTATGTTGCGGAGATACCAACAACCCCTCCAAGATGGGTCAGGTAATCGAAAAACGCGAATCCGTTAGGGGATGAATCTCACCCAAACGAACGTCATACAATAAAAGTTAGGGGTAGAAAACAAAATTGTATTGATTAACTAACTACCACATATGGGTCATTTTGTGCAGAAATTCAAACAACCCCTCAAATAGGGGTCTGGTTCCAGCACCCAAAATTGTGAAAATATCAACATGTTGAGGGATGAATTTCTCCCAAACGAGCATCATACAAAAAAAGTTTGAGGTGGAAAACAGAATGAGGTTGTATCATCAACCACCCCATATGAGTCATTATGTTGCAGAAATTCCAACAACCCGTCCAATAGGGGTCCGGTAATCGAAAAACGCGAATCCGTTAGGGGATGAATCTCACCCAAACGAGCGTTATACAAAAAAAAGTTAGGGGTGGAAAATAAAATTTCATCGAGCAACTAACCACCCTATATGGGTCATTTTGTTGCAGAAATTCAAACAACCCCTCAAGGAGTCTGATTCCAGCACCCAGAATAATTGTGAAAATATCAACCTGTTAAGGGTTGAATTTCTCCTAAACGAACGTCATACGGGAAAATTCAGGGGTGGAAAACAAAATAGGGTTGTCCCCCCCCCCCATTTGAGTCATTATGTTGCAGAAATTCAAACAACCCCTCCAATAGGGGTCCGGTTAGCGAAAAACGCGAATCCGTAAGGGGATGAATCTCACCCAAACGAGCGTCATACAAAAAAAGTTATGGGTGGAAAAGAAAAATGTTATCGATCAAATAACCATCCTGTATGGGTCATTTTGTTGCAGAATTTCAAATAACGCCTCGAATAGGGGTTTGGTTCCAGCAGCAGATCGGGTGCTGGAATGCAAAAGAAAAGAAATATATTCTGTCAGGGGATATGATTGCCTTCAAAAATATCCGGGGGTGGATAATTGATTGATCGTGCATCATTATTCACCCTATATAAGTTCATTCACCCCTTAAAATCATTTAGAAGGCATCTTCTTCTTTTTAGCTTGTTTTGTTTTGTTTTGGTCAACTTGGAATCTAGCCTGGATGCCCGATGCATATTTCATACGGTTCGGAGGCGTATTTCATTCCTTAGACCTGCGGGCTTGAGTTTTTTAATGGTTAAAATGTGTTGTCGGTCTTACAAGCTATAAATTTGACAGTATTTAGAAATATATTTGATTAAACTGCTCTTCAAATTTATTTAAATCATTTCATCGGAACACACTTGAACGACAGATATAGGGCTAGGCACACATGTATTTTTTGCATCAACTGTGGAAACCCAACCAAACATTCACGCCAATTTTGTATCGTTTAGGCCTACTGTCTCTCATGGCTCTGGTATTATGTCATGGGTGCAATTGCGGAGGAAGATAGGCTTAACAGGAAAGAGTGGCTTAACAAAATACATCGGGATGCATTCGAGATTAGCAGTGCAAGATTTTGTGCAAGGTTCAGATGAAAACTTACGCGGAACTTTGTACAGGATTTGAACAAATTTAAGGGACCTCCAAAGAGGGCTTCATCATTATAGAATAGGCCTACCGTAAAAGTAACATAATTTATATCAGTATTGTCAAATAGGCCACAGACATTGAATTTGATGTGTTATAACCTAACCTAACACTACACATTCAAAGCTAAGCTAGGCCCTATTCTATTGTCTCCAACTAATCATGGGCCTAGAAAGGCTAGGTTGGTTTTTGGAGGTTTGTTATGAACAGTATAAAGGCAGAGACTATGTACCCCCAACTCGAAGTGTGCCGCGACCTCGATTGAGGACAATATTTGGCATCGCTGTACGTCCAGAACGATTAGATGCCCGTGTCTACATTCCCGCATAGCGTAGCAAAAGCAAGGCCAGCCCTATCTTGGTATCCCTTTACGCAGGCACAGGGGTAATGCAGGCGTATATAAGCTCCGTTCCGCCTGCCGGCGGTATACGCGAGGTTTATACACTAACCCAACCCTAACCCAAACTACTGTCCACCTTTGTAGGCATTACGCCTATTTCAATTTTTCAATTCAAAAGTAATAAGAACGTGATTGGCGCTTGATGCTAAGGCAGTCAACAAGGCGGTGGTCTCGGGCATTGAGCCTACACGGTTGCCACACATTGCCACATTCGATATATCGATATACATATAGACATGGGGGGTACATAGCCACTTCGCAGTATAAAAGTAGTTTCACTGCCGCTTGTCTTAGAGTTTTCCACCACCGTTTTCCACCACAACACATCAGCGGCACCAGCATCACGTTTACCAACCGACTACACTACAATCTTGTGTGAATTCACATAGCTTCACATGCGTGAAGCTACCACCGGACCAAGTATACCAACCTAACCTCAAGTCCACTAACCCTATTGTTACTAGTTGCATTTTTTCTATTGTTAACCACCGCATCATAATGGTGAAACAATCAATCACGAAGGATGAACTGTCTTCCCTACAGACTCGGGTCACAGACTTCGAATCGTCAATTAACCAATCATTGGATAACTTCCGCAAACTGTTGAGTGACCCTGTCAATCACCAGCAACAACAGAATCAGCAAGAAGGCCTAGATTTAAACAGTAAATTTGGAGAGTTGGAGACACTTGTTTCAACCAGCCTTCGGCTTATGAAATTGGAATTAAAGTCTGTTTCTGAGAAATTGAGCGAGCATGATTCCAAGATTGATTCTCTGGAACAGTATAGCCGTCGTATTTGTTTACTTGTTCATGGTGCTACTGAACAGCAAAACGAAGACACGTATGCAGTAGTCTTCGACTTTTTCATGAAAAAACTCGACATGAAGATAGATAGAGACGACATAGATCGTTGCCACCGTCTCGGGGTACCTAACGGGAAGACCAATAGCAAACGTCCGATCATCATCAAGTTCCTAGCTTACCAGACGCGAGAAGTAGCTTGGAAAAGGAAGAAAGTTCTAAAGGAGTCGGGCATGCTGATTACTGAGTCGCTAACAAGGGCCAGACACGATCTACTAGTCGCAGTGCAGAAAATCGTCGGTCCGCGGCGCTGCTGGTCGCAAGACTGGTTACCCGGACCTCTCGGCCAAGGATAAAACACACGTTGATGCCTTCAGTGTGGCGCGCGTGCGGCCCAGAACATCTAAGGGCATCACAGACCTGTTATTGCTCAATCTCGTGCGGCTCTCAGCTCGCCGGTCCCTCTAAGAAGAGTTTGATCGCGTCGCCGACAGCACCAAGGATGTCGTTATTTTTGCGACTAGTTAGCAGGCTAGAATCTCGTTCGTTATCGGAATTAACCAGACAAATCGCTCTACCAACTAAGAACGGCCATGAACCACCAACCACTGAATCTAGAAAGAGCCATCAATCTGATTGTCTGTCCTTCCAGTGTCCGGGCCTGGTGAGGTTTCCCGTGTTGAGTCAAATTAAGCCGCAGGCTCCACTCCTGGTGGTGCCCTTCCGTCAATTCCTTTAAGTTTCAGCTTTGCAACTATACTTCCCCCGGAACCCAAACACTTTGGTTTCCCGAAAGCTGCCCGCCGAGTCTTTGAGAGAGAACCCCGGCGGATAAATATCATCGCCATCAAGAATGATAAACGTCATCGCATCAACTCCGCCAATGACCTCATGTTACTAGCCAACGATGGGTTGTGATTATATATTATATCACTGCTTCTACCCTCACTTGTTATATTTCAGTACTCATATTTTATATTTCAGTCATTCTTGTGATCTTGACACGTTACCATCAGACTGATAGTTTTAGACCTTTTAGTTAAATTCTGATTGATAACCTTCGAAATAACTTTTCCACCATTATAGCACCCTATAGGTATATTATTAGTATTAATCATAATCATAAGATAGTGTTAGTCAGAGCTCATTACCCATATGACCTGTTCCATGATCGATCTCGTAAGTGCTACAACTATGATTTTGTACGAGGTGAATTAAATAATATTAGTAGGCCTACTGCCACAACGAAAGAGCTATACACAGTTTACGAAACATTCACTGATTTAATAATTTTTCATCTTAATATTCGTGGCATTAATACTCATTTCGATGAATTAGTTGCCCTCATTCAAGACATAAATATTGATTTTGATATAATTGTTCTGACCGAAACTCATCTGAAATTTGACACGAACTCGTTTAAATTAAATAACTATACAACCTTCAATTTCACCAATGAACTCACCTCCTGTGACGGTATAACAATATTTATCAGAGAAACATCACTAGACTTGACTAATATAAACCAAAATTCAAAATTCTCTCAAGCGAATGTAATAAATATTGACTTTACAAAGGACAATGAATCCTTCTCTGTTTGGGCTGCCTATCGATCACCATCTGGAGATATCAACACTTCCATCAATGAACTTGACAACGAAATTAAAACTATGAAAAGAGCCAATAAACTAATACTAGGTGATATCAACATAAATACTCTTGACAGTTCTCGTAGCACAGAGATGTACCTCCACTCTCTCTCAGTTCACGGTTTCAAGCAATGTATTAGCGATCCTACTAGAATAACCCAATCTTCTCGAACATGCATTGACCACATATTTTCAAATACAAACAAATCTTCTATCAGCACTATCCTGACGACAGCAATCACTGACCATCACGCAACTTGCATAGGACTCCGCAAAGACCACATCAATAAAACCAAAAGTAACACTTTATCTTCGAATGAATCCAAACGAATTGATCACGAATTAATCTCTTTCAATATCTCTTTCAATAATCAAAATTGGGACAAGATACTAAATGAACTAATCCCCAACCTGGCAGCATTAGAACTAATCAACACTATCCAAATTCATACAAATCAAGCAACCAAGACTGTCACAACCAGACCTAGAACTCAACGTAAATTGAAACCATGGATCACTCTAGGCATTATCAAATCTATAAGAAATCGCGATAAACTACACAAAAAAGTGCTCCGCAGTCCAGATAATGAGCCTCTCCTACAATATCATAAACTATACAGAAAATATCTAACAAACCTAATTAGAAGCACTAAAATCAATTATTATAAACTGAAAATCGATGATGCCAATGGTAATCCCCAAAAAGTTTGGAATGTAATAAACGAGATTGCTAACAAAAATTCCAAAAAACGTGACATTTCAAAAATAATTACTCACGAAGGAGTAACTACCATAGAAAAAAACACAGCGTTAGTTGCAAACACTCTCGTCGATTACTTCAGTGATGTAGGGGAAAAAATGGCGGAAAATATTTTGAACGATCTTAATAACTCCCAAATAACTCAACTTCCTCCTATCCCCTCTAATGATTCTTCGATATTTATGACTCCCGTCACCACCACTGAAATCTTGGGTTACGTAGACGGAATGAATCCTTACACTGCCACTGGGCCTGACCACATTAGTATTCAAGTTATCAAAGTCCTCAAATTCAATCTAGCAATACCTCTTGCCCACATCATCAACCAAAGTTTTTTGACCGGGATTTATCCTGAACCTTTTAAACACGCTTTAATCAAACCAATTTACAAAAAAGGAAATCATGAACTGGTATCAAACTTTAGACCCATCTCTATCTTATCAAACATTTCGAAAATTCATGAAAAGTGTATTAAAAGTCGTTTATCTAATTTCCTAGAGCAAAATAATCTGTTATCTCAAAATCAATTTGGCTTCCGCACAGACACTAGCACCGAGGATGCAATTGCCAAACTCACCTCTCTAATTCACTCTCAGATTGACAACAACGAGAAACCCCTCGCCATATTTTTAGACCTTGCAAAGGCATTTGACACGGTCGACCACAAAATTTTATTTCGCAAGCTTTACCAATTGGGTGTCAGGGGTTCAACCCTGGCCCTGCTAATCGACTATTTATCTAATCGCGAACAAAAAGTGTATATTAATGAAACCTTGAGCAAGCCTCGTAGTATCAAATATGGTGTTCCACAAGGTACGGTTCTTGGACCCATTCTCTTTCTTATCTATTTAAATGATCTATGCTCCCTAGATGCCAACTGCCAAATAATTACCTTTGCAGATGACACTGTATTGTTATTTTCCTCTAAAAACTGGCATGATACACACGTTCTTGCTTCATTAGGTCTTGTAAAAGTTCAGCATTGGCTAAACACCAACTTACTCTCTTTAAATATTTTAAAAACAACATACATCACCTTTTCCCCTCGAATCAATTCTCAACCTACATCTCCTGCTTTGAAACTTCATGCAAATACTTGTTCAACATCCAACCAACCTTGCACCTGCCACATTGTCACTAAATCTACATCCACGACATATCTAGGCATAATAATTGACCAACATCTCAAATGGGCTAATCATATACAATCAATACTTAATAAACTGAGATTCACAATGGCCAATCTTTACAACCTGCGAGACATACTTTCGTTCCACACTCTGAAAACAGTCTACTTCGCACTAGTACAATCCGTCTTCCAATACGGCATTGCAAGTTGGGGAGCCGCATATGATTCACATGTACAACCTCTAATCACATTTCAGAACTCAATAATGAAAATAATCATGAGAAAAGATCAGCGATACCCAACCGCACAAATCTACGAAACAACAAAAGTTCTCCAAATTCGAAAACTCTACGCTCTGACCATTTTTAGACTCATTCATTCAAAGAAAATTCAACTGCCAAAACCTCCTGAGCCATTATCCAACTCAAATATTATTACCCGTTTCATATCATCCAACAAACTTCCCCAAGTTAGAGTCAACAAGGGCATCTCTAGGGCTAAGGGGGCTAGATTAGAAAGGGGGCTAGATTAGATGTCGGTAAGTTCTCTTTCTTGAATAGGACAGGTAGGGATTGGAATGGGCTTAGTAGAAGTATACTTGAGGAGGATGAAATAGGGTTGAAGCTATTCCGTCAGAAGGTTAGGGAGGCGATAGGATAGGATTGATAGGGAACTTGCCACCGCGCATTTATGTGCAACTGCAAGAGTTAATAATAATAATAATAATCTCTCAACGTGGTCTGAATTTTCTTGGCAGTAAGCTATATAATGCTCTTCCAAACGCTATTCGTGATACTAGATCCAATACAGTTTCAAATTTCAAGCCAAAAAGTGGCTCTTATCTCTTCCCATTTCTGAACTTGATGCATTAATTAACATTTGATTTCGTTGTCAACTGTCGTCAATTAAACCTGTAGGCCTTCATGTATGTATGTATTTAGGCCCATATATTTATTTATTGAATGATGAATTACAATATTCAGATGAGAAATGATGATGATAAATAATTATCATATGATTTTATGGATGAATAGAAATGCATTTAATTCACCTTCTAGTTTTAGTTTTAGTTGAAGTTCTCGACTTTAGTCCTAGTTTATATTTTCAGCTTAATAATTTCATTAATTTTCATCATTAAATAATTATATAACAGTTACTGTTCAATCAGTTAGAATCAATGCGCCTAGCATTATCAAAAAAAAAAAAAAAAAAAACATATATACATATATAATAATAATAATTTCCAGCTGCTTTACATTTTAAATTTAGACTGCATTTACTTCATACTTTCAATGTTCACTTCAAATATAAACCTGATCATGTTCATTTTAATAATTCCCCAGCACAAGATTACTCTCATTGGGGAGTTCACATTTTTATACCTTCATTTTCTGTATACCATGAAAAGAACAAATAAAGAATAAAGAATAAAGAAAGAAAAAGAATGGTAAATACCGGGCCAATTTATCGACTGATTAAGATGTTGGGATCATGTTAGGTTGTGATAGGCCTTAGACCTAGATGATGGTTTGAGCGTTCGAAAAAAACCTCACCCTACCTAATCATGACTGCCATTGTTTAGTACAAAATCTTGAAAGCCTATAAAACATTACCCTATTAGGCCTACCTCTCACCATAGAGTAATGATAATGAGTAGGGCCTACCATAGAGGAATAGATTAGAGGCTGTGGATAATCGTACAGTCAGCCATATAAATACACGTAAATAGATTGTACGGTTGGCGTTGTCATTGGTTGTTTGTGTTAGTGACGTAGGATTCGTTCGGTTTCGTTCTGGAGGATAGTCTAGAACTTTGTAATTTTCACTGCTAGAGTGCACCAGACACCAGTTACCAATAAATGCACATGATATGTAGGCTCCGTTCCGCCTGCCGGCGGTATTCGCGAGGATTAAACCCAACCCAATAACCTCACTTACTGTTCGCAACCTGGAGTCCAAGTATTGAACCATCACGAGCAAATCCGTTTTCGTTTTCGATGACGTTTTCGTCTTGAAAACGTAGTTTATCTATATTTGGTAGTATTGAGCGCTAAACGAACCTAAACACCGTTTTCAAATCACCGTTGTTCCCCATGAACAAATATCTCGTGGTTTCATCGAAAACAACGTTTTCATCTGTCAGAATTCTAAAAATGGCGGACGGTATAAGGAATCTGGAAATTATTGAGAGATGGAAGAGAGATTTTTTGGAGATGGGAGATCGGTACCATGTGAGAATTGATCCATTTAAAATGTATGAAATTATTTCGCCTTCATAAGCTATTGGCGACAGAATTGATAGAAGAATTGTCTAAATTCAATCCTCCCCGTAGCTCGGCAATTGACATAAGCTCCTACATTTTTTTTCTGGTAGGCCAATCAAGCCTCAACATTATACGATTTCATTCATTATACGATTTTTATACGTTGGGTTTGGCCATTGATTTTGTAAGGTCCTATAAATTCTATTTCTTGGCCTAGGCATTGATGCATTCGCCATTTGATTGACGCATTGGCCTAGATGTTTTGGTTTGATTCTAGTCAATAATACATCACTCAAATAGGCCTACTAAATTGAAGAATAAATAGGCTCTAGGCCTACTTGGGTTGGAGTATCTGCCAAACGTTCCTTACACAAAAAGTCTATCCTGATTTGACTGATGTTACCGCAATAAGTTTCAACTTATAATAATTAGGAGTCATTTTACGAGTAAACGCAACGTGTTGTAAAAAGAGGTTATGTTGTTGTCAATTTATTCAGTTCCTCTTCCTTCATACTTCGATCTCAGCTCTGCGCGGCATAATCTTGGCTCGTGATTGGTTGGTGGTTTGAATTTCCACTGTCATCTAGAGTAACTCCGATAACTTCGAGAGAACTACCTCATAGGACTAACCGCAAAACCGATTTGAAAACGCTGCGGAAGCTCATTTTTCAATACTAGCGTTTTGCACACAAGCGCTACCCACTCCGTTTTGAGATCGCGTTTTCAGCTCACCACACCGCTGAAAACGTAAATCTCAATACTTGATGGACTCCTGGCTTTGTCCACGTTCCTTCATATATAAACTCTAGAGTAACCAATTCAAAAAAATGAAAAAATCAGTCACAGGCGGTATTCGATCACAGTTCCCTGGCATGGGAGTCAGCTGTGCTAACCCATGAGCTACAGTAGTCACGTTGAGAGAGCGTTATTTTGGCCATTTATAGTCATGGACCGAAACATCGCGGTCATGATCTCACTGACAGTATTATTTATTTTCACTTAATCATACAGTTGACCGTACGAATATAGGCCTACACTCCGTAGAATGAAACTCCATTACTGTATGCCCATACCTCATTACCATCACATTACCTACCGATAAGTTGTGATGAGTTATAATAATTTTTAATTTACGTGAAAAACCAGTGATTCTATCAACGCGCAAGAAATAGCCTACGCCACGACAAAAAGTGGGCGTGACCAAAGCAGTTTTTCTTTAATTCGTTGATTAGAAAATATACAGGCTATGTGGACAAGTTTTATTACTACGTAGTCGAAGATTGTAAAAATTTGCATAATCCAAGCTCAATAATTTTCAATTTACGTAGAAATTCAGCGATTCTACGCGACGAATAGGTTTTTTCGGTCCCTTTTGAATCAAACATATTATAAGTGTGTTTCCACAGTGTGGTGAACACGCTAAAAATGGAGAAATCAAGCAGATTTTGAAAAATCATCAGAACAAAACGAAGTCATCGGAATCACAAAAATTATTCGGATTGAAAAATCCACGGATTATGTTGAATGGATGATGAAAAAAAATACTGCTACCAGAAAAATCCCCATATTCAACTAAATCACATGGCGTAAAATGAAGCAGAATAATTGAAAATAGCTCACAAAAAAATTAAAATCGACAAGAAGTTCGACAAGCTTTTACGTTAAAAGAGCTTTTCAGTTGATTTCTCTGATTTTTGATTTTCTTGAGATTTTTGAGCTACGATACTTGATTTGTTGAATAGGCCTATTTTCTCATTTTGATATAGATGATTTCTTCATAGTGTGCGAAATATCTACTATGCAACTATCTGTAATTACTATAATCATCCATATGAATACCATAATTTCACTTCACAAAAATATTATCATTATTTTAGCATTGTTTTTTTCTCATATGTTGCTAATGTCAAAGTGTGTCCATGTGACAAACATTGTTTGTTTTGATGAAAAGTTATATGTATGGGGCCATCAATATTTCATTACAATCAATTTGTATTCACAAAATTTGAACTCAATGTTCGATAACTTTCCTAGGCCTATAGAATGCTCCATTTTCTTTTAAACGACCGATTCGAATTTCTCCAAACAGTATAAGTTGGTAGAAATGTGTTATAGAATAATATCAATTCTAATCAATAACAAAATCAATTACAATAATATCAATTTCTATTAAAGGAATTCCAATTTCAATCAATGAAGTGAAAAACGATAACATTCTTTCTTATACTTGTTATTCTTATAGGGATTTTACCAATTTTCCCAATTCCTCCCGAGAAAACCGTCAATCCGATTTTGCTGATAAAATAATCCCAACCTGTTATGTTATCATCGAAACTTGATACAGAAGTATTGTTCGCAAGGTTATGGATGAAAGTAGCATCGTTTAGACGGGGCACCACAAGGGCGATCTTACCACCCCATTTTAATGATTGAAAAAACAATCACCTTTTTGACACCGAAACTTTAATTCTGTTATGACACCAACGTTTGGAAAATGTTTTGATTGGTTGCACACTCTCTTATCTGTATGCCACGTTCCCACGTACAAAAGAGAACATAAAAACGAAGCCCGATTTTGTTCGTCAAGTGAAATGAAGTCTTAGTTCAATGGAATTAAAAAATCGTCAAGAATAATCTGTTGGTGGGGCATTCAACAAGCAATAATCAATCAATCAGTATGGTTGAATGTATCATTTAATTTTGTCATGACTCACAACTCATTGTCACTAATAACTAGGAATAATCAACATAATGAACTATGTGTTTGTTGTAAGAAGAGCAATCTACACACGAAAATATATTTGTCTTATCATGTGACTAAACTGATTGTGAAAGTAGCCTAAATGAATTGGTTGTGTGTACTCTCTGGCCAACAGGCAACCAAATTGACTATTCGCTGGTCGGCAGTAGCCTACACACGAACTGGCAATTACTACTGTGGTTCTGGTATCTATCGACGAAAGGAGGTTCATCTGCAGACGGAGCTTTTACGTTGATTAATGATCCATCAACGGGGGCCCCTATTATGTTGGGGAACTCGGAATGGTTGTGGAATTCTGCAATATGAAGTGTTTTACCTATATAGGCTTAAGACATACAAATCACAGAATACATTATAAATCTGTACATATTATTTTATATTGGGTTTTAACGACGCACTATACTGCTGGCTACGATCTATTGGCGTCAGTGGATGATGAATGAGATGGTGGGATGATGAGATGAAAGGTTATTTTATTAGGTGTTTTGGATGGTGGGAAGGAGTCGGTCGAGGCCTGTTGTTAAGGAACCATCCCAGTAGCCTACTGACCTGAACGATAGAGGAAAACCACGAAAAACCCCTGTCAGGATGGTCGACCATGGCGGGAATCGAACCCCGGTCTCCCGAATAACGGTTCAGTGTGTCAACTCTCGGCCACGCGTCTCGGTATAAATCTGTACATGTGCCTGTATTCTATTCAATTTATATTGGTTTAACGACGCACTTATTTACTGATGACTGAGATCTATTGGCGTCTGTGAATGACATGAGATGATGAGATGAAAGGTTATTCAGTGTTTTGGGGACAGTGGGAAGGAGTCGGTCGTAGCCTGTTGTTAAAGAACCATCCCAGTATTGACCTTATGACAGAGGATAACCAAAAAAAATTCTGTCATGATGTCCACCATAGGCCTGTACATGTACGGTAATACCGCCCTTGGGTTGCATAACTGATACACCGAAAAAATGGTGCATCGAGAAAAACGTAGGCCTACACTGAAAATCCAGTAAGCCGTAAGCATTATTCCAGATGATGACTGAATAGAAAGGCTACGATATTGCATTTGAATAGTGTGAGACTGGGCCTACCCCCTTCTCCCCAAAATAATAGACTAGCCATCATGCATGAAAATATCGTTCTTGCGGTGTTCAAGATTTTCGGTTTAGGTTAGCTCAACTTGACTCTGATATCAGATCCTAGTCTGTGTATGACAGTTTTGTGTGCTAGCAACTAATGACCTCGGCAACGTACCTGCTTTAACTCTGGGCCTCATTTTCAAGAGGGAAGGATATGAACTGGGGGGAGAGTTCAACCAATGCATTGCTAATGTCACACAAAACTCGCGAGCAACTGGCTTGTCTTATGCCTGTTACATTGCCCATGACGAACTGGAACGTTCCGGATGCGTAGAATCGCAACGCAGTAAGAACTTGCGTTGCAATAGGCAAGGCATGAGACCTTGCTGTCGGTCTGGTCAAATCGCCTTCCAAAATGTTGCACAGTTCCAAGACGGTATGT
>OZ023328.1:8699572-8707072 GCA_964007535.1 Brachyptera risi | reverse complement strand
TCCTTTATGTTGGGCAAGTGACGATGTGATGATTGCCCACTTAATATATATAAATATATATTTTATAATTATATAATATATTATAATTATAAATATATAATATTATATAATTAGAGTCCAATAGAAGTCTTCCGTTACTGGATGTTTGCGTGACGAGGAGAGAGGATGGGAGTTTGGGACACAGTGTGTATAGGAAAAGTACGCATACCAACCGTTACCTACATGCATCTTCACATCATCACCCTACACAACTATTATCAGTTGCAAATACACTCTTTACTCGCTCAGTCAGACTCTCGGATGAATATAGTAGAAAAGGCGAAATGGTAATTCTAGAGAAGGCTCTTCGGCTAAATGGTTACAACGATTCGTACATCAAGAAAGCGTTTAACCGAGAGGTGAAGACAATTTCGAAGACAGTTACATCGACGGAAGACGCCAACGCCACGGAAACGGTAGCAGAGTCGGTTCCTATCGCTATTTTGCCATATGTAAGGAATACAACGGACAGAATAAGCCGGATATTAAAACAGTATGATGTGAAAACGGTTTTTACAACGGTAAATAAAATTGAGAACGTTTTGAGGAGTGTAAAAGATAGGATACCATTTGAGAACGCGGGTATTTATGAGATTCCTTGTGGAGAATGTTCGCAGACTTACGTTGGAGAGACTGGCAGAAAAATCTCAATAAGAATGTCAGAGCATGAGCGAGATGTTAAGTGGGCAATCATCACATCGTCACTTGCCCAACATAAAGGAGAATATGGCCACGCTATAGATTTTGAAGGGACGAGAGTGCTGAATATCCAAGAAAGATGCTTACAAAGAAAAATTGGAGAATCCATTGAATTGGAGAAACGACCTCTAAATTTAAACAGCCGAGATGATAGTTCGAGACTCCCTCCGGCATGGAAACCAGTTCTGACAAGATACGTAGTCAAAAGCAAAGTTCCATCTGAAGAAGCAAAACATCGTGCTCGTTTCCCAGTTCCAAAAAGAGATAGAAGGAAGAGAGAGACACAAGTCGAACCGATGTCAGCTCCCTTGACGAGAAGTAAAACTGCGAGGAAGAAAGTTTCGTCAAAATGCTGATGTTTTGCAGCAACTAAATCACACTCAATTTTTATTCGTATTTTATTCACGCATTTATTGTTTTCTTCTTTCTTTTACACTTTTACTTCTTCTTAGGAATATCTAGACCAGAATTTTCGACTTTCATGCCAAAAAACAGTACAGTTATATATTTTTTAAAGTGTTTGATATTTCATACACAGAAGGCTCTGGTTTTTTATCGGCATATTGGAGCGATATTTGTTAACGGCTTGTTGGATCAGGATTTGTATTATTAATTGTTTTTGTTTACATTTTCTATCATCAAGTATTGTTATTGGCATTGGAATAGAAAATTCTGTTTTGCAGTTCATTTTGTGCCTGTGACCAGGGTGTGTGCGAACACATCGAAACGTTAGGCTTCTTTATTATTTTATTTAATTTTAAAATAAATAAAGCCCTTACTTGATCAACCGGAAATTTTATCTTTATCATAATTATGGATCAAGGAATCAACTTCAATCATACCATATATATATATATATATATATATATATATATATATATATATATTTATATATATATATATATATATATATATATATATATACATATATATATATATATATATATATATATATATATATATATATATATATATATAAATATATATTCATACATATATATATATATATATATATATATATATATATATATATATATATATATATATACATATACATATATATATATATATATATTTATATATATATATCATATATATATATATATATATATATATATATATATATATATATATATATATATTTATTTATATATATATATATATATATATATATATATATATATATATATATATAAATATATTTATATATATATATATATATATATATATATATATATATATATATATATATATATATATATATATATATATATATTTATTCATATTTCTATATATATATATATTTTATATATCAAAATGAACTCTGTATCCATACTGACTTGATATGATGACCGACGTCGCTAAGAAGAATTTAAATGGGTCGCCATTGTTGAGCGTGTTGCCACCACGTGTCCGGCTAGCTCACATCTACACGACTTGACTCAAGCAAGTCTCTTCTTTGGCTTACATGATATCAAAGTCTACTCAATTAAATTCACTGACATTCCGGGCTCGAAGTGATTTAAAATTCTTTCTAAGACTGATGTGGTGCAACTTGATCAACACATTCTCAAAAAATATCGAATATAACATTTTCCAATTCAATGAGTAATCAATTGTTCACTCCCATCATCCAGAAATGTGTAGGTGCAATTCATAAGTATTCATTGAAGTTCTCCTGCTGAACTCCAGAGATAGAGTATTCAGACGGACTGACCCCATCCTGAACACATCGAATAGGTCTACAGTTCACTTACTGATTCATACAAATATAATGGTATTTATATTGATCATCCACAATTTCAGATGAAATAGGAGATCATATTGGAAGTTATCTTCCATTCCACAAATTGGAAATATTGATCATTCTGATTTCTTGTGAACTTTGTCATCAGATTTTCAGGAAGAGATATCAATACATTTACTTCACACTTATCCATATAAAAAACACACATTTTTGTAGTTTCGAAATCGGCTCACGTAGATTTTTACACTAACAAATGTTGAATCTGTCCGTGGTACGAACGATGGTGATTACAAATACTCTGGAATGAGATTTTTCTCAAAGTGTATGTTCAAGAGATAACACCAAAGCCACATTCATTTCAAGAATCAATCATATCTTTCATGGTAACATTCAATCATAATCACTGTGAAGACGATTCGAGCATGCAATAAAATCCGGTCACTGATAGTCATCTGATGAACTTCATCATCACTTGTTATTGGATGTGCCTGATGAACTTCATCATCACTTGTTATTGGATATGCCTGATAAACTGCAACATCACTTGTTATTGGTTGTGCCTGATAAACTGCAACATCACTTGTTATTGGATGTGCCTGATGAACTTCATCATCACTTGTTATTGGATGTGCCTGATAAACTTCATCATCACTTGTTATTGGATGTGCCTGATAAACTTCATCATCACTTGTTATTGGATATGCCTGATAAACTTCATCATCACTTGTTATTGGATATGCCTGATAAACTGCAACATCACTTGTTATTGGATGTGCCTGATGAACTTCATCATCACTTGTTATTGGATGTGCCTGATAAACTTCATCATCACGTGTTATTGGATATGCCTGATAAACTGCAACATCACTTGTTATTGGATGTGCCTGATAAACTGCATCATCACTTGTCATTGGATGTGCCTGATAAACTGCATCATCACTTGTTATTGGATATGCCTGATAAACTGCAACATCACTTGTCATCGGATGTGCCTGATAAACTGCATCATCACTTGTTATTGGATGTGTCTGATAAACTGCATCAACACTTGTTATTGGATGTGCCTGATGAACTTCATCATCACTTGTTATTGGATGTGCCTGATAAACTGCATCATCACTTGTTATTGGATGTGCCTGATAAACTGCAACATCACTTGTTATTGGATGTGCCTGATGAACTGCATCATCACTTGTTATTGGATGTGCCTGATAAACTGCAACATCACTTGTTATTGGATGTGCCTGATGAACTTCATCATCACTTGTTATTGGATGTGCCTGATAAACTGCATCATCACTTGTTATTGGATGTGCCTGATAAACTGCAACATCACTTGTTATTGGATATGCCTGATAAACTGCATCATCACTTGTTATTGGATGTGCCTGATAAACTGCATGATCACTTGCTATTGGATATGCCTGATAAATTGCTGAAGGTGCCCAATCTCTATGATAGTCAAACACACTAATAACATCGTTGTTGTTGGGAGGGGGGAGGGGTACAACGTCGACTAGCTGATTTGCAGCCCATCACACATCGCGCATGCGTGAACAAACACCCCATTGCGTGCAGCATGAGGGTGTAAGAAGTTATTCGTGCGGAATTCGATGAAGATATATACATACCCTGGTTTTGGAACGATTCAATCCAGTGGTTCACTGACTTCATGTTACTCCAATTGATTAATAATGTTATTCGATCTGGATTGGATTTGATTCAGATTGTATCAATTATGAGATTCATTTGTTGGTCTCGTATTTAATAAACATATATATACATATATATATATATATATATATATATATATATATATATATATATATATATATATATATATATATATATATATATATATATATATATATATATATATATATATATATATATATATATATATATATATATATATATATATATATATATATATATATATATATATATATATATATATATATATATATATATGTTTGACTTTAAGCTTTCACAACTCATTATGTGCAATAAATTGAATATTTTTGGATGTAGTTGTGTAATGATGATAAAATAAAACAAACTCTTTTAATTTTATATTTAAAATAATTAGTTTTATTCTCGAAAGCTCAACGTTTCATGACCTTTATCGGTCACCTCTTCAGGAGCAATGACAAAAATTAAAAATATTAGAAAAACAACAATTACAAAACAATCAAGAAAAACATTCATATAAACACAAATGGCTGTGGTTTACTGAACATGGCTTCTCAGATTGTATATTTTATTAAAACCAGAGTTCATGGATTGACCTTTCTTCTGATTCTCGGGTCCAGCTACCGGTTCATTTTGTTTCATTTCTTTCTTCTTAATCAATGCAATAGCTGTTGCCCAAGAATCAGAAAAGCTGTATCCGCAATCGAGACCGTTAATATTTAAAGGATGTTTGATAATTTCGAGACCCTCGCTGATTGCTCTCTTCCAACGATGGCTTTCGAGAATAAAACTAATTATTTTAAATATAAAATTAAAAGAGTTTGTTTTATTTTATCATCATTACACAACTACATCCAAAAATATTCAATTTATTGCATATATATATATATATATATATATATATATATATATATATATATATATATATATATATATATATATATATATATATATATATATATATATAGGGCCTATATATATATCTGTAAAATTCATCCTTCAAATCGAACTGCCCGATTCGTGTTGAAATACATATCAGATAATAGCACTACTGTTACGTTCAAATTTAATGACATTTTAGTATACATTTGATTTCCTTTCCACAAGATTTCACAACTGTTCGATTCTCATAAGGTATAGAGAATGTCATTAAGTTTTCGCTGATGAAAGTGATAAGATAATTATTTCCCTGAACCTCTCCAGTAGGCCTATACTGTTTGATTTGTTTACTAGTGTTTAGTTATTATAGATAGTGCGAACTGAAGTTACAGAAAACATGCAATTTTATTCACAGATGTAGTGGAAGTGTGTCTTCGCTCTTACGCTAATGTCACTATCAATTATTCATTATTGCTCAATAATCTTCAGAGCACGTCTTATTCTTATATCAGTCTCCCATCACTTATTATCAATGATATTATTCATGAGAGTGTGTAGCCCGTTCTACAAAACTTTATGTCTGTGTCTATAATTCAACCGTGAAAATACAATATCATATTTCAGTTACGAAACAAATCACTTCATCTGGATACGGCCGATTACGAAAAATCATTTTTTCCTCCGAGAGAGGAAATCGTGTATAATTGCGGGGAGTGTCGGATCCTCACTGACTAAAACCACTCCTTTTTTTTGTAACACTGACAACGTGGTCGTTTCATGAACTTTTTGAAACTTTTCCAGCAAAACTGTTCAATTATACAAAATATATAATCAGTGTTGGCTGTTGTCATATTGTTAACACTATATCAGTGGGAATGATATAGAAGTGGAAGTGGACACAAACTCGAATGTGGACTCAAAACCTAATTAAATGTTCACATTCAGGCCCTACCTTCAAATATTTACTCAAATTTGATACACATTTCTGCTAATTATGATATTCATAGCTCCACCTCCAACGGAAGTCAAGCCAATAGCGTACACAATCACGAGCTGATTAGGAAAAAGTTCTTATTTCACACCGCAGGTTTGTTTTTATAAATGGAACTGAAAGTGATTTCACAGATGATTCAGGATGAAAATGATATTGGGTATGCCCCTCCTTGTGATGTATTGGGTACGGCCTGGGTACTCTGTATGTGGTGAGCCCACCTTGTGCGCAGTACGCTGTGCGCACGCCCATGCGTGGAAGGCGAACTTCTCCTTCGATGTAGCTCTAGACACTATGTAGAGATACCAACCTATCGCATCATGATATAAAGGAGATGGTCCCACTCGGGTCTTGAATGTGAAATATTTTCGGGGTCAGATCGCGAGTCCAGGGTCCCGATTGCCTGTAGCGCAACTATCGCTTTTATATCGAGCTATATAAAACAACACTACTCAACAATGCTATAAACGGCTCAATGGAATCATTATGTTGGCAGTTGCATTTTTTCTTAAGAAAATTATAGATCATGTGAGTTCAACAATGCCACCGGTACCGTGGCCACTCTTATCTGCATCTAGTTCACGAGTGAATCCGCTGAATCGCGATAGACAATCGGGGCCTTCAGCTCTGAACTGACTGCAAGAAACCACAAGTGCTTTCCATGTCATTAGTATGTGAGAATTGGAGCACCTTCTTCATATGATGATAAAATATGTTGGTGTCACTACATCGTGCTCCAGACCTGATATTCATTATAACCGGGATTTATAGTGCTACAATAACTGTTTATCAATCCACTATTGATGTTTGTGACGTAGCGAAGTCCTTCAACGAGACCGTGGAAGTGGCGGGCTCGATTTTCCTTGGGATAGAAAGAAAGCAACATATCACATTTTGAACACATCTGGATGCTTACCACGCCTGTCACTCGGAATAACATCCCAGGCCTGGCTATATCTCCAAGATGCTAGGACTTGAATTGTATAATATTCTCTAGGAGAGCTAAATACCATGACAATACGAGTTAATAACAGAGTCACGGTCTCTTAGAACGCGAAAATGGACCTACTTTCAGTCCACCTCGAGAGCAGTGCTAGGATTTTGTGCTGACAACACTGTAAATACACAAAACTGGACATGTTGCTATGATATATACTCTACTGAACCCTCACCTCATAAACCACTTGGAATAGATGGGCGTGACTCATACGTAACAGGGGAAATTTTAGATACCTTGATTGGCAGCGCCGGACTGGGCCACCGGGCAATCGGGCAATGCCAGGTGGGACGCTGGCTAAATGAATATCAAAATGGGCCACGGTCACCCGCGAATACCTTTTTATTCGTTCGTACAGTTCATCCGCTTCAACGTTCCACTCTCGTCCAAGGTTTTACGTAAATGCGTAATCAAAACTCACGATGACCGAGCATTTGAATATAGGCCCAATTCGTT
>OZ023328.1:8672072-8694572 GCA_964007535.1 Brachyptera risi | reverse complement strand
TTGAAGAGATAAATGCGTTGTTAAGAAGCAAAATTGAAGAGATAGAAAATAGGCTAGACGTAGGCCGAGAGCAAGTAGGCCCAGCCCATTACCCAACAAACCAGCGTGTGGAGCGGGCGAAACAACAACGCACAACAAAGCAGACAGATGGCACCACTAACACTGAAACGTGCCAAGTCTTACAAACCGAGATCACCGGAGGCACACCAAACACAGAGACAGAGGAACAAACTCAATGCATCCCTAGAAAAGCAGCAAAAGCCTCACCTCATGACGTCAACAAACAAATTGAAGAGTACAAAATACTACAGAAAGACAAATTTAAAAATGTTAACAACAAAAAAGAGCCTATTGCCGGGGAAATACAAGGAGAACGTAGAAAAAATTACGAAAATGAAGACGACAAGAACCAATCAGAGAAGAATGAAGACAAATTTGGGAGAATCATCCAGAGAAAAAATATGAAACCGATATTCAAACCAAATGAAGTGCTAATAATCGGAGATTCTATAATGAAAAACTCAGGGAATATTTGTAGGGAGACTGGCTGCGAATTTGAAGCCTACTCAGAAATTAGGGTCAACGAACTGAAACAGAAACTTGTTAACAGGAAGGAGAGCCCGAAGATATTAGTGATTCACGTAGGCACAAACAATCTTAGGGGAAAACGAGATCAACACTTGATGGCAGAGATGAGTGACCTGCTAGAAGAAAGCATAGACAGATGGTATTGTCTTCCGGGACGATGTACCGTGCTTAAGCTAAACGAGAGCTTGGAATGACTTTGTAACAAGATGCAAGTGACTTACTCTGACCCAAACAACTACACGCAGCGAACGACGGTATCCACCTTAATTACCGTGGCGGTAACACTCTACGACAGATGATGATCGATACTATAAAGTCAGAACTAGGCTGGCATAAGGATCCCAATACAGATATGTCAAAAAAATAAACATAAATGGGGGCTTAGAAGGTTTTAAACTGTTGCACCAAAACGTGCAATCGATAAGAAATAAAGGCTTAGAAACTGAGATACTACTGGACGAAGAGAACTCAACTGTAATCTGTTTTACTGAACATTCCTTGAAAGCAGACGAGATGAATGAATTCAAGCTCAATGGTTACGAAGTAGTTAACAATTTTTGTAGAAGAAACCAAAAAGGTGGTGGTATAGTAATTTGTGTGAAAGAAGACAAAGAAGCAACGTGTTTTCTAGAAAATGAAGGACTTACAAACTCAGTTGAAATGGAATTTGAATGTGCAATTATAAAATACAAAACAGACTGCAGTGCCATGATAATTGTCGCTATATACAGACCCCCATCAGGTAATATCGACAACTTTTTTAAAAGACTTAGTATATTGCTAAATAAAATAATGATAGACAGTAAAACCAAGATTATCTTATGCGGGGACCTTAACATAAACTACGCTATTAAAGATAAAAACACTGAAAGACTCGATGATCTCACTAAAGAGTTTGGACTGGAGTTTGTTTATAACAATAAACACTCCAACACGGGTAACAGAAACATCGAATAGTATAATAGACTATATAATTACGAACCTAGAAACTAACACTTATCAAATAAATGTCATTAACACAGCTTTAGCTGACCACCTAGGTCAAACACTAGAAATGCTAAGGAACACAGGTTCAAGCAAAACAGCCCATACACCCAAAGAGAGCAATATATAGAATATCACAATATGTGTGAAACTAACATTCAACATTTTTACTCACGTATAGATAAAGAAACATGGGAAGATGTAAATAGTAAGACTGGAATTAACGAAAGATATAACTCATTTTCCAATATTATACATAAATCATTCATATTAGCTTTTCCCATGAGGAAAAAAGATAGGTATACGTGAGCTAAAAAAAACAAAATGGATATCTGATGAAGTCAGAGAACACAGAAGTAAACTAATAATAATGTATAATATATTTAAACTCTCGAACAGTGAGTCTGCAAGAGAAAACCTTGAAACCCAAAGAAAAATATACAGAAAAATAATGCGATCAGCTAAATCGGAAGAAATTAAGAAATACATAACAACAGCCACTGACAAGGAAAATAATTAATGACGAGAGAGAAAGCAAAAAGACGCAAGGTAAAAGAGAGAAAGAGAGCACAATAGAGCTAGAAGTAGAGGGGCAACTATATAGCAACCAGGATGAGGTAGCAGAGAAATTTAACATTTTTTCATAACTGAAGCAGAGAATTCAATAAATAACGAGCATAGATCTGTAAATGAAACAATAGTTACTATGCCGTATGCTTCAACTTATCAAATGCTCCTGTACGAAACCACAGAAAAGGAAGTTAGAAATACAATAAGTACGCTTAAAAACAAAAAGTCAACAGGACATGACGGAATCTCTTCTTACTTAATTAAACAGTGCTCTAATGTAGTAAGTGGACCTATTGTATGTCTAATAAACAACTCGTTTGCTGAAGGTCGAATTCCCACATCATTAAAACTTGGTAAAATTGTGCACATTTATAAAAAAGGGGACCCAAAATTGGCAGGCAACTACAGACCAATCTCATTGCTACCCACCATATCAAAAATATTTGAAATTTTTTTCGAAATTAGAATAAAAAAGTTTTTAGAAGCACGGAATATAATTGCTACGCAGCAACACGGCTTCAGAAGCAAGCTATCAACTAACACTGCAATTGCAAGTCATTTGGACTGGGTTATAGGAGAACTCGATAAAGGAAGACATATTGCAACTATTTATATGGATCCATCAAAGGCATTTGACTGCATTAGTCACAGAATACTTATAGATAAAATGGGAGAATATGGCATAAGAGGCAACAGTCTACAATGGGTTGAATCTTACTCAAATCGTGAACAATACGTCAAACTAAAATGTCAGGGGCCTTCAGGACCAATGATCACTAAATCAAAAAATTCCCAAATCGAACATGGAGTGCCACAGGGGTCGGTACTAGGACCACCTCTTTTCAATATTTATATTAATGAAATAATACACCACATGAATAAAGAAAGCAACATAATATTATACGCTGATGACTCCACACTGACATTGTCAAATAATAACTCACACAAATTAGAAATAGAAGAACATACGCAAATAAATAAAATACCGCAGTGGTTCAAACAAAATAGGTTAAAAGTAGATAAGAGTAAAACCAAATATATGGTGTACAACCTAGAAAGTAGGGAGAAAAATGAAATAAATGTTCAAATAAACAATGTATACTTGGAACAAGTAAGTTATATATCTTTTTTAGGAATCCAAATAGAAAATAGGTCCAGGACTGTATGTATTAAGAAAACTTGCACAACATAGTGATAGAGAAACTTTGCTCATAGCTTATCATGCAGTAGTAGAATCACACATACGATATGCTATTTGTGCATGGGGAAATAGCACAAACATAGAATTTTCTTACTTCAAAAGAAGGCTGTGAGATATATTATTGGATTAAAAACCTCTGAAACCTGCAGAGAATACTTTAGACAACTTAAAATGATGACTGTAACTAGTATATACATTCATTCAGTATCAATACTAGCTTCAAAAAATGGAACTTCATTAAATAATACGAACTCAAATATTCACTCATACAATACAAGAACTAAAAACAACATTCACATACCAACAACAAGACTTGAGCATTTAGAAGAGGCTCCTAGCATTGCAGCAATCGGATTATTCAATAGGCTTCCTAGCAGTACACTTCACGATTTCAAACTGAGCTTGGTAGATACCTTACAGACCAGGTTTTTCATAATATGGAAGAATACCTTCAACAATAGAAGGATAAATATGTTGCAAACCATTGAAATATATGTAATTATTCACCAATATCATTTCATTTAATTAGTAATTATAATATTCGTATTACCTTATCGATAAGCATAGGACTATCACAAATCAATCCTACAATTGTCAAATCATGAAATATAAAAATAGAGTTTATGTATAACTTATTCAGCTATTATTACTTACCTAACACTTGTCATAGTTTGTTAAATGTTATATATAATATATTATATATATATATATATATATATATATATATATATATATATATATATATATATATTGTTCAAACATTGTATTATGTGGAGAACTGAATAAATAAATATATAAATGAATATGAATATAGTATATGGTAATGATGATACAAAATGCATCAATGATGAACAATTTCGGAAAAAATTATGAAACATAAATTCGAAAATAACAAAAAATAGTGAACAGCAATCAATCAATCGATCATCCAGAAATTCTCTCACACTATAATAACATTCATCAATCCGGTGTTTCTTGAGTCTGAATTTGAATGAATTCGTTCAATTAATTTTGAGTGCAAGAGGTGGTGAATTGAAAAAGTGAATGCCAGCATGTATGGGTCCAGTTTTGATGATAGATAGATTACACTTCATCACTTTCATATTATTTTTCCTGGTGTCATGGTTATGTTCTTCATCGAAATCATGGATGAAATATTCATTTTCCAAAACATATACAATTTTATTGAAAATGTTATATGCACGGCGGAGTAAGGACATTAAATGATCTGAAGAATGGTTTGCATGATTTCCTGGGTGAGTCGTGGACGACGACAAGATAGTACGCGAGGAAAGCGGAAATGCCGATTATTGAGGAGTGTGTGGGGTTGGCTTGAGAAAGAGGGGAGGAGACAGGATGTGCAATTTCTACCGGGCATGGCGTGAGACGGGGTTGAAATAAAGAGGAAATATGCATCTCATATTCCCTTTGGGATTATAGAGATCAGCGAATGAAAATGTATATATATATATATATATATATATATATATATATATATATATATATATATATATATATATATATCCGTTTCTTCTCCACTTTCAGTGAGAACTGATTCATCGGGGAAATGTTGACAAAATACTCTTATACGTCAACATGAACTTGGCTCGATTTGACCGAAGTTCACATACTCCATCATGATCGGGCGCATAGGAATGTGAGGGATGAGTGAGAAATCCCCCCCCCCTCCCCTTCCCCCGCCGATGTTCCTGACGTTCCCTCTATGTATGCCCTGAAACCCTCACAATCATTTACTCTCGTCAGAATACACCCAACTTAGATTAAACATGATTCCAAAAGATGGTACAAGAACAGGAATGATTCCCAACATTTTCTGTTCAAAGGCGAACGTTTGTACGAGAGCTCAAAATCATGTCTTCATACGATTTCTCCATCATTCATTTCCTCTCCATTCATTTCTATTCCATCTCTATTTCTTATGTTTTCTATTCATGTTCACCATCATGCTCCACTCATTGGAGCTGACCTCATTGAGGTCAGTGGGGAAAATTGTAACGTACGACAAGAGAATATCGGAAGTGGAAAACGTATGTCGAAAAGGATCCAACCCATCCATAGCGTAACATTCAGTGTCAGCATAGCATATGAACGACCTCAGTTACTTTCCGTCTGAACATCCCATGGTGGCACTGCTTCACACCATTCAGATTGGTATCATATAGTATATGTAATAAAGCTTTAATTGTGCATTTTGTGACTAAAGCATGAAACTTTCAGGACTTGTTCTTGACATGAAAAAACATGATTTTGGATATGGACGTCGGCTGGGTTCTGCCCCCGGGGGGCGGTACGCCGCCTCCAATTGTCACTACGCGCGCGCTTGGTTTTTGTTTATTATCTCATCAACTATATATGTTACAGAAAAATGTTTGATATAAAACGAAAGAAGAAAAGTGGTTCTTCATAATAGTATTCAATTCGTGAGGATTAGGCCAACTATGTTGGAGACAAAAAATGTTGAACAAAATTACTGCATCTCAGATTTTCAGTTTTTGATCAAGAAAAGTTGAAACAATGAGAACTCATCATTAAAAAAAATACTATTCAAATTCCTCATTATTTTTGCATGATAATATATATGATATGTTACATTGACGCAATTATTTGTTACACAAATAATTATTGAACATGTTGAAGTGCGGCCGTGAGCGCCTCCGCCGCCGCTCGTCCATTGCCGTCTATCGTCTAACCCGTGCTATACGTGTCCTCGCTGTCTCGCTCAGCCAGTCATATTATCCTAGTAATTGTATTTAAAACATTGAATTTTTCACTTTCATGTTTTAATACTATCTTTTACAGAAATGTGTCACTTGTTAAGTCTTCATTAGATTTATGTTCCTCAATTAGAGCTGATAATTTGATCTTAGAAAGCGATGAAAGTTCTACAGTCAATAACCAATTACCCTCTAAAAGTAGATTTAGCGGTGAATTAAAAGTATATCAACATATTTGTTATTGACAGCACTAACATATACGAAAGGTAATTAATAATTGTTTATATATTAGCGTTCTATCTTAGATAGTCGAAACTGTGCTGATTTTGCGGTCATTCACAATGTTTTCAATATGATAATAAATGTAGAGAAATGTAAACAACATCAGTTTTAACTGAGAATATATTATTCTGCTTTGCTTATTACAGCCCCCCTCTCCCCCCAACCTTCTTCGTAAATAAGCATGACACAACTGAGACGAGTGGCCGAGGCCCGACTGGTTAATACACTGAACAGTCATTCGGGAGACCGGGGTTCGATTCTCGCCATGGTCGACCATCCTGACAGGGGTTTTTCGTGGCTTCCCTAGCTCTGTCGTTCAGGTCAATACTGGGATGGTTCCTTATCGACAGACCACGACCGACTCCTTCCTACCATCCAAAAACACCTAATGAAATAACCTCTCATCTCACCATCCTACCATCTCATAATCATTCAACGACGCCAATAGATCGTAGTCATCAGGAGAGTGCGTCGATGAACCCAAATATGAATTGAGTATAAATAAAACATAAGCATAACATACGATTTGTTTCGAGCATCTTTTTGAAATGATAGGCCCGAATACAATCGACGTGCAGTACAATACAAGCAAACTAACCAAGTTAGTCCTCCATTTCACATTCTCGTGAGCACTTGCAGAGAGCCGTATACCAAGTTGGACTTAAGACACTTCAAATAATCGAGCAGTTACATTTAATAGTTCCCTCAATTAATGTCGGGCGACTTGCAAAGTTGACTAGAACGGCACCCAACTATTATCTTACTTATTCCATCACCAGTCTTCAGGACTCGGATAACGTGGTATTTTGTGAAATAGCTGTCCCCGCACGTGACCCCCTTGGTATGAAGCCCACATGATATGTTGATGTATGTAGCACTTGAGGGGGAATATTTTCAAGAGATCTAAGTTTCTTGGTAAAAATTTTCAGTCTCGCTTCGTTTTGATTTTCATTTGAAATTTGCTCGATTTGATATCCAATCAGAGATTCAGTAAGGTCTGGAAGGGTGTTTCCTTCTTGCCGACACCGAAGAATGATGAAACAGTGTCGCAACGAGATAATGAATGAAACATTGGCAAAGTTGTCGACCGATGTGGTCCTATATATAGAGCTAGCTATCAGATGTGCACCAATGTACCTTTAATTCCTTCCACTTCCACAATCAATCTACAGCTCAACTGAACGAAGTTTAGCAACTTCTGATACAGCTAAACCATGACGTCTGTATCTACAATTATTCTTATGATATATTTTGAAAATCCTTTCTGAATTGCATTCTGGATACGGAGAAAGATGCTCGTATTGGCTTCTTCATGAAAATAAGGTGATATGTTATGAAGGCCCTCTGGTTCATCACTCACAACATAATCTTCGACGGTCCCACAAAACAATTTGGTAGCTATAGCAGATTGTACCTATAGCAGATTGTGAAATTGTGGAATTGTTATTATAGTATCTGCTAGAGGTATCTCCTGCTATCTCCTGATATGCTATCTCCTGAGCACTCTGCAAGTGCTCACGAGAATGTGAAATGGAGTACTAACTTGGTTAGTTTGCTTGTATTGTCCTGCACGTCGATTGTATTCGGGCCTATCATTTCAAAAAAATGCTCGAAACAAATCGTATGTTATGCTTATGTTTTATTTATACTTAATTCATAATTGAGATCATCGACGCACTCTACTGATGACTACGATCTATTGGCGTCGTTGAATGATTATGAGATGGTAGGATGGTGAGATGAGAGGTTATTTCATTAGGTGTTTTTGGATGGTAGGAAGGAGTCGATCGTGGTCTGTCGATAAAGAACCATCCCAGTATTGACCTGAACGACAGAGCCACGAAAAAACCCTGTCAGGATGGTCGACCATGGCGAGAATCGAACCCCGGTCTCCCGAATGACTGTTCAGTGTATTAACCAGTCGGGCCTCGGCCACTCGTCTCAGTTGTGTCATGCTTATTTACGAAGAAGGTTGGGGGGAGAGGGGGGCTGTAATAAGCAAAGCAGAATAATATATTCTCAGTTAAAACTGATGTTGTTTACATTTCTCTACATTTATTATCATATTGAAAACATTGTGAATGACCGCAAAATCAGCACAGTTTCGACTATCTAAGATAGAACGCTAATATATAAACAATTAGATTAGATTATTGTTTGCTTAACGACCCCACCAACAGCTAGGTTATACGGGGGTATATAAACAATTATTCATCACCTTTCGTATATGTTAGTGCTGCCAATAACAAATATGTTGATATACTTTTAATTCACTGCTAAATCTACTTTTAGAGGGTAATTGGTTATTGACTGTAGAACTTTCATCGCTTTCTAAGATCAAATTATCAGCTCTAATTGAGGAACATAAATCTAATGAAGACTTAACAAGTGACACATTTCTGTAAAAGATAGTATTAAAACATGAAAGTGAAAAATTCAATGTTTTAAATACAATTACTAGGATAATATGACTGGCTGAGCGAGACAGCGAGAACACGTATAGCACGGGTTAGACGATAGACGGCAATGGACGAGCGGCGGCGGAGGCGCTCACGGCCGCACTTCAACATGTTCAATAATTATTTGTGTAACAAATAATTGCGTCAATGTAACATATCATATATATTATCATGCAAAAATAATGAGGAATTTGAATAGTATTTTTTTAATGATGAGTTCTCATTGTTTCAACTTTTCTTGATCAAAAACTGAAAATCTGAGATGCAGTAATTTTGTTCAACATTTTTTGTCTCCAACATAGTTGGCCTAATCCTCACGAATTAAATACTATTATGAAGAACCACTTTTCTTCTTTCGTTTTATATCAAACATTTTTCTGTAACATATATAGTTGATGAGATAATAAACAAAAACCAAGCGCGCGCGTAGTGACAATTAGAGGCGGCGTACCGCCCCCCGGGGGCAGAACCCAGCCGACGTCCATATCCAAAATCATGTTTTTTCATGTCAAGAACAAGTCCTGAAAGTTTCATGCTTTAGTCACAAAATGCACAATTAAAGCTTTATTACATATACTAGTGACGGTGAATTTCCAGCAACGCGATGCGCGGTGCCAAACTTGTGTCTGGATGCCCCAAAGCTCCCATGGTAGTGCTCGACATTATAGGATTGGCACGATCTTGCCTCGTCTGAACAGACGACGACGAGCAGACGGGAGTGCGGGTTGCCTACCTGGTCGAGGACGGATACGTGCTGCGCGCGCCGCTGGCTGCCGAACTGCACTTGTTGCACGGCCAGGTGGACGAGGTACGAGCAGTACACCAGCTTGCTGAGCACGATCATAGGGGCCGAGCTCAGGAACCAGCCCACTACCGCTGGAAAGTGACAGTATATATTTGTGATTAATTTATATTGGGTTCAACCATGAAGTTGTATTGTCATGGAGGTCCAACTCAGCGAAGAGCCATGTACTTCCAGTTACTTCCAAACAGTGACCATGCTCTCAATTCAACTGCCAGTTGGAGCTACTCCTACGTTGGTAATTCAGCAAGGCCTTCTTTCACATTACATATTATGCGCTGATATGAACGGCCTTTGAGTGATGATACAGAAGGCTTCGATTCCAGTTAGGCTTACCGAATATGAAACAAATTTCTGTAGGCCCATGCACCTGACAACAATCAGTTTGAACAGTGAATATGACCGCCGTTACCTACTACTTAAAGTGATCATTCATTTCATTCCATTTCGAAATCATTCTTGTTTTTGAACATTATATACATACATTTTTCAATTGTTCTTTCTCTTATTATATTTCACAACAAGAAACCAGTGGGTGGAGATTTTAGCACGATGTTTTACAGCCATAACAATACAACTTCATGATTTAACGATGTACTCGACTGGTGACAAAGAACTATTGGCGTCGGTGAATGATATATGAGATTGTGGGATGGTGAGATGGAAAGTTCTTCCATTAGGTGTTTTTGGACAGTGGGAAGTCATTCGTGAAGGTGGTTGAGGAGAAATTCCAGTTTACAGAATTTACTTAAACGACAGAAGGAAACCACGATAAATCTTGTAAGAATGGTCGACCAAGGCGAAAATCGAGACCTGATCTCCTAAATGACGGTTGAGTGTATTAACCAATTGGCCACTAGTATCAGTAAGAAATGAACATAGTGACAATATAGAATGTGTCTATGAGTTCAATATGGCCGGTGGAAAGTTGGAAGAAAAAAGGCAACAATGTCATATTTTTACATTGTTATACTAGAAAACACCTTCAACATCTTGGTGAAAATTTCTACATCAACCTGTGTTTCTATTCTACTCAAATCGAATGATGAATTGATACGTTACTGTTGTTGTTGTTAGATGAGCGTAGCGAAGTCCCCATCCCACTCTCAGAGGGCTTTGTCTGTGTGCTTTTTTTCCGTTTGTGAGCACTGCACAGGTTGCAGGGTTTGATTGATCAGCATGGACATTTTTTTCTAGGCGCAAACTTATTCAACTTAGAACCGTATAGTTTCTGGTATGAATCGGTTGTACATATTTTGAAAAAATGTAAAGTTTCTAAAAACCCCATAAGATAGGCTAATTAAAAAGAATTTAAAATAAAATCTCTTCGAACGAGATGAAATTTTCTGTAAAAGTGTGAACATGATTGATACACATCATCACAATTTTGTATGCATTTCGGATCAGCCGTTTTGTAGAAAATGATTTAATTATCTGTTTTTATTCATCAAATATTATTATTGAAATTAAGCAGGTTCAGGTTGTCGAGACTCACTGCTTTCTAGATTCGATATTTGCCCAACAAGTCTTCTTTATATACATCAAGGTGTGTAGAATATTATATTATTCAATATAGCAAAGGAAAACTACTCTAACGACCATGACCTTATTCAGATATCTCGAGGTCCGTGAACCTGGCCCCCCCACATGCAGCACTAATTCTGAAACTTTGCAAATAATTAGTGCTAGGCCCTTAGAATTAGTGCTCCAAGTTCCAGAATTAGTGCTCGGTTAGTTGCAGAGAAAAGTCGAATTCAAAAATGGGGGGCCAAGTTCACGCTGCCCCCCCACATGTAGCACTAATTCTGAAACTCTGCAAATAATTAGTGCTAGGCCCTTAGAATTAGTGCCCAGAGTTCCAGAATTAGTTCTCGGTTAGTTACAGAGGAAAGTCGAATTCAAAAATGGGGGGGCCAAGTTCACGCTGCCCCCCCATATGTAGCACTAATTCTGAAACTCTGCAAATAATTAGTGCTAGGCCCTTAGAATTAGTGCCCCAAGTTTCAGAATTAGTGCTCGGTAAGTTGCAGAGAAAAAGCAAAGTCAAATATGGGGGGGCCAAGTTCACGCTGCCCCCCCACATGTAGCACTAATTCTGAAACTTTGCAAATAATTAGTGCTAGGCCCTTAGAATTAGTGCTCAAAGTTCCAGAATTAGTGCTCGGTTAGTTGCAGAGAAAAGTCGAATTCAAAAATGGGGGGGCCAAGTTCACGCTGCCCCCCCATATGTAGCACTAATTCTGAAACTCTGCAAATAATTAGTGCTAGGCCCTCAGAATTAGTGCCCCAAGTTCCAGAATTAGTGCTCGGTAAGTTGCAGAGAAAAGGCGAAGTCAAATATGGGGGGGCCAAGTTCACGCTGCCCCCCCACATGTGGCAATAATTCTGAAACTTCGCATCTTAATAATGCTAGACCCTTAGAATTAGTGCCCCAAGTTTCAGAATTAGTGCTCGGTTAGTTGCAGAGAAAAATGAGTTTCAGATGTTCATTTTTTCAGACGCGCGCCAAGTGTGACGCGCGGAATTCAAATCCCGAATCGTAAAAAACGTACAAACTTCGTTTCATGTGTTACTTTCCGTTCGTGATGATGTCGAATGACTGAGCACTCTCCTATGGGTTGAGTTAACATTTAATTCACTGAATAATCACTGGGAAAACGCCGCACATGCGGTGTCTGATGCGTGAGAGTGATGCGGAGAATGGAATATAGAATTTAATAGTGTATTATATTTTGTTTCACTGAAAACTGTTCGGCACACTGAATCGGAGTACATCGAAACATGGTCAAGGATGCTTGGTTTACCATCTGAGAACCATTTCAAACTGTCACACATTCAATAAAAAAAAAATACTTCATTAGTTCAACATATTATATGATCTCGAAATGTCAAGTAAACATGACAATGTGTATAGGAAATGGCCTAGATCTGTCATCCTTCAACGGTAAGCGGTCTCATCTTAAAAATAATAGTAGCATTATTTTCAAACATTAAATATATATATATATATATATATATATATATATATATATATATATATATATATATATATATATGTATATATATAAATATATATATATATATATATATATATATATATATATATATATATATATATATATATATATATATATATATATATATATATATATATATATATATATATATATATATATATATATATATATATATATATATATATATATGTATAATAATTCATATTATGTATTGAATATATAATAGATGATTCATAGTGTCTGCTGTATACCCCATCTTGTGATAATCGATGTATTTTCCCGATATCCCACGAACAAGCTTTTGCTTATGTGAGTTTTATTATTTTCAATATTATTCAACTTTCAACTCTATTAATTACAGCACTATATTACGTCATATAATTTTTTTTTTTGTGAATCATTCATAAAAAATGTGTGTTACTATTATTCATGTTTATGACTGTAAATCTGTAATAATTTTGCTGTATATTATCCGTATTGAGAATGATAATAACGAATGAATAAATTTTAAAATAATGAGGCCACAAAAATGTGTCTCCATCAGAGCCGAATTTCTTATCGTTCGAGTCTGCCGGGACTTCCCCATGCGCGCGCCGACTATGGTGAAGTAAACTGTTTCCCGGCTTCATTGGGCAGTTTGTACGCTTCAGCTACAAGGGTCCTAATTAATATCGGGTGCATTGAAATTTACCTTAATACTCTTTATAATTAGTACCTATTATTATGTGAATGCACCAAGAACTGCAATACCTCAAGATGAAGAAGCGGGATGGTGCATCTAAGAAGTAAGTGATCAATTTGATTCATAATTATTTGATGTACGAACCTAATATTGATAACAAAGTAATAATGTAATAATCTGAACCTAATGTGCTTATAGCATTACCATCAGTATTTAAGCTATAGGCCTACTCTCTGCTCTTTTCGTGGTAATCACGCAGCTCTTGGGTCAGTCCCCTTTGTGCCGTAAAATATGCCGAATTGTCTGTAGGACACTTCAACTCCTCAAAAGAATTTAACGCCAATTTGTACCTGCGTGTGTGCCTGGTATGTTGATAGTGCAGACTATGCGTCTACAGAGACTCGGAGAATTTTTGAACAATTCCCAGGAATACAACATACCATCTACAAACTGGATAGTATTTCTTTGTAGGCCTTTAGTTCATTTGATCTTTGAATAAATCTCCTTTGAATCGATGCATGCCGACTGTCACGTTAATAGAGAATTTGCGTCTTGTATATGTATATGTATGTGTATATGTGTATATGTCTTGTATGTATTTAGACGTGTTGAATATTTTGCATATTGAGCCAGGGTCCATGGTATACAGTTCCCGCTTCGATTTGACGTTCGATTTTTTATTTACGGCAAACATTAATTTTAGCATCATTAGCATTTTGCCGTGATCTTATTAGGCCTACCTAGAGCCGAAAATATTTACCTATTTAAAATAAAGCCACCTATTTCCGTGAGATACCAGCCGGGGGGATTCACATTTTTATATTTCAATGATCCACTGAATATTACCAATACTTACATGATAAATATATGTAATGTGGAGATATTCAATATTTATAAGAGGGCATATCATATTGATATCATAACACATGATATTGCGAAATCATTTAGGCTATTTGGCCAACATCTCATTTAATTTTCTATTCTTAATCTTTAGTGTTATTAATTTATGGTCCTATTCTTGTTTGTTCTTGTGTTATACCAGCTCACTCTTATAAAATGACCATTACTTCTTTCATATATAGTTCTTGGTTCTCGATGTTTAATTCCGATTTTTTTTTTTAATTATCTCCATCATATTTTTTTAAAATTTAATTCTCCATTTTTTTCTCAATAATCCATTGTTTGTATACATTTTTTAAGACTGTGTCCATGTGGCAACCGGTTTGGCGTCGGTGTTCTCAATAAAGCCCATTTTGGGTAAAACGCGTCTCAAACGGCAAATGCTCACCAAAATCGTGTAGCATTATTCAGAATATGGGCATTTTTCCCGCCAAAGTTACGTTTTTCTATTCATCTACCTTATGAGGTAAACCTGGGATGTTCTGGGGCCCTTTTTGACCCCCGATTGGGTCAAATGCCCAATCAGGGCGGTTTGTGAGACGCGCTTGTTGTATCAATACTCATTGATCCCCATCAATTCCAATAATCAGAACATATATCTTATGAGGTAATCCTTCCTTCACTTGGCTGTCTGTCATATTTTTTCGAGCTTCTCAATTCTTGGACAAAAAAGGTTAGCCTCTCTGCCTGAAGAAAGTCATATTTTTTGTAAGGGTAGGGATCGATTGACATCGCGAATTGGACGGTTTCATATTTCATGTATTGTGATCACAGATGCCAAATTTAAGTTTAAACAATGCCAACAAACACCAAACAATGATCGCAATATTTTACATTCTCTCAAAATTTGTTCGATTTCCGCTATAATACTTATTCATTCATTCAAAAATGAGACAAACTACATCTGACATATCATTTTCATTTTAATAAATTACTGCTGCATCATAAAATCTAATTAGCATAGGCCTATATTAAATTATAAAATATGATGCGAAAATATTTTTATTTGGTGTTGCCGTGTACCGGCAAAACAAGTTGAGAACGAACGAGACATTTTGAATCTCATAAACATTATTGCTAACACTCGAAACTTGCCGTAGTTAATGTTCATTCGAACGCGGGCTCCTTACAGGTTATATAAGTAGGCCTACTTTCATACATCCTGCAATTCTATTGCTACATATTTATTCACACTCAATACAATTCCAAAATAATTTCTTGTCAAACAAAACTTTCATATTGATGAAACGGTAAGGCTTATGAAAATAAAATACATCTTACGACGTGCCCAATAGTTTGAACAATAACTTGGGTAAGTTTTAAGTGTTAACAATGGTCTTTGTGCAATTTCCGCATGTTTCGAGCATTTCTAATTATTTTGTTGGTACGCCCCAAAAAAATTGTCACCAGCACATGCAGCGTAGTGGTAGGTGAGGGCCATATCGGACCCGGTTCGATCCCCGCTATCGTCCATCTTTACAGGAGTTTTTCTTGGTTTCCCTCTGTAGTCTGGGCTAATGCCGTGATGGTTCCCACAATATAGGCCACGACCGCTTCCTTCCCACTATCCTTCGCATTACCCACAAACCTTCATCTCATCATCCCATCATCTCAATAATCATTCATCCGACGCCAATATATCGTAGTCATCAGTACAGTGCGTCGTTGAACCCAATAGAAAAAAATTATACCAATAATAATAATAATAATAATAATAATAATAATAATAAAGAAAACGTGAGCAAATATTTTGGTTTTATTTTTTGATATCAATTCGCCTATATGGTGCTGCATTACTTGGGTCAAATTACAGTTATTTGTCAGAGCTAGAATCTCTATGTTTTAGATGTATGAATAGCATTATATCATGATTGCAATTGTATCATGAATAACATTCACCGGTAGCTGCGTATACTGAAAACAATGTGAAGCCTTATTTAATCTTAGTAACAAAATTTCAACCCAAGACCATTAGAATATGAAGTAAACTTAATATTGTGTCTTGTGTATATTGTTGCTCTCGCTTAACGGTTTAGCGTAGTGTCTTATCATCATGTGAACGTTTCATTCAACAGCCTGCCGATTTCTGGTCGGCCATCAGCGGATTGTCCAGATATGGTATCGCAAATCATATGCGAAAACTGGCAAAACATAAGGTGTGAAGGTACCACAAATACTATTGTGCAGCCGAGTAATTGCATATGGCAACAAATCAAAGTTAACAATAGCCTTATAATGTCGGCAAAAGCCGTGTACGAGTTCACTAGGAAGAGAAAAATGTACTTCTTTGGCCTCGAGATTGGTGCATGTGATGAAACCTCCGACAATGGTGGTGACATTTCGTCGCAATTAGCCTCTGAAGATGACGATTTTGATCCTAATAGTAACTGCGATTCAGATGGAAAGTCAGATGTGTACAAACTTGTGTTGCCATCAGAGAAATGGCAGCTCATCAAGCCCACGGGAGAGCCGAATGCAAGTTCTAAACGTAGTTTCGCTACTTTGAAGCCTGGTGTGTGGCCCGACGTGATTAACGAGGCGTTGTGGCGACACAAGAAGTACCAATGTACATGGACATTCAAACGGGCCAAAGTGTTTCCCAATTCCTTGCGTACGTTCCTAGCAATTCATGGCAGTTGCAGTAGCTGTAAATCTACTTTAAGAATAACTTGTGACCAGGAACCAAATGAATACCAACACCAAGGGGTAACTTTGTTGGTCAAGGTCCATGGAAATACAGATTTGCCACATGAGTCGCGTAAAAAACGTCAGCTGAAGGGTCAGAGAAGAGAAGATGCCTGTCATGAGATGCTAGATTTGAGGAAGCCTGCTAGTTTACTACGCAAGAATTACGCCAGTCGTGATATGGATTTGTTCGATCCTGAACCGAGTCACCTGCCTACCCTTGAGGTGTTACGAAAGGCGAAATCGAATAGGATCCAGCGCGATCGCGTGGCAAAACATCCCATAATAGCATTGTCCATGGTGAAATATTCACACCCATTCCAACCAACAATACAAGACCTTGGGTTCGATCCCTTTTTTGTCCACTACTGGACAGCGGAGCATTTACGTATATTCAAAGCGTACAGTGGCAAGGTGTCATACACGAAGATGTGCATTGACGCTACAGGTGGTTTAGTATTTAAATTGCAGAGGGCTGATACATTGTCCGGACACATTTTCTTGTATACAGCCGTAATCAGTTTACCCGGTGAACACGAAGGACAGATCCCAGTGTTTCAGATGTTATCAGAGCGTCACAACGCCAATGCCATAACATTTTGGCTCACGGAATGGTTAAGATCGGGAGGATTGATACCGAATGAATTAGTATGCGATTACTCGCTTGCATTTTTGAATGCTGCGTGCAGGGCGTTTGCGAAGACGTCTGATACACGGACTTACGTCCAAACATGTTATCAGCTTCTTGTCAACCCAGGATGTGTACCTCTACCATCCTCTTATATCCGCGTTGACGTTGCCCACCTCATCAAACTTGTTACTCAATGGACTTGTTTAAAACCAAAATCTAGGCTGATCAAAGACTTCTATGTGAGAGGTGTTGCCAAATTGGTGTTGTGCACCTCTCTCAAATTGGCGAAGGCTGTACTTTTAGCACTTCTCGTTGTGGCGCAAACATCTTCAGAAGGCTATTCCAAAAGTAACGGCTCGAGAGTCCCATGCGAAAAATACAAGAAGAAACTTAAAAGACTGTACGCTTCGGGAGACGTCGAAGAGTTACTTGCAAATATTGATGAATGCACACCCGAAAACCAAGAGGAAGAGGAAGACGTAGATGGTGATCTTCTTAGTTTAGAAGAAATGCAGTCTCCAGCACCGCAAGATGAATCTCAAACAATGGTAGGCTGGGTGGAGAAAATTAGGTTGAAGAGCAGCATACTCTCAGCAATTGACGATGGAGACAGGGATAATATTCTGAAACTCAAGAAAATTGTATCTCCGCTAAGCAAGTTGTGTTGTCAACTTCCATTGTGGACAGGAATCATGGTGGACACCTTCAAAGTGGGTGAACTTACAGCAAGTAGCGCTGCTGTAGAGAGCCACATCAATGATCTAAAAACACGGTCAATGAGAAAATTACTCCCTCGACGTGTCGATGATTTTGTGGCCGACCACATCAGGATAATAGACGGAACTATGAGGATTGCCTCGGGAACAAGATTTTGGAGTGAAGAGATTCCAGTGCAGAGCCAAGAAGACTACAGCGACTTATCCGTAACAGTTGCTGCGGACAGGTTTCCTAGCCCGGAAACGGTAGAAATTAGCCTACCGGTACCTACAAGTTGTGTAGCGTGCTTACACGGGGACTTACCCGAGGGTGCGCATAAGTGTATTGTGTGCCATAAAAATGTCCACATGTTCACTGTCCGCCGGAGAAAGTGAAGGCTTCGGAGAAGGTAGAATGTGTATTTCCTGTGGCGGAAATGGTGACCATCCCCCGTCAAATGTGATGGAGTCCCAGCATAGGCCAATCATCGAGAACATATCAACCATATCTGTACCGCCAGACGATGTGTATGTATCAGAAATGTCCTCCATAGATAATTGGAGAGGGTTGGGAGTGCCACCAAAGAAAAGGTCTAAATATATGTCCTGTGCCCCAGAGTGGGAGGTAATACAAGAAACAAACCTTTCAAGAAAAATAAAGGTCGGTATCATTAGAAATGGCAACACCTTGAGACTACGTTCCGTGAGGGTTGCTAAAGATCATGTGTCACTAACGAACACCTGCGCCTACGATTCCGTAGTCCATCTCATAGCGTGCAGCTATTGTGACAGCGAATCATATCGGATGCAGGTAGATGCAATTCCGGACAATAGGAAAGGGACACTAGCTTTATCTGCGTATCTAGCGGTCAAGTGAGTAGAAATTATATTACCGGCATGTCCGCTTCTTGGAAAAATGTATCTATATTCTATAATATCTTTCACGTGAATGATTAGTTACTTTTGTAAAGTGAAGTTTGTATAAATGTTATGCCATTCTGTAATAAACTATAGTATTAGTGATTGACAGAATATTGTTCACTACTAGGAGAACGTAGCACAAGAGTTTCAAGTTCTGCGATTTCATTCATACGAAATGTGAGCACACTCGAAAGTTACCACAACCCTAATCTGGAAGTATCAAGCCCACAAAGGCTTCGTTATTCCGTGTAACATGTTGATTTTCCTTCACAAACTTCGAAACAAATTCTTTACATTTTTCAAACATTCCACCCAATGTTATTCTATTAGGATTTTTAAATTGAAAGATTTATTTTCGGAGAACTATGTATCAGAATTTTCTCAATAACAATATGGATAGATTCTAATATGACAGTAACATTCAGAAGAAGTTTCGAGTCGATTGGATCATTGTTTCGGTATGTTTAATGGAAGTATATGCTTCGCTCATTTTAACTCATGTAAATAGTGTACCCGCAAAGCACACCTGTAGTAAATTGTCTAGCGAGATACATATAGCTGAATGATATCTAAATGATGATATAAATGGTATCACTTCTATTTAATCCTAGGGGGTCTGGACGTGCAGCATACTCGATGAGAGCTCGCTTGGTGGCGAAAAGCTCAACTCCGAGAAGCGTACTACCAACTGGAGTTATTGCATATGACTGCAATATCACCGTGACTGATGTTGTTCGACAATTCCTGCCCATGCTTCCCAGTCTTCAAGAAAGCACGACCTGCTCTTCGAAGCACTGTTCTTCTCAAAAAGAGAATAAGTCGTTCACTTTGCTGAGAGTAAGCTCGAATGAACTCGCATCGGGTGGAATAGCTAATCTACAACAGGCTGTGATTTCTGCTCTGGCTGAAGAGAAATCATACTGCGCACGGATTATGGACGACCCGGATGTTCCCGAAGAATACTCGTTTTTCGACAATAGCATGTCCACAGAGCACAGACTGTGCAACGGCGAGAGGATCAGAGAGATCACATATGGACCGAATCTATTCATTGAGGTAATTTCTTGGGTATTATGAGATATATGGTACCGTCATACGTGGTTCGAGAAATGAGGCACAATTTGAAAATGCTTATTCTAACATGGTTTCACTACCGGTACTTATAACTAATACTCTCGCTGTAACACGAAACTAATCTTTACACAATTTATAATCAACTTTGAATTGCATCTACGCATAAATTACGGCTAACGTTTTCCTACACTGTTTATGTATTGCGCATGCACATGATTGTCTCCTAGTTTAGTGCGTGTGATTTCAATACATAGTTTACGCGGCGTCACAATAACAAAATATATAGCGGTACCCGTTTAATAATAGATTTATTAAATGCACATGCATTTGATTAATGATTAAACAGATTTAAATGACAAACTAATTATGTGTGTTTGTGAAGGTGATCACTTCATCACAAGTCGAACCTGAAGCTGATGTGAGATTCCCAGACGTCGGCGTAGAGCGTCCAGTGTTCATCAGGCTGTCTGACATTCCTCGTGGCCTTCGTTTATCAGACGTTGATTATACACTGCGAGGGTGCACGTCCTTCAGACCGCCAGCATCAAGTCAAGGCATGGGACATTACACGGCATTCTGTCGTCGTATTGATGGAACTTGGGAACACTTCGACGACATGTGTGACAAAGTAGACGTGGTTACCAGCAAAACTAATGTTTTTGCACACATGGTAATGTACACTGTTTGAGATATATTGGGAGATCATTTCTCCTTAGTCCTTCCGCAATCTACAAAGTCGTCAAAGTGAATGGGCCTATTTTTTTTCTCTTTTGTCAAACATTGCCATCATTTTCTGCTTGTTTTTCATACTAAATTAACGATCAGTAAATTTTGTCAGACGCCCAATAAGTTTATTCGACACAAAGAGCTATTATGGTGCAATGCAGTTGGGATATAGTCCACCCTGCTGGTTCGATTGGGCAGGTACCGAACATTTTGAAAAAACATATGTTCATATATAGGCCTATATATTATATATATATATATATATATATATATATATATATATAATTGATTATGAATAATATATATAAATATATATATAAATATATATATATATATATATATATATATATATATATATATATATATATATATATATATTAATATATATTAAATATATATATATATATATATATATATATATATATATATATATATATATATATATATATATATATATATAATCAAATATGAATAATATATATATATATATATATATAATATATATGATATATATATATATAATATATATGATATATATATATATATATATAAATATATATATATATATATATATATATATATATATATATATATATATATATATATATATATGGATATATATATATGGATATATATATAGATATATATATATATATATATTCATATATATATATATATATATATATATATATATATATATATATATATATATATATATATATATATATATATATATATGAATATATATATATATGGATATATATATATATATTCATATATATATATATATATATATATATATATATATATATATATATATATATATACATATATATAGATATATATATATATATATATATATATATATATATATATATATATATATATATATATATATATATATATATATATATATATATCCTATTCGAATTTCATTCCATGAGGAAACACAATTTATTTTGTGGGTTCTTTCACGGAAGATCCACACTACCGGTATATGATTAATGATCCAGCTCTTTGTATATTTACACATTCAATAAATAATATGTTCAATTCTTATGTTTCTTCAGACTTGTGTGATTAGTTCCTTTATTCGTTTTATATTGATTTAATCTCTGTCCTTCTGTTATCATTTCAAGACAATGCCTAAAGACAGGATATGTTGAACGGTAACGGAACATCATTTATTTTTTTATTTGTGGTCGATTTTATAGTTTCATACTCACTTTATATGTATCAAGCCATATTTTCCCATGCTTATAAGAATGGCAATACAGTCGTAAACAATTAGTCCATTTACGAATACGTTGTCAAATCGATCCTACATAAAGCTCAATTACACTAAAGCATAATTTAATCAGATAGTAAATATTCGTATCTATGCTTTCAATATATCTGTACAACATTTGTACATAGGCCTACGTTATTTATTCATTTCTTGTATATATAACCAATTTATTCGTAACTTCCTATTCCATCCCAGTTCCTTTAGTTCCTGACAATAGTTGACCATTTGAACACATATTAAATCAAACATCCTTGAACATA
>OZ023328.1:8640622-8671872 GCA_964007535.1 Brachyptera risi | reverse complement strand
ACTTCAGTTTCAGGGTATAACCTTGTTAAAATGAGTACAAAGTGATACTTTTTTTTTGCCACCCGACGCGTCTCGACGGTCTCATCATGGCTTTTCCGAGAGATGTTCATCTTATGAAACAATCACATCATTGTACAGACATTAAAAAAACAAGAAAAAAAAGAAGAATTTTCCAACAACAAAACTGAAAACTGAATACAATAAAAAGTCAAAGAACATGGAAATTGTGTTGATAATTGAGAAAGGAAATTAAAATAAAATGCAAACAAAAATTGGCATGAAGTAAAAGAACATTGAAATGAAAATGACAATCAGATGAGCGTAGCGAAGATTCCATTTCACATACCGAAAAAAATGGGGTAGACTCATTGTGGTACTTGATATTGTGCGCCTTACTTTACTGAGCCTCATCGTATTCATATTATGGTCCTTGATTCAGTGTTCCCCAAATGGATGCGAGAGATTGAAAAACCAAGTTGATATTGTGGGCCTTGATTTAGTGATCCTCAATATAGTGAACCTCAACATTTGTGTATTGTGGTCCTTGATTCACTGATCCCCATTCGGACGACGACCACATTCATATAGTGAGCTTTAGTTTTTTGAGCCTCGAAAATGCCCGACAACCAAGTTGTGATTGTGAGCCTTGTTTTTCTGATCCTCAATATTCTACGTCAGAGCCTCGGTTATACAGCAGCGATCCGTGTTTCTTTTGAGAACTAATATTTTAGCCCCTGCTTTTAGGCATCTTACGTGGCAGTAGTGTTATATGAGATGATCAATTTAAATCACTCCTCAAGGAGCGCCTCACAATTAATAGTTATTAAGAGTTCGTTGATGCTGGATTTCAGTAAATTTATAATACTTATTAATTATTGATTCAACTTGTCTGTGTATTGACATATTCGGTGATTCAATTTTTTTTTTATATATATAATTCAACTGACTATCCATATTATCTAGCTATCTATATATATGTGTCAGAGTGTCTACATATACGAGATCTATTGATCTATCTCAATTTCGTATCGATCAATCTGAAATCCTGTAATGTATCATTATTTGTTGTAATATTTGTTTGATATACTAGAATTACTAATTCGTTGATAATTGTAAATGATGGCTTACTGCCATACTCAAATGTAATGCTATTATTAAGTTATATTGTAAAATATGTAAATTGTGTACCGATTTCCTCGAGAGATGGTTAAAGGAATAAACACTTCTACTACTACTACTATCTTTCCACAGTGAAGTCATGGAATTAAATACACAGAACTGATCGGATTTCTATCCATATCTGCACAATCAATGGAGATCATTATCTTCATCAATGACCTCAATCAATACTAATAAGTACTATCATTATTATAATAATATAATCATAATAATATAATTATAATATTATAATATTAGTATACTAATACCAATAAAGTATACTAATATTACTTCATTGGGAAATTCTAGTATATAGAATCACAATTCTTGTTGGTCATGCCTTGAGCAATATTAATACAAATTTATTACGAATATAGGCCTACTTTACAATATAGCTCACGAATATACAAGAAATATATCACAATATCGTGAAAATGCAGTATATAGATGATGAGGTGTAATTCTTCATTTGATTGTATCTCTATTGTATTTATATTTCATGATCCAACTTATTTTCCTCACATTCATGTTTCACAGTATAGTTAATTCAAACCAAATTTCATTTTTGGACTTAGACACAAATATACTTCAAAACAGTGAATAATCCGGCTCAAATTCATTTGTAGAGGTAGCTCATTCACGATGAATCAATTGCTGAAATATATATAGTAAAATGTTCATCAAATTTCGTGGAAACTCTTAAAATGTCTGTCATTGTGATATAAAACTGAACAATAAGTAGCGGTAGGCATACGCTATTCATTACTCATCAGTGGAAGAATGTAATCAATATTGGGATCTTTATGATGCGCTTAGTTCCATCTGGGATTATCGCTATATCGTACCGACTGAAAAGTTATTCATTCATTTTATTTATTTATTTCTACAAGTAGTTTGGAACACGTGGTAGATTGATGATGAAATATGTACAATATAAACTTGAGACTAGATAAAACTAATTAATCATATTGAATAATGGAACAGAGTGATGAAATAAGAATCAAATACGAATAGTGGATCTTCTCTCATTATGCTGACCAATCTTCAATCCTTATCTCTAATCTTCCTCTAAAATTTTATAATTTTATCTCTTCTCCATTCTCACAAAATATTGTGTCATCAAAATTATTCCACTCCCTCCGGTTCTGTTTAAAGAGGCAAACTTGCCCACGTCCCTCTTACAATTCTAGCTGGTACTCTTCTAATTGCCATGCGATGTTCTGTAATTGTAATGTGTTTTGTCTTCAACAGTTTCACCCTATATTTCTCTCCACCCATCTTTGCGTTGCCAAGCTCTATGAAAATTACTAAACCTATCAATTTTTCCTCTTTCTTCCAACGTTATATAATTCAAGGTTTCGGGTGGAAAACTATGATGCAAATTTATCGCATCGCATATTTGTAAATTTTGAATGCAGTATCAAAACTCTATGAACTAATTTCTTCAATATCACAATGAAAAGTTGGCCAATATCGTGTATTATTTATTTCAAATCCTTCATTCGTTATATCGACTTGTCATTACGTTACACTTATGATGAATTTTTCGGTGAATCAATTTCCGTGATCAATATTTTACCGGCTTATGACTGCCACAGTCATGTCATTGAACTGTTTGATGGGCCTTCACTGCTTATTACGAATAAACTTCAAAGGTTTGAGCAAAAATTTCTAATCAACAGATACTCTCAGGGTGCCTATAGTCTCGAGATATATCCGCAGCGGAAATGTTCGGTTTCATTATGATATTTGCATAAAATGCAAGTATTTGATAGAATGCAAGTTTCGGGTTTGAAATCGCGTCTTTCAAGGCGAACTCGCTATTGAAGATGTTCGTGGGGTAAAAAGCAGTCACACTTCGAACTCACATGCAAGAGTGAGTCAACGACCACCATTTCGCTCACTTCAATTCACTTTGAAATAATTTTAATCTTGTAATATAATAATTTTAATAATGAGCGTAGATTTATTAACGATTTTGTGAAATAAATTGTGAATTTAATTGAAACTGTGAGATCCCATCAACCTTCAGACCCACAGAACCAACAGAACCGACCCCATCAACAGCAAGGTTATACTTGAATGAGCGGGTGATAATGAAACGATGAAGATTATTTTTAGTGATAATAGGTGAAAGGACGTTAACAAAAACCCATTTTTTTCTGCGGGACTAGAACCCACGCACAGCGGTGACTTCAGTTTCTTAGCGCAGTGCTTTAGTTGATTGAGCCACGGGTCGGCTGTATATGCCTGTCCTTCCCCACAATGGTGTGCATCTATTCGTACATTTTATTCCAAAATGTCTTTGAAATGTCAAAATTATTCCAAAACCAATAGTTTTCTGATTATGTCACGGAAGTATGAGGGAAATGGACTTGAACTACATGGATAAAGAACAAATGCACTCACAAAACAATTATGTCTGGCATCTTACTAAAAAATAATGTAAATTGGACCTAGAACAAAAAGACTCCAAGGCAACGTATTGTAAACTCAATTTTGAATGATTCTGGAAATAACAAGAGTGTCGAAAACGATGTTGATGCTGCTCAATCCAGTATCATTATAAGGTGTGCATGATGTATATTATGTATATTATGAAGAGTGACCGTATTTTAAAGATAACACTATTCTCATCTAGAACTGTCCTGGAAGTTATTGAGAGAATCTATCCATTAGGTGGGTACTCCAATAACTCTCCTTGAATTCTTCACCAACTTCTTCATCAGAGATGGAAAAGAATTGCCACTGAGAATGACAAAGGTCTGAATATGTCTGTTTTGAATTATTCTGTCTAAACATCCATTATATCTTTCATCATCTTTCATAATCTCTTATGTTATATTATATCCCAATATCTCGTCTCTCAAATACTGTAGACCTGCTATTATTTTTGAATAATATAGTTAAAAGGCATTTTTCAACAACTGTGTGATTTGAATCCGAATTTCGCGCGTATTTTCTTCCGTTCTGGTTGGACAAAATTGAAACGAGACTCGCATTCGACCAACCACAGGTTGCCGTCGATTAGGCGCTAAAATCTCGGCAAGGATGCATGACTTGTACATCACATGAACCATGATCCATAAACTTCTATGATTTCATACTCATCTGGTGAATAAGAGAATAATATGATGTAATATCACTGATTTCGTTCATTTTATAATAATTCGGAAATTGAAAGTTTGATAGCGTTGGGCGGGAAAAGGAAGGCGTGAGGATCTTGTCGGTGACGACGGGAATCTCCTGGCATTTAGAATAAGAGTTAAGTTATAAGATTCGTTTCTTTAATAGCTTCCTTGTTCACGTCCAGGCTCCGACTGACTAAAAAGGGTAGCTACCTCGGTTGACCAACAGCGTCAAGCGAGGGCAATAACCTAGCTTCTAACGGTAAATGTACCGTTAGGGTGGGTTGAGAAGAGGGGGTGCATTTCAAGACTGGACAAAAATAAGAGAGAATATAGTGATAATGACAAATGTGAAGTTAATACTTATATTAAATATCAATGCATCAATCCTCTTCACAACCCTTATATCTATGACCTAATTACTAGCTAACCTACAAGTGTTTATCTATTTCGGTTCACTACAGAACCCTGGCCATTCTAGATTGAAGTTATCTCCAAAAGGGATAACTTTAATCAGAAGAAACATGGGAACAAGAAATGATAGCTCGATAAACACTTGACTAGATCTAACTTGAATGAATTAACTAAAGTAGTATGTACCAGCCAGTAAATGACATTACTTTTACTTGACTACAGTGGACGACTGGTACGTGATGGCTCGAATGGAACAAATGTATGCCTAGAATATACTGGCTCTAACATTATATAAGACATTGAGGGAAAATACAAAATTTCAAATGTGCATCGACAGCTACAGTTATGCAGTACAACAATGTAAGCTTACTCAAACATGAAACATACTATAATACTAAACACACTTATCTCATCATACAAAACTATTTCCGTTCAGTTTTCACATCGTATAATGCTATTTGAGCATACAACTTGAAGATTGTTCGATCGGGAATATCGATTTAAAGTCAATTAGCGAAGTATGTTTTGTCTGTGTAACGATGTAACAAGAACTCATTTGAACAACTCACTCGCACTTTGATTTATACTCTAGATATATGTGATGAATGGTCAACTTGGAGATATATCATTACGCTTAGAATTTCAGCAATGGCTGTTTGGATTAGGTATGCATTTGTTAACTGGAGTTTGTTTGACGCAACTACTCTGAATCGGATATCTACGACCGGAATATTTCACACGCTCATGAACTCACTTCTGATGGGCCACCGACGCACACTTCGGGATGTTGAGGAATCCGCGGACAATCGACCGTTTTTTGTTTTGTTTTTTTCATCTGGAGGTCTATTGAAGTCCTAGGTTCTGTCCTTCTGGTGTTGCGTGTTGTGTGGGTCCCTATGCCGTTCACGGTGTTCACTCTGGTGTAGCTCGATTCAAGCAGCGTTGCGTCGTACAATCTAGAATCAAATGGTACACCTATATGCGACGAGATATATGAGAGTATAAGCGTTTGAGATTGTAACCCGAAATTAAATACTAGTTACATACAAATAGAGTGGTTCACTCAAGTGTGACAGTTAACTACTTGCTGGCGGAAGAGTTTGTATTCAATATGATGAACTTCGTCTTATTCATACACTTTTACAAATTATTTGTTCTTAGTTACTATTCCTAATATATAGGTTAAACTTGGACCAAGGGTTGTTTCAACTAAGGTCATTGACCATAAAAGAATTACTCAACATACAATAAGAAGTGACATAATGTAAACAACAATTAGGGATATGTGAACAGCATTTTTTTTTCAGATGTGATAAGAAAGTACGTCTAGACAACTGAACTTAACTTTTGACAGTGTCTGCGTGAAGACGTGAGCGGAGGCCTGTAGTAGACAGTGCGGTGACGAGCGGGTGAGCTGGCCGTGATGTCTTCTTAGCGAATCGTCCTTGTGGGCATTGGTATATTTCGCTGCGGGCGAAGTCCGTGTTCATCCACTTCTCTAGGGGAGTAGTCCAAAGTCCGGCGTCCTTCCTGGTCGTTTCCACTCTCTCTCTCTCTCTCGCACCCGCAACCTCACTATCTTTTCTCCCTGGTTGAAGTTACTGAATTTACATGATTATGGGGCTCGAATCCATTCGACCCATACTAGACTTGCTATGCAAATGGTAGCATATAATTATTATTTTAATTTGCCAGTGCGAAACTTGATAACCAAACAGAAACCATTCAAGCATTTATAATTAGTGTTTTATTTTTATTATTATTATTATTATTATTCCTTTTTTTTTTTTTTTTTTACCTCCACCTTGTGACAACTAGTTCAGGGCTGTTACTTTTCTCTACTTGTGAGGCTACCTTTCCAACAGATTTAACTGATAAGACTTTCTTTGAGGTCGACCGAAGTACTCGTGTTGAAGGAGGAATGTTCTTTTGCTTAGACCTAATGGGTATTTTTGTTTCGCCAGCGACTGACGTAGTCCTACTACCTGTCGCCTGACCAGTCGAGACGGGCGGCGGTGCCTGAACGTGTACGGTCGTGGGTTTCGGTAGCATTATTTTACTTGCTATTGTTAGGTCTCGGGGATCATAAGACGACGAGGGGGTGTTTTTTTGTTTAACGAGAGGCTTACGAAAGACTGGGTTCGATACGTGATCAACTTCGTCATCGCGATCATCGGAGTCTGACAGTTCGCTTAGACTTTCCGACGTGGGGGGCGGGTCCACTTCACTTAACCTATTATTTACAATGTTATTCTCTACGGTATCTATGTTCAATTGTACACTATTTTCTGCGAGCAACGCATCCGCGTGATGGCTTTCATCGATTTCTACTGGTTTAACGCTCAAGTCGTCATTGAGCTCGTCGGGAGTAAACTCGAGGTATAGTTTAAGACGATTAACGTTTACGTTTTGTACGGGGCCTCCGTACAGTGGTCTGATTTCAAAGTTAACTTCACTCTTTTTAGAGAGAATGCGATAAGGGCCATCCCAAAGTCTAGCTAACTTCTTTGGCATACCTACCTTTGCTAGTGCGGGGGTGTGGAGAAAGACGAGGTCTCCTATTTTAAACGTTATTTCTTGAGCCGTTCGGTTATAGTAAGCCTCGTTTTTATCGGTGGCGCGTTTTAAGTTTTCTCGAACGACTTTGAACGCGTAGGACAGTCTAGCTTGTAGTTCCGAAGGATAATGCGAATCTAGGTTGTATCTAGTTCGCGTTGGGGTAATGATAGTATCAAACGGAAGAGTGACGTCCACCCCGGTCATTAAGTCAAAGGGGGAGTAGCCTGTACTAGTTGATACGCAACTTCGCATAGCTAAAGTAACTAGAGGAACCGAGTCGTCCCACGAGTTTGGATCTTTCTCATTGAAATGGCTCATGATATTGCTAATCGTTCTGTGTGCCCGCTCGACGTTTGAATTGGCCTTTGGATTATACGCTCGGGTATGTAGGTGTTTAATGTGCAACAAGCGGCACACCTCTTCAAATAAGCTAGACAAAAAATTTGTACCCATATCTGTAATCATGATCTCACACACACCAAATGTAGTTACCACGTGATTTACATAGGCCCGGGCGACGGTGGCAGCCGTCTGGTTCTCGATCGGGACGCAGACTATGTATTTTGTGAAAGCATCGATCGCGGTCAACATGTATTTATTTCCTCTGTCGCTCACATTATAAGGCCCCAGTATATCTAAGTGGATTCGAACAAACTTCGTCTCTAACTCCGGGTATCGCTGTAGGGGAGCTTTGGTTGGTGGCACTACGTTTTTCCGGCGTTGACAAGAAATACACATTTTACAATATAGTTTGATTTCGCGGTTCATCCCAAACCAATAGAAGCGTGAACGAATGAGATCTATCGTTCTCGTTATGCCGCAGTGGCCGGCAAAAGGTGTAGAGTGTAAATTGAACATGATTCTTTCCTTCATAGAACTCGGCGCAACTAAAACGTCTTGCATTTGCGATGGAGTTCTTACCTTATACAAGAGTTTGTCTTCATCTAGAGCGAATTGATCGTTGCACAAATTATCGACCTCTAGTGCATCAATGATAGGTTTTAACTTGACATCCGCGCGTTGCTCTAACCTGATCCTCTGTCTGTCAAACACTGCCTCGTATTCAAGAGGATCCTCTTCCTGGTTGTCTAGACCTACGTCACGCGCAGTCTTATTAGCGTTCATCCTGACCCTAGACAGGGCGTCTGCGTTTGCTATCTGACTACCCGGGCGGTATACGACTTCAAAATCATACTCCGACAAGAGTACCGACCAGCCAGTTTGGCGGGACGATGGGTTTTTTAGCCCCACGAACCACTGGATTGGCTTGTGATCACAATACACTCGAAATGGTCGACCATAGAGAAAACAGTTGAAAGTTTTTATACCCCATACGATGGCATTCATTTCCCTCTCGATGCAGGAATAATTAGTCTCGGCCTGTTTCAACTGTCGACTAGCGTAAGCCACGGGTTTCTCTTCTCCGTCTACTACTTGGGCCAAGACGGCGCCCATGGCGTACTGCGAACTGTCTGTTATAAGGCGGAATTCTTTTGCAAAGTTGGGGTATATCAAAACGGGGTCAGTGACCAGGGCCTTGCGGAGTGTTTCAAAAGCTTGGACTTGTGGGTGACCCCACTCAAACTTCTCTCCCTTACGTGTCAGCTTAGTCAGTGGAAGTGCCGTGTCTGCATAGTGTGGTATAAACTTCCTATAATAACCCACTAGTCCTAGGAAACCCTTCAGATCGGTGACCGTGGTGGGCGTAGGCCAGTTGAGAATAGCGTCGACTTTAGTGGCGCAAGTTTTTACACCTTCACTCGTGATGAGATGACCTAGATAGTTCACCTCAGGACACAGTATTTTGCATTTGTTTGGTTGTAGCTTGAGCCCCGATTCTCGAAATGTCTCTAACACTTCTCTGAGTTGGGTCAAATGGTCGTCAATACTGTTGGAAGCTATTATTGCATCGTCCAGGTATACCAACACCTTACGACCCTTAATATTTGACAGAAGGCTGTTTGCCATGCGCTGATATGTCATCGGGCTATTTTTTAACCCGAACGCCATTTTCAGATACTCGTAATGTTGTCCGTTGACCGAAAAGGCTGTTTTTTCTATATCTGATTCAGCTATTTTTATTTGATAAAACGACTGAGCAATGTCGAGTGTCGTGAAGTACTTACTACTGCCTAACTGTTGTAACGTTTCGTCTATCAAAGGCAGAGGGTATGAATCGCGAACAGTAACTGCATTTAACTTTCTGAAGTCTGTTACAAATCGGTATCGTTTTTCGCCTTGCGCATCCGTTTTTTTTACTAATATAACTGGAGAGCTCCACGGTGAAACACTTGGTCGAATAACATTTTTATTCAACATGTCGGTTATATGACTATCCATTTCAGACCGAAGTGCAAACGGCACTCTGTAAGGACGTTGATGAATTGGGGTGGTTCCGGGATTAACAATGATTTTATGTTCAGTGTGAGTAGTTAAGCCCAGTGGTACACCCTGTGCGAAAAACACATCGGCAAACTCGTACCACAGCGGTGAGAGTTTAGCCTTTTCTTCTGTAGACAAGTGATCTAACTTAATTAACTCGTCAATTTTCCGTTTATCTTCTAAGCCAATCTCCTTACCGTTAGACGTGGGTCGTCCCGAGCCAATGGTAGATATTTTTTGGTGGTTGGAGCTATCATGAAGTAAGTCAATTTTGTTTAAAACTCCTACTATAGTATTTGCCCTTATAACTAGGTCTTGAGTGGTAACGTTCATGATCTTAACTTGCAGCGTCTTGTCGGGTCGTTCTTCTACTACTGTTCTCGCGACTCTCAAACCATGAACCATCACCTCTTTCGGCTCAAACAACAAAGTTCTGAATCCTACCGTATCTCTGTTTGTATATAGCAAGTCGTGTTGAGTACCTTCGCATAGGAACTCACTACGGGCGGGTACCAACGTTTCCGCCCCCAAGCGAACCTGCGTGCTAAGAGGCAGGCCGCCTAAGGACGGGACGTCAGTACTCTCCCCCGATCGAACTTGTTTGCTAAGAGACAAGTTGGACCCCGTTTCTAGAACACTATCACACTCAGTATGAGTAGGTGTCCGAACCTCGGTACTGAGAACAAGGTCGGACGCTATATCTAAACTATTATTAGGCCGGGTTCGAGCCTGGGTACTGAGAGCCGAGTTCGAACCGACGTCTATGCTAGGTTGGGTTTCGTAGTGTTGAAGACTTCCAACAACCCTCGTACTGAGTGGATCTAATCTATTTGGGAAAGCTGCGTTAGGTGTACCTACATGTTTGACGAAGGTGCCTAACGGTTGTTGAGACGAACGCAGTTCCTTTTCTGACATAACTCTGACAGTTCTCAGGCGATAGAAAACACAATAATCTTTGTCTAAGCAAACGGTATTGTTTTTGTCGACCCACAGGTCACTGTTAAAGTCTATGGTTATGCCGAAATGTTTGAGAAAATCTCGACCGAAAATACCTGACACATCTAGAACTAAACTGTCATCCAATACAATGAACGTGAACAAATAAGCCTTATTTCCTAGAACTATATTTAACTCTGCCTCCCCCGCAACGGGAATACGGTTATATCTCACGACAACTCAGCGCCAAATTTATCCCTCTGTTTTAAACTACGGACTTATTGATAAGTGATGCAGCGGCTCCTGAGTCAACTAAAAATGTACTAGTATCGTTTGCGTAGTTTCTTGATAGCGCGTTATGTAAAACTAAAGCTTTCACACTAGTTATTCCCACGTCAGAGCCGTACATATTATTATTCGCGTGAATCCTATCTATGGCTCTGCAGTCCGAGGGATCGAAGAAGAGCCGTGACGGTTTAAAGGTTGCGTAGGTGTAGGTTGGCGGAGTGGGAGGAGTGGGCCGTATGCTTGCGGAGCGTAGTAGCTTTGGGGTTGGAAATATTGCGGTGGCCCTGGTGGAGTGTATGCGTGTGTTGGAGGAGAATAATCGTACGCGTTATTGTAATCAAACATTGCTTGAACTTGAGGAACGGCGAACAGGGGACGTGGAGGTCGAACACCCGGTGGTTGGAGGTAATGTGGAGGGAGTGGGGCATAACTGGGCGGTGCTACCAACTGTGGACAAGATGACCTGTAATGTCCTATCTGGCCACACTGATAACAATTTACTGCCCTTGTTGTTTTCCGCTGGGGAGGCTTACTCCCACAACCTATTTCATAATGACCCCCGTTGCCACAGTACGTACAGTAAACTAGGGTTGGGTTCCAGTTAGGTTGGTCCGACGGTGGCAGAAAGGGTAACTGTTGGGGGGGAGGTGTTGAGGAGGTACTGGTGGAGGTGCCGGGTTCGTTTGTTGTGCAATGGCTTGTATCGACAACTTGTTCACCTTGATGACCAGCTCGTTTTGTTCCTCCTCATAAGCTAACTCTAACGCCTGGTCGAAAGTGGTTGGCTTTGCTGTGAGCAGAAGTCGTTTGATTTCCGATCGCAGACCACTGACGAACTGTGCCAGAGTCGCCTCCTCTAGAACTTTTCTACGAACTACATTTTCAGCTTGGCTATCCGACAACGCCAATGTACCCTTTCCTAACAGACGTAACCTGGTGGCGTACTGCTGTACCGACTCCCCCGGTCGTTGCACACATTGTATGAACCTCTGCGTCTGCTGTATCCCGGAGTCCACCGGACGAAAACGTTTCTTTAGAGCAGTTTTCAACTCGGCGTACGTAGCCGTGAGGAACTCGTCTTTAGCTGATAAACTCTTGTGCAGAGCCTACCACTCTAACCCGCACTATCGTGGCCTTATGGGCATCATTCCAATTACCTAACGTCGCGGCCTGGTCAATTTTACTGAAAAACACGTCTACCGACACCTCGGGATCCTCCCCGGAAAACTCCACGGTCAACGGCAGAAGACCACCTATATTTACTGTATGCTCCTGCATCTGAGCCCCTAATTCATTCATATTTATTCACTCAAGAAACCTATATTACAAAAGAGAAACCTAGGTGCATCATGAATATCAAGTACACAGAACAAATTCTACTTGTGTATCCATTAGCACTGACACAAATCAAAGGGGGGAGGGGGGGGGGCACTCAATTATAAAATCAAACTGATTTTAAAAAGTAAAATCAATATTACACAACTCCATCCAAAAATATTCAATTCATAGCACATAATGAGTTGTGAAAGCCTTAAGCCAAACATATATATATATATATATATATATATATATATATATATATATATATATATATATATATATATATATATATATATATATATATATATATATATATATATATATATATATGTATATATATATATATATATATATATATATATATATATATATATATATATATATATATATATATATATATATATATACAGACCCAGAGATTCCAAACACCCTGTCAGCTATATGAGCGAGAATGACGAGCAGTGCAAGCAGTTTGTTGAGACCAAGATGCATTGAGGGTTGCGTTGGTTTGCAACGGGCAAACGCAACCCTCAATGGATCTTGTTTTGAACAATAACGGGATTGTAAAGACGCTGCCGGGCTCAAGTTCCGGAGCCTGATTTGTATGCAAATTCCATTCTATTTCATCTCAATTTCTGTGTTTTTCGACTTATTGAACTCACCCAGCATGCATTTCGTTTTGTGAAAATTTTTAAATTCCAAAAATATGTCCTAGAAGTATGCAATTGTACCATCTCCGAAGTCATACAAAATGCATTGGTGCGGGGCGAAACCTAGCGGTGATTCTGTGATTGATGTATCAATTTCAAGGCTCAGTAAAACAAGGCTCACAATACGAATGTATCAATTTCAAGGCTCAGTAAAACAAGGCTCACAATACGAATAATCGAAGCCTGTTTGGTGAGGATCACAATATTGAGGCCCACTATATGAACTTGGTCGCGGCGCTTTTCATGCGAAATAAGGATCAGAAAATCAAGTACCACTATATGAATGTGTCGAGGCTCAGTAGAACAAGGCTCACTATATTAATAATGGGGCTCACTAAATTAAGGCTCACAAAACGAATAATGCATCAGCGAACGTATTATTTGAGGATCAGAAAAGGTAACACGCATTGTGGTACTTGATATTGTGAGCCTCAATGCTGCTAAAGTGGTACTTGATATTGTGAGCCCCAGAATGTGTTTTCTGATCCTCAAATAATACGTTCGCTGATGCAATATTCGTTTTGTGAGCCTTGATTTAGTGAGCCCCATTATTAATATAGTGAGCCTTGTTTTACTGAGCCTCGACACATTCATATAGTGGTACTTGATTTTCTGATCCTTATTTCGCATGAAAAGCGCCGCGACCAAGTTCATATAGTGGGCCTCAATATTGTGATCCTCACCAAACTGGCCTCGATTATTCGTATTGTGCGCCTTGTTTTACTGAGCCTTGAAATTAATACATCAAGTACACAGAATCCCCGCTAGGTTTCGCCCCGCACCAATGCATTTTGTATGACTTCGGAGATGGTACAATTGCATACTTCTAGGACATATTTTTGGAATTTCAAAATTTTTACAAAACGAAAATGCATGCTGGGTGAGTTCAATAAGTCAAACAAGACAGAAATTGAAATGAAATAGAATGAAATTTGCATACAAATCAGGCTCTGGAACTTGAACCCGGCAGCAGCTTAACAATCCCGTTCATGTTCCAACCAAGATCCATTGAGGGTTGCGTTTGCCCGTTGCAAACCAACGCAACCCTCAATGCATCTTGGTCTCAATTCAAACTGATTGCACTTCTCGTCATTCTTGCTCATATAGCTGACAGGGTGTTTGGAATCTTTGGGTCTGTGTATATATATATATATATATATATATATATTATATAAATATATATATATATATATATATATATATATATATATATATATATATATATATATATATATATATATATATATATATCGATGGTGGAGAGCCAAAATGTCGTAAGCGACATCTTTCATTTTTTTCCGGTAAATATAAGCTAGAAGGTCATGTCCATCGATGTGCAAAGTGTCGTAAGCGACATTTCAATAATTTTTCCGAATTCAACAATTCAGTTTGGTCGTAAGCGACATGCGCAGTTCTCTTCTGCACATATTTGTCGTAAGCGCCATCTATTAGCAGGCAAATAGTATTGTGATTGAGTCACCAGTTATTGAGCCAAGTTATCGAAGATAGTGATATCTCGTCTCCACATTCAAATATATTTTCGATTCAGCTTAGTTTTCAATGAAACGTTATAATGTATAGCGTCTTCTCAGTATTTATTTTTTCAATTCAATATGAACGCTATCATTTAAAATCATTTTTTGAGGTAAGTTACACGTAAAACGTAGAACAACGTCTCTCGTTATTTACTGTTTGATATTTAGAAACACAATTCAACCAACTTTTGGCATAACATATACGAGCCCAGCACAAAATATATGCAATTACTAAGAATTTGTGCTGACATTGGAGGGGCTGCGTGAACTTGGTCCCTCATGTTTTGATAATCGGATTTTCTTGGTAAATTACCCAGCACAAAATTCTGGAGCTCTCGGCATAAAATCTATAGAGGCCTAGCACAAACTCTGGACAAAGTTCCAGAATTTGTGCTGATAATGGGAGGGGCTAGGTTCACAGACTTTGTAGACGTTCCTCATATCATTGTGATCACCAAAAGGTGAATACAAAGTCTTTACGAAAACAATTTATGATGAGTAAAAATAATGTATTTCATTTCATTTCGTATTCGATCATTTACACTAATTGACATTATTTGAAATGAACAAAATCAGTGATATTACACCATATTATTCTCTTATTCACCAAATGAGTATAAAATCATGGAAGTTTATGGATCATGATTCATGTGATGTACAAGTTATGCATCCTTGCCGAGATTTTCGCGCTTAATCGACGGCAACCTGTGGTTGGTCGAATGCGAGTCTCGTTTCAATTTTGTCCAACCAGAACGGAAGAAAATACGCGCGAAATTCGGATTCAAATCACACAATTGTTGAAAAATGCCTTTTAACGATATTATTCAAAAATAATAGTAGGTCTACAGTATTTGAGAGACGAGATATTGGGATATGAAATAACATAAGAGATTATGAAAGATGATAAAAGATATAATAGATGTTTAGACAGAATGATTCACAACAGACATATTCAGACCTTTGTCATTCTCAGTGGCCATTCTTTTCCATCTCTAATGAAGAAGTTGGTGAAGAATTTAAGAAGAGATATTGGAGTACCCACCTAATGGATAGATTTTCTCAATAACTTCCAGGACAGTTCTAGATTAGAATAGTTATCTTTAAAATACGGTCACTCTTCATTTGATAATATACATCATGCACACCTGATAATGATACTGGATTGAGCAGCATCAACATCGTTTTCGACACTCTTGTTATCTCTAGAATCATTCAAAATTGAGTGTACAATACGTCGCCTTGGAGTCTTTTTGTTCTAGGTCCAATTTCCATTATTTTTTAGTAAGATGTCAGACATAATTGTTTTGTGAGTGTATTTGTTCTATATCCATGTAGTTCAAGTCCATTTCCCTCATACTTTTCGTGTTATAATCAGAAAACTAATGGTTTTGGAATAATTTTGACATTTCAAAGACATTTTGGAATAAAATGTGCAAATAGATGCACACCATTGTGGAAAAGGACAGGCATATACAGCCGACCCGTGGCTCAATCAACTAACGTACTGCGCTAAGAAACTGAAGTCACCGCTGTGCGTGGGTTCTAGTCCCGCAGAAAAAAATGGGTTTTTGTTAACGTCCTTTCACCTATTATCACAGAAAATAATCTCCATCGTTTCATTATCACCCGCTCATTCGTATCCCCTTACAACCTTGCTGTTGATTGGGGTCGGTTCTGTTGGTTCTGTAGGTCTGAAGGTCGATGGGATCTCACAGTTTCAATTAAATTCACAATTTATTTCACAAAATCGTTAATAAATCTACGCTCATTATTAAAATTATTATATTACAAGATTAAATTATTTCAAAGTGAATTGAAGTGAGCGAAATGGTGATCGTCGTCGCACTCACTCTTGCATGTGAGTTCGAAGTGTGACTGCTTTTTACCCCGCGAACATCTTCAATAGCGAGTTCGCCTTGAAAGATGCGATTTCAAACCCGAAACTTGCATTTCATTTTATGCAAATATCATAATAGAACCGAACATTTCCGCTGCGGATATATCGAGACTAAAGGCACCCTGAGAGTATCTGTTAATTAGAAATTTTTTTTTAACCGGCACAGTAGCTGAGTGGTTAGCTCACTTGCTTCGTGATCCGGGAGGTGAAGGGACATATCGGACCCGGTTCGATCCCCGCCACCGTCCATCTTTACAGGGGTTTTTCGTGGTTTCCCTCTGTAGTCTAGGCTAAGACCCCGTTTACATTACTACTCAACTACTCTAGTAACCCCACCTACGATCGTAACTTACCGTGTGTGAACGTGAATTAGTTGCTACGCTAGTAACAAAAGCTACTAGAGTTAACTTACTACCGTTAGTAAGGTTACTCTAGTAGATGTACCCGTATGAACGCTCATAGGTTGGTACGATCGTAGCCTGGTAGTATAATTTCAAGATGGCGTCGGCGAAAGTTGTAAATATTGCCTAATCAGCTGTGCAAACAGCCTTCAAAAATTATTTTAGTGTCGTTGGCTAGAAGGCTGTAAAGCTCAAAACACACTCACGCGGTAAATTATGTAACTAAAACGTCTAGTAACCAAGAACTTATTTTTTTTCCGTGTGAACGCAATATTAGTTACTGCCCATTTACTCCAGTAACTCTACTGTAGTAGGATGGTAGTAATGTAAACGGGGTCTAATGCCGGGATGGTTCCTACAATATAGGCCACGACCGCTTCCTTCCCACTATCCTTCCCACTACCCATAAAAACCTTCATCTCATCATCCCATCATCTCATTAATCATTCATCCGACGCCAATAGATCTTAGTAATCATTACAGTGCGTCGTTAAAACCCAATAAAAAAAAAAAAAAAATTTTTTTTTTGCTCAAACCTTTGAAGTTTATTCGTAATAAGCAGTGAAGGCCCCCATCAAACATGACTGTGACAATCTTTAGCCGGTTATATACGGTATATATAGCGGGTAAATACCAGAAAATATTGATCACAGAAATTGATTCACCGAAAAATTCATCATAAGTGTAACGTAATGACAAGTCGATATAATGAATTAATGATTTGAAATGAATAATACACGATATTGGCCAACTTTTCATTGTGATATATCGAAGCAATTAGTTCATAGAGTTTTGAAACTGCTTACAAAATTTACAAAAAATGCGATGCGATAAATTTGCATCGTAGTTTTCCACCTGAAGCCTTGAATTATATAACGTTGGAAGAAAGAGGAAAAATTGATAGACTTTGTAATTTCCATAGAGCTTGGCAAGGCAAAGATCGGTGGAGAGAAATACATGGTGAAACTGTTGAAGACAAAACACATTACAATTACAGAACATCGCATGGCAATTAAAAGAGTACAAGGTAAAATTGTAAGAGGGACGTAGGCAAGTTTGCCTTTTCAAACAGAACCGGAGGGAGTGGAATGATTTTGATGACACAATATTCTATGAAAATGGAGAAGAGATAGAATTACAAAAGTTTAGAGGAAGATTGAAGAGAAGGATTGAAGATTGGCCAGCATAATGAGAGAAGATTCACTATTCTTATTTAATTCTAATTTCATTATTATGTTCCATTATTCAATGTGCTCAGTTAGTTTTATCTTGTCTTAAATTTATATTGTACATATTTCATCATCAATCCTCCACGTGTTCCAAACTACCTGTAGAAATGAATAAATAAAATGAATGGATGACTTTTTAGTCGGTACGATATAGCGATAATTCCAGATGGAACTAAGCGCATTATAATTATCCCAATATTGATTACATTTCTCCACTGATGAGTAATGAATAGCGTATGCCTATCGCTACTTATTGTTCATTTTTCCATCAAAATGACAGACATTTTACGAGTTTCCACGAAGTTTCATCACATTTTACCATCTATATTTCAGCAATTGATTCATCATAAATGAGTTATCTCTACAAATAAATTTGAGCCGGATTCTCCACTGTTTGGAAGTATATTTGTGTCTGAATCCAAAAATGAAATTTGGTTTGAATTAACTATACTGTGAAACATGAATGTGAGAAAAATAAGTTGGATCATGAAATGTATTATACAATAGAGATACAATCAAATGAAGAATTACACATAATCATCTATATACTACATTTTCACGATATTGTAATATATTTCTTGTATATTCGTAAGCTATATTGTAAAGTAGGCCTATATTTGTCATGATTTCGTATTAATATTGCTCAAGACGTGGCCAACAGGAATTATGATTCTATATACTAGAATTTCACAATGAAGTGATATTAGTGTACCTTATTAGTATTAGTATATTAATATTATAATATTATTATTCTGTTATCAATATTATATTATTATAATGATAGTAGGCCCACTTATTAGTATTGATTGAGGTCATTAATGAAGATAATAATCTTCATTGATAGTACAGATATGGATAGAAATCTGATTAGTTTTGTGTATTTTAATTCCATGACTTCACTGTGGAAAGATGCATCTCATATAACACTACTGCCACGTAAGATGCCTAAAAGCAGGAGCTAACATATTAGTTCTCAAAAGAAACACGGATCGCTGCTGTATAACCGAGGCTCTGACGTAGAATATTGAGGATCAGAAAATCAAGGCTCACAATCACAACTTGGTTGTCGGGCATTTTCGAGGCTCAGAAAACTAAGGCTCACTATATGAATGTGGTCGTCGTCCGAATGGGGATCAGTAAATCAAGGACCACAATACACAAATGTTGAGGTTCACTATATTGAGGATCACTAAATCAGGGCTCACAATATCAACTTGGTTTACCACTCTCTCGCATCCATTTGGGGACCACTAAATCAAGGACCACTATATGAATATGATGAGGCTCAGTAAAGTAAAGCGCACAATATCAAGTACCACAATGAGTCTACCCTCAGAAAACACATTCTGGGGCTCACAATATCAAGTACCACTTTAGCAGCATTGAGGCTCACAATATCAAGTACCACTTTAGCAGCATTGAGACTCACAATATCAAGTACCACAATGCGTGTTACCAAAAAATGGGCTTGGATTTATGTTGTTTTTTTTCGTTTGTAATTTTGTGCGCGGCATACAGGTCAGGAAAAAATACCAATCGAATTGAAACTTTTTCTGTATATTTCTGTCATACCAGAATAGGCTGGGATTGTTGTTCGGAAAAATCGGTCGGAATGTTTTTCCGGAAAAAAACGTGAATTTTGAGAAATCCTCATAAGGATAACCCGGAGGAAAAATACTTGAAATACAAGATTTCTTCAAAAGCTCTCAAATTTTCACCAAACATGAACAATACTATTATACACCTTTCAGAGATTTTTGCAACAATCGGATAACAAATATCAAAGAAAACGCTATGAAATTGTAAATTTTATTGAATATTTGGATCAATTAGTTTTGCAAAGTTTTTATGCGACAGGTTGCAGGTTACTATAAATATCAACAAGTTGCAAGTAAGGTTTTTGAACGTTTGAAGTAATCCAAGGTCCGTAGATGTAGATTGAGCAGAAAGAATATTTTTATTGTACATTTCCATACTTCTGAGCTCACCTCACGACGCGCATCCCGCGTTTTCCTAGTGAAAAAAAAACAATTCTTCATGGAAAACAGAGTTTGGGACTTGGAACTTGGAACTGGCACCACCACTAACTCTTCAGCTCCCCTCAAATTGTATCGGTTGCTTGTCTGGGTGTTGATATTCTCCGCCTCTCCCGCACTATTTATTTTATGCTGTCGTCGGTACATTACTGTTCGCCAACCGTCAATTATAACATATTTATATTCACCGTTGAAATTTTATTGATGTTTTTCTATCTGGATCGATTCGCTAATTATTCTTTTAATAAGTTGATGTTGCCCATCTATCACCCGTGACTCGTCGTAGAGGATTCCATGTGATTATATCATTCTATGTGTATATTCTCACAATTTCTATGTTCTTTGACTTCTTAATGTATCGCAGTCTTCAGTTTTGTTGTTGTAAAATTCTTCTATTTTGTTTTTGTACAATAATGTAATTGTTTTATAAAATATACATCTCTTGAATCTCAAGCCGTGATAAGACCGTCGAAACGCGTCGAGTGGCAAATAAAAAAGTATCCTAACATCTATACTTTGTACTCATTTTAACACGATTGTACCCTAAAACTAAAAAGGATTCATCAATTATAATTCGTGAAAGTTTCAAACAATAAATATTATATATATATATATATATATATATATATATATATATATATATATATATATATATATAAATATATATATATATATATATATATATATATATATATATTTAAATATATATATATATATATATATATATATATATATATATATATATATATATATATATATATATATATATATATATACATATGTATATATATATATATATATATATATATGTATATATATATATATATATATATATATATATATATATATATATATATATATATATATATATATATATATATATATACATATATATTTTTTGTATTATTTTTTTTTAATAACATCAAAACTTGATACAAAATCATTGTTCCCCAATTAAGGCTATGGATGAAAGATGGGATCGTTTGAGCGGGGCACCACAAGGGCGATCTTACCACCCCATTTTGATTAGATACAAGTATTTCAGTTTCCAAACGTCCGGAACACATTATGACTGTTTCTGTGATATGCATCCGGACACAAAACACACGAATGTTGATATCTTCCACTTTGAAGTAAGTGTCTTGGGCAATGATCACTTCTTTCCATCAACAGCAGATGTAAAGTCCATCATTATACAAAATGGACAAAGAAAAACAAAGAGTGATAGGCCTATAATGTTATAATTGATAATTCGGCCTATCACTCTACTAATTAAAGGTCGTGGCCAATTAGTACTTCATCCAAGCATTTGCTTCGAGGACTGTGGGAAACCACGGAAAACCAAGTCAGGATGGATAAAGAAGGTGTTTGTTGGTCTTGAGCTTTTTGTTTCAATATATTAGAATATATATGGATATAATACATTGAAACGAGATGTAAAACATTGGAATTGTTAAATGATATCAGTTGTTATTATTCTCAATCTGCTCTTTTTTATGTAATTAATTTGTCTCATCTGCCATTTAAATTTCCAATTTTCATTTCCATTTCGATTTATATAATCAAATTGTTATGGAAATTGATGTAATGCCATTTCATTCATTTCTCTCTCGTTTTTATTCAATTAATTGTCTGTTGTCAAAATGTAAATGTTTTTCTCTTGTTCACCGCAAGTTGTTTGTATCTGTTTAATTCAGCCAATAATCCAATATTGTACAGATAAGCTTCTTATAGGCTTTGTAGACCTTTTGAGAAGGTGTGTATATATTTTTTTTGGAGGCTCTTCATCAGATAACAAAATTTAATCAACACTGGACACAGGGGCGGATCTAGCCTTGACATTTTTTTGTGTGGGGGGGGGGGGGGAATTTCACGTGAGGCAAATTTTTGTGACCACAAAATATTTCACGCCATGAGGGGGGTTGACCTGCAAATCTATGCGTTTCAGACAAAATGACGGTAACCTTGGCAATCTATATTTCAATCATATTTTATTCATACATTTTGAAAAAATGAATAACCATGAAGAGGTGTCTTCTTAATAATCAAAAGAAAATCGGATAAGTGCGTTGTTCTGATAAGTGCGTATAAATCATTGATTTCTCATTGATGAAACTGCTGGATTTTCAATTGAATTGGAAATCCAATATCACTAACTTTCACCGCTAGTCACAATTTATGTATTATTCGCCGCATTTTGATATTTGAAAACTCTAGACCTAACGGCGAAACCGGTAATCTCAATCTTTTTTGCGACTAGTGTTATTACTTATTGTTCACATTTCGCCCTCATTGACCGACGACGGTAAGCATGACCAAGCGGATGATCCACACCATGTTATTGTGACTGAACGTTGTAGATCATATGCGTGCTTCGCATTCTCCTGAACTGAAATCGTGCGCGGTGCCTTTGACATCGAAATTCTCGTAGTAGCATATAGAATATCGCTCTCGCATATCTCTGCCATCGTAGTCGCATTGTGTATAGTTATTTTAGACAACTTCATTCTGATTGTCTCTTGAACAGAGATGCACATACATTGCGAAGTTCGTAGAGACATATTTAAAATTAAATGGGTATTAAAGCATCATGGGGGGAAGCGATCGCCTTCCTTCACCCCCTCCCCCCCCCCTGTATCCGCCGATGACTGGACATGAAATCACGACACCCTAGAAGGGTGTATCTGTAGGTTAGGTGCACATAGAAATAAATCGGATGGTGAACAGATGAGTGTGTTCAATTTTATGTGTCTAAAAAAATTAATCTTATGAATGAACCTCATTAAATCTGAAGTTGAAAAGAACATAATTAAATTACAAGATATAAAATCGAAAAACTGAAAAGTTAACACATTGAATTGAAAAACGGGGATCTGTTTTTCCAGCCGTACGTATGCAAAAATAATGGTCATAATAGTAGAGATGAGCCATTCTTTACCACATCTTTTAACAGAACTATAATAATTGTCAAGGTTTGTAGATTGCGAGGTGGCTTATTGAAATTCAAGGGGATAACGTTCATTGGGCGCCTTTTCCCATCCCTATTATTCCATAGAGGGATCTGAAAATGATGTCATTATATCATATGTATTCATGAATTTTTTTTTGCATCAACAAAACAAATATCTCTCTCATTTCATTCACTCTGACATCTTTCGGAATCTAGTAAACATTAAACGTTAACATTAACATCAATGTAGAAACTACCATCATTATCATAAGTGAATACGTTTATTGTGACGCCCAATGAACCATTCATTCGTGTTAAATAGCTTTGACAGCAAAAAACTTTCGAATGCGGGTACTAACATCCCACTCTTCTTCGAACGTTGCCACTAGATGGCTCTTTCATTTCTGAAAGAGTCTGTTCAGCACACCCTAGAGCTCGTCTGTATGCACCCTAGATGTATCCGAGCGACTGCTGTCCACCGCCCCCCGGATGCCCGTGCGGACGTCCGTGCTGCCCACCGCCTTGGCGCCGCGACGCCCCGCCCCCGGGGCAGGCTCAGTGGGGCGGCCACCCCCCTCAGCCCCCCGAGCACTGGGGCACCAACTTCAACGTCCTGCGCAACAAGTGGTCCAGCCACGCGATGAGGGGTGTCCAACTGGCGGGCCAGACGATGCCGAGGAGGACGGCTAGCCAAATCACGTGTTACCCCTGGTGAGATAATTTGTCTGCAAGTCGGTTTTCAAATGGGACTGAAAACACTGGTTAAAAGTTGAGTTTTTGTTTCTGTGGTCAAATTGAAAAAGAAATAACTATTACCCTAACTCTAACCCTAACTCAAACCTGCACCCGAGACGGCAACAAGATGAAAAATGTTGGTAAATTATTTGATTACTGTGATGGTTATATTCCAGATTGGCACTCTATATACTGTCAGTTAGAGTATGAATTATAGAACATGGAGCCGGAGAGAGTTCAGTTAACTGGTATTTATGATCCTAGCCACCGATCAAAAAGTCGTTTACCTACGTAATAAATACCAACACCGCTGCAACATTTATGCAGATGTATTATTTTTTGTGTTGGTAGTTTCCCAGTACGAGATTTATAATCAGAAACACAACTTTTCATTTCGAAATATTCAAATATTGGAAGCTAAAATGAGTTTTCCCTCAATCATTGAAATTTTTGCAATCATTCAAGTGGTAGAAGATTTTCGTCTCTCTGGGATACAAATACGAGTATTATCAAACACTTCACTTGGGAAAACAAAAAAAATATCAAAATGTACTTTGATATTGGATTTATATTCAGAATTATGTCATCAATGCCTTCAATGTTACAGTTGTTCGAGGGTGGACACAGACTTGTCGTGCCTCGACCAATCAGAGAGCAGTAACGACTGCGACAACTTCTCGGTCCGAGAGATTCCCATGCGGCCGGCACCTATCTGTCCTTCTTACGACGAGATACCCGTGCGAGACTGTTGCCACGAGCAACCCGTACGAGACTGCTGCGAACCCGCAGAACGAGATCCGTGCTACTGCGACCCACCCAAGAAATGTGTCAGCTGGAAACCAAACGTCATGCTGATAGAAACGTGGCGTTCGAAATCGAACGCTGACTCTTCCACGCGCAAATGTTTCGAAGGCAACACGTCGAACATGTCAGTAGAAGTTTGTTATTGCAATGAAACGAATGGTGAATGTTTGTGCAGGAAAAATCAAGAGCCAAACGGTTTGTGTAACGATCCAACTGTAGGATGTTGTCAATGTCCATGTGCGACATATACTGGATCGGTGACCCAAACGCCTACAGTGCGAACACGTGCATGTAGAAAACCTTTTGTTGAAAACGTCTCTGCATGCTCATGTGGGGAACCGTTGGGGGCGTGTGTGTGTGGACCACCATCGTACACACCTTCTCAGAGTTTGTGTTCCTGTTGCGAGCATATGCACACGTGTTCTCGCCAGAAACCTACAATCAGATGCTCGTTTGACGAGCCCATATGGTCATGTCTCTGCATTCAACCACCTTCTCAACTCCTGGAGAAATGTTTATGTGGTGAATCAAAAAACGCATGTCAATGTGACGAGAATAAAACAATTACCCGAGGGTGTTTCTGTGGAAAAGCAAAGGGATCGTGTCAATGTTATAAGTCTTCTGAACATCCTCCGCGTAGAAGTCAATGCAACATACCGATATCGACATGTACATGGAAAGGATCTTCAACAAAACCTCTGGTAGAATGCACCTGTGGAAAACCAATAGGAATTTGCGTGTGTTTCAAACCACCAGTTAAATCATGTCAGGGATGTTCGTGTGGTGAATCAAATAGTCACTGCGCATGTCAAGTGACGTCAGAGACGACCGACGAGCGTCGTCGAGAAGATCGTCGACCGTCCTGCTCGTGTCAGTCGCACAAGAGTCCAGAGGCGTCTCGTCGACCGGACACGAATCTGAACCCTCAACCGAACAAGGCCGCGAGGTTTGGAGGAGAAACATTTTCTACGGCCGACTTGAAGAGAACTGACAACAAGGAATCACAACGGTCAAGGAATAACAAAAGAAATACATCACCATATCAGAAACAACAACCTGTCTCGGAAAATATTCCGACGAATCAAACGAGACGATCCTCAATCGTCCAATCAGAACGTCTTATTTCGAAAGCAAGAGACTCGTTGAATCCCAAGCATTATGCTACAGACGAAAATAGTCGTAGTGATTTGGTACTGGATGACGGGTTCCGATATCCCCGCAGTGCGCAGAAGCGAGAAGGGATGAACTGGGAGGAGACAGATCGGTGGGTGAAGGACCACAGACCAAAGTACCAGGAGCGCAAAAGTGTCGAACAGGATAGTAGGATGGATGGAAGTACGAGTGTTCACGACAGAGAGAGAAGTAGCTGGAACCAGAGTAGCATGACGTACAAGAGAGACGGTGATGGTGAGAGAGCCGCGAGGGCGTGGCCAGAACAACCACAAGCGTGCTATTGTGGCGTGCACGAAAAACAGGTGCGTTTCATTCAATCATTCTTCATATTCATTCAATACACATTTCGAGTGAGGAGCCCATTGTACTACAAACTTGAAGTTCAAAATGTAGAGCTGCACCAATAGGGAGCCAATTGCGTTCAAATAGGCATTATTGTAGTTAATGAAGACTCAGTTTAGTTGACATTGCAAGTTGTTTATTGTTGTTTTCGGATGGTCACCATGGTCACCGTTCTTATGATCACCAAAACAGTATGATTCACTTCCATCAACATAATTGTTGCACATCTGAATACCGTAAGTGAAGTAATTTCCCACGGATTGAAAACATCCATAAATATACTTGTCAATATATTTGTACTTTTTAATTTTTTTTATCCATTTTGATACAATGTACTTGTACTTTGATGGTGTACTTGTATATTTTATTGTTGTACGAAATATGAATGTAGACTACCCACATGAACAAATATACACACACGCGCGTGTTCGTATCGCTGTGGTAGTTTTGATCTTTATTGATTCAGAACTAGAACTATGATAACCCACATAGATACAGATCCGAAAGCGTTAAATACTTGGAGTAGGAGCGAAAGTTTGTGAACACTAAATATTGAATACTGAATTTGATACGATTATTTAGTTGGTTAATAATAATGATAATAATAATTTATTTTATTTTATGAAATGTATGTATACAATTCCACTCGAACATAAACATAGCAATTCATGGGTTGATACAGTGTCACCAGAGAATATCATTCAGCCTGTTTCAACCATGCTACTTTATCGACTCTTGTATTACAATTCGTGGATAAAAGTAATAACCTTTTCCAATTTTGGTAATAAAAGTATTTTATATCATGTTTTCAGCAGCAGTCCAGTTGTTGCCATAGTTCACGACCAGCATCCCGTTGCAGCAGCATCAACATCCGCATCGCTACCCGCAACAATACCTGCACCTGCAACACGGACGAGCCCGAACTGGACGGTCTCTTCATCAGTCTCAGGCCGTGCGACTGCATCCGCCCACCGCCTTGCAAGTGCCTGGCTGAGCAAGAGGTCTACACTGACGACAATAGCCGGCCACAGCCAGTTGAAGTGCAGCAATGTCCTTGTACGGGGAAGAAGAAGAAGCGAGAGGAAGCGGATAAGCTTCCGATCAGTGAGGATTCATTGAAGGATGAGTCAATATATGAGAACGTATATCCTGACGAAGAACGTTCTCGAAGAAGTGAAGACGTGTCAACGACGCGTCCTGATGCAGGACCAGCTCACGATACTCCGGTTGCATCGAGTAACACTATTGATGATAAGAAGAGAGAGAAACAAATCACTTTCGATGAAGGTCAAATTTCAGTTGAGAAAACTGAGAAGATCAAGAAAAAAGGTCGAGTACCGGTACCGAGCAAATGCGGATGTTCAGGGAAGGCGAGGAGCGCAGCGAGATCGAGATCAAGGAAAAGTGGATATGTGAAAGACAAGAAGAATGAGAGAAAGCAAAATAGAACGAAGAATAAAATCAATTCGAATAAATCGGATGAAAATTGTGATACTCGGTCGGTAGATGATGAGGGTTCTTCCGATTCGGGCGGAATCTCCGAGAAACGCAAAGTACGTGGAAAAACAGGAGAAAGCAGATCGAGGAAGAGAGGTGGATGTAAATGTGCAGAGAAGAAAAAAAGTGTTTTCAAAAAATTGTGTGATAGTTTATCGCGCACGAAAATACGGAGTCAAGAAAAACTGAAGAAATGTAGCAAATCATTGAAGAAACGCTGCAGTTTGAAAAGGCGTGGCAATAAGTGTCGATGTTCAAGCGGTGCAAGCAATACATCGAACAAGCCTTCTCGATCGCTGAACACTAGAACGGGTGTCGAAGACAAGGCTGTGGTCTTGTACTTGAGCGGTTTCCATGGAAACAAGGCTTTCGAAACAAGTGATCGTGCGAGTGACGAAGAAAGAATGAAAGGAAGGAACAAATACCGTGGTCAGAAACAAAATAGCGGGTGCAAGAGCAAATTTCCATTCGGCTCGTTTTTCAGTAATATGTGGAAATGATATGATGTCTCACATTTGTTATGTTGAATGTTATATTATTTTGATCAGTACATTTATATACCGGTAATGAATACACAGCCATTCATACAGCTGCTCATAATTCATTCAATAGATGAGCGTAGCGAAGTGTCCTTCCCACTCTTATGCTGGATTTCCATGCACGCGATGCTCATATCGCGCGATACCATGTCACGCGTCATGGTGGCTCAAAGTCGCGAGGCGGCAGACCACTGACCAATCAGGGACAAGTCGCGAATCGCTTCACGAAATTTGAGGTTTGTTCAACATTCGAGCGCGCCGCCATGACACGCGACATGGTATCGCGCGATATGAGAATCGCGTGCATGGAAATCCAACTTTATAGAGGTTTGTCTGTGTGTGTGTTTTTTTTTTTTTTTTAAGCACTCCACAGGTTGAAGGGTTTGACAGATCAACATGAAACTTTTTTCTATACGGAAACTCATTCAACTTAGAACTGTATAGTTTGTGGAAGGAATCGGTCGGACCGATTTTGAGAAAAATCATCTCAAAGTTTCTAAAAACCCCATGAGATTTGGCTGGGCGGAAAATGTTGAAAGATAAAATCTCTCCAAACGAGATGAAATTTTCTCTGAATGTGTACACATGGATTTCAAACATTATTACAATTTTGTATACAATACTAATCAGCCGTTTTGAAGAAAAAAATTGAAACAACTGGTTTTTTTCCATCAAATATATCATAAAAATGATGACAGAATTAGGTTGCCAAGATTCACTGCCTTCTAGATTCAATATTTGCCCAACAATAAAGTATCTGTATATGCATCAAGGTGTGTAGAATACCACAGTCAACGAAATGATAAGGGTAGGACTACTTTAATGGCTTTTATAGCTTATTCAGATATAAAGATGTGTAGAATACCCGAGTCGATAAAGTAGCAAGGGTAGAACTAATTCAACGACTTTCATACCTTATCCGGATATATCGCTCATCTTACAACGCATATTTTGCGTTTGACTAGTTTATTCAATTATTAGATGAGCGTAGCGAAGTCTCCATCCCAATCTTATAGGGTTTTGTCTGTGTTTTTTTTTTTTTTTGTAAGCACTCTACAGGTCGCAGGGTTTGAATGATCGACATGAAACTTTTGTTGTGCACGCAAACTCATCCAACTTAGTACTGTATAGTTTTTGGAATGAATCGGTTGAACCGATTTTGATAAATATCATGTCAAAGTTTCTAAAAACCTCATAACATTAGGCTGAGCAAGAAAATTTGAAAAATAAGTTCTCCGAAAAAATTAAAATTTTCCCTGAATGTGAGCACAATGATAATACACATCATTGCAATTTTGTTTGCAATTCGAACAGCCGTTCCGAAGAAAATGATTTAATGATTGTGTTTTATTCGACAAATAGATAGCAAATTATTGCAGAACCATTGCTGTGTTTCACTGCTTTCTGGATTCGATATTCACCGAATTGTTCATAGGATTCAAGGTGTGTAGAGTTTTCAATTATACAGAAGTCGATTAAGCGGCACAGATGAAACTACTTCAACGATGAGATATCTCATTCAGATATCTCGCTCATCTTACAACGCATATGTTGCGTTTATCTAGTTAGATGAACGATTTTTTCAGATTGGGTTTTTAACGACGCACTGAGTAATGATTGATGAGATCTATTGGCGTCGGATGAATGATTAATAAGATGATGGGATGGTGAGATAGAGGTTTTATGGGTAATGGGAAGGAAGCGGTCGTGGCCTATATTGTGTAAACCATCCCGGCATTAGCCTAGACTACAGAGGGAAACCACGAAAAAACCCCTGTAAAGATGGACGGTATAGAGGGTATCGAACCGGGCCCGACATGCCCAGTGCCTCCCGGGTCACATGGAGCAAGTGTGTTAACCACTCAGCTTCCTGTGCCGGATAGATGAACGATAGCGAAGACTATCCCACTCTTGTAGAGCTTTGTTTGTGTTTTTTTTTTTTTGGTTTGTACTTTGTAAGCACTCCACAGGTCGCAGGGTTTGACTGATCGACATGAAACTTTTTTTTTACACGCAGACTTATTCAACTAAGAACTGTCTTGCCTTTGGAATGAATCGGTTATACCGATTTTGAGGAAATATCATCTCAAAGTTATCCCATAAGATTAGGCTGGACAAGAAAGTTTGAGAAGTAAAATCTCTCCAAATAGAATACAATTCTCTGTGAATGTGTACACATGGATGATACACATTATCACGATTTTCTATGCAATTCGAATCAGCCGCTTTGAAGAAAAAAATGTAATCAACTGTTTTCATGGTTTTTAACTACATGTTGTTAAATATAGAAATAATAGCAGAATTATGTTGCAAGATTCACTGCTTTCTAGATTCGATATTTGCCCGATAATGAAGTATTTTTTATATGCGTCAAGGTGTGTAGAATACCAGTTTCGATAAAGTAGCAAAGGTAGAACTACTTTAACGACTCTTATACATTATTCATATATCTCGCTCATCTAACAACGCATCTGCTGCGTTTGCCTAGTTTATTATGTCTCATTTCATTGGCAAAGTTCGGTCGTACATGACTGCTGTTCAACTTGACAATGAATATTTGATTTTGATACTGACTTGAAACTATTGTGAGTGTTCATATACTTGTTGTCACTAAGGGAGGTTGACGATTGCTAACTCAATAATAATTGTGAAGTCAAATTCAATTTCATGTTTTAATTTTTTTCTTTGACCGTGGATTGTATCTTCTTCATCTTCTATTTCTTCAACTATCCCAAATTGTGTCATTCACATCACACATTTTACCCCATTCAACATACTAGGAAAACGCGGGATGCGCGTTGTTAGACGAGCTTAGGGGTATAGAAATCTAGAATGAAAAATAATTTGTCAACCCAATCTACATCTACAGACCTTGGATCACTCCAAACGTTCAAAAACCTTACGAGAATCAGTTATGTCACGGCCTTCTTCTTCATTCATTTCAATCGTTTTGAATTAATTGGTGACACTTGTTGCTATAGATTTAATTGGTTTCCGTAATAGCCTGAATTGATGGGAAAATGCTTTATAAATGCGTTTTCTTCGTTATTTCTCATCCGATTGATACGAAAAATCTCTCAAAATGTGCTTAATAGTTTCCTTTATATTCGGCGAAAATTTGAGAGGTCTTGAAAAATTTTGATTTTTCAAGTATTTTCCTCCGGGTTATTCTAATGGGGATTTTTGAAATTTCTAAGATTCATAAAAAAAAAAGTTA